>CM054059.1:273766224-274366224 GCA_028641055.1 Alopecurus myosuroides
GCATTGCGGTTCCTCAAGTTCAAAGTCTCAAAGATGTTATTCTCAAGGAGGCTCATGAAACTCCTCTCTCCATCCACCCTGGAAGTACAAAGATGTACCAGGATCTTAAGACACTGTATTGGTGGTCTGGCATGAAACGTGAAATTGCTAAATACGTTTCTGAATGCGACGTTTGTCAACGTGTTAAGGCAGTTCATCAGAAAACAGCCGGTCTTCTCCAACCGCTGAAAATTCCTGAGTGGAAGTGGGACATGATTGAAATGGACTTCGTTACTGGGTTTCCAAAGTCCAAAAAGGGCAACGATGCAATCTTCGTTGTTATTGATCGTCTCACTAAGGTTGCTCACTTCTATGCTGTAAAGGAAACTATCTCAGCTAGCCAGTTAGCAGAGCTCTACACAGCAAAGGTTGTTCCCCTTCATGGTGTTCCATTGGAAATAAGCTCAGACCGTGGAAGCATATTCACTTCTCATTTCTGGAAGAGTTTTCAAGAAGCATTGGGCACCAAACTTCTGTTCAGCACAGCTTATCTCCCTCAGTCTCAAGGGCAAGTCGAAAGAGTCAATCAGATTCTCGAGGATATGCTCAGAGCATGTGGTCTCTCCTTTGGCATGAAATGGGAGGAATGCCTTCCATATGCTGAATTCTCCTACAACAACAGCTTCCAGGCAAGCCTAGGCATGGCACCGTTTGAAGCACTCTATGGCCGCAGATGCAGGAGTCCAATCAATTGGTCTGGAGCTGGTGAACGTTCACTCTTAGGCCCTGACATTGTTAAGGAAGCCGAAGAGAAAGTTCGCATCATTCGTGACAATCTCAAGATTGCTCAGTCTCGTCAGAAAAGCTACTATGACAGCAAGCACAGGGATATGATTTATGCACCTGGTGACAAAGCATATCTCCGTGTAACTCCCCTCAGAGGCACTCATCGTTTTGGTGTGAAAGGAAAGCTAGCACCGAGATACATTGGTCCGTTCAACATTCTCTCAAGGCGTGCGGAAAATGCCTATCGTCTTGAACTTCCAGAAAAACTAGCCAAGGTGCACGATGTGTTTCACGTGTCACAGCTCAAGAAGTGTTCCAAAGATCCAGATCGTGCAGTTGATCATGATTCCATTGAACTGCAAGATGATCTATCTTATGAGGAGCACCCTATTCGTATTCTCGATGAGACCGAGCGTAAGACTCGCAACAAGAGCACCAAGTTCTTGAAAGTGCAGTGGTCGCATCATTCCGATAAAGAGGCAACATGGGAGACCGAAGGGGATCTTCGCAAGAAGTATCCGGACCTTTTCACTTCTCAGTAGGAATCTCGGGGCGCGATTCCTTCAAGGGGGGGCGTTTTGTAACATCCCAAGTAAGAAAATCTCCCCCCTAGATGTTTGTTTCTTGTTTATTATTGCTCTGCATCATGTCATCATATTTCTTTGCATTGTTTGCATCTGTTTCCATCTGTTTTCTATTTTGAATTCCAAAACAAATTCAATTGTTGTCATACTTGTTATGTTACAATGTGTCAAATAAAAAACTACCAAACAAACAATAATTTGTTCCACCAAAAATTGGAATCAAAACTTAATTTTGGCTTAAGTGGCAATTGTTCTTTTTATACCAACATTGCTCAATTGTTTTAATTTCCCAAACAATAACATCAGTTAAATTTATTTTTGGAAAACAATGTTTGTTTTAAGGTGTTGTGACAAAACAGAGCAATGTAAAAATTTATTCCAAAATTTTGCTAACCCTAGAATCATTTGTCTCTCTCTTTTCCCAAATCTGAAAAAAATAAAATAATAAAAGGAAGATAATAAAAAAAAAGGGAGAGGGGGCAAAAGGATACAGCCCACTTGGGCCAGCCCAAGTGCCCTTAGGCCCATACCCCCTCACGGATCGTCTCCTACCTCCGTACGGTACGGAGGGCCATCCATGGTGGCCACGTACGCATACACAGGAGAGAACGGTGATCGATGCCCCCCTCCTCCTCTATAACTGCTCGAGTTCTCCTCCTAACCCTAATCCCCTCTCCTCCCTCGCGCCGCTCTCCTCTTTCTCTCCCCCTGTTCCTCCTTTCTCTGTACCGAGCTCCACCACCGAAGCTCCTCCACCGCCGCCTTCTTCTCCGGCGAGGCGCCGCCGCCACGGTGCCCGCCCGGCCGCGCTAGGGCCGGGAACGGAACCGCACGGGCGTCCTCTTCCTCTCCGTGCCCACGGTTCTCGCCGGGGACCACGGAATCGCCGCCGCCATCGCCGGAGTCCGCCACCGCACCCCACCGATCGCCTCCTCCAACGCCTCGCTGTAAGCAGTCGCTCCTCCTCCCGCTCTCTCCGCTCCCTCTCCGCCTCACACGGGCCAGCACCGGCCGCCCGCATCCGCCCCCGACCGCGCGAGCACCGGCCCGCACTGGCACACGCGGGCAGCGCCCAGCGCGGCCGCGGCAGGAGGCCGTCGACCGCCTCTGTCCCTCCGTCGATCTCTGCTCGCTACCTGCACGATAGTTTCAGTTAGTTCAGTTAGCCACGCAAAAATACACCTTATGATCAAACCTACCCCCTTACCTAACACGAAGCGGACACCAGCCCATCTGGTTCCAGCGCCCGCGCGCGCAAGGAGGGCTCCTGGGTTCGAATCCCCAGCCCCCCACATTTTTACTGTCTTTTCCGAATTAATTTCAGTACCGGTTTCTGAACCATAACCACTTGCGGATGTTCCCTGTAACCAAAGACCAGCAGCAGCCCAGTTGGCGGTTCCCTTGGCGCAGCAAGCACAGGGCAGGGGTTCAAATCCCACCCCTGCCACTTAAAACCATCTTTTTTTTTCTTCCTTATTTTTCCTAGGTCCAGATCTGTCCAAATTGCTCTAGGTCCCTGCAATTTATTTGCAAGTCCCTATACTCTTTTTTTTAGGTCCATAGTTATTTCTATCAACTATAAATATGCCTAAACTTGTTAATTTAATAGCTTTTGTTTGGAAACTCCAATGGCAAAACTTTAAACATGTAAATCACTCCATTTTAAATGCTCTACCCAAATATGAATTTTATTTACTGTTTTGAATAAATAAAATTCAAACATTTTCTGTAATTGCAATTGATTCAATTAAACTTGTTTAATTAATAACTAATTCATTTTAATCCCGAATTCAAAAAGTAATACATGTTTTCCAATCAGAATTTCATGCTCTATCCAAATGTGCTATAATAACACCATTTTGAGAAACTAAAAATCTCACTAATTTCAGTACTGATTTTATTTTGTTTTAATTGCCAAAGACCATAATTAATTATTTATAACTCCAATTTGAGCAAATAAAATATCCAAGTGAAGCTAATTACTTTCCCTTGTTATTTCTAGCATCTCTCATGCATTTAATCCACTTTAACAACATGTTTAAGTGTAATTCATTAATCCTCAATAATGCATCATGGACTTTTGCCATATGAAATTCAACTGCATATGGGTCCATTTAAATTTGTTACTTGTCAAACAATTCACCTTTGATGCATCAATTAATTTGTCATGCATCATCCCATGATTGTGCATTATATCCTGTATTGATTGTTCGTCTTTTTCGATTGTTTGTTTGCTTCTTATCGATTAGACGACGACGTTGAGACCGACGATCTTACGACACCCCTTCTGAGGATTTTAGCTCAGTACCAGGCTGCTGAGTTTGCAGGCAAGTTATCACTCACATGAACCACTGTGTTCCTTTCAACATTGGTTACCGATACTTTCCGTTGTTCTTTTCTGCTAGCCTTAGTAGTAGTTGTTTCTGTTACGAACCTATCACATGAATCCCTTAACCTTGATATTGCCTCACCTCCACTCCTATCACCCCTTTGTTTGAGCCCGTGTCTTACTAGCATGCTTAGGTTGCTTTGCTCGAGTCTGTTACCCGTTACTTTCTGTTGTTACTACTATTATGTTCTGGGGGCTCGATGTTAATAAATCAACCTGTTGTTAATAATATGCTGATAAGGCACCGGCAGGAGGCCCTTTGTGGTTTTGAGGCCTGCTAGTGTCGACCCTAACAGGAAAAGGGTCTTGTCTACTGATCCATGATGAGCGTGCTCACCGCATCCGGGTGGTAGTATGGAACCCCCCTCGACTTTGACCTGATCCGCAGTTTGTCCGAAGAGCCACACTTAGTTCGGGAGTTCCATTTGCGCATAAGCATGAATGGGTCGCTCCCATGGTTACTGTTGATGATGATGATGCATATAGGGCGAGGCCTGTGGTGCCGGGGGGTGTGGTTTTCACCCTTGCGCTTAGGTTAGGCGGACTGGCCGGGACCTTATAGCTTCGTGGCTCCTAGGACAGGTTGTAGTGATGGTTCGAGTCGTGTCGAGTCCACCTGAGTTTTAGTTGGTGGCTCGAGTGTGTACGGGTACTGGAGCACACCCTGCAGGGATGAATCTTCTCGAGAAGCCGTGTTGTCCGCGTTTATGTGACGACTTGGTGAAAGTACTGGCTAACAAGTACTCAGACAACCTACACCTAACTATAATAACTTGACTAGTAATAGGTTTATTGACACAATAACCTGAACCATCATTAATCCAACTGTGTGAGTTATCCTCGGATTGCTTCTTTGGATAAGGGGCGAGATCCAGGATGGGTTTTGTTTGGTGGTTAGCTGGTAGTTGGTTACGATACGCTATCTTATCTTCTTTCTGTTAGCCGGAAGTGGTAGTAACTCCGTAGTTGGTTAGAGCAGCCAGTTGCCGCATCTTTTATATCCCCTTTCTTCCGTTGAACCCAAAGCATCGATGCTTGGTGTTGACGGGTTACACTTTGGTGAACTGTGAGTCTTGCTTGCCAGTACGTTGGTGTACTGACCCCTTTGGGGCTGTGGTTTACGCAGACGACGATTCCGAGGATCTCCATGGAGGCTACTACGTGGAGTACGACGAAGCTGTTGCCGAGTAGATAGCGGACCCGGGCAGGATCCGACGACTACGTGGATGGGCTCCGTCTTCTTTTTTTCATTGCCGGCTTCTTAAGCCTATTTGGATTTGTCTGTACTCAGACCCCTTGATTGCTTCCGCTGATGTAATGAATGTTATGTTGGGACATGTGTCCTCTGGATGATTGTATTTGCTATTCTCAGCCTTAGTGAAGGCTATTTGCAACCTTATTTCAATCTTTTGTGTCTTAGAGATGTGTTGTGGTATCATTCTGTTTAACGCTGTTGACGTACCCTGCGTGATTGGTATGAAGTACGTCGACAGTAGTGCCTATGGTCTCTAGTGGATAGTTTACATCGACGGTGGAATAGCAGGGTTTGTGTTGTCGCGCATAAGCGCAGGCCTACCAGGAAGCTGGGACGTGGGAGCAGTTATGCCCCATAATCCAAGCATCTGCTATCCAGTTCGGCCCGATGAGTATCCCCTAGAAACCAGGGTGCGACACCAAAGATCCCATCACTCTTTGTGTTAGGGCTTCATCGGCGTCGGATTCTCTCTTCCGGGTTCCAGGACTGCTCACACCAAGAAACTCCCGGATCTGACGGAACGGGGGGAATTTTGCCAAGAGGTGGGCCCTACCATTGTCTTGTGTGTTACTTTGTCCTAATATGACACAACCAAGAAACTAGTTCCACTTTTCTACCCCCTTCTGGCTCACGTAGAGGGGCTAGGACGACAGTTCCGTCTTTTTCTACAACGAGGCTAGGGTTTCACCGAAGAGGGGCTCCAAAGCGTCTGAATCCCACCAAAACCAAGTGTTTTCCATAACATGTGTGTTATAGTGTGTATTGTGTCTTGTATGCCAAAGATCCCATCAATCTTTGTGTTAGGGCTTCACCGGCGTCGGATTCTCTCTTCCGGGTTCTAGGACTGCTCACACCCCGAAACTCCCGGATCTGACGGAACGAGGGGAATCTTGCCAAGAGGTGGGCCCTACCATTGTCTTGGGTGTTCCTTGGGACTAACATGACACAACCAAGAAACTATTTCCACTTTTCTACCCCCTTCCGGCTCACGTAGAGGGGCTAGGACGGCAGCTCCGTCTTTTTCTACAACGGGGCTAGGGTTTCAGCGGATAGGGGCTCCAGAGCGTGTGAATCCCAACAAATCCCATGTTATGCCATACCATTTGTGTTAGAGTGTGTCAGGTGTATTGGATGCCAAATATCCCATCACTCTTTGTGTTAGGGCTTCACCAGCGTAGGATTCTCTCTTCTGGGTTCTAAGACTGCTCACACCCCGAAACTCCCGGATCTGACGGAACGGGGGGAATCTTGCCAAGAGGTGCGCCCTACCATTGTCTTGGATGTTCCGTGTGCCTAACATTACACAACCAAGCAACTAGTTCCACTCTGCTACCCCCTTCCAGCTCGCGTAGAGGGGCCATGACGGTTGTTCCGTTTTTTTCTACAGCGGGGCTAGGGTTTCACCGGAGAGGGGCTCCGGAGCGTCTGAATCCCACCAAGTCCCATGGTATGACATACCATGTGTGATAGATTGTGCCGTGTGTCTTGGATGCCAAAGATCCCATCACTCTTTGTGTTAGGGCTTCATCGGCGTCGGTTTCTCTCTTCCGGTACCAGGACTACTCACACGAGGAAACTCCCGGATCTGACGGAACAGGGGGAATCTCTCCAAGAGGTGGGCCCTACCATTGTCTTGTGTGTTACTTTGGCCTAACATGACACAACCAAGCAACTAGTTCCACTTTTCTACCCCCTTTCGGCTCACGTAGAGGGGCCAGGACGGCAGTTCCGTCTTTTTCTACAGCGAGGCTAGGGTTTCACCGGAGAGGGGCTCTGGAGCGTCTGAATCCCACCAAAACCAAGTTTTTGCCATACCATGTGTTTTAGAGTGTGTCATGTGTCTTGGATGCCAAATATACCA
The DNA here is from genome assembly GCA_028641055.1 of Alopecurus myosuroides. Taxonomy (NCBI): domain Eukaryota; kingdom Viridiplantae; phylum Streptophyta; class Magnoliopsida; order Poales; family Poaceae; genus Alopecurus; species Alopecurus myosuroides. Next base: position 273,773,079 of record CM054059.1, read on the forward strand.
TCACTCTTTATGTTAGGGCTTCACCGGCGTCGAATTCTCTCTTCAGGGTTCCAGGACTACTCACAACCCGAAACTCCAGGATCTGACGGAACGGTGGGAATCTTGCCAAAAGGTGGGCCCTACCATTGTCTTGGGTGTTCTTTGGGACTAACATGACACAACCAAGCAACTAGTTCCACTTTCATACCCCCTTCCGGCTCACGTAGAGGGGCCAGGACGACAGTTCCGTCTTTTTCTACAGTGGGGCTAGGGTTTCACCGGAGAGGGGCTTTGGAGCGTCTGAATCCCACCAATTCCCATGGTATTCCATACCATGTGTGATATAGTGTGACATGTGTCTTTTATGCAAAATATCCCATCACTTTTTGTCTGAGGGCTTCACCGGCGTTAGATTCTTCCTTCCGGGTTCCACGACTGCTCAGACCCCGAAACTCCCGAATCTGACAGAAGGGGGAAAATATTGCCAAGAGGTTGGACCTACCATTATATTGGGTGTTACTTGTGCCTCACCTAACACAACCAAGCAATTTATTTTACATTTCTAACCCCTTCTGGCTCACGTAGCTGGGCCAGAACGACAATTTCGTCGTTTTCCCCATCAGGGCTAGAGTTTCTCCGGAGAGGGGATCTGTAGCGTCTGAATGCCAGGAAATCACATGGTAGGACATACCATGTGTGTTGGATTGTGGAATGGGTGTTGTATGTTGAATATTCCCTCACTCTTTGTGTTAAGGCTTCACCGGCGTCAGATTCTCTCTAGCGGGTTCCATGACTACTTAGAGCCCAAAACTCCCGGACCTAACGTAATAGGGGTAATATTGCCAAGAGGTGGGACCTAACATTGACTTGGGTGTTCGTTGGACCTAAAACTAACACAACCAATCAATTGATTCCACTTTGCTACCCCATTTCGGCTCACGTAGTGGGGCCAGAACGATAGTTCCGTCTTTTTTCCAAGGGGCTAGGGTTTCTCCGGAGAGGGGCAACGGAGCGTCTGAATGCCGTCACAACCCATGGTATGCCATAAAATGTGTGTTATAGTGTGGCGTGGGTCTTGTATGCCCGATATTCCCTCACTCTCTGTGTTAGGGCATCACCGGTGTCGGATTCTATCTAGCGGGTTCCAACACTACGAGCCTGAAACTCCCGGATCTGATGGAACGAGGGGAATCTTGCCAAGAGGTGTGCCCTACCATTGTCTTGGGTGTTCCTTGGGCCTAAACTTACACTACTAAGCAATTTGTTCCACTTTTCTACCCCCTTCCGGCTCACGTAGAGGGGCCAGAACGGCAGTTCCGACTTTTTCCCCCACCGAGGCTAGGTTTGTTCAGAGAGGGGCTCCGGAGCGTCTGAATGCCACCAAATCCAATCCCATGGTATGCCATACAATGTGTGTGTGTGTGTCATGTGTATTGGATTCCCAATATTCCGTCACTCTACGTGTTAGGGATTCTCTTTGGTGGGCTCCAGGACTACTTAGAGCCCGAAACTCCCAAATCTGATAGAACATGGGGAATATTGCCAATTGGTGGGCTCTACCATTGTCTTGGGTGTTCCTTGGTCCTAACCTAACACAACCAAGCAAGTGGTTCCACTTTGCTACCCCCTTCCGGCTCATGTACGTAGAGAGGAGAGAACGACAGTTCCATCTTTTTCCCTAGTGTGTGGCTAGGGTTTGTCCGGAGAGGGGCTCCGGAGCGTCTGAATGCCACCACAACAAATGGTATGAATTAAAATGTGTGTTAGAGTGTGTTATGGGTCTTGGATGCCGAATATTCCATCACTATTTGTGTTAGGGCTTCACCGGCGTCAGATTCTCTCTCGTGGGTTCTAGGACTACTTAGAGCCCGAAACTCCCAGATATATCGGAACGAGGGGAATCTTGCCGAGAGGTGGGACCTACCATTGTATTGGGTGTTCCTTGGTCCTAACCTAACACAACCAAGCAATTGATTCCACTTTTCTTCCCCATTCCGGCTCACGTAGAGGGGCCAGAACAACAGCTCCGCCTTTTTCCCCAACGGGGCTAGGGCTTCTCCACACAGGGGCTCCAGAGCATCTGAATGCTACCACAACACATGGTATGTGCCATACCATTCGTGTTAGCTAGAGTGTGGCATGGGTCTTGGATGCCCAAGATCCCCTCACTCTCCGTATTAGGGCTCACCGTCGTCAGATTCTCTCTCTAGCCGGTTCCATGACTACATTAGAGCCCAAAACTCCCAGATCTGACGGAACAGGGGGGGTGGGTGGGGGTGAATCTTTCCAATAGGGTAGGCCCTACCATTTCTTTGGTTGTTCCTTGGGCCTAACATAACACAACCAAGCAATTGGTTCCACTTTGGTACCCTTCCGCCTCACGTAGAGGGGCCATAACTGCAGTTCCGTCTCCCCCCCCCCCCAACGGGGTTAGGGTTTCTCCGGAGAGGGGCTCCGGAGCATCTGAATGCCACCAAATCACATGGTAGGACATACCATGTGTGTTAGAGTGTGGCATGGGTCTTGGATGCCAAAGATTCCCTCACTTTCTGTGTTAGGGCTTTACCGGCGTTAGATTTTCTCTAGCGGGTTCCAGGACTACTTAGAGCCCGAAACTCCCGGATCTATAGGAACGGGAGGAATATCACCAAGAGGTGGGATATACCATTGTCTTGGGTGTTCCTTGGGACTAACCTAACACAAACAAGGAATTGGTTCCACTTTGCTACCCCCTTCCGGATCACGTAGAGGGGACAGAAGGACAGTTCGCCTTTTTCCCCAACGGGGATAGGGTTTGTCCGGAGAGGGGCTCCAGAGCGTCTGAACGCCACCAAATCCCATGGTATACCATACCACATGTGTTAGAGTGTGGCATGTGTATTTTATTCCCAAGATTCCGTGACTCTCTTTGTTACGGCTTCACTGGCGTCGGATTCTCTTTGGCGGGCTCCAGGACTACTTAGATCCCGAAAGTCCCGGATTTAACGGAACGGGGGGAACCTCACATAATATTTGTATAGATATGATAGGGTTACATCTTGTTAGTCTTAGGCGGGATTCTGACATTCCCCACTTTAATTTACATAGTCATTTGATAACCAATTGCATAGATTGTCAATTTGTTTAAGTCACCCATCATGCATCCGACGGCCAGCAATGTTTCTGTCCACGCCCACACGAACTCGCGCGCGCAGAATTTTCGTGCCACACCCACCCCAAATTATGGATCAAACTCTGGCGCCTCCCACACAGCGCGTGCGACGCCTCTTGCAAAATTTCGCACCTTTCTCTACCCACCCGCGGCCTCTCAACGAAATCCCCCCCCCCCCGCCCCCTTTTTTCCATTGACGAAGTTTCCCTCTTTCCTCTCTTCCAACCTCGCCGCATAGCTCTCCCACCTCGCGTCCTCGCCATGTAGCTTTCCGTCACGCTCCCACACGTCGCCGCGTAACTTTCCGTCCCTCTCTCCCACCTCACCGCGTAGCTCCGTCCCGGTCTAACATTCCCCCATGTGGGTCTTCCACCTCGCCGTGTAACTCGTCGGTCGCCGCCCAGCCTTTCCACCTCGCCGTCCAGTTCAGCCACATCGTCGTTCAGGTCGCCGTCTAGATCTTACACCTCACCGCCAGATCTGCCACCTCGCCGCCAGCTCTGCCACCTTGCCGCCTCGCCGTCAGCTCTGCCACCTCGCCGCCAGTTCTGCCACCTCGCCTTCCAGGTCGCCGTCAAGATCTTCCACCTTGCTGTCCAGCTCGTAGTTCGTCCACCTCGTCACCAACCTCACCTTACATCTAGGTCTGCCACCGCCTAACTAACCTCGCGGCAACTTCCTCGTCGAGGTCTGCCACCTCGTCACTAACCTCAAGGCAACTATCTCGTCAAGGCATGCCACCTTGACTCCTGGAGAGATGGTTTCAGCCATGGCCAGCAGTAAGAAAAAGCACCTAAATCCTGAGATGATCTCGAGATAATTATTTCAGCCTGTTTGATGCTTATTCCCCGCACATTTTTGTTTATGTTTTAGTTCCTGATATTGTAAAAATTGCCTGTTATGTGCTTCTTTATGTTTGATGAGTTCCTATGGTCAAATTTTTCTTATTTGTACATAGATGCACTCATTTTACTAAGTATGTTGTTAAAATTGAAATGGTAAGTAGCGTGCCTTATAAATGTGAACGGAGGGAGTAGTACAGAACAATCAACACCAGCACTATATGTTAGAACATCACTCCATGAAAGAAACCCAAATCTTACTCTGTAGCTTTAATGGGTTCTTATAGTATCTAGTGTGATGTTTGTAGCTTATGTTGAGCTCTTGATTTATGTTAGAACCACCTGTAAAATCCATTGACGAAACACAGATCAATAATGTCCTGAGAAACCATCCGTGGCTGGGTAGTATACTAGCACGTGCTCTTGCAAGCCCGGTCGTACTCTCCCCTAAAAAGAGCAAGAAGGAAATCTCTGGATCCAAGTATGATCCTCGAGGGGAGGAAGACTTCACTGAAGAAGCTGAACCCTTAACTTCTAGCTCAACACCCTTTCATGATAGCTCAGTAGTGAAGGTGCTCTGTACTTATCTCGTGTGGGACTGGTGGCTTAATTACTGCATTTACATATATGTTTTGCTAGCATCCCCATTGATCTGTATATGTGAACTGTGCAGGCTAGGAAACTCAAAGTCAAGACGACATCCGGTAGGGGGCAGATGCCTCCAGGCGGCAAATCTGACAACGCATCACCTGTTACTCCGACAGCAGATAAAAATATCCAAAAGATTGCACTGGCAGTTTCCGCACCTAGAACGGGTCGAACAAGGAGTGCGAGCTTGCAGAACCAGCCCACAGATCCAGTCAGGCCACCACCACCCGGGAAGCCATCTAAGGCCCCCAAGAAGCCATCTGACAATGACAAGACGGCAAATGTCGAACACAAGCAGCCAGCTGCGGTCCAAACCAAGGTGGTAGCTGTGGTGACCGAGAAGGTAGCCGCCCGCTCGAGCTGGAAGCTCCCCAAGTCCTGCAGGAAGCTCCCCAAGTCAAGCAGGAAGCTTCCCAACTTGGCCAGCAGGAATCTGCCCAAAACAAGCAGACAGTTTCCCATGACCATCTGGAAGCTGCCCAATACAAGGATACAGCTGACCACCGCGAGGAGACACACACCCAGTGCGGGCAGGATCTTCTCGTTGGCCAGCTGCCAGGTCCCCAAGTCGAGCTCCTACCATTCCAACATGAGGGGCAAGGTTCCAAAGTCGAGGAGGTAGATGCCCACTCCGAGGCACTGGTTTCTAACCCATGGTCTGAAGATCGGCATCACTTGTGCCAGGATGGTAACATGTTGCAGAACTGTGCTATCCATTTCCAGAATTAAATCCGAAATGCAGAACACTAACTCTAGCGCGGCCACATTTGTTTTTAGATAATCATCCTGGAGACATCACTATAAGTGGTGGAGGTGGGGTTGAAAGGGGAATAAACATGGGAAAGGGGCTGGACAAGATGTCCAGAGGAAAGAGGATAAGAATAGTTATTCCTCCTGGATGTTCTAGGCCAGCTGACGATAAGATTAGTGCCATGTATACCACTGCATGTTCAATTGTAGTCAAGGAGGTTGTCCCCGTCTTTCTCCATTGGAAGCAGAACAAGAAAAGGAACGACATATTTAAAGCCTTTGCTGGCCATGTGGCTGTAAGTTTCGTAACTCTTGATTCTAGTTCTGTCCACTACTGTTCATAAAACTGAAATATGCTATTTTTTTGTTTCAGTCAAAGTTTCTGATGGACCTCGACGACCCCAATATCGTGTCCTCTCTCGAAATGCATCTCTAGATCCGTACAAAGCACATGTGTCATGTTCTGAAGAAGCAGTATTGGGACAAAGTCAAAGACAATAGTAAGGTTTTGCCTAAAGCTCCACCAATAGAGAAGATTGGAGATGTTGAATGGAAAGCTTTGCTAGCCAGTTGGGGCTCAGCCAAGAAACAGGTCTGTGTCTTTGCTCACTCGAACTGCTGTTGCATAAATTCTATAACCATGATTGTTGCTAATACGTCATACTTTGTTTGTGTAGACGACCTGTCTGAAAGCAGCACAAAGTAGAGGATGTGTCATGTACCCTGCTCATACGGGTTCTCGGAGCTATGAGATTTATTGCGACAAGGATCAAGATGTAGTTCTGTTCAAAACTACGCACATAAACAAGGCGGATGGAACATACTCTTCGCCTGTGAAAAAAGCAATTGTAAGCCCTGCAGAATTCTTCACATCTCTGTAATCAACATTTTACCTCAATAGATTCTTGTAGGGCAACTTCCCTTTGTGAATTCTGCCGCAAACTTCTTTCATCACCTATTTAACCCATGATTGTCATCTTCTAGTTCATGTACATGCATGCTTTAACTTGCTTGTCATCTGCTAGTTCATGTACACGCATGCTTTAACTTGCTTGTCATCTGCTATTTTAATCTATGTTCTGTACATGCTTGCCGTGTGCTATTTTCATCTATGTTCCTCGGATGCCTTTTTTTCCATCATCTATGTCCCCTAAAAGCTACTTTGGCTAAGATGTATGCCGCAGCGCGTGCAATCAACTCTGTGCAAACTATGAGCTTTGTTAAGTTAAATCTGGGCAATAAAATGCCTTTTATCTACAAAAAAGCTAGTTCGGCTGCTGTTGCATATATGCTTGTACATGCAGATCCCTTGTCATTCCAGCATCACCAGATACGTATGTTAAAATATGCACTTGAGCGTGCTGTCATTTCAGCATGGTTTCCAACTATGTTTCGTACATCCTTGTCGTCAACTAATTTATCTACTCTTGTCGCTAGTAATGTACATGCGTGTTTAATTGCTTGTCATCTGCTAGCTTATGTATGCTTGCCATCTTATATTTCATATCAATGTTCCTTATGAGCTAGTTCAGCTGCTATCTCATCTTGTCCTTTTGCATGCATTTTATGCTGAGATGGAAGCAAAGATGGCGCCAGCTTCACCGGGGGACACTGTCAGGCCACCTCTGTGTGCCGCCAAAGCTGTTGCTAAGGTGCTCGGGCAGGGCCAGCAAAATCCTACGTTCCTAAAGAACATAGGCGTGACAACCACCCGATTTGGAGCAACAAAGCATGAGCTCCAGCGTCAGCTTAACTATGAGATAAGAACAAAGCAGGAACTTGTCATGGAGCTGAAGGCAGACAGGGATCAGACTGATGCAGACAGGATCGTCCACCAACAAGAACTGGATGACATTCGAAAGCAATCTGCAGAGTATACCCAGGCTCAACATAAAACCAATGCCATTCTTCAGGGGCTACTAGGTATGCCACTTCCTACGCCCCAACACAACCCTGCGGCTGGCGAACTGGGTAGCTGATATGAAACTGTTTCTCTTCGTGATGTATTTTGGTGGCTTTTTGGTAGGTGCCCTTGGTGAGCTCTTTTGTGCCCCTTGTGAGGCTGTGAACTATTGCAGATGGCCTTTGATGCCTCTGCGGGTGGCCCTTGTGAGACCGTAACCAGTCTTATTTGATGCATGTTTTTGCGTGTGCTTTTCTGTGAAAACTAGCAGTGCTAGAATTTAAAATTTGTTCGCCCGGCTAAATGGCCTTTCGAACCACGACGGGAAAAAACGTCGATGCACGATGATGTCACCAGAGCACCTGGCGACGGATGCGATCCGTTACGGATACAAGAACACGTGGTACTATATGGTAGGTCCATGAGGCGGCACCTTATTGGATGAAAATCGCGACGGAAAATCACGTCACGGATACGTTTCGACGTGGACATGCCATGTTGATCCACGTGCTGGCTCATGATTCACGACGTCTTACGACGAACTAAAACGTCTCACCGCCGGACAACGTTATAAATTTTTCGATAACAAGCGTATACGTGTAACTTTATGACAGCGCCACGTGGCACATCTATAGTGCTTGAACCCGCGACGAGAAAATAAACGTCGCACGTATTATGACGTCATAAAACGGGATCGCTGACGTCATAAAAGGAGGTAACAGTATTTCCAATCGCGACGTTTTAAAAATGTCAAGAAAATGATGACGTCAGGAACGGTAGAACTGACGTCAGCGGCGCCCGTAACGGGTAACAGAAAATACGATGCCACGTGTGCACACGCTGCGATGAAAAATAATGTCGCTCCTTGTTGGGCCTTGTGCTGGGCCGGCCAGTAGCTCGCGACGGTGCAATTTCCGTCGCGGACTTCATGACGGATTAGTGTTCATTTAATCGTCGCAGAATCGTCCGTGACAGTCGATCAGGGACGTTCTCACCCCGTCGCGTAAACCGTCGCGGATGGCCCATAGCGACGGTTTGGATCCCATCCGCAACGGTATTGAAACGTCCCAGACCGCACGGAATTTGGTAGTGAATAAAAGGCAAAGGATAGTGATCTTTCTTAGTAACTTCGTTAACCTTCCTAAAATCAATGCACATCCTATAACCAACCACTACTCTTTGAGGGATAAGTTCATTATTTTCATTTGGCACAACAATCATCCCTCCTTTCTTAGGGACACAATGCACAGGACTAACCCATCTACTATCAGCAATAGGATAAATAATAAGAGCTTGATGTCTACGCACGCTTCTATTCTTGTAGACATTGTTGGGCCTCCAAGTGCAGGGGTTTGTAGAACAGCAGCAAGTTTCCCTTAAGTAGATCACCCAAGGTTTATCGAACTCAGGGAGGTAGAGGTCAAATATATCCAATGTTCAGGATATCGCTTATCGTTAACTTATCGCTCGACCCATGATAAGCGATATATCGGCTTATCGGCCGATAAATCGATTTTATCGGTCGACTATTTATCGGCCATTTTTCTTGTAAATCCGAAATTGTAGCACTGAAACATCTAAAATATGCCATAAAAATATATTATATCGGCACTAAAAACTCTAAATTATGATACATAGATATATTGTATTCAATAATACTAAAAACTATATGATGGATGTCATTAATCACATGTTTCAGTGCTGGAAAATCGATATATCAGCTGATTTATTGGCATATTGACCGATAAAATGGTCTGAATGGTAAACTCCATCGATATTCATTTATCTTATCGGTCACCACCCGATAAGCGATAAATCGGCCGATAAATCGGCATATCGGATGATATTTGGAACAGTGAATATATCCCTCTCAAGCAACCCTGTAATCAAGATACAAGAAGTCTCTTGTGTCCCCAACACACCCGATATACTTGTCAGGTATATAGGTGCACTAGTTCGGCGAAGAGAGAGTAAAATGCAAGTAATATGGATGATAATAAGTGATAGTAGCAATCTGAAATAAAAATGGCAGCAAGCAAACATGTAGCATAACAGGCGGAAAATGGTGTTTCAATGCTTGGAAATAAGGCCTAGGGCTCCTACTTTCACTAGCGGACACTCTCAACAATGATCACATAATTGAATGCATAAATATCATCTCTTCACTGTGCTACTCGGAACCACTCTGCGGTCGAATAACGAACACTAATCATTGCGTAGGCTTAAACAACACTCCTCAAGTCTATATTCCCTCTCTAGGGCACCCCAATGTCACTACGAGCGCCATAGATTAGTAAACAAAAGCCAACAATTTCATAGGTTCACCTTCCAACACAAGATATAAATATCATGCTAAACCACACGATGCACACACTGTTACTTTTAACCCGTGATCAAAGTGTTTACGGAGATAACAAAACCACTTGAGTAGCATAACAGATGAAGAACAATCTACTTATTCAACTAGATTACAAAGCTCATAATCACATAAAGATCACACCATGGGAGAGAGAGATGAACCACATAGCTACCTGTACAGCCCTCAGCCCCGGGGGAGAACTACTCCCTCCTCAGCATAGGAGACAGCAACGGCGATGGAGATGGCGGTGGAGTCGAAGGAGATGGCATCTGGGGGGCACTTCCCCGTCCGGGCAGGGTGCCAGAACAGAGATCTGTCCCCCGAAACTTGTCGGCGGCAGAGCTACAGATGTATTTTTTGAAAAAGGTCGATTCTTTTAGGGTTTATGCCTCAGGGAGTATATATGGGCGAAAGGGAGATGCCGGGAGGTGGCCAGGGGACCCACACCCCTAGGTGGCGCGGCCAGGGGGACCCGCGCCACCCCATAGTGTGGCCACCCTATGGCCCCCCTCCGGGGCTCTTCGGGACTTCTGGAAGCTTCCGGGACTTTTAGGACTTCTGGCTTTCAAATTTTCCAATTCCGAGAATATTTTCAGAACAACTTTTCTGAAACTAAAAACAGCAGAAAACAGAGAACTGGCTCTATGGCATCTTGTTAATAGGTTTGTCCCAGAAATCATAAGAAAACGTAGGAAAACATACAGAATACATGTAGCAATTGGCATGATATCAACATGGAACATCGGTAATTATAGATACGTTTGAGACGTATCACACCCCTATACTTATGGGTCATCACCCGCATAATGGTTATCCATAACACGATCAACAATTCCAATAGGTATTTCCAAAGGGACAATTTGAGTAGGTGAGAAACTTCTCTCTTCCACATGAGTGGTGGAGGAGCCATTCCCAAACATACCAATTCCAATAGGTATTTCAAAAGGGACAATTTGAGTAGGTGAGGAACTTCTCTCTACCATCAACCGCATAATAGTTATCCATAACACGATCAACAATTCCAAAAGGTATTTCAAAAGGGACAATTTGAGTAGGTAAGTATTTCATGATTTAGCAAACATAAACAGACAGAAATAAAAGCACCACTTACTAGTAAAAAGTTTCCTTACCGATTCCACTTACCAATAGCGCTACACTCCCCGACAACGGTGCTAGAAAATAGTCTCGATGACCCACAAGTGTAGGGGATCGATAACTTTTTCGATAAATAAGAGTGTCGAACCCAACGAGGATCAGAAGGTATTAATAAATAGTTTTGAGCAAGGTTTCACCATAAACACTAGAGAACAAATGTTTAGGGATTTTATAGTAGTAATTAAAGCAATAACAAGTAAATAACAATGAAAGTAAATAGTTGATGCAAGTGGCCCAATCCTTTTTAGCACAAAGGACAGGCCGGTGTTGTTTCTTATAATGGCTAAAACGTTCCCGAGAACACACGGGAGGTTTTGTCAGGTTATTTTCATCACATGTCGTTGATTAATCTCTATCATTTTGGTAAGTGTTATGTGGGTAGACCTATTCTAGTGCATCGTCCTATCCAATACACACTTACGACTACATTACTTGCAAGCGTCCGCAAATACAAGAAAAGTAATTAAGATATAAATCTAACCGTAGCAATAAACTCGTGGTATCTACTACTCATTTATGTGAAGTATTGCAAACTGGGGTTTAGGTTTCTGTCACTCCCGCAACCCACCATAAGCAATCCAACACATAATGCATTCATCTAGGCCCGTAAAGGTGAAGTGCTATGTAGTCGACGTTCACATAATACCACTAGAGAAATAACAACATAACTTAAATATCAAACCAGTAAATATTACTCAACGAAACATGACTACTAATAACTCGACTTCTTCCATGTACTCGTGAACTAAATGATCTACTCACAAAAATACATATGAATCGTAATCAGAGGTGATATATGGATGAATAACAATCTGGTCATAAACTGCGAACACCAATAATTCTCACAAGCATAAACTACAAACGAATAATTCACACAGGTAAAAAGATCTAATGGAAAACAACGATATGAAGCCCTAATTTTTACAGCGGGACGAAGGTGGATAGTGAGGGTGATAGTGCCGATGGTGTTGACGATGAAGATGATGATCTTAATGATGCCCGGTGCGATGACCGTGACGGTGGTGACGATTCCCCTCTCCGGGAGGAATTTCCCTGGCAGAATCACCTCACCAAGAAGGTGTTTTTTCTCTCTGTCGTTTCCGTCGTGAAGAGGCGCATGAAAAATTCTACGAAGAGCCTCCCCAAAAATTTTAGGTCACGGGGGGTAAGTACGCCGAAGAATAGCCGGAGGGGGGCCAGGGGACCACCAGGAGCGGCCAAGGAGGGCCCGCGCCTGGGGGTCACTTGGCTGCCCCTGGCTCCCCTCTGGCAACACTTCGGGCTCCCCCGGTGATTTCTGACGAAACTTCGTTTTCTGATTTTTTTTCCCCAATTTTTCTAACGTCCGATAGATATCCCCTCTGACAGATGCTTTTTCCGGCTGAATTCCGACTCTGATAAATAATTCCCTAAAACTGTAAAACACGTAGAAAACAACGAAATAACATAAGTATAGTGCTCTAATATGGAAAATATCAATGAATAAAGAAGAATTAACATATAAAGTAGTGATGCAAAATGGACGTATCACCGGTCGCCTCCGCCCTCGCCCCCATTTCTGAAATCTGAAGGCCATTGGGGAATTCTCGCTGTAGTGTTAAATTATATACAAATTAGTTAACATTATATACCAATGTTGTGGTACTAGGACAACATCCTCTTCCTAGCGCATCGGCTCGAGTACCCGCTCCCTAGCGCATGGTCATGGGTTAGAGTCCCTGCTCACGCAGATATTTTACGGATTAAAACTACTTGGTTTGGCTGAGGTGGAGTCCATTCCGTCGACATGGGCCACTTCGTTGACATGTGCCATTCTCAGTCAAATGAATCCAGTGAGCCCTCTTAGTCCAGCGAGCCATTCTACCGAGAGAGTAGCGCAGCAACAAAATAATCATAGAGTTGCTAAAGAAAATATTGCTTTGAGAGGGGTTGGACCTACAGGTCAGGTATGGAAAGGTGGATCCCACCGGTCAGAGTAGTCAACCAGTCAAAATGGAACATCATGTGTCAACCGGTCCCACCAAATAGAGGGTCTGGACCCACTGCTAAGTTGGCTGCCAAGGCACCAAAGCTAACAAGTCATAAATTCTATGACTATCTCATCTAATGAACTAATATTGAATTTATGACTATTTTGACAAAAAAAATCGTTAAATTTTAGGGGCTTGTATCCTCCTACACGCCTCACGACCAATGGAATTAAACTATTCATAGATTGATGACCAATTAACCATGGTCACTATAAAAAATGTCACAAGTCAACATATGGAAACTTATGATAGGAGAAGGTGGAAAAGAAAATATCTTACTAGCAAGGAAATTTTATTTCTTTACATGATTGTTTGATACTAATAGGAACTTATCTAAGAAGTGTACGTTGATTTATGTTTTATTTTTTTAAGCTCCAAAATTCGTAGCAAAGTGTATGGGTTTATTTAGAGCTTGGCTGCACTTACAAGAAAGTGAAAGGTAAATAAATTCCAACTAGTTTGTTAAACTGAACTTGGTTGACCTTAGGAGGAGAGAGTAGGAGTTAATAATCTATAAATTTTTAATTTATATTTTTGCATTATAAAGGGTTCTGTAAATTAGAGAGAAAGAACGGGGTTATTCGTAAACAATTGTTTGTGCCAAGTATCCATGAAGAAGAAGCCACATATTCAGCTAACTCTTCGATAACCGTAGTCTCCTGGGGCGTGTTGTGCGACTCCAGAGCCCCTCCCCCCCCCCCCCCCCCCCGGCCACCTTAGTTCCATGCTGAGTCGCCACCATCGAACAAGGTTGTACAATAGTGGATGACAACAGGGTGTCTCTCCTCGGTTTATTTCTCTTCCGCCCTAGTGTTTTCCCATCCACCACAGCCTTGATATATTTGGATCTAACACCACCATATGGCTTAGGGGTGTTGCTTGTCTCCTCAGTCTGGCCGAGTGGATATGCACTAGACGTCGACGCATTCTTGGCTTTGCGAGCGGTTCTGATCAATGTACCGAAGTCACTGGCACCTGGGCCGAGGATATGCATGCCAATGAGATCGGTGGCCGGTCAAACGATCGAAAGTTTGAATCTTTTGTCCATGAATACGCTGGTCTGCATCACATCCTTGTGCATGCCCAAACCTTCCTCGGGTGTGTTGCCGCCGACGTTCATCGACACTATCGCCACAGCGACCACGACAGTCTACCCCTTTCCGCGATTAGCTAGGTACTAATTGAGACATGGTATATCAAAGTGGTGGTGCTTTGAAGGCCAGCGGAATATTTCAATGCTCGTGTGGAGGTTACCTCTAAGTGATTGTGGAAGCAGAGTTTGACGATGATAGACTAACACAACACTTCGCTAGACATGGTATTAGGTGGTGGGGGGATCTTAACGATAAGAAACAAACACGCAAGAGTCTCTCTGTGGTTGTACGAAATGGATGAGGAGAAAATGTTGCTTCATGGCGTGTGGTTTTGTTTGCGTGGAAATATACACGCCAAAACCGTGCGTTCGTCAGCCGTGATCCAGGTGATCGGTGTAAGCACCTATGTTGTCGGCAACCGGGTCAGTAGTGCATGATAGCTTTGTAGTTGGTGGTGTTTTTTCAAGTACCGAGTCTTGATCTCCACGGTGAAACCTAGATTTTTCCTCATTGGTAATACCTAGACATGTTTCGGGCTTCTAGCCATTTATTACTTGTTCGAGGCATTATCTGCATATCGTGGATTTTCTCCAGGGTGAAAACCCATGATCTGATTCTGGTCTATATCGGGGCGACAATGTCACTAGGACACTACTCCCTTTATGGAGGTGTCGTTGTTGGAGAAATTTATACGGTTTAGGTGTTGCAAATGTTGGTGGTTCTTTCCTGTTGTTTAACTTGCTCTTCTTTTTTCTATCATTTTGGTTGTGTGCAACATTGATGTCTCGCATTGCGTTGTTTCAGAGGGCGGGTGCATTGATATTTTCTTGGTACTAATATATTCATTTATCAAAAAAAAACTATAGAGAGGGACTACGCCTCAGTGTAAAGCTTCTCCTAATACTCACTCGGGTTTGTTCTTTGTCAAAGATATACTTTATAGATTTTGTAAGAGAGTAGTGTGTTACTAGAAGGACCTTGCGCGCTCCGCTGCGCCTTTTGGTGTCATCATGCGTGCACACTCGGCTTTACCTAGGTGGAAAGGCTATAATTTGGAGTTCATCATGATTCGTTGAATATATATATAGAATTACATTTATTCACGTAAATAATTGGAGTCAATTTATCTTTTCCGAACCAAATTTACATACAAAATAGTTTATTCTTTATTGATACATCCAGTTTAGCAAGCCAAATAGGGTGACCCAATATGAATAACATATATATAGTCACAATAACATCTCCCACTGTATAGGTGATATGACGTTGCACACCAATCCCACCAACCCATTGTTGGAGGTCAACAATCTGCTCGAACAAGTTTCTTGCGTAGATTTCGAATCACATCCATCTTCAACATTGTAGACACTCATAAAGAGGAGCACTAAAAGATTAAATTTTATGTTCATCCCTGAACATGTGAGCCCTAATATTCCTTCCAAGTCTTTTTCACCGGGCACGTGTGTACACTGTTTTAGCGCCTAAGCGCACCTAAGCAAACATTTAATTATTAATCAGTTTATACTTGGAGACGGTCATTTTACTAAGAAGCTTGGTCGGTCTACCTATACTAAGACCTTAGAAGCAAGACTTTATGCAAGACCATATTCTATTATATCATATACAATGTTTAGTTTCTTCATATCATAAAATTGTATTGCAAATGTGGTCTTAATCATGGTTTGCACTCTCTTCACAGAGATCAGTCAAAGATCCTTGAATTGATATGGAGTGAAGAACCAGGCATCGCAGCCATAGTATCTGGCACCTGTGTGTGGAAAGTTCATCTTCCCTTGCTCGATTTCGCTGGGCGCCGATGTGGAAAATTCATCTCCGCTTGCTCAATTTCTTATATTTTCTTTGATTATTGTGTAGCCTGGAGAGTGGATGGAAAGATGGTATCTTTTATTACAATCAGAAGCCTTGCATAGTTGTGACCAAACAAAAGTCGAAGTTTAGATAGTAAAACAACAAAGTATCATCCAATTGTTTCCGGAGAAGGACATAACATTCCCCTATTTAGGGCGTGTTTGGTAGGCCGGCTCACCTCAGAAAATCTCCCCCCACCCACCTTTCACTTGTTTGTTAGCCCGGTTATCCCCTCTGGGCACTGCCCATCTCATACAAAAACGGGTCCTCAGCCCTGCCCGGGTGAGAAGCTCGATTCCACCTTCTGTGGTGAGCCCTGCCGAACTCATCCAAAAAACTAACCCACGCGTGGGGCCCACCGCCGCTCAGCGCAGCCGCCCACCAGCCCCTCCCCCCATTCCTCTCTCTTCCCTCACCCCTCTCCATCCCGTGCATGTCGCCACCCCCCGCAACCGCCCGCTACAACCGCCCGCGTCGCTGCTGGGGGCAAGCGCCGCCGCCGGAGAGCGTCTACCACGGCCCGCGCCGCCTCTGTCCGGCCAGAACGTGCTCTCTCGATACCACAGCGGCGGCCATGGAGCTCGACCTCCGCGCGTGGTGCTGGCACACGGTGGCTTCCCGTGGCGGCGCACATCGGCGGTCCGTGGAGGCGCACGGCGGCGCACATCGGCGGCCCGTGGCGGCGCACATCAGCGGCCCGCGGCGGCGGCGCACAGGGACATGGTGGCCAGGGACTTGATCGCTTTTTAATTTTGTGGCCAGGGACTTGATCGCTTTTTATTTTTGTTGTCAGGGACCTAGTCGCTTTTTATTTTTGTTTGGCCTGGCCCAAGTGATATCACGTACCAAACACAATCTGAACTGAGCTCAGCTCACTCATACGGTCCACCAAACAGAACGAATAAAACACACATGCATGAGATTGGCATGGCTGGACTGAGCTCGTATGGGCTGAGATAGCCCACCCGGGCTACCAAACACGCCCTTAGGTAACATCACAAGAGATGGGAACAGTTGCCACAAAATTACATATTCTCATCCAGTATGTCTTGTAGAAAGTTCATACATGTATAAACGTCAACTATGTATCTTATTAAAAGGGGTACCTTCAGGCCAATATCGACGAATCACGAGGGAAGAATAAGGGGCATAGCTAATCAACCATCGCCCAGCAAATTTCATAATAGTCGGCCGATCAAATTATTTTGGGGAGAAAAGTTTGCGACATACAAAATTCCTTTTTAAGATATTTCCTTATCAGCAAATATCACAAAGAAATTCTTTAGAAGACTACAGTAAACTCAAGAATGGATTTTCTATCAGATAATGCAGTATCAGTTATGATCATCAACAATGTTTGAGCATGTTGATATTTCAACAATATACATGTGAACAAGTATATGAGGAAGGTCACCTGATTAGAGCGTGCAAATGGATTTTGTGAGGCCAAATTAAAACTCGGGCATTGAAACCAATTTTCTTCTACCTGGTTGATACGTATAGACCGAGACCAATTTTCTAAAATAACAAAAAGAATATTGATTTCACTTCCATGAATATGAGTATGCAAAGCCTGTCACACGGAATATATCACTATCCATAGGTAATCAGCTAAACAATGCTTTGTGCTCAACACATATGGCATCCCTTGTTTTCTTACCCTTGCATTGTTAGCTTCAAGATTTTTGAGAAACCTGCAAGGAACATGAAAATAATCTTTTGAATGAAGTATCATATATACTTGTATACAAATGTATAAACCAATAGAGGTCTCATTTTGCAGTCGTAAGTTGACAGAATGCAAAATCAAATTTGTAACTAAAATTGTGCAAGAAATGTGTAAGGTGGTGTAAGCCAAAACTTTAATTTGTGGGATTTTGGCAACACTTAGATTCAACAAATATGAGACTTCTTGAAGTGCAAAGAATATACCTTGTTCAGGATTAGCACTCGACATGATGTCTTTCTTGAGTGAAACGTCGCGATCGTAGGTACGTCGGTTCAAACAGTTGAACTGTTGCTATGCATTCTGTACCAAAGCAACTGGGCCAATGCCTTAGATTTAAGACACTGCATGCCTTGTGCCCTTCCATCGATCCATGCACTGGTCAACGTACTAGTACTACTAGTACTCCATCGATCCATGCATCAACCTACTAGCATAGCTAGCTAGCTTTATACATGCATGTGTGTCACATATACACTATTATCTATAAATTAAGAGGGAGAGAAGAGGGGATTAAAACCCAGATTTTAATCCGTTATTTCTAACAACCATCATATTAGAACTTTCAATTAAAATCACTCTGTTATTTACATTGGCCACATAAATATTCTTACAGGTGGAACCATCGTTCACCCGCAATTTGTTCGCAATATTTCTCGGTCGCAAAATTCTGTCATTTACAGGAAACTATTAGATGCAAATACCTGAAACACTGCAAAGAATTAACACACATATATAGAATGCTGAATATCTATGTCAGTTGTGCACAATAATAACTGCAACATGTCCTTAATGAATCTTCCAGTAGAACTATGTGGAATTGGGTCAGTAATGAAAGAATACCAAGGTCTAAGAGGATGAACTCTGCACCCCCGCATGATGCTCGCACGGGTGGGAGGAAATTGCACATAACACCAATTATTCGGACTTTTGTTGCACCAAACCACAACTTTAATATTTTTTTTCACAAAACACCAATGTTTGGGGTAATTAGTTGCACTGAACACAAAATACGTTTTGAGAGGTAATTAACTATATGGTCATTTCATGATTATTTTTGAGAGATAATTTATTTACCGGCACCAAACGGGTTAGGCTCCCAAAGAGCATGATTATTTTCATGTATATAACTTTTGACAGCTTATTTTTTTTTTACCAAATGGGACGCCACCGTGGCCTCTTGGCCTTTTGACAGATAATTTTTTTGATAGAAATTTGCAAAAAAGTATCAAGCTAATTTTGTAAATTTCTAGAAAAGAAGGCCACGGTGGGCCCAGACAGTTAATTACCTCTCAAAACGTATTTTGTGTTCAGTGCAAGTAATTACCCCAAACATTGGTGTTTTGTGCAACAAAATGCTAGGGTTGTGGTTTGGTGCAACAAAATCCCCAATAGTTGGTGTTATGTGCAATTTCCTCCACGGGTGGTGGTCCATGCGAGCAAGCCATCGTGGGGGCAGCTGCAGCGGTGGAAACATCCACGACTCAAGCTGCGGTGAGCACGGTGAACAGGGCAATGTAGTCCATGCCGAGCCAGCCCGGTTTCACCGGCTGCGTGGTGTTTGATTAAAGACCTTGAATCCCTGGCAGCATCTACATCTAGGATAGGAGCACAGATATCGAGACCCAAGCATGGTGACGTAGACAACCAGGCGGTGCAGCCGAGACACCAAATCGAGG
This sequence comes from Alopecurus myosuroides, assembly GCA_028641055.1. Classification (NCBI taxonomy): domain Eukaryota; kingdom Viridiplantae; phylum Streptophyta; class Magnoliopsida; order Poales; family Poaceae; genus Alopecurus; species Alopecurus myosuroides. The sequence goes on from CM054059.1 coordinate 273,792,264, forward strand.
ATTCAGGCCTATCCGAGCTCCACAACTCTTACCCCTAGCTCATCACGGCAACCAACAACGACGGTCTGGGTCAGCACAACGGGAAAGCAGGAAATGTGACAATTTAGGCTGCAGAATCGCGAGGAGCAAGGGGCAGGACTCGACGGAGGGCCAGGATGCCACTGGAGATGCGGCGGACAGTAGTAGGCATGGCGGCCGGCAAGGCCCTCCGTCGAGTCCACTGGAGCACCCTAGAATTTCATTGAATTCATGGGCCGAAGCAGCTCCCTGAACTCGGAGAAACGACAAATAAAATCCTAGAGAGCAGCTATCAACGATTTGGCAAGGGCAGTTAATAGCTGAGAAAGTCATGATTGCAAGTTCCCCAAGAGTCGAGCAAACGAACTGCCTCTAGAAGAAGTCGGCAGGTAAGACACAGATGTTAGCGATATTGGTTAGCATCCTAGCGTAGCCTAGAAGGTTCTCTGTATTTCGTGTGTATCAAACCGTAGATATAAGGTTTGGTACTTATCCTTTGTAACAACTTCCTGTAATCCTTGTGGTGTTGGTTAACCACCTATATTAACACGCAGCGGCGGCCCTCAAAGGGGTAGAACGCCTTACACCTAAACCTCTGGTTTCGTTACATGGTATCAGAGCAACCTTCCTCAGATCGCATCTAGCAGTCATCATCATCGTCGAGCCATGGCGTCGGCATCGACTGGACGTATGGAAGGCCCTGGTGCTGCCAGCGATTCGCGGCGCACAGATGGAGGGCTTCATCGACGGCACCTCCAAGGCTCCAGATGTGGAGATCGTCATCGGCACAGGAGATGCCGCCAAGAAGATCCCAAACCCCGAGTACGCTCGATGGGTAGCCCAGGACCAGCAGGTCTACGGGTTCATCTTCTCTTCACTCTCCCGAGAAGTGATGGCGCATGTCCTCACCACCAACACGGCGCATGCACTCTGGGAAGCGATCAGCACCATGTTCGGGGCGCGGACCCGTGCGCGCACCGTCAACACCCGAATTGCTCTCGCCACCACGAAGAAGCTTCCTGGCATGAGCATGGAGGAATATGTGGCGAAGATGAAGGGCTATGGAGATGAGATGGCAACTGCGGGCAAGACACTTGATGATGAAGATATGGTGTCGTATATAATTGCAGGTCTGGATGACAAATATGATGCCCTGGTTGCCGCAGTCCTCGCAAGGGAGATCCCGATCACCGTCAGTGATCTGTACGCGCAACTCCTAAATTATGAGAGACGGCAACACCTTCTGCACGGCACAGGCTCGTCGCAATCCTCAGCGAACGCAGCGACACGCGGTGGCCGTGGAGGTTTCAACCGCGGCGGTGGCAACGGTGGCCGCAACACTTACACCAATCAGGGCGGCCGCGGGCGCGGGAACTACTCCCCCAACTACACCAACTATGGGGGAGGAAACTCGAGCAACCAAGGTGGCGGTGGCCGCGGCAACTTCAGCAGCAACAGCCGCGGCCGTGGCAGCTACAGCAACGGAGGAGGAGGGGACAACCGTCCTCGATGCCAACTCTGCAATAACCCGGGCCACACAGTCAAGGACTGTTGGCACCGGTTCGACCCCGACTTCGTTCCAAGGGAACGATCCGCGGCTGCCGTCTACAACAACAACAACACCGGCGAGTGGATTAGCGACACGGGCGCTACTGATCACATCACTGGCGAGCTTGATCGCCTCACCACTCGGGAGAAGTACCAAGGGCATGAGCAAGTCCACACCGCAAACGGTGCAGGTATGGATATTAGTCATATTGGTAACACCATTGTTCGGACACCCTCCAAAAATATTCATCTAAATAATGTCTTGTTTATTCCTCAAGCTACTAAGAATCTTGCTTCCGTTCATAAACTTACCTCTGATAACAATGTATTCTTGGAATTTCATCCAACTTATTTTTGTGTCAAGGATCAGGACACGAAGAAGGTTCTTCTTAGAGGTCCATGTAAAGATGGTCTCTATCCGATGCCTAGCTCACTCAAGCAAACTCATGTTGCAGTCAAGCCCTCATCCTCAAGGTGGCATGATCGCCTTGGACATCCATCCTTTTCCATAGTTCAAAAGGTTATTAGTCAAAATAATTTGCCATGTGTGAGTGAATCCAATAAAGAGTCAGTATGTGATGCATGCCAAAAAGGCAAGCATCATCAACTTCCATATCCAAAGTCTAGTAGCAAATCTAGTGCTCCCTTAGAGCTCATTTTTTCTGATGTATGGGGACCTGCTCCTGATTCTGTAGGGAGAAAGAACTATTATGTCAGTTTCATTGATGATTTCAGTAAATTTTCCTGGATTTATTTGCTCAAAAATAGATCTGAAGTGTTTGATATTTTCCATGAGTTTCAAACTCTAGTTGAGAGACGTCTTGGTCGAAAAATAATTACCATGCAAACAGATTGGGGAGGAGAGTATGAAAAATTAAACTCTTACTTCAAACAAATTGGTATTACACATCATGTGTCATGCCCTCATGCTCATCAACAGAATGGGTCAGCTGAGAGAAAACATAGACATATTGTGGAAGTAGGCCTATCTCTTCTTGCGCATGCATCTATGCCTCTTAAGTATTGGGATGAAGCCTTCATTACAGCTACTTATCTCATTAATCGCCTACCCACCAAAGTTCTTGATTTCTCTACACCACTTGAAATTCTATTCCAAGAAAAACCTGATTATTCTTCTTTTAGAATTTTTGGTTGTGCATGTTGGCCAAACCTTAGGCCCTATAACACAAGAAAGTTAGAATTTCATTCAAAACAGTGTGCCTTCTTAGGGTACAGTGTCATGCATAAGGGATTTCGATGTCTAGATATAGCATCTGGCAGAATCTATATTTCCAGGGGTGTCATTTTTGATGAGACACAATTTCCTTTCTCTAAGCTAAATCCAAACGCTGGTGCTCTCCTTCGGTCTCAAATCCTTCTTCTACCAAATTCCGCATCTTTGGAGCAAGGGGGTGAACATATGAGTGCACCAAATATGGCTAATTATCCTCCTGTTATTACTAACCGTATTACTTCAGTTGATTCTGGTGGCTCTAGTACAGGAACAGAAGGAGCGGAATTTTCAGATTCGGATTCCGAAGAAAATGATGGTCATTTTATGCACAATGATCACCTCCTGCTACCGGACAGCAGCGCGGAACACGAGACAGATTCAGCGCCTAGTCCGTCCAGTTTGTCGCCTGAACACGCAGGCGAATCCTCCTCCGAGTCCGTGCCAATCAGTGGCAGGGAAACCCGCGCCAACCAATCACGCGTGGACAGCATGCAGGGAAATTCTCCTTCGGAATCCCGCAGCGAATCAATGCGTGCCAACTTGCACCGACAGCATCATGGCGCGCATGCACCGGGCCAGAGGGGGACAGCAGAGATGGGATCTTCTGCGCGAGAAGGCCACGTTCGTGTAGAAGACGGTGGCCACAGAAGATCTCACGCCAGCAAGGAGTCTGACTCACCTGCGGAGAGATCGCCATCGGGATCGTCGCCTGGATTCTCCTCTGCCCCACCGGGATCTACCCCGGGATCTTCTGCGGCACAGCAGGCTACATCAACACCTGTGAGAGTAACCACGCGGTTACAAGCAGGTAAATTAGAGAGAAAAAATTATAAAACTGCCGCAAAATATGGATTCTTAACCACTGTAGGAGAACCTGAGGATTTAGCTGAAGCATTGAGTAATAAGAATTGGAAAAATGCTATGGATAGTGAGTATGATGCACTAATGAAAAATGAAACGTGGCACTTAGTTCCACCTAATGAGAGTAGAAATATTATAGACTGTAAATGGGTCTATAAAATTAAGAGGAAATCTGATGGAACTATAGATAGATATAAAGCAAGATTGGTAGCAAAAGGATTTAAGCAAAGATATGGTATTGACTATGAGGACACTTTTAGTCCAGTAGTTAAGGCTGCAACTATTAGGCTTGTTCTGTCTATTGCTGTTTCCAGGGGATGGAGCCTAAGACAGCTAGATGTGCAGAATGCGTTTCTTCATGGTGTTCTGGAGGAAGATGTCTATATGAGACAACCACCAGGGTATGAGGTAAAGACAAAGTCCCACTACATATGCAAGTTGGACAAAGCTCAATATGGTTTGAAACAGGCACCAAGGGTGTCGCACCCGGACTTCTAAAGGATACTCGCCGTTCCGTTGAACAGTAGTAGATTGGATTACGGGGTTTACCGGCACCCGCGTCCTCTTACGAGTAGGCCAACACACGTATGTGTGACAACCAACCCCTATATGTTCAGCGTCGACGTAAACTATCCCATAGAAATCAGGATACTACCATTGACGTACTTCATACCATACACACATGGTACGTCAACGGCGTTTAACAGAATGATAGCACAACATATCTCTAAGACACAAAAGATGGAAATAAGTTGCAAATAGCTCTCACTAGAGCAGAGATAGCAAATACAATCATCCAGAGGACACATGTCCCAACATAACATCATTACATCACAGCGGAAGCATTCAACAGGTCTGAGTACAGACAAATCCAAATAGGCTTAAGAAGCCGGAAACGAAAAGACGGAGCCCATCCACGAAGTCTCGGATCCTGCTCGGGTCCGCTATCTACTCGTCAACAGCCTCGTCGTACTCCGCGTAGTAGCCACCATGGGGATCCTCGGAAACGTAATCTGCGGAAACCACAGCCCCAAAGGGGTCAGTACATAAACGTACTGGCAAGCAAGACTCACAGTTCACCAAAGTGTAACCCGTCAACACCAAGCCCAGATGCTTTGGGTTCAACGGAAGGAAGGGTGATATAGAAGATGCGGCAGCGGGCTGCACTAACCAACTACAGAAACATACTATGACTTCCGGCTAACATAAAGGAGATAAGATAGCGTATCGTAACCAACTACAACTAACTCCAAACAAACCCATCCTGGATCTCGCCCCTTATCCAAAGAAGCAATCCGAGGATAACTCACACGGTTGGATTAATGATGGTTCAGGTTGTTGTGTCAATAAACCTATTACTAGTCAAGTTATTATCGTTAGGTGTAAGTTGTCTGAGTACTTGTTAGCCAGTACTTTCACCAAGTCGTCACATAACCGCGGACAACACGGCTTCTCGAGAAGATTCATCCCTGCAGGGTGTGCTCCAGTACCCGTACACGCTCAAGCAACCAACTAAAACTCAGGTTGGCTTGACACGACTCGAATCATCTCTACAACCTGTCCTAGGAGCCACGGAGCTATAAGGTCCTGGCCAGTCCGACCTAACCTAAGCGCAAGGGTGAAAACCACACCCCCCGGCACCACAGGCCTCGCCCTATATGCATCATCATCATAATAATCATCACCAACAGTAACCATGGGCGCGACCCATTCATGCTTATGCGCAAATGGAACACCCGAACTAAGTGTGGCTCTTCGGACAAACTGCGGATCAGGTCAAGTCGAGGGGGTTCCATACTACCACCCGGATGCGGTGAGCACGCTCATCATGGATCAGTAGACAAGACCCTTTTCCTAATTAGGGTCGACACTAGCAGGCCTCAAAACCACGCCGGGCCTCCTGCCGGTGCCTTATCATCAAATTATTATTACCCAACATTAACAGATTGATTGTTTAAACATCAAGCTCCAGAACATAATAGAATATGATAACAGAAGGTAACTGACAGCAGACTCGAGCAAAACAACCCTAAGCATGCTAGTAAGACACGGGCTCAAACAACGGGGTTATAGGAGTGGAGGAGAGGCAATATCAGGATTAAGGGATTCACGTGATAGGTTCGGAGAACAAGCAACGATACATATGGCTAGCAGAAATAGACAACGGAAAGTATCGGTAACCAATGTTGAAAGGAACACAGTGGTTCATGTGAGTGATAACTTGCCTGCAAACTCAGCAGCCTGGTACTGACCTAAAATCCTCAGAAGGGGTGTCGTAAGGATCGTCGGTCTCAACGTCGTCGTCTATCCGAGAAGAAGCAAACAAACCACCGAAAAAGACGAACAATCAATACATGATATAATGCACAATCATGGGATGATGCATGGCAAATTAATTGGTGCATCAAAGGTAAATTACTTGACAAGTAACAAATTTAAATGGACCCATATGCAGTTGAATTGCATATGGCAAAAGTCCATGATGCATTATTGAGGATTAATGAATTACACTTAAACATTTTGTTAAAGTGGATTAAATGCATGAGAGATGCTAGAAATAACAAGGGAAAGTAATTAGCTTCACTTGGATATTTTTTTTGCTCAATTTGGAGTTATAAATAATTAATTATGGTCTTTGGCAATTAAAACAAAATAAAATCAGTACTGAAATTAGTGAGATTTTTAGTTTCTCAAAATGTTGTTATTATAGCACATTTGGATAGAGCATGAAATTCTGATTGGAAAACATGTATTACTTTTTGAATTCGGGATTAAAATGAATTAGTTATTAATTAAACAAGTTTAATTGAATCAATTGCAATTATAGAAAATGTTTGAATTTTATTTATTCAAAACAGTAAATAAAATTCATATTTGGGTAGAGCATTTAAAATTGAATGGATTTCATGTTTTAAGTTTTCTGTTTTAAGCAAATATGCAGAAGATATGAATTTTAGAAGTTTTAAGGTTAATAGACAATTTCTGGAAAAAGAAAAACAGGGCAGCAACTTTTTCCACCACGAATCAGCTACCCACGGGCTGACAGTGGGGTCAGCTGCCACGGTGGCGCTGCGTGGCGTGGGCGTGTGCTGCGCTGGCTGCCGAGGTCGATGACACGCGGGGCCCGCGGGGTTGCGCGCAGAGGGAAAAAATTGGGGAGGCAAATGCCTCCCGTGGGATTCGATCCCGGGAGCTCGGGCGAGCGCACAAGCGTGCGTTGCCAGTGCGGCTGGTTCCGATTCTTGTCAGGTATAGCTAGCGAAGGGGGCTTATCCTTCAGATAAAAAAAATAACTGAACTTTGTTCAGTTCGTTCTGAACTTCGACGAGCGTGGGTCGCTGATGGACGCTCGCGGTGGCGCTGGTGCCCGATGCTGCTGCGAGCGGGTGGTGGCCGTGCGAGGCTGGCTGCCGTGTGCGGCTGCGGCCGTGTGCTCGTGCGAGATGAGGGAAGGGAAAGGAGGGCGAGGAGCGGCTCACTGTGAGGCGGAAGGGGAGACGGTCGGTGGCGATCGGTGAGGGGCGACGGTGGCGAAAACGTTGATGGCGGCGGAGCTCCGAGCGCTCCCGGCGGAAACCGAGGGGATGGCGAGGACGAGGGCGACGAGACCTTTCCGTTCCCGGCCCTAGCTCGGCCGCTAGGGCACCGAGACGGCGGCGCTCGCCGGAGGGAGGCGACGGTGGTGGTGAGGACCTCGGTGGGGATTCGAGGGGGAGCAGGGAGAGAGGATGAGGCGGCGGCGTCGAGAGGAAAGAGGAGGGGGGAAGAACTAGGGCAGGAGGGAGGGGAGCTCGAGGTCTTAAGGGGGAGGGGTGGAGCTCGATCACCGTTGCCCTCCCCTGATGTCGACGTGGGCACCATGGATGTGCCCCGTACGAGAGGTTAGGGAAAGGGGTGGGTACGGGCCAGGGGGCAGTTGGGCTAGCCCAACTGGTTGGTGGCTCTATTCCCCCTTCTAATTTTCGTTATTCTTTTTCCTCCTTTTATTTTTTTTCTTGCAGATTTGGGAAAGAGAGAAAAACCATTGGTTCTAGGGGTTAGCAAAATTTGGGACAATTTTCTTATTGATTAAGTTTTGTAATAGCATCAAGTACCCACTTTGGTTTTTCCAAAAAAAAATTAAATAGGTTGCTTGTTGAAAAATTAAATGAACTGAGCCATTTGTGGTATCAAAATAAATAAATGAAACTTAGCCAATTTAAAGATTTTGATTCCAAGTTTTAGTGGAACAATTTGTTTGTTTGTTTGTAGTTTTTATTTGACACAATGTAACATAACAAGTATGAACCACAATTGAATTTTTGTTTTGGAATTCAAATAGAAATCAGATGGAAACAATTGAAATCAAATGCAAAACAAATGCAACCAAAAGGCAATGGTTATGATGACATGATGCAAACATAAATAAACAAGAAACAAACATCTAGGGGGAGATTTTCATACTTGGGATGTTAGAAAACGCCCCCCCCCCCTTGAAGGAATCGCGCCCCGAGATTCCTACTGAGAAGGGAAAAGGTCCGGATACTTCTTGCGAAGATCCTCTTCGGTCTCCCACGTTGCCTCTTTATCGGAATGATGCGACCACTGCACTTTCAAGAACTTGGTGCTCTTGTTGCGAGTCTTACGCTCGGTCTCATCGAGAATACGAACAGGGTGCTCCTCATAAGATAGATCTTCTTGCAGTTCAATGGAATCATGATCAACTGCACGCTCTGGATCTTTGAAACACCTCTTGAGCTGTGACACGTGAAACACATCATGCACCTTGGATAGTTTTTCTGGAAGTTCAAGACGATAGGCATTTTCCGCACGCCTTGAGAGAATGTTGAAAGGACCAATGTATCTTGGTGCTAGCTTTCCTTTGACACCAAAACGATGAGTGCCTCTGAGGGGAGTTACACGGAGATATGCTTTGTCACCAGGTGCATAGATCATATCCCGGTGCTTGCTGTCATAGTAGCTTTTCTGACGAGACTGAGCAATCTTGAGATTGTCACGAATGATGCGAACTTTCTTCTCGGCTTCCTTAACAATGTCAGGGCCTAAGAGTGAACGTTCACCAGCTCCAGACCAATTGATTGGACTCCTGCATCTGCGGCCATAGAGAGCTTCAAATGGTGCCATGCCTAGGCTTGCCTGGAAGCTGTTGTTGTAGGAGAATTCAGCATATGGAAGACAATCCTCCCATTTCATGCCAAAGGAGAGACCACATGCTCTGAGCATATCCTCGAGAATCTGATTGACTCTTTCGACTTGCCCTTGAGACTGGGGGTGATAAGTTGTGCTGAACATAAGTTTGGTGCCCAATGCTTCTTGAAAGCTTTTCCAAAAATGAGAAGTGAATATACTTCCACGGTCTGAGCTTATTTCCAATGGAACACCATGAAGAGGAACAATCTTTGCTGTGTAGAGCTCTGCTAACTGGCTAGCTGAGATTGTTTCTTTGACAGCAAAGAAGTGAGCTACCTTAGTGAGACGATCAATAACAACGAAGATTGCATCGTTGCCCTTCTTGGACCTTGGAAAACCAGTAACGAAGTCCATTTCAATCATGTCCCACTTCCACTCAGGAATTTTCAGCGGTTGGAGAAGACCGGCTGTTTTCTGATGAACTGCCTTGACACGTTGACAAACGTCGCATTCAGAAACGTATTGAGCAATTTCACGTTTCATGCCAGACCACCAATACAGTGTCTTGAGATCCTGGTACATCTTTGTACTTCCAGGGTGTATGGAGAGAGGAGTTTCATGAGCCTCTTTGAGAATAACATCTTTGAGACTTTGAATTTGAGGAACTGCAATGCGTCCTTCGAAGAACACCGTTCCCTTGTCATCAATTGAGAAGCACTCATACTTCACATTGCCTGCTTTGATGTTATTTGCGATCTTCTTGATCTCAGCATCACGAAGTTGTTCAGAACGAATCTTATCCTCGAGAGTTGGACCAGCTGTCAAGTTTGCAAGATAACCTTGAGGAACAAGACCAAGGTTCAGCTTCTGGAATTCTTCATGAAGTGGAGGTTGGCTTTCCATGATCATGAGATTATTGCAATACGACTTGCGACTGAGAGCATCGGCCATAACATTAGCCTTGCCTGGAGTGTAAGAAATGGTAAGATCAAAGTCTTTGATCTTTTCAATCCATCTCCTTTGCCTGAGGTTTAGATCTGGTTGAGTGAAAATGTATTTCAGACTCTTATGATCGGAAAAGATTTCAGTGCGATTACCCAACAAGTATTGCCTCCATTTCTTGAGGGCAAACACAACTGCTGCAAGTTCAAGGTCATGTGTGGGATAATTGAGCTCATGGGCGTTCAACTGACGTGAAGCATAAGCCACAACTTGACGTTCTTGCATAAGAACTGCTCCTAGACCTTGGAGGGAAGCATCACAGAATATCTGGAAGGGTTTGGTAGTATCTGGACCAACCAGAACTGGTGTAGAAGTGAGTTTAGTCTTCAGGAGATTGAAACTTTCATCACATTGTGGAGACCAAACGAACTTCTTGTCCTTCTTTGTGAGATCAGTGAGAGGTTTGGCAATCTTGGAGAAGTTTTGGACGAAACGACGGCAATAGCTAGCTAAGCCAAGAAAACTTCTTACTTGATTCACCGTCTTAGGAGGTTTCCAATCAACAATTGCCTTAACCTTTTCTGGATCAATGGCTATGCCCTTGGCAGAGATGACATGACCAAGGTAAGCAACTTCTGGAATCCAGAACTCACATTTTGAGAACTTGGCATATAGACGATGCTCACGAAGTTTCATGAGAGTGAGACAAAGATGTTCTCCATGCTCTTCCTCGGATTTTGAGTAGACAAGAATATCATCAAGATATACCACAACGAACTTGTCGAGGTATTCGTGGAAGACAGAATTCATGAGTCGAGAGAAGGTCGCCGGTGCATTGGTGAGACCAAAGGACATGACGGTGTATTCATATAGACCGTACCGAGTGGTGAAAGCTGTTTTTGGAATATCTTCCTTTCTGATCTTTATTTGATGGTAACCCATCCTCAAGTCCAGCTTGGAGAATATTGAGGCTCCAGCAAGTTGATCAAAAAGATCATCGATACGAGGAATTGGATACTTGTTTTTGATGGTTTTCTCGTTGAGAGGACGATAGTCAACCACGAGTCTCCTTGTTTGATCCTTCTTCGCAACGAACAGAGTTGGGCATCCCCAAGCCGAGGAACTAGGTTGAATGTAACCTTTCTCCATGTACATATCGATTTGATCCTTCAACAACTTCAGTTCAGGAGGAGCTATCTTGTATGGATGCTTGGAGATTGGAGCAATGCCTGGTTCAAGTTCGATGACGAACTCAACTGCTCTGTCAGGAGGCATTCCTGGCAACTCTTCTGGAAAGACGTCAGGGAATTCACAAACCACCGGAATAGTTTCAATAGATGGTAGAGGATTTGCATTGAGAGTGTATAGTTGAACAACTGGATTTTCAGCATGGAAGTAGACTATCTGGCCAGAAGGGTGTGTGATTTTGACAGACTTAGCAGGACAATCAATGACTGCTTTGTTGGCTACCAGCCAATCCATCCCAAGAATGACATCAATATCTGAAGAGTGGAGAGCTATCAGAGATGCCTGGAATGGAAGGTTTCCAATTGTGATCTCGATGTTCTGGGTAACTTTATTGCTTTGCCAGCTAGATCCCGGTGATTTCACTAGGAGAGGGATAGACAACTGTTCGAAGTTGATTCCACTGTTGTTTGCAAAGCATTGAGAGATGAAAGAGTGTGAAGCACCAGAATCGAACAAGACTTTAGCACGAAACGAGTTCACAAGAAGTGTGCCCATTACAACCTCTGGAGATTCTTCTGCTCCCTGGGCCTTGACATGGTTCACCTTGACGGTTCTCACGCCAAGGTCGTTGTTGTTGTAGCAACCCAACGGAGGACCACGTATTCTTGTCGGGGTCGACCTGTGGCGAGGTGGAGGTGGAAAGAGGTGCCTTTGCGGACACTTATCGGAATAGTGACCCGGCTGTCCACACTTGTAGCATGTAACAACAGAACGAGGAGTTGTTGGACCTGGCTGAGATGGAGCACCTCCTGAAGATACCACTGGGGTGGGAGGGCGGGCAAGAAATCCTGCCGGGCTTGGCAAGCAGATGGGCGGTGTTGGAGTGGTATATGGAACCCAAACTCTTCGTTTTTGTGGAGGCATGATAGCTTTTGATAGATTAGCCTGTTCACGAGAGTGCTTACGAGATTCCTCAACCAACTTGCGCCCATGCTCTTCCTTTAGAGCGATGTTGATGAGGTCCTCAAAATTCTTGGCCTTGACGTTGGTGAGAGCATACTTGAGTTCCGGGTTGAGACCCCTGCGGAACTTTGCCATCTTTCTCGCTTCCGTGGAGATTTCATCTCCGGCGTAGCGAGCCAGACGATTGAACTCTCTTTGGTATTCGAGAACGTCCATATTGCCTTGTGTGAAAGAATAGAATTCCTCACGCATTTTCTCCATGAGCCCATCGGGAATGTGATGGCGCACGAAGGCTTGCTTGAAATCCTCCCATGTGATTGCCACACTAGAACCTCTCATTTCTGGGAAGTTCTCCCACCAAGACATGGATTGCCCACGGAGAAGGTAGGTCACGTAAGGAACACGGTCCTCGTCAGCCACATGAGCTACCATAAGAGTACGGTTCATTTCACGGAGCCAGTCATCAGCATCCAATGGCTCGGAGGAGGTATCAAACGTGCGCGGATTGAGCTCAAGGAACTCCCGAATAGACACACGGGTGTTGCCATTACTCCCAAGGTCTTGGTTCTGCTGCATCTGCTTTATAACTTGTGTCATCTGAGACAGCACTTTCCCCATCTCAGGTGGCAGTGTGGGTTCTTCGTCACCACTTTCCATCCTGAAGAGGATACCAAGATTAACACACTAAACGGATAACAAAATCCAATATAAGTGCTTAAAAGGATTACTTCAGACGGTAAGTCGACAGCATAGAACAAGGATGGAGGTTAACAACGGATCAACAGATAAGTTGTTACAACGGAAGGGAAGATTTGTGAAGGACGATATCGAAGCAACAACTGGGAAACAGGAGACCACAAACACCTAAGGTACTACGAAGAAAACCCATCCGGGCTTCTAAAGGATCAATATCTACTGCTTAAGGAATAGAGGATCTCCTTCCGGGGCTTATTTGCCACCGTTCTCAATCGTGAGTAGGCAACATGATAAATCATGTCACAACCACCTCCATTCCTATGGTCTAGTAGATATAACCATCCTAGAGAAACCAGGATACGTGAAATCCTAACTTGATAGTTTAGGTGAGAAGAGAAAACAACGTTGCACTTCCTTACCAGAAAAGGGAGGGTGGGTGGGGAAAGAAATAAAATGGCAGAATTCCTACTCTCACGTTTCATTTTTCCTATATAGCTACAAAATAGTTTCTAGACTCAACTGCGACCAGTAAAAGGGATCCTACAGGCAGACAGGCTCTGATACCATTTGTCGCACCCGGACTTCTAAAGGATACTCGCCGTTCCGTTGAACAGTAGTAGATTGGATTACGGGGCTTACCGGCACCCGCGTCCTCTTACGAGTAGGCCAACACACGTATGTGTGACAACGAACCCCTATCTGTTCAGCGTCGACGTAAACTATCCCATAGAAATCAGGATACTACCATTGACGTACTTCATACCATACACACATGGTACGTCAACGGCGTTTAACAGAATGATAGCACAACATATCTCTAAGACACAAAAGATGGAAATAAGTTGCAAATAGCTCTCACTAGAGCAGAGATAGCAAATACAATCATCCAGAGGACACATGTCCCAACATAACATCATTACATCACAGCGGAAGCATTCAACAGGTCTGAGTACAGACAAATCCAAATAGGCTTAAGAAGCCGGAAACGAAAAGACGGAGCCCATCCACGAAGTCTCGGATCCTGCCCGGGTCCGCTATCTACTCGTCAACAGCCTCGTCGTACTCCGCGTAGTAGCCACCATGGGGATCCTCGGAAACGTAATCTGCGGAAACCACAGCCCCAAAGGGATCAGTACATAAACGTACTGGCAAGCAAGACTCACAGTTCACCAAAGTGTAACCCGTCAACACCAAGCCCAGATGCTTTGGGTTCAACGGAAGGAAGGGTGATATAGAAGATGCGGCAGCGGGCTGCACTAACCAACTACAGAAACATACTATGACTTCCGGCTAACATAAAGGAGATAAGATAGCGTATCGTAACCAACTACAACTAACTCCAAACAAACCCATCCTGGATCTCGCCCCTTATCCAAAGAAGCAATCCGAGGATAACTCACACGGTTGGATTAATGATGGTTCAGGTTGTTGTGTCAATAAACCTATTACTAGTCAAGTTATTATCGTTAGGTGTAAGTTGTCTGAGTACTTGTTAGCCAGTACTTTCACCAAGTCGTCACATAACCGCGGACAACACGGCTTCTCGAGAAGATTCATCCCTGCAGGGTGTGCTCCAGTACCCGTACACGCTCAAGCCACCAACTAAAACTCAGGTTGGCTTGACACGACTCGAACCATCTCTACAACCTGTCCTAGGAGCCACGGAGCTATAAGGTCCCGGCCAGTCCGACCTAACCTAAGCGCAAGGGTGAAAACCACACCCCCCGGCACCACAGGCCTCGCCCTATATGCATCATCATCATAATAATCATCACCAACAGTAACCATGGGCGCGACCCATTCATGCTTATGCGCAAATGGAACACCCGAACTAAGTGTGGCTCTTCGGACAAACTGCGGATCAGGTCAAGTCGAGGGGGGTTCCATACTACCACCCGGATGCGGTTAGCACGCTCATCATGGATCAGTAGACAAGACCCTTTTCCTAATTAGGGTCGACACTAGCAGGCCTCAAAACCACGCCGGGCCTCCTGCCGGTGCCTTATCATCAAATTATTATTACCCAACATTAACAGATTGATTGTTTAAACATCAAGCTCCAGAACATAATAGAATATGATAACAGAAGGTAACTGACAGCAGACTCGAGCAAAACAACCCTAAGCATGCTAGTAAGACACGGGCTCAAACAACGGGGTTATAGGAGTGGAGGAGAGGCAATATCAGGGTTAAGGGATTCACGTGATAGGTTCGGAGAACAAGCAACGATACATATGGCTAGCAGAAATAGACAACGGAAAGTATCGGTAACCAATGTTGAAAGGAACACAGTGGTTCATGTGAGTGATAACTTGCCTGCAAACTCAGCAGCCTGGTACTGAGCTAAATTCCTCAGAAGGGGTGTCGTAAGGATCGTCGGTCTCAATGTCGTCGTCTATCCGAGAAGAAGCAAACAAACCACCGAAAAAGACGAACAATCAATACATGATATAATGCACAATCATGGGATGATGCATGGCAAATTAATTGGTGCATCAAAGGTAAATTACTTGACAAGTAACAAATTTAAATGGACCCATATGCAGTTGAATTGCATATGGCAAAAGTCCATGATGCATTATTGAGGATTAATGAATTACACTTAAACATTTTGTTAAAGTGGATTAAATGCATGAGAGATGCTAGAAATAACAAGGGAAAGTAATTAGCTTCACTTGGATATTTTATTTGCTCAATTTGGAGTTATAAATAATTAATTATGGTCTTTGGCAATTAAAACAAAATAAAATCAGTACTGAAATTAGTGAGATTTTTAGTTTCTCAAAATGTTGTTATTATAGCACATTTGGATAGAGCATGAAATTCTGATTGGAAAACATGTATTACTTTTTGAATTCGGGATTAAAATGAATTAGTTATTAATTAAACAAGTTTAATTGAATCAATTGCAATTATAGAAAATGTTTGAATTTTATTTATTCAAAACAGTAAATAAAATTCATATTTGGGTAGAGCATTTAAAATTGAATGGATTTCATGTTTTAAGTTTTCTGTTTTAAGCAAATATGCAAAAGATATGAATTTTAGAAGTTTTAAGGTTAATAGACAATTTCTGGAAAAAGAAAAACAGGGCAGCAACTTTTTCCACCACGAATCAGCTACCCACGCGGGCTGACAGTGGGGTCAGCTGCCACGGTGGCGCTGCGTGGAGTGGGCGTGTGCTGCGCTGGCTGCCGAGGTCGATGACACGCGGGGCCCGCGGGGTTGCGCGCAGAGGGAAAAAATTGGGGAGGCAAATGCCTCCCGTGGGATTCGATCCCGGGAGCTCGGGCGAGCGCACAAGCGTGCGTTGTCAGTGCGGCTGGTTCCGATTCTTGTCAGGTATAGCTAGCGAAGGGGGATTATCCTTCAGATAAAAAAAATAACTGAACTTTGTTCAGTTCGTTCTGAACTTCGACGAGCGTGGGTCGCTGATGGACGCTCGCGGTGGCGCTGGTGCCCGATGCTGCGGCGAGCGGGTGGTGGCCGTGCGAGGCTGGCTGCCGTGTGCGGCTGCAGCCGTGTGCTCGTGCGAGATGAGGGAAGGGAAAGGAGGGCGAGGAGCGGCTCACTGTGAGGCGGAAGGGGAGACGGTCGGTGGCGATCGGTGAGGGGCGACGGTGGCGAAAACGTTGATGGCGGCGGAGCTCCGGGCGCTCCCGGCGGAAACCGAGGGGATGGCGAGGACGAGGGCGACGAGACCTTTCCGTTCCCGGCCCTAGCTCGGCCGCTAGGGCACCGAGACGGCGGCGCTCGCCGGAGGGAGGCGACGGTGGTGGTGAGGACCTCGGTGGGGATTCGAGGGGGAGCAGGGAGAGAGGATGAGGCGGCGGCGTCGAGAGGAAAGAGGAGGAGGGAAGAATTAGGGCAGGAGGGAGGGGAGCTCGAGGTCTTAAGGGGGAGGGGTGGAGCTCGATCACCGTTGCCCTCCCCTGATGTCGACGTGGGCACCATGGATGTGCTCCGTACGAGAGGTTAGGGAAAGGGGTGGGGGGTACGGGCCAGGGGGCAGTTGGGCTAGCCCAACTGGTTGGTGGCTCTATTCTCCCTTCTAATTTTCGTTATTCTTTTTCCTCCTTTTAATTTTTTTCTTGCAGATTTGGGAAAGAGAGAAAAACCATTGGTTCTAGGGGTTAGCAAAATTTGGGACAATTTTCTTATTGATTAAGTTTTGTAATAGCATCAAGTACCCACTTTGGTTTTTCCAAAAAAAAATTAAATAGGTTGCTTGTTGAAAAATTAAATGAACTGAGCCATTTGTGGTATCAAAATAAATAAATGAAACTTAGCCAATTTAAAGATTTTGATTCCAAGTTTTAGTGGAACAATTTGTTTGTTTGTTTGTAGTTTTTATTTGACACAATGTAACATAACAAGTATGAACCACAATTGAATTTTTGTTTTGGAATTCAAATAGAAATCAGATGGAAACAATTGAAATCAAATGCAAAACAAATGCAACCAAAAGGCAATGGTTATGATGACATGATGCAAACATAAATAAACAAGAAACAAACATCTAGGGGGAGATTTTCATACTTGAGATGTTACAAAGGGCTTGGTATTCACAACTGAGTATGAAGTTGCAGAAACTTGGCTTTGTTCCATCAAAAGCTGATATTTCACTATTCTTCTATAGCAAAGGGAGTGTTACAATATTTATTCTCATTTATGTTGATGACATAATTGTTGCTAGCTCTTGTCATAGTGCAACAACAACTCTTCTTCGTGATTTGAAGATGGACTTTGCACTCAAGGATTTGGGTGACTTACATTATTTCTTGGGCATAGAAGTACAGAAGACTCAAGGTGGAATTCTGCTAACTCAAGAAAAATATGCAACAGATATACTCAAGCGCACTGGTATGATGAGTTGTAAACCATCTAATACACCTCTGTCTACTTCTGAAAAATTGTCGAAATTTAAAGGAGAACCCTTGAGTTCTGAAGATTCCACAAAATATAGGAGTGTGGTTGGAGCCTTGCAATATTTAACATTGACTAGGCCAGATATTTCTTTCTCAGTTAACAAAGTATGTCAGTATTTGCATAGTCCCACTACTTTGCATTGGACAGCAGTTAAAAGAATATTGAGGTACTTGAGAGACACACTTGGTATTGGACTAAGTATAAATAAAAATCCATCTATGCTTGTGAGTGCCTTCTCTGATGCAGATTGGGCAGGATGTCCAGATGACAGAAAATCTACTGGAGGGTTTGCAGTGTTTCTTGGATCTAATCTAGTATCATGGAGTGCTAGAAAACAGCCCACCGTGTCAAGATCAAGCACTGAGGCTGAATATAAGGCTATGGCTAATGCTACAGCTGAGGTTATGTGGATACAAACTCTTCTTTCAGAATTAAGTATTGCACAGCCCAGATCAGCAGTATTATGGTGTGATAATATTGGTGCCACCTATTTATCTGCAAACCCAGTGTTTCATGCAAGAACAAAGCATATAGAAATTGATTATCATTTTGTTCGAGAAAGAGTAAGTCAAAAACTGCTTGAGATTCGATTTATACCTACAGGAGATCAACTTGCAGATGGCTTTACAAAAGCATTAAACAGTCAACAGCTATTGGCATTCAGGAACAATCTTAACTTAGGAAAGTTAGGATTGAGGAGGGGTGTTAGCGATATTGGTTAGCATCCTAGCGTAGCCTAGAAGGTTCTCTGTATTTCGTGTGTATCAAACCGTAGATATAAGGTTTGGTACTTATCCTTTGTAACAACTTCCTGTAATCCTTGTGGTGTTGGTTAACCACCTATATTAACACGCAGCGGCGGCCCTCAAAGGGGTAGAACGCCTTACACCTAAACCTCTGGTTTCGTTACAACAGAGACAACCCAGCGGAAAAACGAAGTCAGCAACGCCATGACTCCCTGCTAGATGGGGACACAAATCGTGTGGAGCCAGAAGCAACCCGAGGCCTCGGATATCCCCACGGTTAGATCTTTGAAAAGATAGCATCATTCTTCCTTCTAGCAATATGAAGGAAATAAGTTTATACACCCGCTGGTAGGGGAGGTTCATCATAAGGCAAAAAATGCACCGTCCTCGAAGGTGCACCTGAACTCTTTGGCTCAGACTCTCGATAACAGTAACGATAGGCTAAAAAGAGATACTCCTGAAACTGCAAAACGCAAATTAAGTAGACACTTAGGAGGATGCTAACTACCTCACATCAGTAGCAAAGAGATTGTTTTATCGGTATTAATTTTTGGCTAAGAGAGAGGCATGATTATTGAGAAGAGTATTAGGGTATAAATGCTAACACACAATGATTTAAAAATGGGTCATCATCAAATTTATCGTTCCATTTAAGACTTGCTTCGCTGCTCAATGGAATGAAAAATCAAATAGTATATACTTCAAGAACACCCCAAGCGCACTAACTAACACGGAAATGCAGAAACTGAACACCTAATACTTGCAAATAAATATCCTCACACAAGAACAATGGTACCATTATTATGGGCATTTCATCAATCACATATTTGCATGATATGCAGTACCAATAAAATATTATTATTCCAAACAAGAGCAACATGGTGCTCTCACCGGGATTTCTCTATCAAACAGAAATTTTATAATAATGGATTCGAAATAAGAACTGTAACACAATAGAGTTTTTGAGAAAACTCAAAAGTTTGATAAAGTTATATCGCAGGATTTAACAAACTATATGAAACACAGTAGTAAAATTTAAGGCAAACATGTCTATTTGGACATGCTAAAATTCAATCAGAATAGGCTTTGTAGAGTATCTCTAAAATAAATAGCAATAAGTGATGATTTTTCTTGACTTAAAAGTGCAATATTATGCTCCTCTTTTTGTCTAGACAACTTTTCTGTGATCATTATCTAATCCATAAATATTTTGGCCTCGAAACAGAAGTGCGAATTGTTCATGGCAGCACCATGACCTTGACGAAGAGCAGAGACAACTGGATGACATAAACAAGAGGCTCTATTTCTTGATATAACTTTGGATCCGGCTTATCCACTAAGTGATCTGAAATACCGAAGTTAGCAACTACTGATCTGAATAAACTTGACTCATATTAAACTATTCATGCCAATCAAACTACATCAGAATATGACGGAACTGATGTGCGTGGACTTGGTCCATGTTAAACTACTAATGCAAAAAAGCACTACATTAGGATATTGTCAAACTGATATACCTTATTATAGACAGTGGGGAGATCCAAATTTAGGGGAGGCCAAAATAGTAATTACCACTATTAATTTCATAATTATTACAATTCATCTGAACGCCCGTACTAACTCACCAGAATACTGAAAAACTGAGTTGTAATTAACTAAATCAAGAATCCGCAAGCTCGACTAGGTGAGACCGCATGCCATCCGCCGATAGCATCATAGGTCCCCACTGCACGTAGGGCGTACACAATCACCACCACTAATGCCTCGATACGAAGTGAGTCTCTGACAATTTCGTGTCCTTTTCACAGTTGATCTGAGGCGCTGATACTTACCTGGGATCCTAATGAATTTGAGCAGTGTGACAGTTGCGAGGACTCTATGCCGGGCCTGCAGGTTCACCGCACCGCCGGCGAGGCACCGCTTCAACCGCGGCATCAGCAGCGAGAACACGCCGAGGTGCATGTCAGTGCGCGCATCCTCGGCGGAGGCACCTCCAGCGAGCGGCTCAGCCACCCCGCCATGGCACGCGGGCACCGGGCCAGGGTATCCATCTCCCTTGTGTCTTTGCTCACCGGGGAGAAGCGGAGGCGGGTCGCTGGGGGAGGAGCGGGGGACAGCTTGGCGGGGAGAAAATTGGCGCTGAGGAGGAAGCGGTGGAGGCCAGCCGGAGAAGGAGCAGGGCGCCACCCGCCAGGGAAAGAGCAGCGACGACGCGTGGGAGGCGGTTACCTGGGCAAAGTTCGGGGCGTCCACTCCACACGAGCAGGAAGTTTGGGTCGTGGGGTGGATGGAACCTAGCTTTGCTGTGTGGTGGTATACAATCCTGGTTTGTGCAACGTATAGACTCGTACAAAAATTCTCTGCGTCCGCTCGTAGAGGTGTCGTCATAGGATTGGAAGAATCCAGGAGCGATCTCAGGGCACGAATAGCCCTGAGCTTAGATCTCTTAAGAGATGTCTGTAAAGTTAGATTCTAGTGGGATATCCGGCTCAAAGAATCAGGTCTTCCCTAGGGTGTATGATATAACTTTAAGCCAACATGTAACAATAGCTAAGGTTTTTCCTTGAACTTTTAACATTATGATATTTAGAAGATGTACATATGGAGAGACCTTAGATATCTGGAATAATCTTTCAGACAGCAGGACCTGATAAATTAGTTGGCATTCTAGCAAAGTCTCACAATTTCTCAGTTAAATCCCTGTGTTCATACATTATTACTCATGAGGCTATTTCCCCTTACAATGGGACCAGGTGGAAGAAAATCACTCGAAAGGTCAACTCTTTTACTTAATTAAGAATGGTCTTCTTACTTAAGATAATTTGGTAAAGAGAGGTTCTAAAGGGAAAAAGTATGGGAATTTTGTGTGGATAAGGAAACCATTGATCATATATTTTTTTTCCTATGGAGTGTGATAGAGAGTGTTCTCGGAAAAAATATCGTCATGAATGCTCATAGTACTTATGTCAAAATTGGTTAGCCAGTTGCTCTAGGATTTTTTTTTTTTGAAATGGGTAACCCAACCTCTGCATCAGGACGATGCACACTGTTTTTTATATTAAAAGAGTCAAGTTTGTAGCAAGTTCAAGAAACCTTAAACATAAAATACATCTCAGCGCTCAAAAAGAGTGGCTATAAAGATCAGCCACCAGAATTGCACAAGCTGTAACAGACTACTCATTGCAGCCATCAAGTGTGCAACCATCCACCTCTGCTGAAGATAGTTCGAACGACTGCCATCAGCCAAGAACATCTTGCATCCAAGCGTCTACGTTGGTCGACTGAGAGGAGCATAGATCACATGTGGATCCAGTAGGTAGCGTGATGAACATCTTGCAGAAAATGACACACATCAAAATTGTTAAAAATAGCACCATTCCTGCAATTCCAGATTTCCCAAAGAAAAGCACATACACCAATGTGTATACTACTTTTAGTCGATTTATCCATCTCATTTAACCATGTACCAAACATATTAGTAACACTCAATGGCGGGGTTATACTAAACGTAAAATGAATAAGCTTCCACACTTTACGAGCAAACTCACAAGATATAAATAAGTGGTCTACCGTCTCATCCTTATCCCCACAAAATTCTCATACTTTTGCCCTTTAGAAGTAACACGTCTGATGTGAATATGGAAAGCAAGAAACAATGATTGTTTTAAAAGTGTTATTCCTAGTGATCCTACTAATGTGATATATTATGTATGTCGACTATAGCTAGCTGGTTAATTGAAGAGGCGAAAGAGGTGTTTGAATGTTTGCATGGATGGGGTCTTGGGAGAAGGAGGCTTGGCGAAGGCTCATGGTCTGTCTCTCCACTTGCAAATTAGATGGTAAAACTCTATGTATCGGTATAATGTTTAATGGCTTATTGTTATAGCTCTATTGGAGGTTTTGTTTTAATTGTTCCATTGATCATCTCACTAGCGGGGTTGTGCCTTTGTGGTATTCATGTATGTTTCAAGGATACGTGCTAGACGGATGTGGTTTTATAGATAGAGAAGACCAAGAGGGCTGATTACAACGCGGTCGACACAGACGTCGAGAATGTAACCACTAGGTTTACCCAACAACAATCGCTCGCCATACCTCCACCTAAGCTAAGCTATCTCTAAACACGTATGCCCCACACACCATAGTTCCGCCTCGTAAGAAATGTTACGGATAAACGTCGTCGGAGATGGATTGGCTCCCTCAAACACCACGCTATTAGAGTAGCACAATAGGCACCAACATACTATATGGCAAGCACCATCCACACCTCTCGAGCCGATCCATAAACCTTCTTGGGAGCCACTCCACAAACCGGTCGTCCGGGTTAAGCAGCCTACACCCCAACCCCCATCGGCTGAGGAAGTTGGCCCACACCTCTCGCGAGTTCACACAACCTAGAAGCAGGTGATCCACATTCTCCTTCAGTTGGTCACGGAAAGGGCGCGTTCAAGAGTGCGGGAGACCTATCCAATTGTCCAACATCTATTGCGGAGCGCTAGCTCGAGAAAGAACTTGCATTTCGTCGACGCTCAATAACTCCAGATCTGCTTCGCCCCATCCATTGCCAACTTGCCATCGAAGAGTGATAGGTAGGCAAAGTGCGCTAAGTAAGAGTCGATGGCCTCCCGATTCGACCACAAGGTGTCATCCACTCCCTCAGAAAGGGTGACAATTGACGGTCGCTCCACCAAAACGAGCAACTCCTTCAAAGCCGTAGTGTTGGGGTCTGGGACGACATCCTCTAACCATCCACCCGCAACAGCGTTTCGATGTGTCGGTGTTTTTCTTGCATGTTTCGGCACCATGAAGAACAGATTGGAGCGCCCTGAGGCAACCATCTATCTGACCAAACAGCGTGGTCGCACCATCCCAGCCATCGACGAAGTGGCTGCCTTGAAGAGGTGCCCAAAACCGGCAGGACCTGACTGTTGAATTCCTTCCATGGTTTAGAGTTTTAGACATTGCCATGGGTCATAATTCCAGATAAAATGAAGTATTTTATTCCTTCAGAAAAGAAACATTTCAAAGTAAACATGAAAATTATCATTCACACGACCATCACATATGACACGAGAAACTCACAAGCAGGTAGTACGTTCTAATAGCAGAAACTGATCGGAGAGTAAAACCGAAAACATAGCAATGGCTACTGGTCATGGACGATGAGCTTGGCCTTGGCGTCTCCCTCGTGGATCCGGTACATGTCCCCGAGGCCCATGTGCGCCATGAGAAACCAGACCATGGTGATGAGCTCCCCGCCGCGGCTGAGCTGTCGGACGTGTGTGCTCCCACGGCACTTGCCCGCCGCGTAGGTGAGCATTTCCACCCAAACCTTGGCCACCACCTCCCACATGAGGTCTTCTCCGAGATCCCTCAGCGCCTTGGCCAGGATCACGGCGTCGAACAGCACCGATTTGCATCGGTCACCCTTCACCGCCGACGGCTCCTTGGTCGTGTTCACGCTCAGGAGCATCCTCCGCGCGTCGGCGTGGTCGGGGTCCCACGCCGCCGCCGAATCGAAGAACCGCTTCGCCTCGGCGCAGGTGTCACGGTACCGGAGCAGCCCGATGCCCGCCGTCGCTGACAGCATCTCCGGCTGCTTGATCAACAGGTACAGCATGTACTCCGACAAGGTCTTGCCGATGGGCATCATCTTGGCCACCGTGTCCTTGGTCACCACGCTCGGCGTGTTCAGGTTGTGGCAGCACAGGTCCGTGGCGATGTGCCACAGCAGCAGGGACTCGTCAAAGTCCTTTTTCACGCTGCGCTTGAGTATGTCGAGCTTTTCGTTCGCCTTTTTTTGAATCTCTGCCTCGTCCTCTTCCTTACCTGCGGCGGCATGTCGTGTCGCAATCGTCAGGTTCTCCGTGATCTGCTCAATGAGCTCCTCTAGGGCTCCATCGCCGCGGCGGCCGCACACCTTCTTCATGGCTTCGTAGTCATCGTTCTTGTCCTTGTTGGCATTCAAGCTCAGCAGCCGCTCCCGTTCTTCATTGGCTTTGATAGCCCTCGCCTTGAGCCCATCAAACACGAAATTGAGGGGGCCCTTCCCCTCAACCTGGCTCTGGCCCTCCCTGCAGGAGAGGGGCTCGCGCCGGATGAAGAAGAAGTCGTCAAAGATCTCCCTCACGCGCAGCGCCTCGGCGACCCTGGCGAGCACCCGAATCACCCGCGGGCCGCCGAGGTGGCGGCGAAGGCCTCCATCCGAAGGGTCCGGCTTGCCCAGGCAGTAGCTGACGAGGTTCAGCTGCGATGTCCTCTCCGACCAGCGCCGCAGCCGCGGGCGCACTTTCCTGACGGCGCTCGCGATCCACGCCAGCCGCCGCGTCTTCTCGAGGAAGACGAGCATCCGGTGGGAGGAGAGAAGCATGGCGAGCGCGGCCGCGTCGAGCGCCAGGCCGCCGAGGATCAGCCCGTAGGTGATGGCGACGTCGACCCGCAGGATGCCGCCTTTGTCGCGGAGGAAGAAGAAGATGAGCAGGGAGGAGACGAGGCAGGCGGAGGCGACGAACCGGAGGACGCAGCCTGCCTTCTTCTGTGCGACGGGCGCCTTGGTGTACACCATGTCGTAGATGAAGTTGAGCTCCACCTCGATGACCTCGAACGCCTTGGCAGGCGTCACCTCGTCGCCCTCGCGCCCGTGCCCGAGGAAGTAGGCCTGGCTGATCTTGCGCTCCTTGTAGCTGAGGATGAGGTTGACGAAGAGGCGGCGAAAGATGAGGAAGAAGTCGTATGCTTGCGCCTCTAGTGTGGTGCTCCTCTCCAGCAGGCGTGCGGCCTCACCTTTCTCCAGGGCGGCAAGGGCTTCCTTGGCATCATCGCCCCCGCCGGATATGGCGATCTCGACAACCAGTCCGGCCTTCTCCTTGGCGTCGAACTCAGTCATGAGTTTAGCATAGTTTGGGCCCGGGTCAGGGGGGTCGAGGATGTTCTCGCGGAAGCCGTCAACGCTGCCGGAGTAGAGCGAGTAGGTGCGCTCGCCGTACTTGATGATGCCGACGACGAACATGAGGACGGTGGCGGGGATCATGGGGTTGCCTTTGAGGGAGCAGAAGAAGATGACGGAGGCGGAGAAGAGCTCGAAGAGGAGGCCGATGAGGTGGCGGAGCCACAGCTCGTTGTCCTCCAGGGAGTAGGCGGTGATGGTGTCAGGGCCGCCCAGGTGGAGCAGCAGGAACGGCGTCCAGAAGGCGAAGATGATGGGGCTGCTGTTGCCGCCGGCGTTGGAGACGGCGGCGGCGGGGCCGCGCTTGAGGCCGGCGGCGTGAAGCTGGGAGATGCTGGAGGAGGAACTGGAGTTGCCACCGATGTTGCCCATGTTGTTGAGGAGCAGGCCGAGGGCGAGGTCGGCGACCCAGTCGGCGAGGAGGTAGCATGACCAGACGAGGAAGCGGGGCACCGGCGAGGAGGAGCGCTTGCGGACGGGGCCGACGAAGATGAGGATCATCTGGAGGAAGAGGCTGACGAGTACCGCCACGCGGATCTCCCAGTCGCTGTCATTCTGCGGGATCGGAGGCGTGAATCCTCCCATCGCCGCTGTTGGAGCTGAGGCAAACCTAGGTAGTCGTGTTCTTCAACCCACAGGGTAGAGTAGGCTCTCGACAGAGTAGCTAGGTATCGCCATGCATAGTGGTCTTAAAATAGGAATGCAAATGCTATGGTGGATCGACAATTGGTATGGTGGATTGACGGCCGTACAGATCGATCATGGAATAGATCCTTTCCTTCTTTGGAGAGAAAAGAAATCAAAAGAAAAGGGGAAAGGTGAAAGTATATATGTAGTGATAATTAATCCATCTGCAAAAGAAAACTCGCATGCGCTGGTCGTCGTGCGAGTGTGCATCAAGATTTAGTGCTACCAACAGAGAAAAGCAAGATCGATCAGCAGCATGCAGCGTCAGTTTGGAACGAACCACAGCACGCATCCTGGCATGCATGAAATGCAGTGGTGTCTATACCAAGATATAATCAAAGCAGAAAGCAAGTGATTCCGGCCATCGATCTCTCCAAGTGCCATCGATTATGCATGGGTGCAAACCACAGCATTAACGGCCTTTGTTTTGAGGTAACAATGGAGGCTTTGTGCAGCTAACAAAGCAAGCTACCCTATCTATGAGTACCGACAACAGCAAGCAAGACATCTCCATCTGCAGAAAGAAATGAAAGCAAAGAGCGATCCATGAGCATACATTCGTAGGCCGGGTAAGATAGCATCTTCATCACGTTGATCGTTGGAATGAAAGCAATTTGATTTATCCCTTACCAGCTTTTGGTGGCCAGCCTTATTGCGAAAGCTATCATTTTCAGCCTCACCATTTGCAGTTTTGTACGCTTGGAACATGTCACGACCCAACTGCTAGCTGATGCACTTAAGAGTAAACATATACTGGTATCAATGAACTAGGAGAACCGAGGTACTCGATAGAGTCTCGGGTTGTGTGTTATATTTTTTTTCCCCCAATGTGGCTTGTACATGAATAAGAGTCTGGGTCGCAGTGCCACACGTATCCGCCACGCACACAACATATAAACGTATATAACTCTAACACTCCCCCCTTCATCTAAACTCTGACTAAGATTTAGATTACGTCTAAACTCATACAAATGTTTGACATGAAGAGATTTAGTAAATCCATCAGCAACTTGATCTTTGCTTGAATCCAGCTTCTTTTCAGCCACTCGTTCTCGAACAAAGGGGTAATCAATTTCAATATGTTATGTACGTGCATGAAACACTGGATTGGCAGACAGGTATGTTGCACCAATATTATCACATCGTAGGCAAGGCCTTTCCTGCAATTGAACTCCAAACTCATTAAGAAGTGCTTCTACGCATATCCAGTGTCTACGCATATCATTTCTGTTGTAGCATTAGCCAATGATTTATACTCAGCTTCGGTACTTGATCTGGAAACAGTTGCTTGTAATCTAGCACTCCAGAAGATCAAATTTGGTCCTATAAACACAGCAAATCCTCCAGTGAAACGTCTGTCATCAAGACAACCAGCATAATCTGCATCTGAAAAATCACTCAAGAGAGTGGATGTAGAAGACTGAAAAGTAATGCCAAGTTTTACTGTGTTTTTGATGTATCTCAAAATCCTTTTGGAGCTGTCCAGTGTGTAGTTGTTGGGGCATGAAGATATTGGCAAACCTTATTGACAGAAAAAGATAAGTCCGGTCGTGTCAATGTAAGATATTGCAATGCACCAATAATACTACGATACCTTGTACTATTTTCAGAACCAAGTGGATCCCCTGTATCAAGAAATAGTTGTTCCGAAGAGGACAAGGGTGTTGGTGCAGGTTTACACTCGAGCATACCAACTTTTCTAACAATTCTGATGCATATTTCTCCTGAGTCAGTAACAGACCACTATGTATCTTATTTGCCTCAATAACCAAAATGAAACGCAAATCACCAAGATCTTGAATAGCAAACATTTGTTGAGGTCTTGAAGTAAAGAATCAATAGCATCATTTGAGGAGCTAATACGATGATATCATCAACATAAATCAGAATGAACATAATGATACATGATTTCTGATAAAGGGATAATGATGTGTCTGCCTTGGAAGGTATGAAACCAATGTCACATAATTTTGGGCAGAGTCTAGAATACCATACTCTTGGAGCCCGCTTAAGACCATAAAGAGCTTTGTCCAATGTGCATACATAGTGGGGAGCATTCGAATCTTCAAAACCTGGTGGTTGTTTCATATAAACCTCCTCCTCCGGAACACCGTGTAAAAGCACGTTCTTGACATCTAGCTGCCGCAAACTCCATCCAAGAGAGACAGAAATAGCTAAAACAATTATGATTGTCGCTGCTTTGACCACTCGGCTGAAAGTGTTCTCATAGTCAATCACATATCGTTGTTTAAAACCTTTTACAACTAGCCGAGCCTTGTATCTATTAATTGTAACATTTGCATGCTTCTTCACACGATAAACCCACTTGTAGTCAATGAGATTTGTGTTAGGACTTAGTGGAATCAAATGCCATGTTTTGTTTTCAAGCAATGCACTGTATTCATCCTCCATTGCTTGACGACATTGAGGATCCCCAAGTGCACTATCAAGCGAGTGTGGTTCATCTGTAGATGCAAGCATGCCACAGCGAACAATATTGTTATTATAAAATCCTTGTTTGTTTACCATATGAAACTGTACCATCGTCAAAGTTGCGAGGGTTGCGAACCCCCTTTTTTAATCGAGTTCTCACACCGGCCACAGGGCAGAAGATCCTCCAGGACTTGTAGCAGCAGATTCGTCCGCAGTGGAACCCTCCATAGAGGGTCCCGAAGGAGCTGTCGGGGAAGACGGTATCGACGAGGGTGTGGCGCACGGGGAGCGGGCCGACCGCGTTCTTTCTCCCGCGTTGTCGGCCGCATGCGGAGACGCGGTGGGCGCCGCTCATGAGGACACAGAGGGCGGGACGCTGTCGGCATATCCCTTGGGATCAGCGGGTGCGGAATCTGAGGCTGTTGCGGAATCTTCCTCGGATTAGAGGATGAAATCCTCCTCAGATCCGATGTTGATTTCGTCATTTTCTGCCAGATTTTGATTTGCTTCGCTTGAGCTCAAATCTTCACCAATTTGACTCAAACTTTCATGGTTGTCTTCTGTTTCCAAAGCACTTTCATCCAGAGGGTCCTGAACATGATTATTAACAATAGGCACAACAGGTAAAGTCATATGATCATCATGTTGTACATCCCCATAGTTATGTGTAGGTGTGTCTTTGGGAAAAGGAAGAATTTCATTACGGAGATGTCGACCGGCATTAGGATGCAACGTAGCAAAGTGAAAAACATGCTCATAGAAGACAACATCTCTAAAAATATAGACTCTTCCCGTGGAAATATCAAGACATTTAACTCCCTTATGAAGAGGACTATAGCCAATGAACACACAACGTGTGGAGCGATACGCAAGCTTTCGTTTGTTATAAGGATGGAGGTTGGGCCAACAAGCATAGCCAAAGATCCTAAGAGAGTCATAGTTTGGTTTGGTGTGAAGGATAAGTTCTATAGGAGTTTCAAAATTAATTACTTTACTAGGAAGTAAATTAATAAGTAATGTGGCTGTCATAAAAGAGTCATCCCAAAATTTCGAAGGCATGGAGGCATGTGCTAGCAAGGCAAGCCCAACTTCAACAATATGCCGATGTTTGTGCTCAGCTGAGCTATTCTGTTGGTGAGCATGTGGAAAAGACACATGATGGGTGATCCCAAGAAGCTGTGCAATTTTTCATATTCACCACCCCAATCAGTTTGCATGGTTATTATTTTCCTTCCAAATTTCCGCTCAACAAAAGTTTGGAAGTTAAGGGACACTTGATAAACATCAGGACAATTTTTAAGCAAATAGATCCCAAACATCAGAACAAAAGCTTGGAAGTTAAGGAACACTTGTAGTCATTAATAAAACTCACATAATAAGGATGTTTGCTAGCAGATGAAGGTGCTAGACCCCAAACATCAGAGAAAACTTGCTCAAGCGAAACAGTGGACACACTAGTAGACACAGGATCGGATATGGTAACTGGTGACTTTTAACTAACTGACATGAAGCACAAATATAGTGATTTAACTCAGGAGTGTAGAAAATTTTATTGTTCCTAACAATTTTATTCACCACAAACGAAGAGGGGTGCCCTAAACAGCGATGCCACGTAGAAGACGTTGGTTTTAATGAAACGAAAGCTTGCTTGGAAGACCCGGTAGCTTGGGATACTTGCAGGTAGAGGCCATCATGGCATGGTCCTTTAAATAGAATACTTTGCATTGCTTGGTCCTTAATAAGAAAGAAATATTGGTGAAATTCAAAGAAGACATCATTATAAAGTGTAAGCTTATGAACGGAAAGCAAGTTTTTGGAGGCATTGGGAACATGAAGGACATTATTGAGATGAAAAGTGCTACGGGGAGTATGCAACATTGAATGACCAATATGGCTTATAGATATACCGTTACCATCAGGTGTGTGGACGCGATCACGTCCCTTGTACTTATCATGCGTGGTAAGCTTGTTCAGCTCACTCGTGATGTGATCCGTAGCTCCAGAGTCAGGATACCAATTGGTATCTACACCATAGGATGCAATGTGCGCCTTATTCTCATTGCAATCATTACGATCATTGCAATCATCATCATAATATTTGTGACGCCACCAACAGTCAGCAGCTGAATGTCCATGAATTTTGCAAATTTGACAAGTCATGTCAACATAGGGAATAGGGGCACGCCCATGTCCACAACGACGACCATGTCTTCCATCATCGCAGTGATCTTCACTACGCTCATCACGGCGTCGATCGCCATCGTCTCTTTTGCGGTCATCATATGTGCGTCTGTCATCCTATGTACGCCGATCATTACGGCGCCAATCATCGTCCCTGCGCCAACCATCACGGGGGCCACTTCCATCATCACGATGCCTTTCGGAGTCATAGCATTCACGGAGGCCATGGTCATCTTGATCAACAGAACGGCCACGGTCACCGCGGTCACCACGAGAGCGCGAGTCACGATCTCGACCACGCTGAGTAGCATTTGCCGAGGAGGTAAAACCCTTATCTTGGCCAGATTCAAGGGGCATCTTTTCACGTGTGTCGTGATCACAAAGTTGAGCATAAAGATCATCAAGGGTGGACCATGAGTTTCCATTGACAGCGGACACTAGAGAGTTGTAGGAGGCATCCAATCCATTGAGAACATAACCAGTCATCTCATCCTCCTCAACCGGTTTCCTTGCAGTAGCAAGTTCCGAGGCGAACGATTTCATATTTGCAAAAAATTGGGCAGCCAACATGTTATTCTTCTTGGTGCCATTGAGTGCGACACGCAGCTGGTTTATCTTGGAACGAGATGGAATGGTGAACATGTTGTTGATTCCATACGGCAGCAAACGTCTCAATGCCGATGATGTGCGCTAGGATTTCCTGTGAGAGGGGATTTACAATCCAACCCAACATTGTTTGATCTCTTCCGAGCCATGCAAAGTAGGCGGGACTGAATATTTTTATCTTCTGCTTGTTTGCTTCTTCTTCCTCGCAAAACTGCACCAGAGCAACCTCAACTCCATTGAGGAGATCAAGAACCTGGGCTCCACGGAGAAGAGGGAGGATCAAAGTTTTCCAAAACAAGAAGTTACCACGCGTGAGCTTCTGCGAGGGAGGGGATCCCAGGAGACCGCCCAAAGTTGTTGAAGTTGTAGACGAAGACGGCGGTCGGTTGTGGGAATTTTTCTGATCAATGGATCGTGAACTTGCTTGTTTTTTCGATCAGCAGATCGTGATGATTCTTTGTGGAGTTTTTGATCAATAAACTGTGGGTGTTTGAAGTATTTCTGATCACTGAATCATGGAGGGCTTGCGTGGTTTCTGATCAAAGGATCGTAGGAGCTTCGTGGGATTTTTTATCAAGGGATGATCGTAGGAATTTTGGTGCGGAAGCTAGGTCGGACGAGGCGGCTCTGATACCATGTCAATGAACTAGGAGAACCGAGGTAGTTGTTAGAGTCTCAGGTTTTGTGTTATATAGTTGGGGAAAACCCAACATGGCTTGTACATGAATAAGAGTCCGAGTCGGAGTACCACATGTATCATCCACGCACACAACATCTAAACATATACAACTCTAACAACCGGAAGAGCGGCAAGGAAAGCGCAAGGCCCACATCGCTAGGAAGCCCAAGACCCACAGTAGCCCAGTGGCGGAGACAACATAGGACCTGGAGGTATAAACAGACGAGGAAACGTCCAATCAGGCATCTATCTACATGTAAACACAATTGTAATGTCGGTGACCGCCTCTATTCCTCCTCTCGCGCGTAGCGCTGAGTTCGTATTTCCCAGCGTCACGCTGTGGAAAACTATTGTATCTGTGGAGTTAATCATAAGTGCAATTGATATTGGGGTATAACAGATGGTATCCAAGCCATAGATCACACATCTAGGCACAAATTTTTCCAAAAAAATCCACAAAAAAGCGAGAGTGGGAGGAATTGTACCCGATCTCAGATTCAGATCACACGGCGGCGAATCGAGAGAGGGGTGCGGGCGGTCGGGTTCTCCTGTAAAATCCCACCAGCACTCTCAACTCGCGGCGGAAAATGGTCACGGGCCTCTATGGTGACCTCGGCGGCGAGTGGCAGCGGTAGACAGATCGGGTGTAGATCTTGCGGCGGTGCAACGGTTGCTCGTAGATATTCTGCGAGTGGTAAAATCCCGGACATATGGTGCATTTGTGCATCATCGGTGGCGAAGAGTTTCAGCGGCGGTTGACGCTTGCTCCCGGATGGGCAATGTGGGATCAAGCTGTGGTGAACGACATGGAGAAGGCGCAAGCAAATATCCCTACTCTAAAGAAACAGGGGGTGAATTGCAGACATGGTGCGCAGAAACAACATCAACACTCAAATCGATCAATGAAACTCTGAAAGGACATGTATCCCCTAATCTTATTTTGGTGTTTTATAACAACACTTGGAAAGTCTAACCATTTACTTGGAGTATTTAGGAAATACAAAGTACTGCAAATTGGATGGAATAAACTCTCAAAAAGTACAAATGGATCAAAGGAATAATTGGAGGAGAAAAGAAGAAGAGAATCTATCAAGCCGGCCTAGCCGGGCTCAAGCTGGGTGCTTCTGTTAGGTGGCAGGCCCGCGCCCCGTGGAACCGGCCTAGGCTGGGCTCACTACCTAGAGGTCGGGTTGCCTGCCTAGCCGGTCTAGGTGAAAAATCATCTTTCTTTTTGATAATTGATGACGACACAACTTGAGGACTAATCGTTGTTTAAGTATATGCAGGGTACATTTGCATCACTCTTGTAGTGCCCCAAATCCCCTAAAATATACTTAAGGGCCATGCAGCGTTTTTACGAAGGCAAAGAGCTCAAAAAGCCTTGTCTAGGAAGTGGTTTCCCATGTGGCGGTAGTACCGGTGAAACCACCGGTAGTACCGCTCCCTGGTACTTCCCAGCACAACCCCAGGCGGGGGCATCCAGTGGTGATACCGGTGGTACCTCCGCCAATTTTCCTTTCAGGTGGCACATCGCGGAGGCCACAACGGAACCCACTCGTAGTACCAGTCGGCGGTACCTCTCGTGCTACCACTGGGACCTCCGCTACTTCGTCGGGCTCTCAAGGAGAAGATCGCCGCCGGTGGTGGGTCTGCCAATTTGGTGCTCTGTTGGCACACCTTGGAGGTCAAGGCGGAGGCCACCGGTACTACCGGTGGGCGGTACCTTCAGTGTTTGCACCGGTACCTCTGGTACTTCGGAACCATCTATGAAGTCAGAGAGCCACTCTGGCTGCTGCGGGAAAAGTCCCAACGGCCTGATTTGGGAAGGGGAATTAATACATCATAAACGTATCCTTAATTTATGATGTTCCATGTTGTTTTCTTATTGTTTCCCACATGTTTACTATACATTTTATGTCATTTTTATCGATTTTCCGGACTAAGCTATTGACAAGATGCCACAGAGCCAGTTCCCTGTTTTATGTTGTTTTTAGTTTTAGAAAAGTTGTTCTGGAAATATTCTCGGAATTAGAAAATTCAAAGCCCAGAAGTCTTAGAATTCCCGAAGGTTCCACGGAGTCCCAAAGAGACCCGGATGGGGGCCTCAGGGGGCCCACATCATAGGGCGACGCGCCCCCTGGCCGCGCCATGGGGTGGTGTGGGGCCCCCCGGCCTCCATCGCCTTTGCTCTTTCTCCTATTTATACCGCCCGAGACATAAACCCTAAAGATATAACACTTCATCCCAAAAAACACCTGAGGCCACCGTCATCGTCATCCCGAGATCGGGAGGGTTCTGGAGCTCTCCCCGGCACCCTGCCGGGAGGGGAATTCATCACCGGAGGGGTCTACACCACCATGCCCTCCTCTGAAGTGATGTGTGAGTAGTTCATCCCTCGACTACGGGTCCATAGAAGTAGCTAGATGGTTGCTCTCTCCACTTTGTACCTCATGTTTAGATCTTGTGAGCTCCCTAACATGATCAAGATCATATTTATGTAATGTTATATGTTGTGTTTGCTGGGATCTGATGAATGTTGAATGCTATGTCTTCTGATTATCAATCTATCATGTTATCTTCATGCATATGTTATTTATGATCTTGCATGCTCTCCATTATTAGTAGATGCTCTGGCCAAGTAGATGCTAGTAACTCCAAGAGGGAGTATTTATGCTCGATAGTGGGTTCATGCCTCCTTTGCATATGTGATCGAGTGACAGAAACGTGACGGATGGAGGATGTGTCTTTGCCATTAGGGAGAAAACAACGGTGTTTACCGAGTTTACATTGAACACTTTGCTTACGGCGATAATCTGTTGCTTGCAACTTAATACCCAACGTTTGTTCGAATGATATTTGGAGGGTGGATTATTAGACATAGATGCAGTTGGATGGCGGTCTATGTATTTTTTTGTAATGCCCGCATGAACCACATAGTAATCTTTATGTCTTCCATATGCACTATGGTGCAGCCTTCATTTCTGTCAATTGCCCAACTGTAATTTGTTCACCACACATGTTATTTATCTTTCATGGAGAGACACCACTAGTGAAATGTGGACCCTTGTCCATTTTCAACACGATACGTTTAACCTCTTTGTGGTCAGCAAAACCGGTAAGATTGACAACCTCAGTGCTTCATTGGGGCAAAGTGATTTGATTGTGTTGTGTAGGTTCCACGTTGCCGCTGAACCGGTAGTGCGCCCTGCCACCTCAGCTGCATCAACCTTCAGAAGTGCTTCTTCCTTCTACTGGTCGATTCAACCTTGGTTTCTTTTCTGAGGGAAAACTTGTTGCTGCACTCTTCACACCTTGCGCTTGGGGTCTCCCAACGAGCATGTGTCTACACTCCATCAAGCTTTTCTAGCGCCGTTGCCAAGGAGGAAGAGAATTTCTGCAAGGGGAGTCTCTCACCTCCAATCTCTTTTCTTTGTTTTTGTTTTGCTTAGTTTATTTTATTTTGTCTTGTTTGCTTCTCTTTATCAAAAACAGAAAAAATTAGTTCTTATTCTAGATGTTATTTTTGCTTTATCATGCTTGCTATCAATGTTTGATATCTTTGAAACTAGATCTTATTGGCAAGGTGGGTTCACGGATGAACAACAAAAAAATTATAAGGAACACAACTTGTCACAAAAAGTAATACACTTATGGGAGCAAATTAATAAATTGCATGACTATGCTAAAAACTTGTGCTCTACTTATAATGTTACTTATTGCTTTGATAAATCTTGCTGCTGTATGAGGTATAAACACCTCCTGTTTCAATGTGAGTATAATGATGATGTTACCATATCTTCTTATGTTAGGGAAAATTATGAATTATATAATGTGGAACAAATTGAAGAATTTATTGCTTGGATGGGTGCATTCGAAATTGCCTATTTACTTGAAAGTATTAATGATGCACCTTATAAATACGAGATTTATGCTATACTTGATTATTTCTTTGACAATTACGATGATTGTAATTACTACATAATGGAATATCTTAATAAATGCTCTCAACCTAAGGGAGAGACTAATGCCTTGCAGGAACCTATGGAAGAAGAAATTGTTGAATCCGGAAGCTCATTGGATGAAAAAGAGGAGGAGAGTGATGATCAAGAGGAGGAAGAATGGAGATACCCATGTCTATCTCCCAATGATAGTAACTCTTTAACTCATACATTATTTGATGAAATTGATACTTGTTATACTTGTGACCTTGATACTACTATGAATGGAACTTGTGAGAATGATATTGCTACTGTTATTTATGATAATCCATGCTACTTGGATAAATCTTATGATAATGCTCTTGATGATGGTCCTATGTTACTTGATGTTATAAATTATAATGCTACTAAAAATTGGATTGATGGAATGTGTCCTATACCTTTTATAAGTGATCAATCATCTTGTTTTTCTATTGCTAAAAGTGGGAAGAAAGAGGATCTGATTTTAAATTTTGATCCCACTATTTTTGAGCTTGATACGGATTGTGTGCTTTTAGACCATGACAAACATTCTTTATGTCTCGAAAAACACCCGAGGACGCCGTCATTGTCATCCCGAGATCGGGAGGGTTCTGGAGCTCTCCCCGACACCCTGCCGGGAGGGGAATTCATCACCGGAGGGGTCTACACCACCATGCCCTCCTCCGAAGTGATGCGTGAGTAGTTCATCCATGTACTACGGGTCCATAGCAGTAGCTAGATGGTTGTTCTCTCCACTTTGTACCTCATGTTTAGATATTGTGAGCTGCCTAACATGATCAAGATCATCTTTATGTAATGCTACATGTTGTGTTTGCTGGGATCTGATGAATGTTGAATGCTATGTCTTCTGATTATCAATCTATCATTTTATCTTCATGCATATGTTATTTATGATCTTGCATGCTCTCCGTTATTAGTAGATGCTCTGGCCAAGTAGATGCTAGTAACTCCAAGAGGGAGTATTTATGCTCGATAGTGGGTTCATGCCTCCTTTGCATTTGTGCTCGGGTGACAGAAACGTGGCAGATGGAGGATGTGATGTTGCCATTAGGGAGAAAACAACGGTGTTTACCTAGTTTACATTGTTTACATTACACACTTTGCTTACGGCGATAATCTGTTACTTTCAACTTAATACCCAACGTTTGTTCGGATGATATTCGGAGGTTGGATTATTAGACATAGATGCAGTTGGATGACGGTCTATGTATTTTGTTGTAATTCCCGCATGAATCATATAGTAGTCTTTATGTCTTGCATATGCATTACGGTGCAGTCTTCATTTCTGTCAATTGCCCAACCGTAATTTTTTCACCACACATGTTATTTATATTTCACGGAGAGACACCACTAGTGAACTGTGGACCCCGGTCCATTTTCCTCATAGTGATAAAACACGTACTGCTTTCATACTACTTTCATACTGTTCCTACTGTTTTCCACACCATGCATCTAACCTCTTTGTGTTCAGCAAAACCGGTGAGATTGACAACCTCACTGCTTCGTTGGGGAAAAGTGATTTGAATGTGTTGTGTTTGTTCCACGTTGCTGCTGAACCGGTAGTGCGCCCTGCCACCTCAGCTGTATCAACCTTCAGAAGTGCTTCTTCCTCCTACTGGTCGATTCAACCCCTTGTTTCTTTTCTAAGGGAAAACTTGGTGCTGCACTCTTCACACCTTGTGCTTAGGGTCTCCCAACGAGCATGTGTCTACACTCCGTCAGGTATTTAAATCCCTTCCCCTTCCTCATAAATGCTTACGCTTTACACTCTCTCTCCCTTAGCCATTAATGCGAGCTTCAACTCCTAGATCTCCCTCTCCAACCATCCAAACACTCTGTAACTTTGTGGAGAGCTAGAGGAGACCTAGATCCGTGATTCCACTAAAGGAATTGCAAATCCATTCACCACATCCTAGTAGATCTATAATCCTACTTGGGGCCTAGAAACCCTAGTAGAACTTGTGCTTGGAGCTTCCACCTTGTTGCAAGAAGCTTAAGATTGATTGAGAGCCTCCATCCCTCTTGTGGAGACGCCTGAAACTTGTGTAAAGGTATGGTAAACGCCTTCAAGTCGACCTCATAGTGGAAACGAGAATCTCCCTCATCGGAGAAGCTCAAGGAGAATAAGGTGTGCACATTCGTGCTATTGAGGAGTGCCTAGGTGGCTCCCCACCTCTCCAACGTAGACGTACTTCCCTTGGGAAAGAACTACGAAACATATCCTTTTCTCCTTGTTTACACTTGTGGTTTATCTCGTTACCTTACATATTGCTCTGTTGCTTTTTGTGGTTTTGTATCACACTAGCACAATACACGTGCGTTGCAACGGGTTGCCTTGCAATGAAAACACTAAGATGTAAACACCCTAATAAGTATTAAGATACTTCTTCTACCACCTCAACTTTCATAAGGGCCACCTCTTTCTGTAGCCCATCGAGAAGATTATGAACGCTCTTCCTTTCTCATCGGAGACCAAACAGTAGGTGCCCATAGAAAAGTTGCGGCTGCTCTCCGAGGAGCATTAATCTCCTTCTTTAACTCAACCATCGAACTATTTCACCGAGATTTATCACATTCACGCCTTATTTTTTTTCTTTTCTCAAATATTTGCAGCCGGTTGGCAGTGATCTACCATTATCAGCAGCCACGACGACAAAAAAAAAGTTAAACATCTAATACTTAGATTGTTGACGGCGGTCATCGAGCACACATGGAACAATGAGATTTTATTCTTTGGATGGTAACTTGTAATTAAGTTGTAAAATAGTATAATTTTAAATTTATAAAGTGATTCAACTTAGCTATCTTTTGTTCCACCAAGTTAAGTGTTGTGGACGTCGTCTTAGGAAACGACACACGGGAAAAAAGACAATAAAATACAGGACAAAAACTGTCTTTGCTTATTTACGGTGTGGTAAAATCTGGTGTATATGCATTTATTTACCTGGATATTGAACATATACTTGGGGAATACATGGGGCGCTGGTTATTTTTGTCGAGAAACTTATATACCATAGGTGAATCCATCACTTAATGCATGAAACTCATGCACCATACGTAAATCGGTCGCTCCTAACTATGGAGTTCTGCTGCCGTTCTGCACCATAGGTAAATCGATCGCTTCATGCATGATTTTTTTTTGAGAAGTCTTCTTGCACGATAGGCCAGTGGATCGGTGGCTAGTTTTGTTGTCCTTCTTTTCCGGTACGCGTCAGGGTCGAGCCCAGTAGACATTTATCCATCCCATGAGAGGGCCCATCCAGGACACCTTACCCAGCCCAGTAGACGGTTATTTTCTCAAAGCCCATGCACGATAAAGCGATCCATCGGAGGCGTCAGCGATCGAGCCGAATTCATCGACATCGAGCAGACGCACGACGTACGACGTACCAGTCGGTAAGAAAAATTATATAGTAGAGATAGGTTGTTCACCTAGTTGCACATCTAGACAACCTTGTACTACTTTTTTAGCTCAAACTAAAAAGGAAAAGAAGAAAAATTGGTAGTAAACCTATTCACCCCCCCTCTAGTTGACCATATTGCACTTTCAATTGGTATCAGAGACTTGGCTCTTACTAAGGGATTCACCGCCTAAGAGTATAATGGTCAACGAAAGTGAGCCCGACGCTTCTAGTGCGGAAATCGCCAAGATGACCAATACTATAACTAACCTATAAGAAACGGTTAGAACTATCCAAGCCAAATTGTCCAAGGTTAGCTCTAGTGTTGATTCAGAGGTTTCTAGCATAAACAAGATGTGGGAGGCCATGATGGGGAAAACCAATAAGTCCTAGGAACTTCCCTCCGCGACCGATGATGTTAGCTCGATGATGATTCCATTCCGGACATTGCCGAAATGGAGGCTAACATTGCTATAGCCAACACGGAAGTGATGTCTACACACACTTCTATTCTTGTAGACAGTGTTGGGCCTCCAAGTGCAGATGTTTGTAGAATAGCAACAAGTTTCACTTAAGTGGATCACCAAAGGTTTATCGAACTCAGGGAGATAGAGGTCAAAGGTATCCCTCTCAAGCAACCCTGCATTACG
Source organism: Alopecurus myosuroides (assembly GCA_028641055.1). Classification (NCBI taxonomy): domain Eukaryota; kingdom Viridiplantae; phylum Streptophyta; class Magnoliopsida; order Poales; family Poaceae; genus Alopecurus; species Alopecurus myosuroides. Next base: position 273,832,082 of record CM054059.1, read on the forward strand.
ATACAAGAAGTCTCTTGTGTCCCCAACACACCTAATACAATTGTCAGTTGTATAGGTGCACTAGTTCGGCGAAGATAGAGTGAAATACAAGTAATATGGATGATTATAAGTGGTAATTGCAATCTGAAATAAAAATGGCAGCAAGCAAACATGTAGCAGAACTGATTGTAAACTGTGTTTCAATGCTTAGAAACAAGGCTTAGGGATCATACTTTCACTAGTGAACACTCTCAACAATAATAACATAATTGAATGCACAAATATCATCTCTTCACTATGCTACTCCGAACCACTCTCCGGTCGGAAAACAAACACCAATCATTGCGTAGGGCTATAAGAGCACTCCTTAGAGTTCGCATTTCCCCATCTAGGTAATCCCCACGCTATCACCATGAGACCTATATGGTTCCAAACAAACACCACAATTTCATAGGGTCATCCAACACAAAATATAAATATCATGCTAAACCACACGGTGCACACACTGTCACCATTCCACCGTGATCAAATTGTCTACGGAGATCTCACAACAAAACCACTTGAGTAGCATAAGAAATGAAGAGTAACATCTACTTATTCAACTAGATTACAAAGCTCATGATCACATAAAGATCACACCATGGGAGAGAGAGATGAGACACATAGCTACCGGTAGAGCCCTCAGCCCCGGGGGAGAACTACTCCCTCCTCATCATAGGAGACAGCAACAACGATGAAGATGGCGGTGGAGTCGATGGAGATGGCTCCGGTGGCACTTCCCCATCCCGGCAGGGTGCCGGAACAGAGATTTTTGTCCCCCAAAACTTGTCGGCGGCGGCAGTGGAGCTACGGAACTTTTAGTGGAAGGGGTCCCATATCTTTAGGGTTTATGCATCTGGGGTATAAATAGGCGAATGGGCAACGTTGGTAGGCGCCCGAGGGGCCCACACCACCTCCAGGTGCGACCATAGGGCCACCCGCGCCCAGCCATGGTGTGGAGGCTCCAGGGCCCCCTCCGGGTCTCCTTTGGACTTCCTTGATGTGTCGGGAATTGTCGAATCTCTGACTCCACAAATCCCTCAGGTGACCCTATCGGGTTTCGACTAGGGGAAGTCATGAGCGCTGGTGAAATCGTCGGCTTGACAGGAGGCGAGATTTACCCAGGTTCGGGGCCCTCGAAGAGGTAAAACCCTTACTCCTGCCTTCTGTTGATCTGTATTGGATGATTAGATCGGTTACAGGTTGCTCGAATCGAGAGTAGATCTCGAGTTCTGAGGCTTTTTGGTCGTGCGGTATTACTTGGTCCTCTCCTTGGGGGCTCTCCTGGCCTTATATAGATGACCAGGTCTCGAGTTCTACCCGGAGAGGACTCAAACCCTAGCTGGGTCGGTTACAAATTTCCTAACTTAACCCGCAAGCTGATGCGGGTGGGCTTCACATGGGCCTTCTAGAGTACTCCAAGGGCGCTTCCTTTTGGGCCTTGACCTTGGGCCTGAGAGGGGGTGTCCTTACCCGCAGGGTCCAGGATCCATATCTTCGTCAGTAGCCCCCGAGCGTGTGCTTGACTGGGACCTTCCCAGTCGAGTAGACGGTCAAACCCTCCTTATTTTTATGGAGGATTGCCCTGACAGTCATTGTTTTCCAAAGGGCGTGTTCCCTGTATCATGGGTCATCACGCTCGAGCATCGAGCAATATAAGTGTCTGTTTTTACGGCTTTTTTCACAGAAGGATGTGGCACAGTAGCTTGGCTCTCCCGAGAGATCAGGGCCAATTAATTGCGACTAGGGCAAAAACATTCCTGGCCTACTCAGATTCGAGACCTCCGACTCGAACCCGATAAGGTGATTGTTGCGACTGGGCCGTTGTGGACTTATCGAATCGAACTTAACGTATGGGGGTACCCGGCGCGTCCGCTAGGATTTTTCTTCGTGTTGTTGACACGGAATTATACCGGAGGACGCAGCTTTCGAGTGCGATTCCAGGCCCAAAAGAGAGATCTTTTCGGGTCTTACCTTCATATTCGAAGAATATGGCATCCAGATGTGCCTAGTCGGCTGAACAATCCAGGTTCTTATGATGTAAAATTATCATGTGTAGGAGAGGTAGGTTTTTTCTACCCGATTGATTCGTTTGAGCTCCATACGAAAGAAATTTCGTGCTGGAAGAAAAACTAAACCCATATGAAAGAGTTTTCATGTTCGGGATGCTGTGCCCATACGAAAGAGTTTTCGTGCATAGGATATTTTTCTCTTGTTCGAAGAGGTCTTGCTTTATGAACTGTTCATGGAAAAGTTGCTTTTATCCGAAGGAATTGATATTCATACGAAGATACTTTCGCGTTCGAATTTCCAATCGAAAAGATCTTGGTTTTGAATGACGAATGCCATGACGTCATGGCACACTCCTCTTCTCCCGATGGGACGTGACGGAGTGGCAGCAGATGGTGGCCCACCTTGTCAGCTTTTTGACCGGGAAACGAGACGTCGTTCCCGGTTTTTACGCGAGACGCGCAGTAAATGCGCACGATCTTCTGTTAAGATCGTGGCACGAAACAGCGCTGGCCGCCGCTTCGTTTCATCTTCACGCGTGGCGGCCGTGATAGGCGCCACGTAGCGCATCGTACGGCTGAGATCATCTTGCTCCATGTATAAATACGGGTGTTAGCGCTGCGGTAAAACTTTCCCAGCTCTCTGTCTTCATCTCCTTCCTTGCGCCCACCTTCGTCTTCCTCGCGCTCGAGCTCGTGCTGCAAGCAATGGCTGGCGGAAAAAGACGCGGTGCTGCCGGCTTTGCATCCGGCGAACCTTCCGCGCAACCCGCGCCCCGCGCCGGCGACTGGCGCTCCCCCAACACCACCGCGAAAAGCATCAAGGAGATGCAGCGAGAGGGGTTGCTGCCGGCGGAGACGGAGAAGCGAGTCCGTCTCGGAAAAAAGGAAGAGGTACCCAATCCTCAATCGAACGAGCGCGTGGTCTTTGTGGACCACGTGACTCGGGGCCTTTCTTTTCCCCTTCATCCCTTCTTCCTCGGGTTGCTGTGTGTCTATGGCATACAGCATCACGATCTTCCCCCGAACGCGGTGCAGCACATTTCGTGCTTCATCTTTTTCTGCGAATGCTATCTCGGCATTCGCCCGCACTGGGCGCTTTGGAAGGCGCTCTTCAAAGTCCGGATCTTCCGCGAGAGATCGCGGGTGGAGTCCGAGCTCGGCGAACCGCTTCATACGGGCGGCTTCGGGATCCAAGCTCGACAAGAAGGCAGCTACTTCAACATGCATTTCGTCGACTCCGCTCAAAGCTGGCGGAAGAGGTGGTTCTACGTCACCGACAACAGCTCGGGTGGGATTGTGGAATTCCACCCGTTCGCTGTTCTGACAAGGCGGAAGTCCTGGGGGCACAAGATGTCAGCCGAAGAGACTCAGACCGTTGCACCTTTACTCGCAAGAGTAGCTGCTCTCCGGGACCAGACCGCGGGAGTGGTGCTCAACGGGATGCATTTGGCGAGCATCTTTTTGAAGCGCAGGATCCAGCCACTTCAACAAAGGCCCTCCGCTATGTGGGAGTATCAAGGTTCAGAGGACCCCAGCTGAGTAAGCCGCGAGGAGCTTTCGAATGTAGAATTCGAGAAGAAAATCGCAGGTATCACTCGACTGAAGGTGGGGGAGAAATTCCCCGATTGCTCTGTTGAAGCCTTCGCCGCTTCAAACCCTCCCCCAGCCGAGGTTAGTTTCTTCCTTTTCGTCTTTGAGTTGTTTCCCTTTTTGTTCTGAATCCTAGTCGATAAGGTTTTTCTCGTCTTCTTCTTGCCTTTGCAGAGCCTAGCTATGGTGGACTGCTACCCGCCAGCTGCGGGGGAGGCTGCCTCAGAGCAAGTGTCGAGTCATCAAGACGGCGCGATTGACACCTGCGTCGCCAACGCCTCTTCGAGTTCAGAACACGATTCCTCGGATGACGTTGAAGACTCGAATGGTGCTCCGACGAAACGCCGTCGGGTAGATGAGGACGAAGCTACTTCCGAGGATAAATCCTTGGAAGCATCGCCCAATCAAGCTCCTGTCCATGCGACTCCACTTCGCTCCCTTGCTCCTTCGGCTTCGTTCCCAGTGATGACGCCCGCTTGGAACGCGGACTTGCTGGATGACGACGAGGATGACGAGTAAGTGCTTCTTCCTCAATCTTGGTCGAACATTTTCCGTGCTTCAATATCGATTGTTTCTATCTTTCGGTGCAGTCTGCAGACGATCAGTCCTCGCAGGTACGCCGCTGCCGTTCCTCCCGAAAAGAGGAATAAGGCAAAGGATGCGGGTGAAACTCCTACCGCGGGCACCGTCCAAAATTCCCCCAGAGCAGCCCCCGAAGCCGCGACGGTGGTACGTGAAGCCCCCAGCTTTGCCGCCAGGACTTCTGCTTCTAAGGAAGTGACGGATAGCTCCGCAGATCCGCTCTCTCGTGCCACCGGCCAGGTAAACTTCATCTTCCATCTTCAAAAGATTTTTTATCGGGTGCACGACAGTGCTCCCGATGGGAGTAGCCCCCGAGGTTGTAGTCGATCGCATGCGATCGGCCACAGGCTCAAAGTCTAATTTAATTCTTCTTCATGATTTCATTTTTATCGGGTGCACGACAGTGCTCCCGATGGGAGTAGCCCCCGAGGCTGTAGTCGATTTTAAATAATCGGGTACAGACTCTAATTTAATCCTTTTAACTCTTTTGTCTTCGTGATTTTGCAGTCGCTTATTGATTCTCTTGCGGCGATTGGTCGCCGCGTCGTTCTCGCCGAGTCGGACTGCGAGTCGCTTCGAGCGGACCGTAGCCGACTTCAGACTGAAAACGTCCTTCTCAAGGGTAAGCTTTATCATCTCCCTGTCTTCCGTACTCCGTACACTCTTGAGTTTTGACAAGCATCTCTTTGCAGCTCGACTTGAATTTGCAGAATCCGAAAAGGTCAAACTCTCTGAGCAGGTAACTGCTCGGGAGGCTGACCTGACGGCCATTCGACAAGAGCTAGAGGCTTCCCGCATGCAATCAGAAGATTTTGGTCGACAACTTGCGGATGCGCGGAAGTCCTTGAAGGAGTTAGAGAAAACTGGCAGTAAGGCCGACAACGACATTGTCGGGTTCCTCCGTCCCCTTGCTGAGCGTTTCGCGGGTAAGTGTGTTGGGCTTTTGCGACTTTGATTCCTCATTTCGCAGTACTTTGCTAAGTATTTTTTTCTTCCTTTGCAGGTCTTCTGGATGTTCCTCTAGAGATCCCTGGACTCCAGCGGGTGGATGTGGTAACCGACACACTTGCCCAGCTTAAAAGGCACGCTGATGGAGTTCTCTCCATGATCAATGATGCTACTCAAGTGCTGGGGCAACTGCACGGTCGCCTCCTCGCCAACGCCACTCCTGCACCCGCGCTAGATGATCTGTTGAAGGTCTTCTCAGAAGGCAAACTTCTGGATGCCTTCGCGGTCGCACAGGCGGAGTCTGGTGCGAAGAACGCGATACAATTTGCTTTGGCGCATGGAGTCGAAGGTTTGGAGGAGGCGTACACATCTCTTCCAGTCGACCCCTCCACGGGCAAAAAGGTACGGCTCTCTCGTTTTGGCGAGCAAGCCGCTATTCTTGCTCGGAAGCTGTCTGAGATTTTTGCTCGGCTGCGGGGAGGGGCGACTGCTGCCAGCGGGAGCACCAATGTAGCTTCATAGTTTTTCTTTTTTCTCCTTGAATGTAATGAACCTTGGGATGTATTCCCGTACCTTTGTTGTCTTTAATCGAAGAGTTCATCTTGCAATTCATTCCCTTTGTTTGTGCATTGTCTCCCGATGGGAGTAGCCCCCGAGCGTTTGTCAGATATGCGACTAGAATTGACTCGAGTAGGGCATCTTACTTCTTTCGTTTTATGCTTCCAGGCTACTGGGTTTGCCGCGGAAACGTCGGGTGGATGTGGTACTCCAGTAAATCCACTTGTTGCCGCTGTTGGCACTTTTGCGGGCCTTCGTGATAAGGTCCAGGAGGGTGAGCGCAAGCTAAAAGCTATGCGCGGGATAGCCGATGTGGCGAAGTCCAAGCAGAAATTGGCAGCTGAACGCGAACAATTTCTGATGGATGAGTTGGCTGTAGTCGCAAGGGACTTGCTTTGTAAGTAGTGCAGCCCCCGTGCCTTTTTCTTCCTTGTTTCCTTATCTGACTGAGTGTGTTTTTGCTCTTCAGTCGTTAATCCAGATGACAGGGAAGAAAAGCAGTGGGTAGAGAATCACATCCTTCAAGGGGCTAGTAGCTCCAAACCTCATGCAAACAATTTTTGGTCTGATCGCAGTCGGGGTTTTGTGATGGCCACCTTGAAATTTCGAGTCCTCCAGGCGAGAATTCTCGTGAGTTCTTTTCACGAGGTCTTGGTTGCGATGAACGCTGCATTTTACCCACTTGAAAAAGGTCCCGAAGACTGGGGTTATCTTCTCAGTTTGTTTGGACGTGAAGGAGAAGTTCGCGCGTGTGTGCGCAATCAGATGACGTGCGGCGCGGTTGTAGCTCTCTCTTTTGTCCGCATATGGCATCCTGAGATAGATGTTAACTCCGTTGCTCGGCGCCCAGATTATGCAATCGAGGATATCTCGCCGTACTATGATGCTGTACGTCCTGCGGCGGAGAAGATTATCCGAATGACCTCTGAAGAGGTAGATAGAGTTTTGGCGACTGAGAATGCTCAGCGCTTTGACTGATTTTCGGATGTAAATATCCTGTAATCTGTTTATAGGTTGTAAAAAACTGTTGTAAGGTGTATAACCTTGTATTTGATGTTGTTTCTTTGTGATGCTTAGTTGTAGGGTATCCCCCGTGTGTTTTAAGGGGTGTGTACCTGTAACTTGTAGCATGTAAAGAACGAGAAGCTTCGAGTGAATATGATGAAGGAATCATGTCTTTATTGCAATGAATGAGAAGCCATGTATTCGAACTACAGGACTGGCTAGTATAGCCTTATTTTTGTTGTGATAACAAGTAAACCTAAGGATAAAATTTGCGGAGGTGTGCAATGTTCCACGGATTGGAGTAGACCCCTCCGGTCGCCGGATTCTTTAGCCTCTAGGCTCCGCCGGGGATGACTTCGTTTATGATGAAGGGTCCTTCCCAAGGTGGCTCGAGCTTGTGTCCTTCCTTCTGTTTGAGCCGCAGCACCAGATCCCCAACCGCGAATGCTCTGTGGTGTATGCGGCGACTGTGATAGTTGCGCAAGGATTGCGGATATACCGCGGACCTTGCGAGTGCGATGTCTCGCATTTTGTCGAGTGCATCCATATCTTCTGCGAGCGCCTTGTTGGAAGTTTCTTCGCTGTAGGCTACAACTCATGGGGCGCTGAATCGAACGTCCTCTGGAAGGACTGCTTCTGCCCCGTATACCATGAAGAATGGCGTGTACTTTGTTGACCGATTAGGAGTTGTGCGCAAGCTCCAGAGTACGGAAGGTAGCTCTTCCGCCCAATGTCCTGCGGCGGGGTGTAGACGGTCGAGTAGTCGCTTCTTGATGCCTGCCGAAACTAAGCCGTTTGATCTTTCGACTTGTCCGTTCGTTTGCGGGTGAGCGACTGAGGCAAACTTGAAATTGATGCCTTTTTCCTCGCAGAACTGTTGTGTCTCCTTTGCTGTGAAATTTGTACCGTTATCTGTAATGATGTCGTGTGGCACACCAAATCTACATACAATGGAGTCGAGAAACTTGACGGCGCATTGGGCGCTTGCTGAGGTTACTGGCATAGCCTCGATCCATTTGGTGAACTTGTCGACTGCGACCAGCAAGTGTGTGTATCCACCTGGCGTGGACTTGCGTAGTGGCCCAACCATATCTAGCCCCCATTGTGCAAAGGGCCAAGCTATTGGTATCATGTGTAATTCCGTAGCAGGGGCGTGTGGCCTTGGTGCGAATCGCTGGCAGGCGTCGCATCGTTCGACCAGGCGTTTTGCATCGTTGGCTGCTGTTAGCCAGTAAAATCCTGCTCGGAAAGCTTTTCCCATTATTGTTTTCCAGCTAGCATGATGTCCGCAATCTCCTTGGTGTATGTCTTGGAGCAATTCCTTGCCGTCTTCGGGTGCGATGCAACGCTGAAGTATTCCCGAGATACTTTGCTTGTATAATTCTCCATTGACTACTCGAAAGGACTTGCTACGCCTGATTATCTGTCGAGCCTCACGTGGATCGGCCGGGAGCTGTCTGTTGAGTAGGTAGTCGAGAGATTTCTGCGTCCAGACTGGCTCGACCAGGAAAACCTGTCGTGATATATTATGAATAAGCTCGATAAGCGCGACCTGCGGGCTGACCTCTGTTTCTGGCGCTGCTGCAGCTTTCTTCACTTTGACCGATCGCTTGATCATCCGTTCGAAGTATATTCCTGGCGGTATGGGTGCATTGGTGGAACCCATGTTTGCCAGTCTATCTGCTTCTTCGTTGCTAGATCTTGCAATGTGTTTCAGCTCGCAGCCTTTAAAGCTTCCTTCGAGTAGGTTGTACATGTCACGATATGCGACCATGTTTTCAGCAATGGCGTCGCATTCTTCCATCGTCTGCTGCACTATGAGATTGGAGTCACCGTAGATCATTAATCGGGTAGCTCCACAGGCGATTGCCATCTTCATCCCGTGCAACAGGGCTTCATATTCTGCGTCGTTGTTCGAGGCTGGATCGTCTGGTGGAAAGTCCAGTCGCAGGACGTATTGCAGCTTGTCTCCCCGAGGTGAAATAAGAACGATTCCAGCCCCTGCTCCTTCGTTTCTCTTGGATCCATTGAAGTACATTATCCAATTGCTCGTGTACTCGGGTGGCCCGGGCGTTTGTAGCTCTGTCCATTCGCTGAGGAATTCCACGAGTACTTGAGATTTGACTGCTTTCCGTTCTGTATAGGTGATGTCCCAGGCGCCCAACTCGATGCTCCATTTTGCTATTCTTCCGGATGCCATAGGGTTGTTCATGATTGTCCCGAGTGACGCATCATTAACCACTGTAATGGTGTGTTCCTGGAAATAATGTTTGAGCTTTCGGGCTGTGAGAACAACTCCATACGCCAGCTTCTGATAATGAGGGTATCGTTGCTTGCATGACGAGAGCACTTCGCTGATGTAATATATTGGTCGTTGGACTCCGTACGCTTTGCCGTCTTTAGGTCGTTCGACCACGATTGCTGTGTTGATGACCTGGTTTGTAGCGGCTAGGTATAGTAGTAGCGGCTCCCTTTCTTGCGGTGTTGCAAGGACGCGCCTGCTTTGCAACGATCGCTTCAGGTCTGCGAACGCTTGTTTAGCTTCGGGTGTCCACTCGAATTTGTCCGTCTTCTTTAATAATTTGTAGAAGGGTAACGCTTGCTCTCCCAATCGTGCGATGAACCTGCTTAGGGCGGCTAGTCGTCCCGCGAGCTGCTGGACTCCGCGTAGATTGGTTGGCTCCTTCATAGTCAGGATGGCTTGTATTTTCTCCGGGTTGGCTTCAATGCCTCTGGCGGATACCAGGTACCCGAGGAGTTTTCCTGCGGGGACGCCGAAAACGCATTTAGTCGGATTGAGCTTGATCCGATATGCATTAAGGGCGTCGAACGTTTCTCTGATGTCCTCGAGGAGTGTGTCCTCGACTCGAGTTTTGATGATGATGTCGTCGACGTACACTTGTACGTTTTTGCCAATGAGATTGGCGAGGCATCTTTGCATGCAGCGCTGATATGTTGCGCCTGCGTTCTTCAGCCCGAAGGGCATTGTCGTGTAGCAGTAGACACCGTGGGGTGTGATGAATGCCGTCTTCTCTTCGTCTTCCTTTTTCATTCGGATCTGATTGTATCCCGAATAGGCGTCCAGGAAGGAGAGGCGTTGGCAGCCTGCCGTAGAGTCCACGATCTGGTCGATTCGTGGTAGAGGAAAGTTGTCCTTGGGGCAGTGCTTATTCAGCGATGTGTAGTCGATGCACACCCGAAGGATATCCGTGTTCTTCTTGGGGACCAGCACCGGGTTTGCCAACCAGGTGGATATCTTGATCTCCCTAATAAAGTTGGCGGCTAGCAGTCTGTTTATTTCTTCTCCAAGCGCCTTCTGCTTGGGTTCTGAAAATCGTCGAGTCGTCTGTTTGATGGGTTTGGCATTAGGAAAGACTTCGAGTGAGTGCTCGGCAAACTCCCTGGGTATTCCTGGCATATCTGAGGGCTGCCAGGAAAAAATTTCCCAGTACTCACGGAGGAGTTTGACGAGCGCGCCTTCCTATGCAGGCGAGAGGGTTGTGGAAACCATCGCGGTCTTGGCAGAATCCATCGGGTGCACTTGGTGCTTGCGGGTGTCGCTGTTGGCGCTGAATTCCAGTTCGGGCGCGTTTTTCTTCGTGAGGGGCATGACGGAGTGGTCCGTGGTTTTTGCCAGCTCTTGAAGTTCTTCTTGCATCCCGAAAGATTTCGCGATCTCATTGAATTCTATGTCACACTTGTCTGACTTCTGGAAGTCTCCGTCGATGGTGATCACACCGTATTCGCCGGGTAGCTTGAGTTTCAGGTACGCGTAATGTGGTACTGCCATGAATCTGGCGAACGCTGTTCGGCCAAGGATGGCGTGGTACTGTGAGGGCCAGTCGACGATTTCGAAGTCCAGGAATTCCCTTCTGTAGTTGCTTGGAGAGCCCAGTACAACTTCTAAGTTGATTGTTCCGAGTGGACGGATTGCCTTGCCCGGAACTATCCCGTGGAAGGATGTTTCTGATTCCGTTAGGCCGTCCAGGTTCTTGTTCATTCGACGGAGTGTATCCGCGTAGATGATGTTGATGCCACTGCCGCCATCCATGAACACGCGGGCCAGGTCGTAATTTCCGATTTGAGCCTGGATGACGAGGGCGGCGTGTCCTGGTCGATAGACTTGTGGTGGATGGTCTTTTTTCGAGAACGTGATGGGCTGATCTGCCATCTTCAGGTACTCGGTCTTTGTTGGCGGTGTCTGCACTGCCATGCATAGTTTCCTCGTGTTAGTCTTTTCAGCTCTGCGAGAGGGGCATACCTTCTGTATCATCGCGAGTTGTCCTGCCGGGTTCGGGTATGCGTTGGCTCCATTGTTTTGCGGTGGTGGCGCAGGTAGTGCGGCTAGCGCCATGTTTGGATTTGCTGGTGGAGGTGGTGGTGGAGGCGGCTGAAATTGTTGTCCTCCTCCTGGCAACGGCGGGTAGTTTTGGGTGGATGCAAATCTTTTCCTCGCGAGAGCATCTGAGATGTCAAGAAACTTTCGGCAATCCTTGAGAAGGTGTGTTGCCTTAGTTTTGCCCATGCGCTTATCTGTAAACAGGTGTAGCGAGCAGTATGCATCGAGATCCTCTTCGGGGGATTTTTCTTCTGCCTTTGGTTTCCACTCGCGACTTCCACGGCGACCAGAGTCGCGATTTCGCGTGAATTCTGCTGCCACTAATTCCTCCCTGTCCTCGTGGTCGTAGTATTTCCTTCTCTTTCTTCGTCCATGGCGGTCCTCCTCGTGTGCGGGCGATGATGCTCTTTCATTGCGCACCGCGTCTTCTCCGTTAGCCCATTTTTCGGCTATGATCATTAGCTCCCCAATGGTTTTGGGCGCAGCTCTGCCTAGCTCTTCTCGAAACGCGGTTCTTCTCGCTCCTTTTGCGAAGGCCTCAATCGCCACCTCTTCAGAGATGGTTCCTGCGGTGTTCCTGAGTGTGGTCCACCGCTGGATATATTCTCGTGTGGATTCGCCACTCTTTTGTTTGCACGCTCGTAATTCTTCGATTGTGGCTGGCCTCTTGTACATCGACTGGAAATTTTTGCAGAAATCACGGTGCAGGTCGTCCCATGATGCGTAGCAAGATTTAGGTCTTCTCTCCAGCCAACTACGGGCCGCGCCTGTAAGATGCAAATTGAGGTATTGCATGGCTGTGTTCTGGTTCCCACGTTGGCATTTTACTGCCGTGAGGTAGTCGCTTAACCACTGGGAGGGCTCGAGTGAGCCGTCGTATTTTGTCACCTCCGTGTTGAGCTTGAACCTCTTGGGTAGAGGTGCTTCTCGGATGCTGCGAGCGAAACAGAGTGCTCCACAGGTTTCGTCGTCCGAGGACCTGGATGAGGAGCGCTCGCGATACCGTGAAGCTCTCGCCCTATCCACCTTCTTTTGGGCGAGATCTAATCGCGCGTCGTATTCGGACCGGTCGCGGTCGTTGTCTTTTCTTGGTTCTTTGCTTCGCTTTCTCGAGCGGCTGCTGTGGCGCCGCGAGCTTTTGTCTCTCGGGCCGTCGTCGCTGCTGCTTCGACTATCGCCGCGGCGGCGGGCTTCTTTTCCCCGACCGCGTCGTGGCGATTTGTCTTTTCTCGGGGATGAACTTCTATGCCTGCGGGGCGTTTCTTTATCCTTGTTCTTCTCCTGTCGCTCCTTTTCCAATTCTTCTTCGGTCTTCTTGCGATCGTGAGAAGCGAGCCTTGCGGCCGCCAATCCTAGTCCTTTGCGAATTTGTTTATACTGTTCCACCCGAGGGTCGCTTTCCGTCGGTTGGTTCATCTGCATGTAAGTTGTTGCGGCTAGGATCGCGGCAGCTAGGGTTTGCGGGTAGACGTTGCCGTCATCGTCGACCCTCATGAAGGAAGACGTGGTCGACCTGTCGGTCGCAGTCACGGATTCGTGGCCCCTTGACGATGTTGCGTGTCCCTTCCTCGCGGGTCGGGTACCGACTGAGGGTGCGAGGGACTGTTCGACTCGCCGCAGGCTTGATTCGTCCGCCGCTCTTCTGCGACGGGCTAGATCTGCCCGGGCTTCTTTGATGTTTGAGGCTGCTCTTACTAGGTGGTAGTGGTAGGCGGTTAGGTCTTCTTGTGAGGCTCCAGCCGCGGGTGGCTGACTCCGCCGCATGGCCTCCTTGGCCCTTTTCCAGGCCTCCCACGAAACGCCGATTATATCGCGCTCGGTTGCGCTGAATTCGGTTTCTGAGGGCTGTTCCGATCCTGCCATGCAGACTTGGGCCAGTCGTGGCTCGTGTGTCCTAGGCGTAGATCGGAAATCTTCCCGTACCCGAGATGGTTCTTCTGTCGAGAGGGCGTGATAGTCGACGGTGTTGAAGCGGATGGACTCGCCACTTTTCTCCATAGGGAAGCGCGAGTTGACAGCTCCAGACTCAGGTTCAGATTCATCCGAAAAGTGGAGGATCCCGTCTCTGTTTGCCATGAAGTTGAAGCTCCCGAACGTCAGGGTGACGCTCTTCTCCAGGTCCTCGAACACCGGGCGTGATTCCGGCGAGTGAGGCGTGACTATGACGGATCCGATCCGTACAGGATTGTTCGGAGCCGTAGTCGATGGTTTCCAACGGGAGTTGGATGTCGATGAAGCCGAAGATGCCGGTGATCTAGCGCCCGCGCTCCCCACGGTCGGCGCCAATTGTCGAATATCTGACTCCACAAATCCCTCAGGTGACCCTATCGGGTTTCGACTAGGGGAAGTCATGAGCGCTGGTGAAATCGTCGGCTTGACATGGGGCGAGATTTACCCAGGTTCGGGGCCCTCGAAGAGGTAAAACCCTTACTCCTGCCTTCTGTTGATCTGTATTGGATGATTAGATCGGTTACAGGTTGCTCGAATCGAGAGTAGATCTCGAGTTCTGAGGCTTTTTGGTCGTGCGGTATTACTTGGTCCTCTCCTTGGGGGCTCTCCTGGCCTTATATAGATGGCCAGGTCTCGAGTTCTACCCGGAGAGGACTCAAACCCTAGCTGGGTCGGTTACAAATTTCCTAACTTAACCCGCAAGCTGATGCGGGTGGGCTTCACATGGGCCTTCTAGAGTACTCCAAGGGCGCTTCCTTTTGGGCCTTGACCTTGGGCCTGAGAGGGGGTGTCCTTACCCGCAGGGTCCAGGATCCATATCTTCGTCAGGAATTCTAAGACTTTTGGCTTTTGTTTCGTCCAATTCCGAGAATATTTCCAGAACAACTTTTCTGAAACCAAAAATCGTAGAAAACAGGAACTGGCTCTATGGCATCTTGTCAATAGGTTAGTCCATGAAAACGTCCGAAAAACGAAGGAAAACGTGTAAAAACATTATGGTATTGGATAGAAAACAAGCATGGAGCATCAAAAATTATTAGATATGTTTGAGACGTATCAAGAATCCCCAAGCTTAACTTCTGCTCGTCCTCGAGTAGGTAAGTGATAACAAACTAATTTTTTAGGTGGCATGCTACCAAATAACCTTAATCATCATAATTGTAAAAGCATTTGTAAAGCTGAGATCATAGTACTCTAAACACATACATGATAGATATAATTCTAACAATGAAACTTAGCAATCACTTTGCATCATGAAAAGTAACACAAATAAAAGATCATGAATAATAATGCACTTGAAAGTTATATGTTTGTTTCGAGCATAGAGAAAACATAGCAAAGTTATATTTCGCTGGTCCTTAAGAGTGGGTCGAAACATAAATGCCAGGACACCTTCAAAGTTCAAGTAGACGACTGGAATAGATAGTTTGGGGGAAATAATAACACATCATGAATCAATTAATAATAGTTTCTGGGACCAATACACATTAAACTCAGAATGGCAACTACGCTCTCTCAACTGTGCCTAAAGGTAGAAGATGGAGACTCAACATAAAAGTAAAAGAAAGGCCCTTCGCAGAGGGAAGAAGGGATTAACTCATGTGCTAGAGATTTTTATTTTATTAAACAAAGGTATTGAAAACATTTTTTAGAGAGGTGTATGCTTATGTGAACGAATGGTAAACAGAAAATACAGTATGTCACAAGACAACTAGACTTCACAAGAGCGGCTCCCATTGAAGGACGCATATGGTATAGAAGGGAATCCCTCTTTCTCTTTTGTTTACACAATTATGCTTTGTCTGATAAATCAGGGGGAAAATAGTGAAGAGAATTTTATAGTAACCAATTTTGGGGCTGGGCACCCCGCTCCCAGCTCTTCTATCATTTGGATAAGTAGATGAAGCCACTAGTCCAGGTGTGTAAACTCCAATCAACAAGTGAAATAAAGATTCTCTATTTACGTCCTCATGAGCTAAAACAGGGGCACAAAACATGAGTAATTTTGAAAGTTTTAAAGATAGCACATGAGAAATTTACTTGGAGTGGAAGTTAAATCCCACATGTAGGTAGGTATGTTGGACACATTTGGCAAACTTTGGTTTTTGAAAGTTGGATGCACGAGTAGAGCTCATACTCAGTACGGGAGGAGGCTAGCAAAAGACTGGGAGCAACAAATTAAGAGAGCAATAATGGCCATAATCATGCATAGCGACAAAAACATTATTAATCAAAGCATAGAGGGTATTACAAGTCAAAAACTAAATTATCATATAGGCTATAAGTGACTGGTTTGTTGTCATAAACATGGTGTAAGCATGCTCCAAGTCAACCAAATAAAACATTCGAAGGAGAATGCCACAAATTCATGCTTCAATATGATAAAAACAACTCATGATTCTTTCAATGGCACATTAAGCACTCTTGTCTATTTGAGACAAGTCATGCTAAAATAACAACCACTAAGCATAGAATTAAAATAACATCTAGAATGACATGAAAAAGTCTAGCCACAGTCTATACGAGCTTCTTTTTACACCGTCATAAGCATGAAATATTTTACTCTTCTCCAAGACCAGTTAACTTGTTTGAAACAACTCTCAAAGATAATATTCATCAAAGAACATATAGCTAAACATATGTAACTGAAGAAAACTAACAAGCTCTAAATAAAATACGAGTGGAGAACAAGGGCTAAACGCACTAGCAAAGGGTGAACACTCACAGAACAACAAGAATGAAAACTAGAGTGTTCTAAGCAATGAAAACGGAGCGTGTCTCTCTACCACACAATAATGATGGGATCCAACTAAGTTTATTGCAGCAAGGAAAATATAAGAAAATATAAGAAAACAAAATAAAAACAAACATACGCTCCAAGTAAAGTGTGTATGATGTGACCGAATAAAAATATAGTTTCACTAGAAGTGACCTGATAAGTTGTTGATGAAGAAGGGGGTGCCTTGGGCATCCCCAAGCTTAGAAGCTTGAGTCTTCTTATAATTTGCTGGGATGAACCATGGGGGCATCCCCAAGCTTTGTCTTTGCACTCTTCTTGATCACATTATATCACCCACTTCTTTTGACCCTTGAAAACTTCCTTCACACCAAACTCAATGTAATTCGCATTAGAGGGTTAGTGCACAATCAAAAATCCACATGTTCTGCATGGAAACAAGCATTATTAATACTTTTTAAACATTAGCTACAGCCACAAATGTTTTGTGGAGCAAAGAAATCCACTCAACATAGTAAAAGAGAGAATGCAAGTAAAAAGGCAGAATCTGTCAAAACCAGAACAGTCTGTAAAGACGAATTTTTTCGGGGCACTTATGTTGCTCAAATCGGAAAATGTAAAGAACGAAAAAGTTTTGGAATTATCTGGGGAATAAGCAAAAAAGGTTTAGGTCATTTTGATCTTTCTGTGAATTATGCGATTTTTTACAGTGGACAACAGAAATCTGTTTCCTGCACAGAAATCCAAAACTAACCTCAACTTTCACTAGAGACTTTACTTGGCACAACAAATGCGAGAAAATAAAGATACAAAGGAGTTGCTACAGAAATAAACAACACCTTGACTTGAAGAAAATAGAGAAAAAAATGCAAAAATAAAACCATGGGTTATCTCCCAAGAAGTGCTTTTCTTTAAAGCCTTTTAGCTAGGCATGATAATTTGAGAAGATGCTCACATGAGAAATATGAATTGAAGCAAAATATAGAATCAAGAAGAAAATGTAAAACAAATTTAAGTCTAGCCCACTTCCTCTGAAAAAGAATCTTGTAAAGAAACAAGTCATGAAAGTACGAAGCAGCAGGCATAGAAAAGAAAAACAAGTGCAACTTCTAAAATTTCAACATAAAGAGGGAAACTTGATATTGTTGAGATGCATAAGACTATGTTTCCCTCTCTCATAATAACTTTCAGTAGCATAATGAATAAAATTAACAATATAACTATCACATAAAACATTCTTATCATGAGCCACATGCATAAAAGAATTATACTCTCCACATAAGCATAGTCATTCTCATTAATAGTAGTGGGAGCAAATTCAACAAAATAGCTATGATTATCATTATCATCACCATAATCATCAAATATAGGAGGCATATTGTAGTCATAATTGATTTTCTCCCTAATAGTAGGTGGAATCAAAATAGAATGTACATACTTGTAAACATCATATATAAGGCATATCATAATCACAATAAAATTTATCATCAGTAGTAGGTGGAACTAGAATACCACTATCAGTATAATCATCATATATTGGAGTCAAAGCATCATCAAAGTAAATTTGTTCCTCTGTGCTTGGGGGACTAAAAATACCATTCTCATAAAAACTAGCTTCCCCAAGCTTAGACTTTTCTATAGCATTAACAATAGTGGTGTTCAATGAATTCATACTAATAATATTTCTACTAACATGCAAATAAAGTTCCATAGGTTTTTCAATTTTCTCTTAAAACACTTCATGTCCTAACTCAAGATAAAGATTATTAAGTTCCCTCATATTTTTGTTTTTTTCCATTAAGCCTAACTAGTAAAAATAAAAACAAGGAACAAGTAAAAATAATCCTATCTAGTGAAAATAAAAACAAGAAACAAAGAGATATAATTGCATAATCTAAAGGAAATAACTTCTAGCACTCACACCCAAGGATGTGAGAACCTTTTACCTTACCTCCCCGGCAACGACGCCTGAAAAGAGCTTGATGTCTACGCACGCTTCTATTCTTGTAGACAGTGTTGGGCCTCCAAGTGCATATGTTTGTAGAACAGTAGCAAGTTTCCTTAAGTGGATCACCCAAGGTTTTCGAACTTAGGGAGATAGAGGTCAAAGGTATCCCTCTTAAGCAACCCTGCAATTACGATACAATAAGTTTCTTGTGTCTCCAACGCACCTAATGCAATTGTCAGTTGTATAGGTGCACTAGTTCGGTGAAGAGAGTTAAATACAAGTAATATGGATAATTATAAGTAGTAATTGCAATCGGAAATAAAAATGGCAGCAAGCAAACATGTAGCAGAACTGATTGTAAATGGTGTTTCAACGCTTAGAAACAAGACCTAGGGATCATACTTTCACTAGTGAACACTCTCAACAATAATAACATAATTGAATGCATAAATATCATCTCTTCACTATGCTACTCCGAACCACTCTCCAGTCGGATAACAAACACCAATCATTGCGTAGGGCTATAAGAGCACTCCTTAGAGTACGCATTTCCCCATCTAGGTGATCCCCACGCTATCACCATGAGACCTAGATGGTTCCAAACAAACACCACGATTTCATAGGGTCATCCAACTCAAAATATAAATATCATGCTAAACCACACGGTGCACACATTGTCACCATTACACCGTGATCAAAGTCTCTACGGATATCTCGTAACAAAACCACTTGAGTAGCATAACAGATCAAGAGTAACATCTACTTATTCAACTAGATTACAAAGCTCATGATCACATAAAGATCACACCATGGGAGAGAGAGATGAGATACATAGCTACCGGTAGATCCCTCAACCCCGGGGCAAAACTACTCCCTTCTCATCATAGGAGACAACAACGGCGATGAAGATGGCGGTGGAGTCGATGGAGATGGCTCCGGGGGCACTTCCCCGTCCCGGTAGGGTGCCGGAAAAGAAATTTTTGTCCCCCAAAACTTGTCGGCGACGGGGGCGGAGCTACGGAACTTTTCATGGAAGGGGACCGATATCTTTAGGGTTTATGCATCAGAGGGTATAAATAGGCGAAAGGGCAATGTCGGTGGGCGCCTGAGGGGCCCACACCACCTCTAGGCGCGGCCAGGGGGCCACCCCCACCCAGCAATGGTGTGGGGGATCCAGGGCCCCCCTCCGGGTCTCCTTTGGACTTCCTTGACGTGTCGGGAATTCTAAGACTTTTGGCTTTTGTTTCGTCCAATTCCGAGAATATTTCTAGAACAACTTTTCTGAAACCAAAAACAGCAGAAAACAAGAATTGGCTTTGTGGCATCTTGTCAATAGGTTAGTCCATGAAAACGTCCGGAAAACGAAGGAAAACATGTGAAAACATAAAGGTATTGGATACAAAACAATCATGGAGCATAAAAAAATATAGATACGTTTTAGACATATCAGAAAGCCAAGGCGAAAGGCGATAAAAATTCTAAGGGCAGTGAAAGTTCTGAAGGCTCTAAGTCTCAAACGGCTAATGGTTCGGGGTCTAACTCAAGAGTTCCCCCACCTCCCAATTATGACTCTATTCATCCCATTGCTACTATGCCACACATTTTAAATTTTGGACTTCCTCCCATGCTTAACACTAATGAATTCTCTTCTTGGAAGTTCGAAATGGAGTCTCATATTTTCGGCTCTTGCACCGCCTTGTGGAGAAGTGTTCTCCATGGATTCCATCCTCATGATGCAAACAACTTGACTCCAAGAGAGGATATGGAATTTCAACTCAACAAGACCGCTCTTGTCACTATTCAAAAGGCTCTCCCGGGAGAATATCTCACTCACATCCGCGGTATCAAGACCGCCAAGGAGGCTTGGGATAAACTTGACACCTTGTTCCAAGGAAATGCTAGCTTCTAATCCTCAAAGTATGATGTTTCCATTGACAAGTCCGAGAACTTCACCATGCAAGAGGATGAGAGGCCCGAAGAACTATATAGAAGAGTTGTCACTCTTGCCAATCAATTTAGGGACTTTGGAAAAGAGGAAATCTCCGATGAGTGGATCAAGAGGAAGTTTGTCAACGCCATAACTCCCTTTGAGAAGAACCTCTCCCCTAGCATCCAAACAAGAGCGGACTATGATTCACTAAAATCCATTGGCATTCTTAGTGAGTTCATAGCCATGATCTCTCGCTCGCTCTAGAGGAATGGGAAAGTCTCCCAACCTTGCCTTGAAGTCTAAAGCGGTTGCTCGGATAGAATAAGTTGACGAGGATGAGGATTATGAGGACACACACAAGGGTGCTCACAAGTGCATTGCTCTTTCTATAGATGGCTATTGGAAGAGATGGAAATCTCATAAGGCCGGTGCTCCTAGACCCTCAAGAAACAAAGTTTACAAGAAGAAGGGTGAGCAGCCAAGGATATGCTACAATTTTGGAAGTGCAAATCACTTTGTCAAAGAGTGTCCTTTTAAGACAAGATAAGAAAATGAAGGTAAGCTTGTTTGGAAGGACAAGACCAAAGATCCACAAAACAAGAACCTCGCTAGAAGAGTCCCAAGGAATCTATATGTTCAAGAAGGGCCGGTATTGGAAACATACTACTCCGGAGATGAAGGAGAAGATGAAGTCGTAGGTGTGGCCCATGTCGCCATAGCTACGTCTTCTTCTTCATAGGTCTCTCTATTTGAATCCCCCAATGAGAAGGCGCCTATCCGAGTCTCATGGAAAAAGCCACCGCGGTAATATCTTCCACCTCCAAGTCTATTGCAACTAGTTCTCCCTCATCATTGGATTGTGTTGAAAATATTGTTGATGATGACAAGGAGGCTAAGAATCTAGGCTCTTGGTTGTATATCCTTGAAGGTGAGACCAAGGAAAAGGTAAAGGCCCTTTTGAGGCAACTTGAAGATGCTAACTCTCGTATAGATGAGAAGGAAAAGATCATCGTGACCTTGGAGAGTTATGGTGGTGGCCATGATAACAATGACAAGGAGCTTGTAGAAGCTCATGATAAAGAGTGATCCATTAGAGCCTCTCTAGAAGAGAGACTATATAGTCTTGAAGAGACTTATGCTATTAGTGTTTCTAAACATAGGAAGGACAATGAACAATCTCTTCCTCTTGTTAAAAACCTTGAAGAAGAAGAGTTGAAGCTAGGAATGGCTCATGAGAGACTTGTTGAACGTCAGGGAAAACTAGAAAAAACGTTCATGTCTCTTAAAGAAATCCATCACAAACTCACCATGTCTCGTAATAAGCTTCTAGCTCAACAATCTAATAAGTTATACCTTCCTCTACTAGCATTGTTATCAATCCTAGCTCTTTTTCTACTCCTAACATTTTAGGAAGAGAGAAAATTCTCAATGATGCTATAAGCTCTCAACAAGCTAAGAATGGGAAGGAATGTAACATCCCAAGTATGAAAAACAAACCCTAGAATGTTTGTTTCTTGTTTTATTAAAGTTTTGCATCATGTCATCATACCCATTACTTTTGTTTGCATTTGTTTTGCATCTGTTTTCAATTGTTTTTCTATTTCAAATTCAAACCAATTTCCAAATCAAATTTTTCATACTTGTTATGTTACAATTTTCCAAATAAAAAGTTCAAATAAAACATTCATTGTTTCCATTAAACCATAAGGTTCAAACTATTTAAAATTATGGCTTTTAATAATTTCACTTAATTCAAATGTTATTCAAATTCAATTACAAACAGCAACCATTTTTTTGAAATTATGAAACTTACAAAACCAATCAATCACTTGTTTCAAATAACCTTGAATTTAAAACTTTTCAGTTGCTTAAGTCAAATTAATCAATTAATATTAAAATCCCATCAAATTTCAAACAATTTCCAAACAGCAACATATTTGAAATATTTTGGAAAAACTAAACTTTGCAATGTTGCTGTTACAATAAATAATTGTTACAAAATTTATCCCTAAATTTTCTACCCCAAAAACCCTAGCCTTTTCTTCCTTTTTCAAATCAGCAAAAAAAAACAAACAGAACAAATCAAAAAAAAATGAGAAAGGCGCAGAGAGAGAGGGGCAGTGGGCTATGCACACACGCAGGCCCAGCCCACCAATCTTTCCCCGGCCCGGTACCCCCTCGCTCTCTCTCTTCTTTCTGTATGGCGGCACATCCGCCGTAGCCACGTCGACGGCCGCGCGCAGCAGACGGCCCCCGCGCGCTCACCTCCCCTATAAACCTACCCCCGAGCTCCCCGAGCTAGCCCTAGACCCCTACACGCCTCTCTCCCTCGATCACCGCCGCCATTCCTCCTCTCTCTGCTCACCTCACCTCTCTGCCCCTGAACCCGATTGCCACCCCTCTGAATCTCGCCGATGATCGCCGCCGTTACCGCGCGCCTCCTCGCTGGCTAGCCGGGAACGAACTCGCCGCTGTCCCCTCATCCTCTTCGACACCTCCACGGTTGCTGGGAACGCCTACATCGCCGCCGCCGTCCTCGTTCTGTCGCCGGCAACGCCTCCCCGAGCCTCTGCTTCCTCTCCACTCGCCGGTGAGCATCACCGTGCCCTCCGCCTTCCTCTCTCTATGCACGCACGCACACCACCCTACCACACGCACCCCGCACGCGTCCACGGCAGTAGCCACCGCCAGCTGCAGCCGATCGTCGCCGGCGAGCGATCGAAGCGCGGCCAAGTTCAGGTTCAGTTAACTGAAAAAAATTCAGTTAACGCGGACTGAACCTTAACCTCCCCGCGTTCCTCTACTGTCAACGAACAGAACAGCAGCGCAGTGGTAGCAGCTTGCGTGCGCGAGCCCGAGCCCAGGGTTCGAGCCCTGCCCCCGCGGGATTTAATCCCCACATTTTTGCTAGCCACGCTGGCAGGCAGGGGCCACCTGCCATAGGCAGTGGTGGCCATGCGTGCCTCCATGCGCTGCCACGGTGGCCAGGGCCCACTGGCAGTGGCCCAGGTTGGGTCACTGCGCGGTAGAAATAGTTTCTGCCCAGTTTTTCTTTTAAAATTAAATCCTTTTTCTTTTACAGATTAGTCCCTGATTTTAAATTGCAAATAACTTTTAAATTCCAACTCCAAATAATACAAATAAAATATGTATCCTGAACCAAATTAAATTCTCTACATGTTTAAAATATTTGTATTCTATTTTGAACATTTCAAATGCATTCAAATTTCAAATTCAAACAACTCCTTTTAAATTTGGTTAATTTCATAAATAATTCAAACTTAATTCAAATAACACAAATAAAATATGTTTGCCATGCTATTTTGAACCATCTTTCCAAATATAAATTTTGTTTCATGTTTTGAATAATTAAAATTGGTGAAATAATTTAAAACTTGTGTAAGTCATTTAAATTTGCTAAATTCATAACTTGCTCAAATTAAATTATTTTTGAACATATAAAATATGTTTTCAAACCAGAAAAGTATAAACTTTTCAAATATGAATTTGGTTTAATGTTTTGAACAAATAAAAATTCAAATAAATTCATACTTGAATTTAATTCATTTAAATCTTGTTTAAACTTGTTTAATTCATAACTAATTTATTCTAAATCCTTTTCAACAAGTGAAACATGTATTCCACCTAAAATTTTGTGTACTTTCCAAATATGAACTTTGTTATCTATTTTGGACAATTTAAATTGGTGAAAACAACAAATGCTTGTGTAACACCTTTAAGAAACCAAAATTTCATAACTTAATAAATAAAATTACAAACTTGGTAAACCTTATTTCAAAATTGTTTCTATTGTTGTTATTTTTCTGTTTTCCTCCTCCATGCATCATACTAATCCACTTTCACCTGTTGATTAGTTGTAAAACAATTATTCCAACCTTAATTCATGGGCTTTCCATATGCCATCCCAAATTGCATGTGGGTCCACTTAATTATGTTATGTTACCATGTCAATTATCTTATCTTTGATGCATCAATTAAATTGACATGCATCATCCCATGATTGTGCATTATGCCATGTTATTGATTGTTTGTCTGTCTGCGTTGTTTGTTTGCTTCTTCTCGAATAGACGACGACGTTGAGACAGACGAGGTTTACGACACCCCTTCTAAGGATCTAGCTCAGTACCAGGCTGCTGAGTTTGCAGGCAAGTATTCACTCACATGAACCATTGTGTTCCTTTCCACATTGGATACCGATACTTTCCGTTGCCTTTTCTGCTAGCCTTATGAATCGTTGCTTCTGTTCGAACCTATCACATGTTATCCTTTAACCCTGATATAGCCTCACCTCCACACCTATCACCCCATTGCTTGTTGCCCGTGTCCTACTAGCATGCTTAGGTTTGTTTTGCTCGAGTCTGTTACCCGTTACTTCCTGTTACTATATTTCTATTATGTTCTGGGGCTCGATGTTAAACAACAACCTGTTAATTTTGAGGTAATGCTAAATTGATGATAAGGCACCGGCAGGAGGCCCGGCGTGGTTTTGAGGCCTGCTAGTGTCGACCCTAATTAGGAAAAGGGTCTTGTCTACTGATCCATGATGAGCGCACTAACCGCATGTGGGAAGCGTGTATGGGTGCCCCCTCAATTTGATTCGATTCGCATCTCGTCCAAATCGCCACACTTAGTTCGGGCTTTCCATTTGATGCACGCATATGCAGGTACGAACCCGAGGCCAGGGTGGAACTTTTGTAGTCGGCATTTAGGGCGGCGTGGTCTTAGAGTGCTATGAGGGTCCCCCTTTTCTTCGTGGGGGCTCGATTAGCCGCGCACGCACAGCACGTGGTTCTTTGGGCTTGATGCGAAGAAGAGTTGAGTTGTGTTGAGTGCCCCGCTTGGTGGGAGGCATTCCATCTGGCGGGTTATTCTTACGTGTACGGCCAAATTGGTGCACCCCTGCAGGGATAAATCTTCTCGAGAAGCCGTGTTTTCCGCGGTTATGGATGACTTGGTGAAAGTACTGGCTAACAAGTACTCAGAACAACTTACACTTAACTAATGATAACTTGACTAGTAATATTCCTATTGACACAATAACTTGAACCATCATTAATCCAACTGTGTGAGTTATCCTCGGATTGCTTCTTTGGATAAGGGGCGAGATCCAGGATGGGTTTGTTTGGAGTTAGTTATAGTTGGTCACGATACGCTATCTTATCTCCTTTCTGTTAGCCGGAAGTTATAGCATGTATCTGTAGTTGGTTAGTGCAGCCAGTTGCCGCGTCCTCTGTATCACCCTTTCTTCCGTTGAACCCAAAGCATCCGTGCTTGATGTTGCTGGGTACACTTTGGTGAATTATGAGTCTTGCTTGCCAGTACGTTTATGTACTGACCCCTTTGGGGCTGTGGTTTCCGCAGACTACGCTTACGAGGATCCCCGTGATGGCTACTACGTGGAGTTTGACGAGGCTGCTGACGAGTAGATAGCGGACCTAGGCAGGATCCGAGACATCGTGGATGGGCTCCGTTTTCCTTTCGTTGCCGGCCTCTTAGGCCTATTTGGATCTTGTCTGTACTCAGACACTTTGGATGCTTCCGCTGTGTTGTAATGATGAATTGTTGGGACATGTGTCCTCTGGATGATTGTATTTGCTATCTCTGCTCTAGTGAGAGCTATTTGCAACTTATTTCAATCTTTTGTGTCTTAGAGATATGTTGTGATATCAGTTGTTCTAATGCCGTTGACGTACCATGTGTGTATGTTATGAAGTACGTCAACGGAAGTGTCCTGATTTCTATGGGGTTGTTTGCGCAGATGATGGATAGTAGAGAATGGTTGTCACACGTTTACGTGTTGGCCTGCTCATATTGAGATGCGGGTGCCGGTATGCCCCGTAAGCCATTTGTTCTACTATTTAGCGGACTGTGAGTATCCTCTAGGAGTCCGGGTGCGACAAATGGTATCAGAGCCTGTCTGCCTGTAGGATCCCTTTTACTGGTCGCAGTTGAGTCTAGAAACTATTTTGTAGCTATATAGGAAAAAATGAAACGTGAGAGTAGGAATTCTGCCCTTTTATTTCTTTCCCCACCCACCCTCCCTTTTCTGGTAAGGAAGTGCAACGTTGTTTTCCCTTCTCATCTAAACTTTCAAGTTAGGATTTCACGAATCCTGGTTTCTCTGGGATAGTTATATCTACTAGACCATAGGAATGGAGGTGGTTGTGACATGATTTATCATGTTGCCTACTCACGATTGAGAACGGAGGCGTGTAAGCCCCGGAAGCAGATCCTCTATTCCTTAAGCAGTAGATATTGATCCTTTAGAAGCCCGGATGGGTTTTCCGTAGTACCTCAGGAGTGTTTTAGTCTCGTGTTTCCCGATGTTGCTTCGATATCCTGTTCTTCTCAACATCCTTTTCGTCCGTTGAAACCTTGTTGTTGCTTTCCACTTCAGTTCTTCTACCGGCGTCTAATCAAAACTTCCCCGATCATCTGCAGATGGATCTCAGGTTCTACCCGCAGGTGGTTCGTATGACTCGTTGTGAGAGCACCGCTGGTTATCCGGAGATGCTGAGAGACATGGTCACTTATCTGGGGTTCCGTTGGGCACCAGAGTACCAGGTCTACGAGCAGCAGCGAGAGTTTGACCAGACCTACTACCAGGCTATCGTCTACATTCTGTCAGATGATGGCATGAGCGTTGTCCACCGCTACGAGGCAGTAGGTTCCACAGTGGATATGGCTGTGCAGCAGGCAGCTTATGTGAGTCTCACCGTCCTTCGTGCTGACTACTGGGGATTTGACGATTCTATCTATCGCCACATCCCCCGTGGTTACATCACTTCGGAGGGAGCTCACTTCACTCTCTACGACAACTTGGATGTCTACGAGCATGATAACTCCAGGCTGCACACCACCGCTCAGTTTGTGAGGCACAGTGATGCAGTTGCCAGCACACTATCTCAGGAGTTGGCTTCAGTCAGAGAGCAGCTCTACCTTGCTTTGACTCGTCTGGCGACGTACACCACAGACTTTGTTGGAGATGAGCGCTTTGCACGTTTCGATCAGCCAGTTGGTCGTCGTCTGCCAGATGCTGGAGGTTACGAGCCGATCAGAGGTCCACTCCTCAACCTCGATGCTGGTTACACTGGGATTCCACGCTTTGGAGCACAGGGAGTCGACGCTATGTACTTCACCACACCTAGAGTCGCTCTCAGACCACGTCAGATCTACGTGGATCGTCGTTCCACCTACTTTCGTGGGCGTGCTCCTCACCGTACCTCTCGCCGTACTCCTAGTCGCCGTCCTGCGTGATGAGCATGGGAGTACCGATGTATCCATTCTTAGCTATGTTTAGTTATCCTTTGGCATTTGAACCATTTATTGTGTGTTGGATATTCTGATGTATTTGAACATGTGATGATGTACCTGTTGGTTATCTATTCACGCGTCGGAATAATCTCTCTTTCGGTTGCCAAGTCTATCCTTTTCTGTTGTTGTGCTAAAATGCATGTCTATTCAGGATGCCGCCAACAAGGAACACCCCGCCTGAGCCACCGCCAATCACGGAGCTGTTGACTCAGATGACCCAAGTCATGGCGCAGATGGCCCAGTTTCAGACTAACCAGCACAACAACCGGAATGCTCCACGGGTCAG
Organism: Alopecurus myosuroides; assembly: GCA_028641055.1. Classification (NCBI taxonomy): domain Eukaryota; kingdom Viridiplantae; phylum Streptophyta; class Magnoliopsida; order Poales; family Poaceae; genus Alopecurus; species Alopecurus myosuroides. The sequence goes on from CM054059.1 coordinate 273,859,320, forward strand.
CATCAAGGAGTTCCTCAGTCTGGGCCCAAGAGCTTTCGTGGCCACACGCGAGCCTCGGGATGCTGATGACTGGATCCGTGAGATAGCTAGGGCTCTGGAGATTGCTCACGTTGCTGAAGAAGACAAGGTCAAGTATGTCTCCTATCTCCTGAAGGGTCAGGCAGCTACTTGGTGGGAAAACTACCAGACCATGAGAGCTGGCTATCCAATCACCTGGGGTTGTTTCAAGGAAGCTTTCCTGAAGCACCACATTCCAGATGGTCTCATGGAAAGGATGCGTGAAGAGTTTTGCTCTCTCAAGCAGGGCAAGCTGGACGTCATTGGCTATCAGAGTGAGTTCAATCGCCTCGCTCGTTACGCTGGTGATGAGGTGTCCACTGAGGCTAAGAAGATGGCAAGGTTCCGCAAAGGTTTTAACCCGGAACTCAAGTACGCCCTCACCAATATCAAGGCCAACAACTTCGAGGAGCTCGTTAACACTGCGCTCAATGAAGAAAATGGGCGCAAGGCGTTCGAGGAGTCTCGCAAGCACTCGCGTGAGGGTGGTTCCTCCTCCAACATGACCACCCCTCCGCAGAAGCGTCGCATCTGGGTGCCAAATGGTGCTGTCACTCGGGCTCCATACGCCCAAGCTTCTCCAGGCTTCGCTCCCTGCCCACCCAACCCTGTTCAGATGCATGATCAGAGGGCTTCGATGGGGCAGCCAAGACCAGGGCCTCCTCGTGTCGTCACTTGCTACAAGTGCAAGCAGACGGGGCACTACGCTGACAAGTGCACGCAGAGGCAGCTACCTCCACCACCACCTCGTCCCAACACAAACCAGGCAATGGTGCGCGCTCCCCCGCCTAAGGCCTTCAACTCCAACAACAGGCCTATCGGGAGGACCGCAAGGGTGAATCATGTCAAGATCGACAAAGCTGAGGAAGCTCCTGACGTCGTTCTCGGTACATTTCCCGTAAACTCTAATCCAGCTAAAGTGTTGTTTGATACCGGAGCATCACATTCTTTCGTGTCAAAGATCTTTGCGACAGCAGTTAAACTCCCCTTTGTTGGTTTGGGTTCCCCGCTAGTAGTAAACTCCCCTGGAGCAACTATGCAAACGTCTAAGATCAGTCACAGAAATCAAATCCTAATTGGAGGCCGCATATTCCTTGCTTCCCTCATACTGCTGGGAAATTTTGACATTGATGTCATTCTTGGTATGGATTGGTTGAAGGCCAATAAAGCTACGATTGACTGTGCTCAGAAGTCAATAACTCTGTTCCACCCTTCTGGCCAGATAGTCTATTCTCCAAATGAATCAAGTTCCATTCAGCTGTGCACCCTAGATGCAAAACCTCTTCCATCAATTGAAAATGTTCCGGTGGTTTGTGAATTCCCTGACGTCTTTCCAGAAGAGTTGCCAGGGATGCCTACGGACAGAGCAGTTGAGTTCGTGATCGAGCTTGAACCAGGTACTGCTCCAATTTCTAAGCATCCATACAAGATAGCTCCTCCTGAACTGAAACTGTTAAAGGAGCAAATCGATATGTACATGGAAAAGGTTACATTCAACCTAGTTCCTCGGCTTGGGGTTGCCCAACTCTGTTCGTTGCGAAGAAGGATCACACAAAGAGACTCGTTGTTGACTATCGTCCTCTTAACGAGAAAACCATCAAAAACAAGTATCCAATTCCTCGTATTGATGATCTTTTTGATCAACTTGCTGGAGCCTCAATATTCTCCAAGTTGGACTTGAGAATGGGTTACCATCAAATAAAGATCAGAAAGGAAGATATTCCAAAGACAGCCTTCACCACTCGCTACGGTCTATATGAATTCACCGTCATGTCCTTTGGTCTCACCAATGCACCGGCGACGTTCTCTCGACTCATGAATTCTGTCTTCCATGAGTACCTCGACAAGTTCGTTGTGGTATATCTCGATGAAATTCTTGTCTACTCAAAATCCGAGGAAGAGCATGAAGAACACCTTCAAATCACTCTCATGAAACTTCGCGAGCATCGTCTATATGCCAAATTCTCCAAATGTGAGTTCTGGATTCCAGAAGTTGCTTACCTTGGTCATGTCATCTCCCCCAAGGGCATAGCCATTGATCCAGAAAAGGTTAAAGCAATTGTTGATTGGAAACCTCCAAAGACGGTGAAGCAAGTAAGAAGTTTCCTTGGCTTGGCTAGCTATTGCCGTCGTTTCATCCAAAACTTTTCCAAGATTGCCAAACCTCTCACTGATCTCACAAAGAAGGACAAGAAGTTCGTCTGGTCTCCACAATGTGATGAAAGTTTCAATCTCCTGAAGACTAAGCTCACTTCTACACCAGTTCTGGTTGGCCCAGATCCTTCCAAACCTTTCCAGATATTCTGTGATGCTTCTCTCCAAGGTCTAGGTGTACTTCTTATGCAAGAACGTCAAGTTGTGGCTTATGCTTCACGTCAGTTGAACACTCATCAGCAAAATTATCCCACACATGACCTTGAACTTGCAGCAGTTGTGTTTGCCCTCAAGAAATGGAGGCAATACTTGTTGGGTAATCGCACTGAAATCTTTTCCGATCATAAGAGTCTGAAATATATCTTCACTCAACCAGATCTAAACCTCAGGCAAAGGAGATGGATTGAAAAGATTAAAGACTTTGATCTCACCATTTCTTACACTCCAGGCAAGGCTAATGTTATGGCCGATGCTCTCAGTCGCAAGTCGTATTGCAATAATCTCATGATCATGGAAAGCCAACCTCCTCTTCATGAAGAATTCCATAAGTTGAACCTTGGTCTTGTTCCTCAAGGTTATCTTGCGAACTTGACAGCCAGTCCAACTCTCGAGGACAAGATTCGTTCTGAACAACTTCATGATGCTGAAATCAAGAAGATGGTAGAACACATCAAAGAAGGCAAGGAGAAATTTAAGTCCTTCTCAATTGATGACAAGGGAACTGTGTTCTTCGAAGGACGCATTGCAGTTCCTCAAGTTCAAAGTCTCAAAGATGTCATTCTCAAGGAGGCTCATGAAACTCCTCTCTCCATACACCCTGGAAGTACAAAGATGTACCAGGATCTTAAGACACTGTATTGGTGGCCTGGCATGAAACGTGAAATTGCTCAATACGTTTCTGAATGCGACGTTTATCAACGTGTTAAGGCAGTTCATCAGAAAACAGCCGGTCTTCTCCAACCTCTGAAAATCCCTGAGTGGAAGTGGGACATGATTGAAATGGACTTCGTCACTGGTTTTCCAAAGTCCAAGAGGGTCAACGATGCAATCTTCGTTGTCATTGATCCTCTCGCTAAGGTAGCTCACTTCTTTGCTGTCAAAGAAACAATCTCAGCTAGCCAGTTAGCAGAGCTCTACACAGCAAAGATTGTTCCTCTTCATGGTGTTCCATTGGAAATAAGCTCAGACCGTGGAAGTATATTCACTTCTCATTTCTGGAAAAGCTTTCAAGAAGCGTTGGGCACCAAACTTCTGTTCAGCACGGCTTATCACCCTCAGTCTCAGGGGCAAGTCGAAAGAGTCAATCAGATTCTCGAGGATATGCTCAGAGCATGTGGTCTCTCCTTTGGCATGAAATGGGAGGATTGCCTTCCATATGCTGAATTCTCCTACAACAACAGCTTCCAGGCAAGCCTAGGCATGGCACCATTTGAAGCTCTCTATGGCCGCAGATGCAGGAGTCCAATCAATTGGTCTGGAGCTGGTGAACGTTCACTCTTAGGCCCTGACATTGTTAAGGAAGCCGAAGAGAAAGTTCGCATCATTCGGGACAATCTCAAGATTGCTCAGTCTCGTCAGAAAAGCCACTATGACAGCAAGCACAGGGATATGATCTATGCACCTGGTGACAAAGCATATCTCCGTGTAACTCCCCTCAGAGGCACTCATCGTTTTGGTGTGAAAGGAAAGCTTGCACCAAGATACATTGGTCCTTTCAACATTCTCTCAAGGCGTGCGGAAAATGCCTATCGTCTTGAACTTCCAGAAAAGCTATCCAAGGTGCACGATGTGTTTCACGTGTCACAGCTCAAGAGGTGTTTCAAAGATCCAGATCGTGCAGTTGATCATGATTCCATTGAACTGCAAGAAGATCTATCTTATGAGGAGCACCCTGTTCGAATTCTCGATGAGACCGAGCGTAAGACTCGCAACAAGAGCACCAAGTTCTTGAAAGTGCAATGGTCTCATCATTCCGATAAAGAGGCAACGTGGGAGACCGAACAGGATCTTCGCAAGAAGTATCCTGACCTTTTCTCTTCTCAGTAGGAATCTCGGGGCGCGATTCCTTCAAGGGGGGCGTTTCGTAACATCCCAAGTATGAAAAACAAACCCTAGAATGTTTGTTTCTTGTTTTATTAAAGTTTTGCATCATGTCATCATACCCATTACTTTTGTTTGCATTTGTTTTGCATCTGTTTTCAATTGTTTTTCTATTTCAAATTCAAACCAATTTCCAAATCAAATTGTTCATACTTGTTATGTTACAATTTTCCAAATAAAAAGTTCAAATAAAACATTCATTGTTTCCATTAAACCATAAGGTTCAAACTATTTAAAATTATGGCTTTTAATAATTTCACTTAATTCAAATGTTATTCAAATTCAATTACAAACAGCAACCATTTTTTTTGAAATTATGAAACTTACAAAACCAATCAATCACTTGTTTCAAATAACCTTGAATTTAAAACTTTTAAGTTGCTTAAGTCAAATTAATCAATTAATATTAAAATCCCATCAAATTTCAAACAATTTCCAAACAGCAACATATTTGAAATATTTTGGAAAAACTAAATTTTGCAATGTTGCTGTTACAATAAATAATTGTTACAAAATTTATCCCTAAATTTTCTACCCCAAAAACCCTACCCTTTTCTTCCTTTTTTCAAATCAGCAAAAAAAAAACAAACAGAACAAATCAAAAAAAAGAGAAAGGCGCAGAGAGAGAGGGGCAGTGGGCTGTGCACACACGCAGGCCCAGCCCACCAATCTTTCCCCGGCCCGGTACCCCCTCGCTCACTCTCTTCTTTCTGTACGGCGGCACATCCGCCGTAGCCACGTCGACGGCCGCGCGCAGAAGACGTCCCCCGCTCGCTCACCTCCCCTATAAACCTACCCCCGAGCTCCCCGAGCTAGCCCTAGACCCCTACACGCCTCTCTCCCTCGATCACCACCGCCATTCCTCCTCTCTCTGCTCACCTCACCTCTCTGCCCCTGAACCCGATCGCCACCCCTCTGAATCTCGCCGATGATCGCCGCCGTTACCGCGCGCCTCCTCGCTGGCTAGCCGGGAACGGACTCGCCGCTGTCCCCTCATCCTCTTCGACACCTCCACGGTTGCTAGGAACGCCTACATCGCCGCCGCCGTCCTCGTTCTGTCGCCGGCAACGCCTCCCCGAGCCTCTTCTTCCTCTCCACTCGCCGGTGAGCATCACCGTGCCCTCCGCCTTCCTCTCTCTCTGCACGCACGCACAGCACCCTACCACACGCACCCCGCACGCGTCCACGGCAGTAGCCACCGCCAGCTGCAGCCGATTGTCGCCGGCGAGCGATCGAAGCGCGGCCAAGTTCAGGTTCAGTTAACTGAAAAAAATTCAGTTAACGCGGACTGAACCTTAACCTCCCCGCGTTCCTCTACTGTCAACGAACAGAATAGCAGCGCAGTGGTAGCAGCTTGCGTGCGCGAGCCCGAGCCCAGGGTTCGAGCCCTGCCCCCGCGGGATTTAATCCCCACATTTTTGCTAGCCACGCTGGCAGGCAGGGGCCACCTGCCATAGGCAGTGGTGGCCACGCGTGCCTCCACGCGCTGCCACGGTGGCCAGGGCCCGCTGGCAGTGGCCCAGGTTGGGTCACTGCGCGGTAGAAATAGTTTCTGCCCAGTTTTTCTTTTAAAATTAAATCCTTTTTCTTTTACAGATTAGTCCCTGATTTTAAATTGCAAATAACTTTTAAATTCCAACTCCAAATAATACAAATAAAATATGTATCCTGAACCAAATTAAATTCTCTACATGTTTATAACATTTGTATTCTGTTTTGAACATTTCAAATGCATTCAAATTTCAAATTCAAACAACTCCTTTTAAATTTGGTTAATTTCATAAATAATTCAAACTTAATTCAAATAACACAAATAAAATATGTTTGCCATGCTATTTTGAACCATCTTTCTAAATATAAATTTTGTTTCATGTTTTGAATAATTAAAATTGGTGAAATAATTTAAAACTTGTGTAAGTCATTTAAATTTGCTAAATTCATAACTTGCTCAAATTAAATTATTTTTGAACATATAAAATATGTTTTCAAACCAGAAAAGTATAAACTTTTCAAATATGAATTTGGTTTAATGTTTTGAACAAATAAAAATTCAAATAAATTCATACTTGAATTTAATTCATTTAAATCTTGTTTAAACTTGTTTAATTCATAACTAATTTATTCTAAATCCTTTTCAACAAGTGAAACATGTATTCCACCTAAAATTTTGTGTACTTTCCAAATATGAACTTTGTTATCTATTTTGGACAATTTAAATTGGTAAAAACAACAAATGCTTGTGTAACACCTTTAAGAAACCAAAATTTCATAGCTTAATAAATAAAATTCCAAACTTGGTAAACCTTATTTCAAAATTGTTTCTATTGTTGTTATTTTTCTGTTTTCCTCCTCCATGCATCATACTAATCCACTTTCACATGTTGATTAGTTGTAAAACAATTATTCCAACCTTAATTCATGGGCTTTCCATATGCCATCCCAAATTGCATGTGGGTCCACTTAATTATGTTATGTTACCATGTCAATTATCTTATCTTTGATGCATCAATTAAATTGACATGCATCATCCCATGATTGTGCATTATGCCATGTTATTGATTGTTTGTCTCTCTGCGTTGTTTGTTTGCTTCTTCTCGAATAGACGACGACGTTGAGACAGACGAGGTTTACGACACCCCTTCTGAGGATCTAGCTCAGTACCAGGCTGCTGAGTTTGCAGGCAAGTATTCACTCACATGAACCATTGTGTTCCTTTCCACATTGGATACCGATACTTTCCGTTGCCTTTTCTGCTAGCCTTATGAATCGTTGCTTCTGTTCGAACCTACCACATGTTATCCTTTAACCCTGCTATAGCCTCACCTCCACACCTATCACCCCATTGCTTGTTGCCCGTGTCCTACTAGCATGCTTAGGTTTGTTTTGCTCGAGTCTGTTACCCGTTACTTCCTGTTACTATATTTCTATTATGTTCTGGGGCTCGATGTTAAACAACAACCTGTTAATTTTGAGGTAATGCTAAATTGATGATAAGGCACCGGCAGGAGGCCCGGCGTGGTTTTGAGGCCTGCTAGTGTCGACCCTAATTAGGAAAAGGGTCTTGTCTACTGATCCATGATGAGCGCACTAACCGCATGTGGGAAGCGTGTATGGGCGCCCCCCTCAATTTAATTCGATTCGCATCTCGTCCAAATCGCCACACTTAGTTCGGGCTTTCCATTTGATGCACGCATATGCAGGTACGAACCCGAGGCCAGGGTGGAACTTTTGTAGTCGGCATTTAGGGTGGCGTGGTCTTAGAGTGCTATGAGGGTCCCCCTTTTCTTCGTGGGGGCTCGATTAGCCGCGCACGCACAGCACGTGGTTATTTGGGCTTGATGCGAAGAAGAGTTGAGTTGTGTTGAGTGCCCCGCTTGGTGGGAGGCATTCCATCTGGCGGGTTATTCTTACGTGTACGGCCAAATTGTGCACCCCTGCAGGGATAAATCTTCTCGAGAAGCCGTGTTTTCCGCGGTTATGGATGACTTGGTGAAAGTACTGGCTAACAAGTACTCAGAACAACTTACACTTAACTAATGATAACTTGACTAGTAATATTCCTATTGACACAATAACTTGAACCATCATTAATCCAACTGTGTGAGTTATCCTCGGATTGCTTCTTTGGATAAGGGGCGAGATCCAGGATGGGTTTGTTTGGAGTTAGTTATAGTTGGTCACGATACGCTATCTTATCTCCTTTCTGTTAGCCGGAAGTTATAGCATGTATCTGTAGTTGGTTAGTGCAGCCAGTTGTCGCGTCCTCTGTATCACCCTTTCTTCCGTTGAACCCAAAGCATCTGTGCTTGATGTTGCTGGGTACACTTTGGTGAATTATGAGTCTTGCTTGCCAGTACGTTTATGTACTGACCCCTTTGGGGCTGTGGTTTCCGCAGACTACGCTTACGAGGATCCCCGTGATGGCTACTACGTGGAGTTTGACGAGGCTGATGACGAGTAGATAGCGGACCTGGGCAGGATCCGAGACATCGTGGATGGGCTCCGTTTTCCTTTCGTTGCCGGCCTCTTAGGCCTATTTGGATCTTGTCTGTACTCAGACACTTTGGATGCTTCCGCTGTGTTGTAATGATGAATTGTTGGGACATGTGTCCTCTGGATGATTGTATTTGCTATCTCTGCTCTAGTGAGAGCTATTTGCAACTTATTTCAATCTTTTGTGTCTTAGATATATGTTGTGATATCAGTTGTTCTAATGCCGTTGACGTACCATGTGTGTATCTTATGAAGTACGTCAACGGAAGTGTCCTGATTTCTATGGGATGGTTTGCGCAGACGATGGATAGTAGAGAATGGTTGTCACACGTTTACGTGTTGGCCTGCTCATATTGAGATGCGGGTGCCGGTATGCCCCGTAAGACATTTGTTCTACTATTTAGCGGACTGTGAGTATCCTCTAGGAGTCCGGGTGCGACAAGGAAGGGCTTGGCTTTGTTGCCAAGTCAAAGAAGAAGAACAAGAATAAGACCAAGAGTGTCACATCTCCTTCTCAAAATATTGTCTTTGTGAAGGAGGGAGAGGTGATCAAGGAGAAGGAGACCAACACCATTGTGGGCGGTGATACCTCTAGGGGGAGCATCACTCACAATGACTTTGCTGGAAAATATAACCCCTCTTATGTTCTTATGAAATCTAAAGATGGTCATGTTTATGCTAAATATGTTGGTACTTACTATGGTGATGATTATCATTGAACTATTTGGGTTCCTAAGACCCTTGTTACTAACAAAAGAGGACACGTTGAAAGATGGGTACCTAAATCAAGAAATTGATCTCTTGTAGGGAAGTGCTTCCAGGTCAGGTAGATGGATGGTGGATAGTGGTGCATCCCAACATATGACCGGAAGAAATGGTGCAATGAGTAATATTGAACCTCCATCACCATATCTCAATTGCGTCACTATTGGTGACAATTTCGAGCTTAAGGTATTGGGACGAGGCAAGGTGGCTATCTCAAATGATTTATCAATTGAGAATGTTTTTCTTGTTGAGTCCCTTGGTTACAACTTGATGTCCGTTCTTCAACTTGCAAATTGTGGTTTTACCTCGTTTTTAATAAAGAGAATGTGATTGTCACTTGGGAAACAACTCTTAAATTATCCTTTGTTGGGTTTTTCAAGAACGGCATGTATGTAGTGGACTTCTCTGAAGGAGACACGTGTGTCGCGACATTCTTAATGGCTAAAGTTGATGTGGGTTGGCTTGGGCACCGCCGGTTAGCCCACACAATTATGAGGATGTTGCATGACCTTCAAATTGGCAATCATGTTCAAGGACTAACCAAGGCTAAGTTTGCTAAATATCGTGTGTGTAGCTCTTGCGCCTTTGGGGAGAAACATGGAGAACTCCACCCAACCAAGACCACCATCTCCACCACAAGAATTCTTGAGCTTATTCATTTGGACCTCTTTGGTCCACTATCCTATGATAGTCTCGGAGGAAAGAAGTATTGCTTGGTGATCATGGATGACTACTCAAGATATTGTTGGGTGTATTTCTTCAAGAGGACGAGTCAGAATCAAAAGAGAGTCATCGAGTTTATCACTTTGGTTGAGCACCAACATAATGCTATCATCTTGGCCATCCAGAGTGATAATGGCTTGGAGTTCAAGAACTATACCGTTGAGGGTTTTCTTAGTGAAGAGGGAATTATTCATCAATGCTCCACTCCCTATATCCCTCAACAAAACGGTGTAGCGGAGAGGAAGAACCGTACTTTGATGGATGCGGCTAGGACAATGATTGCAGAGTTTTATTCTCCTTATAACTTTTGGGCCAAAACCATCTCCACCGCGTGTCATGCTACCAACCGGTTATATCTTTGCAAGATCTTGAACAAGACTCCCTACGAGATTCTCACGGGCAAGAAGCCGGACGTATCTTACTTCAAAGCCTTCGATTGAAAGTTCTTCATTCGCAAGAAAGGTAAACGTTTGTCAAAGTTTGAGACCAAATCTTATGAGGGTATCTTTGTTGATTTTGCCACAAATGCTCACGCCTATAGAGTCTACAACAAGTCCACTGGACAATTTGAAGAAGCTATAGATGTGGCGTTTGATGAGGATAATGGCTCCCAAGGGGGCATATAGATCATGGTGTTGTAGGAGATGCAATTACTCCAATCGTCATAAGAAGAATGGGGATTGGTGAAATAATCCCCATTGAGGGTTACCGGATGACGGAGGGAGGAGGACTCTCTACTCAAGTTGAACCATTGACTACACTCATTGATACACAAGCTACTCAAAAAGATGAACCAAGCCCTCAAGCTAATGGTCAAGGTCAAGCTAATGAAGAAGGCCAAGTAAGTGATCAAGGTCAAGCTAATAAACAAGGACAAGCTATCAATCAAGGCCAAAATCAAGGTCCTCTCATTGTTGAGAGAGCTTAACCTAGTGGTGATCCTTCACCCATTTATGATCAAGGCCAAGATGAAGATGGACATGACTCCAATGAATAAGGTGATTCTCAAGCCATATCCAATGAATCTTTGGAGGAGATGCTAGCTCGTAGAGCAAAGAGAAGGCTAGACAAGAAAATCTTGAGCGTGCGGGTCACACTGGGGACAAGATTGTTGGGCAAGTTCGTGGAAGGGTTGTCACTAGGAAGCAATTGGCGGATTTTTAGCAAGTCTCGTGCTTTTGTCTCTTTCATTGAGCCCAAGAAAGTTTATGAAGCTCTCAAAGATCAAGATTTGCTTGAAGCCATGCATGATGAACTCAACAACTTCAAGCGCAAAAAGTTTTGGAAGTTAGTGCCAAGACCCAAGGATTGCAAGAACGCTATTGGCACCAAGTAGGTGTTCAAGAACAAGCAAGACAAAGATGGCATCGTCAGTCGCAACAAGGCGAGATTGGTGTCTCAAGGGTTTTATCAAGTCGAAGGTGTTGATTTCGGTGAAACCTTTTCTCCCGTAGCTCGTCTTGAATCTATTCGCATCTTACTTGCTTATGCATCTCATCATAATTTCAAGTTACAACAAATGGATGTTAAGAGTGCTTTCCTAAATGGTCCCATTAGTGAGTTAGTATATGTCAAGCAACCTCCGGGCTTCGAGGATCCCAACCACCCCGATTTTGTCTATAAACTTGATAAGGCGCTCTATGGACTTAAACAAGCTCCAAGTGTGTGTTACGAGCACCTTAAAGAGCTTCCAGTGGATCGTGGGTTTAATGTTGGTTTAATCGATCCCACCCTATTTACCAAGACGGTAGGAGGTGACTTGTTTATATGCCAACTCTATGTGGATGACATTATTTCTGGTTCTACTAACATCAAGTTCAATAAAGAGTTTTGCAAGCTTATGACCGATAGGTTTGAGATGTCCATGATGGGAGAATTGGAGTATTTTCTTGGCTTTGAAGTCAATCAATATCATGAAGGAACCTTCATCAAACAAGACAAGTACACCCAAGACATGCTCAAGAGATTCAATATGCATGATGCCAAGCCTATGAAGACTCTTATGTCCACAACCCTTGACTTGAAACCCGATCCGGATGGTAAAAAGGTAGATTAAAAGGTATACCACTCCATGATTGGCTCTTTGCTTTACCTTTGTGCATATAGACCAAATATCATGTGTAGTGTACGTAAATGTGCAAGGTTTAAAGCCTCTCCGAGGCAAAGTCATTTTTAAGCGGTTAAACGAATCTTTTGATATTTAGTTTATACCCCAAATTTTGGTCTTTGGTATCCTAAGGGTTCAAGTTTTCAGCTCATTGGGTATTCGGATGCAGATTACATGGAGAGAAGATGGATAGGAAGTCCACATCCGGGGGTTACCAATTCCTTGGTCGCTCTTTGTTGTGTTGGTCTTCCAAGAAGCAAAACTGCATTGCTCTCTCCACCACCAAGGCCAAGTACATCTCTGCGGCAAGTTGTTGTGCTCAATTGCATTGGATGAGGCAAACCTTTAAGGATTATGGTGTCATTTTTGACAAAGTGCCTCTTCTTTGTGACAATGAGAGTGCAATCAAGATCGCCTAGAACCCCGTTCTTCACCCCAAGACAAAGCACATCGAGATTCATCGTCACTTTATTCGGGATCTTGTTGAGAAGGGTTATATTGATCTCTCGTATGTATCAACCAAGGACCAACTTGCGGATTTCTTCACGAAGGCCCTTGATGAACCAAGATTTCGAGCTTTGAGGAATGAACTAAATGTCATCTATTCGTCTAAATTCACTTGATACCTTGCATAAGTACCTCTATTATACTTTCTATTAGTTTTGGATGTAGGCATGGACATAGGGGAGCGTCATTCAATTCATGAGTGAACACTCCTCTTATTATGCGTAAATCAATTCTTCATTGCATATCTAGTCATTTTGTGACTTACTGTGCTTCATTGTGATTAGTACGTTTGGACCCAAGATACATCTTCGCGGTGCCAAAGTACACACTCAAACATGGTTGCTACGGCCACCGACCTCCTCTTTGTGGGGTTGGTTTTATTTGGATATTTCACGAGCATACCTTTATCCTTCTCGGCAAATTGCGCAATTTTGGCATTTCCTTGATGTATCTTGTGAACTTGCGTATATTTTTGCATCTTGTATGAAAGTTACAATTTTCCAATCCCAAACCTCCTCTCCCAAAAAGCCCAATTCCATCTTGATGCCCTTGTTTTCCTGATCTTGGCGCGCAGAAACTGGGCCCAGCGGTACCTCTGATGGAAACACCGGTACCTCCGTTGTGGCGCCGGTACTGCCAGTGCTTCACCGGTACTACCGCTGGTGCGGAATTTTCACCCAGCGGGCCAGTACCGCACCGCTAGTACAAGGAGCGGTACCTCTTGTGTTTCCACCGGTAGTACCGCTAGCTGAGGGTTTTTTGTGGGTAACCCTAGGCCGAGCGGGGGAAGGGATCTATTAAATCTCACTTTCCCCCACTCGCCCCAACCTCTCCCCACTCAAAAACCCCGTCGCCCCCATCTTCTCTGCCGCCGGGAAGAGCCGCCCCACCGCCGGGAGGTTCCCTCCTTGCCTCGGGGGGGCTCCATGAACCTTCTTCCTCCTCCGATCTACACCGTGGATCCGGGTATGTTGCTCCGTCTCTCTCCCATCTCGTTGACGGATGGAGATGAACTAGGAGCACCATGATTCTTCGTGTTCGTGTGTATGGAGTAGAGATTCACACGTACAAACCCTAGGAATTTCGACTGTGACTATAGGGACAAAATACGTCGATTCTTAGGATGGCTCTATGTACTTATGCCCCTATTTCGTCGTTTTTTCTTCCTATTATTCACTCCTCTTGATTTTTATGTTTTGTGCACATTAAGACTTTGGGCATCTTCTTTTCTTAATGATTTTCCTCCCACTTTCATTCTCAGATGCTAGTGGCTCAAGGGTAGGTCGTACCAAGAAGAAGGCATGCAAGAACCCACTGCGAGTTGATGAGATTGAAGAAACTCTTGATCCTTCTCAACCTAAGAGCAAACCAAGATTCCCCCCCTACAAAGAAGACCCTTCCAAGAAAGGAGAAGTCTGCATCTCAAGTCTCTGAGTCCGTATTCCTTGCCACTCACCGAAAAAACCCTATGTCATCGAGCGGAACCGCTTGATGCCTCACTTTTGGGGGCAGAATACCCGCTTTCACATAGTGTTCCAAGCTCAGATTTACAATGAGATCCTCATGAGGAAGGCTAAGGACAATGTGGCCAGTCAACATGCCATTTGTCTTGATCAAATGGAGAGGAAGACGGACTATTTTGGCGAATCACTTGCTATTTGTGATGCTTTTGGTATTCGCCCTATCAGGAAGCTGCAGCAAGATTCTGATGAAGCCTTGTGTGTAAATTTCTAGCTACAGTGCATCTTGGCAATGAGATCGTGCGTAATATCATCTGGATGACCAAGGATGAGCAGTTTACTCTTGAGTGGTCCATAGTGGGTGTTCTTCTTGGTGGCTATCCGGATCATGGTCCCTTTGGTGGTGGTCCAGAGTATGACAATGAGTGGTTTCACATTCATTCCGCAGGAAAGACTATTAGCAAGGACCAACTCACCCCTCTCTACTCATGGAAGAAGTACGTCGTCGAGTTCTCCAAGGGCCTCTACCCCACCTATGACATTATGCTTCCCATCTATCGTGAGACCATCAATCGTAAGGTTGGCAATGTGGACGAAATCCAAGGATATCTAAAGAACTTATGCTTTTTACCCATGATAAAAGGGTCCAAGGCATGACCCAGAAACTTGATGTGCTTGACTTCATTTGGAATGAGCTATAGTCTGCCATTTTTTGTCGGAAGAATGCTTGTTATGGGCCTATTATCATGAAGATCATCTTAAATGCTTGGGATGCCAAGCACCCGGAGGATCCCCTTGATGACACTTCGTGGGTCTCTCACAAGGAAAAGGGGCTCCTTATCAAGGATCTTACCAAGCCAGTTGAGCACCCCAGTCCAGCTGTTCGCAAGGGCAAGGCAAAACCTAGGGTTGTGGTTGATGAAGAAGAAGAATCTGGGCCCTCTCGTCCCCCTCCTTCTTATGGTGCATTCAAGTGGATGGCTCGTGCTCTTAAGAAGGTGTTCCGTGTGAACAAAAAGACTGAGAAACATCAGTGGGAGGTGCACTATGACAAGGAGCTCAAGCATCGCAGGGCTTCTCAGGCTGCTAGGCAACTTCACCGTGATGGCGGTGACATGGTCGATTGTCCAGTTGAGGACAGCATCACTACTTGGGGCAGGTGGAAGGCTAGGGACTCAAAGGGTGACATTATCGTGTGGTCTCACGAAGAACCTAGAGAAGAAGCTACTAGCTCTCGTCGATGTGCCCGTTCTCCAAGCATCGACAACCTCTCTGGTTGAAGCCTTGGAGAGTTAGTGTTGGTCTTTCCCCTTCTTTTTGGTATCTTGATGCCAAAGGGGGAGAGATATCTATCTAGGAGCATTTGGGTATTTTCATGGGTCCTTCTTTCACAAGCATTGCTATTTCGTGTCGTATCTTCTTTGCTTGTGAATTGGTTTTATTGGTATTTGTGAACCCTATCATGCATGGTGTATGACATGTGAACCTCGTGTTTTAATTTCTATCTTACTTGTTTGGTTCAATATTGTGTTTGTGAGCAAGTTCTTGTTGTTTAGATATCATATTTATCTTGGTCGGTTCAATCATCATGAAGGGACCATAACTCTAGGGGGAGCTCCGCCGTGTTGCAAATTGTTGTGTTCTCATCAATTACCAAAAAGGGGGAGAATGAAAGATCATCTTCCGTTTTGATAATTGATGACGACACAACTTGAGGACTAATCATTGTTTAAGCAAATCCCCTAAAATATCCTTAAGGGCAATGCGGCGTTTTTCCGAAGGCAAAGAGCTCAAAATGCCTTGTCTGGGAAGTGGTTTCCTAGGTGGCGGTAGTACCGGTGAAACCACCGGTAGTACCACTCCCTCGTACTCAGGCGGGGGCATCCGGTGGTACCTCCGTCAATTTGCCTTTCGGGTGGCACATCGTGGAGGCCATAGCAGAACCCACCGGTAGTGCCGGTGGGTGGTACCTCCGGTGCTACCACGGTACCTCCACTACTTCGTCAGGCTCTCAGGGAGCAGATTGCCACTGGTCGCGGTACCGGCGGTGGGTCCGCCAATTTGGTGCTTTGTTTGCAATTCACGGAGGTCAGGGCGGAGGCCACCGGTAGTACCGGTGGGCGGCACCTCCGGTGTTTGCACCGGTACCTCCAGTACTATGGAACTAGCTACGAAGGAGAGATCCACTCTGGCTCTGGATATAAGGCTTCACCGGTAGTACCGGTGGGAACACCGGTACTACTTCTGCTGCGGGAAAAGGCTCAAAGGCCAGATTTGGGAAGGGGTATTTAAATCCCTTCACCCTTCCTCATAAATGCTTAAGCTTTACACTCTCTCTCCCTTAGCCATTAATGCGAGCTTCAACTCCTAGATCTCCATCTCCAACCACCCAAACACTCCATAACTTTGTGAAGATCTAGAGGAGACCTAGATCCCTGATTCCACCAAAGGAATTACAAATCCATCCACCACATCCTAGTAGATATAGAATCCTACTTGGGGCCTTGAAACCCTAGTAGAACTTGTGCTTGGAGCTTCCACCTTGTTGCAAGAAGCTTAGGATTGATTGAGAGCCTCCATCCATCTTATGGAGACGCCTCAACCTTGTGTAAAGGTTTGGTCAACGCCTTCAAGTCGACCTTATAGTGGAAATGAGAATCTCCCTCACCGGAGAAGCTCAAGGAGAATAAGGTGTGCATCCGTGCTATTGAGGAGCGCCTAGGTGGATCCCCACCTCTCCAACGTAGACGTACTTCCCTTGGGAAGGAACTACGATACATATCCTTGTCTCCCTGTTTACACTTGTGGTTTATCTCGTTACCTTACATATTGCTTCTGTTGTGTATGGTGTTTTTGTATCACATAGGTTGTTCACCTAGTTGCACATCTAGACAACCTTGTACTACTTGTTTAGCCCAAACTAAAAAGGAAAATAAGAAAAAATTGGTAGTCAACCTATTCACGCCCCCCCCTCTAGTTGACCATATTGCACTTTCACTAGGCCGGGATGAGGTCGGCCCCAAGGCCAGGGGCTTCGGGTACCCTACCGGCCTGTGCTTCATGAAGCCGTCTTAGGTCGGGCTCTCTGCCACGAGGCCGGGTTCCCTGGTCGGCTCCCTCTGCGCCCTTGCCGACCTCCAAGCCGGCCTGGCCGGACCCCGGGTTGGGTTACCTGCATCAAATTCAAAGATTCCAAACGGCCATATCCCCCCCCCCATACACACACACACACAATAAAAGGGGGTCTTCTTCTACCTTTAGAAGGTGTCACTTGAATCTTCTCCCCCCACTATTTGTGACCACCTCAAAAATCATAGATCTCCCCAAATACCCAACCAAAACTCTTGATCTCTTGGGATTTGGAGGAGAACCACTAGATCTACAACTCCACCAAACCGATTCGTCACCACCCCACTAATCCCTTAGGGATCTTGAAGTTCTTGCTTCATTGGAACCTAGAATCTTGTTGCTCTCAGTTCATTGGATCTTAGAACCTTGTTGGTGTCCCCGAAGCTTTGGGGGCTCTTTGATCTTGTTGCTCGAAGTCTTGGAGGCTTCCGGGATTTGGTGATGAGTCGTGGAGTGTGCCTCATCCTCGTAAAGGTTCTAGTTTTCAACCTCAACGACAACATAGTGATTCGTGTCTCATCCACTTTGGTGGTTGGACATGAAGGACATACGGTGTTCCATTTGATGGCTACTCGGTGTTCCACTTTGTGGCACCGCACCGCTCCAACGGAGATTAGCTTCCATTGGGAAGTGAACTTCGGGATAAATCTTTGTGTCATTGTGTTCGGTTATTTCTCAACTTACCTTTACTTGTTGCTACTAGCTTAGTTACTTATATAATCCAGACAATCTATATTTTAGCAATTATCTTTAATTGAAAAAGAAGTAATTTTTTTAGTTAACCTATTCACCCCCCTCTAGTTAACCATCTCGATCATTCACTAGCTACGAAGCCATTTCTGGAGAAGAGTTACATAAGTTAATTCCACAACGATCCCTCGCCTAGTTGGTTTGTCTCTGTCTAGTGACGGACAGTACATCAAAGGAGTACATTCCAATTGAAATTGAGAACATGCTCCAGAATCATCAAGAGTGCTTCTCTATTCCATAGGGACTGCCACCTCGCAGGGAACTAGACCACCAAATTCTAGTCATGCCAAGGGCTCCGCCAGTGAACGTCAAGCCATACAGATATTCTCCCCCAATAGAAGGAAAAAACTGAGCACCAGATTAAGGACATGATAAAACAAGAGATAATTAAGTCAAGTCAAAGTCCATTCTCATCTCCCGTTCTGCTGATGAAGAAAAAGGACAGAACATGGCGCTTTTGCGTCGATTACCGCCAGCTCAATGCGATTACGATAAAAGATAGGTATCTTATGACCATTGTCGATGAATTTCTCAACGAGTTATCCGGGTCCAACTACTTCACAAAACTGGACCTGCGTGTGGGTATCACCAAACGGGGTTCAGGGCACACAACGGTCACTTTGGGTTTCGGGTGATGTCGTTTGGGTTGACATCAGCGCTAGAAACGTTTCAGACAGCGATGAACATTGTGTTCGCGCTTCAGAAATTTGTGCTAATTTTCATGGACGATGTGCTGATATATAGCAGGACACTGACATACTATGCCAAACACCTGGAGCATGTATTCCAATTGCTTGAGCCGAATAAGCTATATACAAAGAAGAGCAAGTGTAGATTTGCGCAAAGATCTCTCAAATACCTTGGGCATTTTGTCAGTGCGAAGAGCATATCGACTGATCCATCTATGATCATCGTTGTCGACCAATGGCCACAACCTACAAATAGCAACCGTATACATTTTTGGGGTTAGCGGGTTACTACCGAAAATTCATTCATCAATTTAGGGTAATCAGTAGACCAATTACAAACCTACTGAAGAAAAACACATCATTTGTGTAGTCGCCTCAGGTGCGGGATGCGTTCTTCACCCTGAAGAATGCAATGGTGCAGGCGCCCGTCCTGGCACTGCCAAATTTCGACCAAGAATTCGTCCTGGAGACATACGCATGTGGTATAGGAGTGGGGGCAGTGCTGATGCCGAAAGGGCATCTGTTGGCATTTCTGAGAAAAGCCCAGGGACCGAAGAATCATATGATTTCAATATATTCCAAAGAATGCTTGGCGATTTTGTTAACAGTGGACAAATGGAAAACACATTTAGCTCATAGACCATTTTTTATTCACACGGATCAAAGAAGCCTTATTCACTTGGGTGACCACAAATTCAACACCCCGATGCAAGAATAGGAATTTTTTAAGTTGCTTGGTCTACAATACAAGATTGTGTACAAAAAAGGGATCACCGACACGGTCACGGATTCTCTATCACGGACACGGTCACAAATTGAGGGGGGCGTCCACAAATGGCATGTGATGTGTCTAAAGTAAAACCACGGTGGCTTGAAATGACAGTTGAAGGGTACATGCAAGATGCGAAAGCAAAGCAATTGCTCACAAAATTTAGTGTTTGCTCTCCTAATGAGAAGGGTTTTTCATTGACAAAAGGAATTACGACAGAAAGGGAAAATTTGGTTAGGGGAACACACAACAGCTCACCAAGCGATTTTGAAAGCTTTACACGATGGTGGCATTGGGGGCACTCCAGGTTTCGTGCCACTTATCACAGAGTGCGCCAGCTATTCACTTGGTTGGTCATGAAACAAGCTATACTGCAGTATGTCAAGAACTGTTAGATATGACAGCAGGCCAAGAGAGAACACACTAAGTTTCCTAGTAAGCTTCAACCACTACTAGTACCCCCTGAAGCATGGCATTTGGTTGGGTTGAACTTTATCGAAGGGTTACCAACATCTGGTCGGTTTGATACAATTCTCGTCGTTGTGGACAAATTTCCAAAGTATGGTCACTTCATACCCTTGAAGCACCCATTCAAAACACAACTTTTCTTCGACGATGTATTTAAACTGCATAGCATGCCCTAGGTACTAATTTCATATCGTGACAAAATATTCATCACCCAGTTCTGGCAACAACTCTTCAAATTGGCACACACAACTCTTAATTTGAGCTCCTCGTATCATCTTCAAACAGACGATCAGACACAGAGACTGAATCAGTGCCTTCAAAATCATCTAAGGTGTTGTCGCACCCGGACTTCTAGAGGATACTCACCGTACGAACTGAACAGTATTTTGGTTGGATTACGGGGCTTAACGGCTCCCGCGTCCCCTTACGGGTAGGCCAGCACTTATGTGCGACAACCAACCGTTACTGTTCACCGTCGATGTAAACTATCCTGTAGAAATCAGGACACTACCATTGACGTACTTCATACCATACACACAGGGTACGTCAACGGCTTTGAACAAAAGGATAACACAACATGCCTCTACGACACAAAAGATTGAAATAAGGTAGCAAATGGCCTTCACTAAGGCAGAAATAGTAAATACAATCATCCAGAGGACACATGTCCCAACATAGCATTCATTACATCAGCGGAAGCATTCAAAGGGGTCTGAGTACAGACAAAATCCAAATAGGCTTAAGAAGCCGGAAACTGAAATAAAGACGGAGCCCATCCACGATGTCTCGGATCCTGCCCGGGTCCGCTAACTACTCGTCAGCAGCCTTGTCAAACTCCACGTAGTAGCCGTCACCTGGATCCTCGTAATCGTAGTCTGCGGAAACCACAACCCCAAAGGGGTCAGTACATAGACGTACTGGCAAGCAAGACTCACAGTTCACCAAAGTATAGCCCGTCAACACAAGCACAGATGACTTGGGTTCAACGGAAAGAAGGGGATATATAAGATGCTGCAACTGGCTGCGCTAACCAACTACAGAGATTCTATCACTTCCAACTATCAGAAAGGGGATAAGACCGAGGGTTGTAACCAACTGAAAGATAACTTCAAACAAACCCATCCTGGATCTCGCCCCTTATCCAAAGAAGCAATCCGAGGATAACTCACACAGTTGGGTTAAGATGAAACAACTTATTGTGACAATAATCCTGTTACTAGTCAAATTGTAATCATGGGGTGTAAGATTGTGAATCATTAGGTTTAAGTTGTCCTGAGTACTTGTTAGCCAGTACTTTCACCAAGTAGTCCATAACCGCGGAAAACACGGCTTCTCGAGAAGATTATCCCTGCAGGGTTGCACCAATTTGGCCGTACACGTATGAATAACCCGCCAGATGGGATGCCTCCCACCAAGCGGGGCACTCAACACAACTCAACTCTTCTCCGCATCAAGCCCAAAGCACCTTGGGCGCACGGCTAATCGAGCCCAGAAGAAAATGGACCCTCATAGCACTCTAAGAACGTGTCCCCCTATATGCCGACTACAAAAGTTCCACCCTGCGCTGGGCTCGCAAAAACATGCATGCGGCAAATAGAAAGCACGAACTAAATGAGATGATTTAGACGAGATGCGAATCGAATCAAATTGAGGGGGGCGCCCATACTCGCTTCCCACATGCGGGTAGTGCGCTCATCATGGATCAGTAGACAAGACCCTTTTCCTATTAGGGTCGACACTAGCAGGCCTCAAAACCACACAGGGCCTCCTGCCGGTGCCTTATCATCAAATTATTATTAACAGTAATATTAGCATGATTGATTGATTGATTAAACATCGAGCCCCGGAACATAATAAAGATATAGTAACTAAAAGTAACGGGTAACAGACTCGAGCAAAACTACCTAAGCATGCTTGTAAGACACTGGCTCAATCAACATGGTTGTAGGAGGGGTGGTGAGGCAATATCAGGGTTAAAGGATTCATGTGATAGGTTCGTAACAGAAACAACTACCACTAAGGCTAGCAAGAATAGACAACGGAAACTATCGGTAACCAGGGTTGAAAGGAACACAATGGTTCATGTGAGTGATAACTTGCCTGCAAACTCAACAGCCGGGTACTGATCTAGATCCTCAGAAGGGGTGCTGTAAAGGTCGTCTGCCTCAACGTCGTCGTCTATTCGAGAAGAAGCAAACAAACAAAACAGGAATGTAAACAATCATTGCCATGGCATTGTGCACAGTCAAGATGATGCATGACAAGTTAATGGTTGCATCAAAATAATCTAGCTAACATTATAACACAATTTAAATGGACCCATATGCAATTGGATTGCATATGGAAAAGATCCATTGAATTAATTGGAAACAAAGGATTTACAATTAATTATTATGTGAAAGTTGTTAGCATGATGCATGCATGATGGCAATAGCAAAAATAACAACAAATAACAATGATAGATGCAAAAGGAAAAGGAATAAAACAAGTTTGGAAATTATTTATTAAGTTTGGAAAATTTTGGTTACTTAAACATGTCACACAAACATTTATTGTTTTCATCAATTTAAAGTGTGCAAAACAATTAACAAAATTTATATTTGAAAAGAACATCAAATTTTAGTTGGATTACATGTTTCACATGTTCAAATAGGAGTTAGGATAATTTAATTATGAATTAAACAATATTAAACAAGTTTTATTTGAATTTAAAACAAGTTTGAATATTATTTGAATTTTATTTGTTCAAATCATAAATTCAAATTCACATTTGAAAAGTTCACACTTTGATGGTTTGAAAACATATTTTGCATGTTCAAAAATATTTTATATTAAGCAAGTTATGATTTTATCAAATTTAATTGAATTAAACAAGTATTAAATTATTTAGGCAATTTAAATTATTCAAACAATGAAACAAATTTTATATTTGAATAGGATATTCAAAATGGTACGAAAAACATATTTTATTTGCATATTTTAGAATTAGTATGAATTATTTATGAATTATTACAAATTGCATTTGAATTATTCAAATTTGAATTTTAAATGTATTTGGAAAATTCAAAACAATGTACAAATGGAATAATTGGATAGACAATAAAATTTGGAGCAATAAACATATACAACTTTTATTTATTGGGGTTATAGATTGAAAGTTATTGATTTTTAAAGTTTAGGTTTTTATTCTGCCATTTTAAAAGAAATAGAAATTAAACAGATTCGTTTTAATCATTTTGTTACCGCACTAGGTCTCACCCCCAGTCACTGCCCTGTGGGCCCGTGGCCAGCGTGGCGAGTGCGCGCACGCGTGGCAGAGGGAGCCACTGCCAGGTGGGGCCGTGCGCGCGATAGAAATCGTGAAAAAGTTTTGCGGCCGCGGGGGATCGATCCCGCGAGCTCGCGGTGCAAACGCACGCACTGAACCAGTGCGCTACTGCGCGTTCCTTGTCAGTTATACACTACGCAGTCAGGATATGGTGACTTAGCGCGGAACTGAATTTTCTGACGACGAAACGTTTCCGCGACTGACAGAAGGTGATCGCCGGCGGGGAAACACGGCCAGTGCTCGCCGTGGTGGTGCTGCTGTGGTGGGGATGGATGCGATCGTGTGCGCGGGTGCAGCAGAGGCACAGAGAGGGAAGGATGAGACGGTGGAGCTCACCGCGGGGCGTCGAGGTTGCAGAAGATGGAGGTGGCGCGGCCGGCGACGATGACGGAGACGGCGGCGCGGCTCTGGCTGCTTCCCGTGGCTGCTCCGGTGTGCAAAACGAAGAGGAGAGGGTGGCGGTGTGATCCCAGCGAGCAAACAGCGGCGAGGGACTCTGCAAGGAGAACGACGTCCACGGGTTCAGATAAACGGCGCCACGGTGGCCGGAGATGGAGAGGATCGCGGCGTCGAACGGAGGCTCACCGGGGTTGTCTCTGGTGTCCAAGGGGGAGAGGAAGGAGCGGGGTTGCGATTCCTGGGCTCAGCGAAGGGAGAGGGCGGCTACTGCGACGGTGGCTTGATCGGATTCAGACATGGCGGCTCCGGCGAGGTGGCAGCAGAGAAGAGAAACGACGGGAAGGTGGCGATTGGCGGCGGCGGAGAGGGGAACAGGAGCCTAGGGGGGTCTAGGGTTGCCGCGGAGCCCTAGGCGTGCTCTTATAGGCCCCCACGAGCTCGGATCGCCGTCGAACGGCGACAGTTTCGCGGTGGCACACTCGGATGTGCTGCCGTACACGGGGAAGATGACGACGTCACCTATTCGAACCGGTAAGTTCGTTAGTTGGGCTGGGCTCGCGCGCGCGCTAGGCTAGGTGGGCTGGGCTGCTGTTAGCTGCCGCGCGCGCTGCGGTTTTGTCTCCTTTTATTTTTCTGTTTATATTTTTTTTTGCTGAAACAGATTTTGGAAGAATTTGTTAAGGTTTTGTTTAATAAAAATTCCAGAAAAATTAGTTTAAGCTAATTAGGTAATTAGAAACCATTTCCCAAGGTTGGTTTGCAGAAGTTGACATTTTAAAATAATGTTTGTATTTGAAATCAAATTGGATGAATTTCTAATATTGATTAAGAAAACAAAGCATTTTTATAGGGTGGCCCCCTAGGGTTTAACATGATTTAAAGTTTATAATTGTTTGGTGGAATTCATGGATTCCAAAAGGGTACTGAAATTAAAGATTGGTTTGAATTTAAAAGATGATTTGGGAATTATTGATTGAATTAATGGTTTGATTAAAACCAACAATTTAATAAGTGATCAACATGGAATAAAATGGTTGTTTTTATTTGTTATTTTTATTCCAAAAGTTGTAACAGATCAAGTATGAAAAACCATTTGAAATTGTTTGAGTTTGATTATGAAAACTGAAGGGGTCGTTGCATAGAAAACAAAAAAATTCCTACGCGAGAGACACCCGAAAGGCCAAGATCTAATCTAGGAGACAAAGTGCAACGGGCAACAAGAGGGTTAAGGAGAACACATACCCTCGAAGACTCAAAGTGGTACGAGATCAAATCTCGTTGTTGGCGTAGTCGTACTCACACCGATCCCGATAGCGAGAAGATGGGCACCGCAATCCGGCGGTGCATCCGTGATCGGTCACACGTACGGTTGATGACGACCTCCGTTCCCTCGTTCCAGCGGGGCGCGGAAGTAGAGGATCCCTCGGAACTCCAGCAGCACGACGACGTGGTGGTGGTGAAGAATCCCACGGTCAGGGCTTCGCCAAGCCGGAGACCATGAAATGGAGCAGCGGGTGGAGGGAAAGGGAAGTGGCCAAGTGTGTGAAGGAGGGAGAGCTCTCACCCTCCTTTTATAGGAGAGGGGGGAGGCAGCCCAAGGGGGGTGCGGCCAGCCCATGGGTGTGCCCCCACCTCTTCCCTCATCATGTGAGTGGACACTCCACTCACACCCACTCATTTCCCCATTATTTCCCACTTGGAAAATCCAAAGGTTTTCTTTTAATAAATAAATAAAACCTTTTTATTTCTTTATTTCATCATTTGCTAATTCTATTAACAAACTTTTGCATATAGCACCTCGAATCATTTGTTAATTCTATTAACAACCATTCGACGAAAAACCCCTTGAACTATTTCAATTTTCCCCGAAACAATTTCGGTGCTGCCCAAAATATTCTTCGATATTCCGTATCCTCTCAAACGCGTCATCGAACCTTAAGTGTGTCACCCTACGGTTCGCGAATAAGATAGACATGATCGAGACTCCTCTCCGATTAATAATCAACAGCGGGATCTGGAGATCCGTGATGACTCCTATATATTCAACGATGACTCTCGTGATCGTGTGAACCAACAACGCCGTGAACTATTCCCTTTGTCTCGCGATATTTTACTTGTCCGAGATTCGATCATTGGTATCAACCATACCTTGTTCAATCTCGTTACCGACAAGTACTCTTTTCTCGTTCCCGTGGTATAACATCCTTGTGATCATATCACGTGCTTGCAAGCGGTTTCGATGTGATATCACCGAGAGGGCCCAGAGTATATCTCTCCGTCATTTGGATGGACAAATCCCACTCTTGATCCATGATCCTCAACTAATACTTTCCAAATACTTAACGACACCTTTATAATCACCATGTTACGGTGTGACGTTTGATGCCATCAAAGCACTCTTCCGGTATCAGCGATTGACATGATCTCATGGTCTAAGGAATAAGTTACTTCGTATGTTTGATATAACAATGTAAACTAAATGACTTGATCGCATTGCTATATTCTCTTTGGGTATATGTTCATCACATCATTCTTCTAATGACATGATCCCGTTATTAATAACATCCAATGTTCATGATCAGGAAACCTTGATCATCTATTAATCAACGAGCTAGTTAAAAGAGAGGCTTTACTAGGAACCATTATTTGTTTATTAAGCACACATCTATCAACGTTTCCGGTTAATACAATTCTAGCATGAGAAATAAACATTCATCATAAACAAGGAATAAGATAATAACCATTTTATTATTGCCTCTCGGGCATATTCCCTTCAGTCTCCCACTTGCACTAGAGTCAATAATCTAGTCTGTAAGCACTTAACACATATGGCGTACCAGTGTTATTACCATGCTTCGCATGTGGTAAACATTATCAAAAAGATCTGAACTGTTCAGGTCCTATTGTATTTGCATGTTCTTTGCGTCTACACGCATCACTCATTCTCTAATGAGATGGCTTTGTATATATATGGTCAATCGGTGAAAACTTAATTCCTCATTTTAAACTGATGTCACTAACATTGTGAAAATGTAGCTTCATAGTGTTAAGCAATCTTGGAAATTCACCAAGTTCCGGTGATACCTTAATTCCTTAACTTAAACTGATGTTACTAACATTGTGAAAATGTAGCTTCATAGTGTCAGCATTCTTGGAATTTCACCAAGTTCAATAAAGAACTCCTTGACACAAAATATGCTTATTATCAATTGTCAAAACAACGATATACTTTAGCCTTTGTTGTAGTATCGGTCACAATATTTTAATTTTGAAACTCTTTCAAATCCAGCATGGAACTTTCTTCCATCCTATTGTGCTACCCTTCATCACATATTTTAATTGAGATAAAATTACTTGAATAAATGACAAGACTATTAGTGTAACATATTACAACTAATATTTTGTCATTACTATATAGGAAAACATATCCTTAGCATTTCTAAAATGACACAAGGTTCTCTCCCACTGTTGTCTAATCATCATATGAATTATCCTACTATAACATTTTATAGCATAGGACTCATCTGGTTGTGTACATAGCATGGAAACATGACTTAGAAATCTCAATTTCAATGATGCTCAGCATGTGTCAAAACACATGAATCTTGCTCAATTATTTTCCATGTGACAAGAACTTCTTCTTGTCATTTTCATATTGACCTACTTCAATATTTCATCTATGTAATTTGGCTTCAATCATATCAGGTGCGTCAATCCATCTTTTATAGATATCGATGCCCAATATCTTCTAAGCCTTTCATCAATATGAAATCGAAAATATTAACCGTGTTAATTTAAAATACATATTTTCCAATCAACCATATGTCAACTACATAAAGTATTGGAAATATGTCTTAGCGCTCCCACTTAATTTCTTGTAACTCTACAAGCATCTTTATCATTCATGATGGAATCAAACTCTTTTGATAACTTCATTAAGCTAAAGATTTCAACTTCGCTATGCTCACTTCAACCATTGAAGTGTGCATGCCTTTATAGCAACCTTTTGAATTTTACAAAACTCTCAGACTGTGTCAAGTACACATCCTTGATCAAACTTCCTTGAGAGGAGGGTGTGTTTTGTTATTCAACTGCCATATCATAATATGTAACTTTTTGCTAGAACTATCCGCAAAGACTAAAGCATCACTACGAAAGATCGAAATCTTGTAATAGTCAACTCTTTGAACTTCGTCGAAAACAACTTTTCGATAAGTATCCATGTCTTTGTCGCTATATAGACCCTTTTGCTATCGTTAGGCATCATGCCTATTGAAAGGACTACCAAGTCACATACTTGATATTCATACAAGGTACTATGGCGGATATAATGACTCATAGTCAATTTTACGAAGTCAGGGCCCATCATTTGCTTCCTTTATAAGGTCTAGGTCCTTTTGTTGTCAAAACAACACTTTACACTTAAACCACAAGTTGTTCTAAGTACAAAGTTTTTGGACTTTTCTGGTACAGTTCGCAAACTCATTTGAAGTATCTACAACATTTGTAGTGTCTTCTACTTAGTCAAAATAGTAAACCCCGGAACAACTTCCAGTGTTGCGCTACTCTTGACATGATAACGAAGATTTTCTAATCTCGTTGAGTTTGTACTGTGCTCCCACTCATTTGTTTCGCAAGAACTACTTTCTCGAGAAATCAACCCT
Organism: Alopecurus myosuroides; assembly: GCA_028641055.1. NCBI lineage: Eukaryota > Viridiplantae > Streptophyta > Magnoliopsida > Poales > Poaceae > Alopecurus > Alopecurus myosuroides. The sequence continues at coordinate 273,887,382 of CM054059.1, forward strand.
TTCTGACAAACGAAATTTGTCTTTTGGTTCGGTGATAGTAGAAATACCCAATGTTTTATTTGGGATAACCTTATAAACATATATTTATCCTATTTTGGTTGTAAACATTTTACACATGCTATGCATACCAAAACTTAAGAAAAATGACAATTCGGGTCATTACCCAAACCATATCTTATATGTTGTCAATTTCAACGGATCATGATGGTGCTCTTTTCAGTGTAAAAGCGGTTGTCCTTAATGTATAAACTACAAAATTATAATGGCAATTTTATTAATCTTACCATGTCAAACAGGGTTTGATTTTGTCTTTTGAATACTCCAATCTAATGTGGGGTATTCGAGAAGTATAAGTTGTAGAACAATTCTGCAACTTCTCAGATGTTTTGCTAAACTTGTAACTCAAACTTTATCCTTTATGATCCAATCATAAATACTTGATTATCTTGTTACATTGATTTTAACTTCATATTAACAACCTTTTGAACCAATTCAAAATGTCAAACTCCGTTCCCTTTAAATAGATATACTCACATATCTACTCAAGTCATCGACAGAATTTTATGAAGGAAAAATTAATCCACCATACATGACTACACATAATGGACTATATACATCAATATGTATAATCTCCACTAAATTAGTCGTCCATTCTACTTTGGCCTATGAACGGAATTCTAGTCATCTTTTGGAAGAGGTCTCACAAGCGTCAATTTATTCAAAACAAAATGACTCCGGAAGTCCATCAATATGGAGTTCCTTCATGTTTTCCTTTCCGATATGAACTAAAATGGTGGTGTCACAATTTAAGTGAAAATCTTTTACGTCTTGCAACGTTTAGCATTCAGTCTTATAGATGTTTACTTTACCAACATGATTTATATTAACATATCCATCAATTATGGAATATGGTCATTGTTTGAACAATCTCATTTGTTCTCACAAAAGACTAGAACAAAATAACAACTTATTAAGTTCTTAAAATAAATCTTGAATGTTTGGTTCGATACTACAATGAACACAATAACACTTTATTTATGTTCTTGTCATAATCGATTCCACATCTATTACTAGTTCCTTTTAGGCCCTTGTATTTCTTGCATTGCGTTGCTTTGTATGACAACTCATACCAACCAATGTGGTATCAAAATACCCAAAAATACTTTGTTAACTAGTAATACATCTATAACTCGTATATCAAGCATATACTCCTGAGTTGGACTTTTCCAGTTATCTTCTTTTCTGCCATATATCTATTTGTAATTCTATTTTCAATATTCCCTTTCCTTTACAGAAGAATCATTCAACATCAAACAATGCTAGTCGTACTAGCTCATTTTCTTTGGCGTGTTAGTCATATACTATCACCCATTGAGTCACACTTTGAGTTTGATTGTTCTACTAATATCACCATATTAATAGCATTCTTCTAGATTCCACTCTTAGCAATTTCCAAGTAAGGTAAACTACTTTACCCATACTTGTAATCCATCCCATCATAACAATTTTATGATTAAGCTACTATAGATCGAAGGAAGGGATTTAGAGGATAATTTTTAGCGCCCAACTTCTTGGAATATTCAAACGCCTAGCGTCTTCAATCATTGCATATATTCAGATAATATAAGCAAACATTGTCACGCTAAATTTGCATATATCCAGATAATATAAGCAAACATTGTCACGCTAAATTATACTCAGTCATGTTGCCACAAATAAGTTTCTAGATATCAATATATCTTTCACTTGATTGTTTCTGAAAACAACTCTTTTCAGTTCCTAAATCACCTTGATCAACAAAACATTCTTTTGAAGATAAAGTAATAAGGAAGCAACCATGACTCTGGATTCTAAGTAGGAATTATTTGCTCTCTAGATCAATCAATCATTAACCATATGGAGCTAGGTAGGAAATACCAAAAATCTACAATAGGACTCAATTTTAAATTTCACTAATACGGTACCAATCTTAAATGGTATTTACCAGATCATAACAGTTATATCTCAATTAACAATCTAAGTGTAAGGTAGTTATGTGGATGCCAATGAATACTACAATTTGTGCAAATTCACTTTGATTAGTTGTTCATGATAAATAAGTTCAAGTTAATTCAAAAAATATTCCATGAACTCCCACTCAAAAACAACATCCCTCTTAGTCGTCTTTAGTGATTATATAAACCAAATTCACTACACTAAAACCGATCATCACGTGAGATGATGTAGTTTCAAAGGCGAACATCGACATGTTCATCATATCATCCATATGACTCATGCTTTACCTTTCGGTTACGTGTTCCGAGGCCATGTCTGTACATGCTAGGCTAGCCAAGTAGAACCGTAGTATTGCGTGTGTTTCAAGGCCATGTCTGTACATGCTAGGCTTGCAAACACCCGTTGTATGCGAACGTTGAGTCTATCACACCCGATCATCACGTGGTGTCTCGAAACGACGAACTTTCTTAACGGTGCATACTTAAGGAAGAACACATTATTATCTTGATATTAAGTGAGAGGGATCATCTTATAATGCTACCGTCGCTATCTAAGCAAAACAAGATGCATAAAAGGATTAACATCACAAACATCACATGTAAGGATAACGTGATATGATATGGTCCTCCTTGCACTTGATCTCCATCATGTGCATCATGGTATGATCTCCATCATTCCACCGGCGTGGTACCAAGTACCATGGCACCCCAATCTTGATTGTCCATCAATAAGAAGACAATCATATGGATACCTTCTGGTATATGAATAATTTACAAAATAGATCATCTCATAATCAAATTTGTAATATTGACCATATCACATCACATGCCCAGCAAAAACTAGTTAGACGCCTCTAATTTATTTTTGCATATTTTACGTGGCTTAGGGCTTTCGGTGATAGAACCGTTCATACCTACGAACATCAACCACAACATTGATAAACACATTTTTAACAACCCTTCATAGATTAGATCTTAACTATAGTAGGAGAAACGGACACCCCCTTAGCCACAAGTGAGACAACTCTCGCGTACATAGTACACGTAAACTTAGTCTGGGGCAGCTTCATCCTACTATGCCACTAAGATCATAAAATAATCAAGGAGGCAATAACATGATCATCAACGCCCACATACTCATATGTGTTCTACCCGTACAAAACATCTACGCATAGATCCGGCTCTGATACCACTGAAGGGGTCGTTGCATAGAAAACAAAAAATTTCCTACGCGAGAGACACCCGAAAGGCCAAGATCTAATCTAGGAGACGAAGTGCAACAGGAAACAAGAGGGTTAAGGAGAACACATACCCTCGAAGACTCAAAGTGGTACGAGATCAAATCTCGTTGTTGGCGTAGTCGTACTCACACCGATCCCGATAGCGAGAAGATGGGCACCGCAATCCGGCGGTGCATCCGTGATCGGTCACACGTACGGTTGATGACGACCTCCGTTCCCTCGTTCCAGCGGGGCGCGGAAGTAGAGTATCCCTCGGAACTCCAGCAGCACGACGACGTGGTGGTGGTGAAGAATTCCACGGTCAGGGCTTCGCCAAGCCGGAGACCATGAAATGGAGCAGCGGGTGGAGGGAAAGGGAAGTGGCCAAGTGTGTGAAGGAGGGAGAGCTCTCACCCTCCTTTTATAGGAGAGGGGGGAGGCATCCCAAGGGGGGTGCGTCCAGCCCATGGGTGTGCCCCTACCTCTTCCCTCATCATGTGAGTGGACACTCCACTCACACCCACTCATTTCCCCATTATTTCCCACTTGGAAAATCCAAAGGTTTTCTTTTAATAAATAAATAAAACCTTTTTATTTCTTTATTTCAGCATTTGTTAATTCTATTAACAAACTTTTGCATATAGCACCTCGAATCATTTGTTAATTCTATTAACAACCATTCGACGAAAAACCCCTTGAACTATTTCAATTTTCCCCGAAACAATTTCGGTGCTGCCCAAAATATTCTTCGATATTCCGTATCCTCTCAAACGCGTCATCGAACCTTAAGTGTGTCACCCTACGGTTCGCGAATAAGATAGACATGATCGAGACTCCTCTCCGATTAATAATCAACAGCGGGATCTGGAGATCCGTGATGACTCCTATATATTCAACGATGACTCTCGTGATCGTGTGAACCAACAACGCCGTGAACTATTCCCTTTGTCTCGCGATATTTTACTTGTCCGAGATTCGATCATTGGTATCAACCATACCTTGTTCAATCTCGTTACCGACAAGTACTCTTTTCTCGTTCCCGTGGTATAACATCCTTGTGATCATATCACGTGCTTGCAAGCGGTTTCGATGTGATATCACCGAGAGGGCCCAGAGTATATCTCTCCGTCATTTGGATGGACAAATCCCACTCTTGATCCATGATCCTCAACTAATACTTTCCAAATACTTAACGACACCTTTATAATCACCATGTTACGGTGTGACGTTTGATGCCATCAAAGCACTCTTCCGGTATCAGTGATTGACATGATCTCATGGTCTAAGGAATAAGTTACTTCGTATGTTTGATATAACAATGTAAACTAAATGACTTGATCGCATTGCTATATTCTCTTTGGGTATATGTTCATCACATCATTCTTCTAATGACATGATCCCGTTATTAATAACATCCAATGTTCATGATCAGGAAACCTTGATCATCTATTAATCAACGAGCTAGTTAAAAGAGAGGCTTTACTAGGAACCATTATTTGTTTATTAAGCACACATGTATCAACGTTTCCGGTTAATACAATTCTAGCATGAGAAATAAACATTCATCATAAACAAGGAATCAGATAATAACCATTTTATTATTGCCTCTCGGGCATATTCCCTTCAAAAACAAGATAAAACAGATGCAAAGCAAATAGTAACAATTGCAAACAAAAATAAAACAAATGCAATGAGATGATGACATGATGCAATACTTGAAATAAAACAATAAATCAAACATTCTAAGGGGTATTTCATACTTGGGATGTTACAGGTGTTTTTTCTATGACAATCCTAAACCTTGGGCAAAATGGCCAACACTTGCAGATTTTTTTTTGAAAGAGTGACTGTAGGGGCCTCATAGTTTTATTTTATTGCCAGAAAAGGATCAACAATATACAAATGTACAAATATACATGGTAAAGAGATGGGGGAAGAGAGTCTAATGGAGCCTTGATGTTGACGTGATCATACGCTTGTTGGGATACCCCAAACGGAAGGTATGATATAGTCTAGAGTCTATCAATCCAGTAGGACTTCGTAGTCTTGAAGAAGGTTACTTGTCTCAACGACGCCAGAAAAGTATTAGTGTGTAGTTGATGAAGCATGGAACCTACACACAAGCACAAACTCTCTCTTGCCTCAACTTTCTGGAAGGTTGTCAATCTTTCGGTCTTGCTGAAAACAGGAGAATTAAATGTATTGGGTCTTGGAAAACAATAAAAGTAAAAAAACGGAACAGCGAGGAAACAATTATGAAAAGTGCTTGAAAGAAGGTTTGCAATATGAGGAAAATAGAACCGGGGGCATAGGTTCACTAGAGGTGTCTCTCCAAACAAACAAAAACATGATGGGTGAACAAATTATAGCTGGGCAATTGACAAATCAAGAACATATAACAATGCTATTATGAGGTGATAAAGTTCACGGGTTCTAACATTGTAGGCATTGGGTCAAGGCATACAGATCGCTATCCAGCATGCATCCATATCTAAAAGTCCACATCAAGAAAGCTATCCAGAAAATCCCTTGGTGTTAAGTTGCAGCAACGAAGTGATTTCTATGTGTGCAACAGACAAATGCATTAAGATCAATACGTAATGTAAGTGATGAACCACAAGTATAGGGGATCGCAATAGTCTTCGAGGGAAGTAAAACCCAAATTTATTGATTCGGCACAAGGGGAGCTAAAGAATATTTGTGAGCCTTAACAATTGAGTTGTCAATTCACCTGCACCTGAAAGTACTTTTGTTCGCAGTGGTTTATCAGTAGTAACAGTTTTATAGTAGCAGCAGTAGTGGAATGAAAACAGCAGCAGTGGTGTTTGAAGTAAATAGAGAGATTAAACAGTATAGGCATAGGGATAGATGAACGGGTGTTGCATGGATAAGATAGTTCATATAATAATCAAGATATGGGCATTGCAGATAAATAAGATAAAGCATCCAAGCACTAAGTAACCATAGGCATGTGTTCCGTAAATAGTCGTACGTGTTCGCAATGAGAACTTGCACAACATCTTTTGTCCTACCAGCCTGTTTTCAGCGGGGCCTCAAGGGAACTACTGGTAATTAAGGTGTTCCTTTTAATAGAACACCGGAGCAAAGAATTAACACTCCATGAACACATGTGATCCTCACGTCACAGCCATCCCCTCCGGTTGTCCCAATTTCTGTCACTTCGGGGCCTCGGGTTCCGGACAACGCTATGTGTAAACAACTTGCAGGTATGATCAAGAAACAATAATTATCATTGTGATTCAATAACATGTTCAGATCTGAGATGATGGCACTCGGGCCCAAAGTGACAAGCATTAAGCATAACAAGTTGCAACAATGTCAATAGCACTAATAGAGGATGCTAGGCACCATGCCCTAACAATCAAGGCATTATCACATGAACAATCTCATCCAATCACTACCATCCCCTTCAGCCTACAGCGGGGGAATTACTCACACATGGATGGGGGAAACATGGATGGTCGATGGAGAGGCGTTGCTGATGACGATGGCGATGATCTCCTCTGATTCCCCATCCCGGCAGGGTGCCAGAACAGGAACTTCCGATCCCTGAATCGAAGTTCAGGGTGGCGGCGGCACTCTGTTGTGTTTCTGTGGAATATGACGAACCCCCTCGTGTTTTAGGGTTGAAGGCAATATGTAGTCGCAAGGGGAGCCTGAGGGGGTCTTTGGGTGGCCCACACCACCAGGTGGCGCGGCCTAGGGGCGCGCGCTAGTGGGTGGTGTGGCCCCTCTCCTGGCCACCTTCTGGCTCCCGGGGTCTTCCGGTGTTTTAAGACCAATGGGGTCTTTTCTGGGAAATTTCCCGAAAGTTGATTTTTCTGCACAAAAACGAGACACCGAGGTAATTCCGCTGAAAACAGCGTTAGTTCGTGTTAGTTGCATTCAAAACACACAAGTTAAGAGGAAAACATTAAGAAAAGTGTTCGGAAAAGGAGATATATTTTCGACGTATCAACTCCCCCCAAGCTTAGCGTATTGCTTGTCCTCAAGCAATTCAGTGACAACTGAGTGCGATAAAAGACTTTTACAAACACATTTGTTTCATATGATGTAAATATACTCACTATATGATCAAATACTAAATTATTCTCATGATAAGATACATTCAAGATACTGTCACTTAATAGCTATGCAAACCATGAAGAGATAACAACATATTAATAATAAACAACATGAAGCATAAGTATTTGCAAGATTGTAATATTCATAATAGGATCTGATAAAGTGGTATCTCGCGTGACCTTATGTGTGGGGCAAAACATAAATGCCAAGGCACCTCTGAAGTTCAAGGGAAGACTAGAAGTAAAGATATCAAAAGATACAAGTATCAAAGTTATACCACAATTAACCGTGTTCTGGGACAAGCACATTACACTAAGAATAATACCCATTGATCTCAAGAAGGTGCATACAGTGATAATGTGAAGACTCAACATAAAAGTAAAAGAAAGGCCCTTCGCAGAGGGAAGCATGGATCACTCATGTGCTAGAGCTTTTATTTTATTAAATAGAGGTATTGAAAACATTTTAAGAGAGGTGTATGCTTATGTCAACGAATGGTAAACAGAAAATACAGTACGTCACAAGCCAGCTAGATTTCACAAGGGCGGCTCCCATTTGAAGGACGCAACTGGTGTAGAAGGTCATCCCTCTTTCTCTTTTGTTTACATAATTATGCTTTGACTGATAAATCAGGAAAAAAATAGTGAAGAGATTTTGTGTGTATTACTTTGGGATGGGCACCCCGCTGCCAGCTCTTCTATCAATTAGATAAGCGGATGAAGCCACTAGTCCAGGGTGTGAAATACAATCAACAAGTGAGATAAAGATTCTTTATTTATGTCCTCATGAGCTAAAACAGGGGCACAAAAAAGGAATAATTTTTAGAAGGTCTTAAAGGTAGCACATGAGCAATTTACTTGGAGTGGCGGTCAAATACCACATATAGGTAGGTATGGTGGACACATTTGGCAAACTTTGGTTTTTGGGAGTTGGATGCACGAGTAGAGCTCATACTCAGTATAGGTGAAGGCTAGCAATAGACAGGGAGCGACAATCAAGAGAGCAACAACTATCATAGTTATGCTTGCGACAGAACAAAATTAACTAAGGTATAAAATTGATATTAGAACTCTGAGGCAAAATAAATCATCGAGGCTTATTGAATTTTTGTTTTCAGTATTAGCATGCGTGAGCATGTGCCAAGTCGATTGAAATGAAACAGTCAGAGGAGGCTACCACAACGTCATACCCTTCTACGAATAGAACAATGCCAACAAATATTTATACAATAGGTCATTTACTAATAATAAATTGGAACTAAACATGAGAGAGCATGAACTATTAAGCAACCATTAAATCACATATATATTATATGAACAAACTAAGCATGCTCACATGGATGGGTATATGTACAAAAATGAAAGCAAATAGAGTTCATACCAGCCTCTCACCACAGCTTGAATTGTCATAGATCGTCATTATTTCTCTTCACTTGTGGCTCGAATAATATATAATGAAAACCAAGCTCTAATGGAGTCACGGACGACTTTTGAACTCTGCAACAAACTTTACAAGACCAAAGAAGAACAACAAATATTTTTGGGTTTTTCAATTAAAACAAGAACAGAAAGAGAACAAGCAAACAAAGCAAAACATTTTTGAACTTTTAGAAAGCAAACCAAATAAAGAATCTAAAGAAGCAAACAAAGAGAAACAACAGAAATATTTTTGGTCTTTTTGTGTTTTGGAAAAAAAGAACAAAACAATAAAACGAAAAGAAACGAAAGAAAACGAAAACAAACAAAAGAAATAAAAACATGGATATACAAAGAACCGACCGAACATGATATATAAATGAGTGTGATGTTAGTATACCTCCCCCAAGCTTAGGCTTTTGGCCTAAGTGGAGATCAATCACCAGGGGACCATGAGGTGGCGCCCCCGTAGTATGCTGAGGAGGAACCCTCCTCCTGATATGTGCTCGAGGATGCGTCGGTGTACTGCGTGTTGTGGTCCTTGGGAGGCGCGTCTCGCCTCTCCTGATGCCTGTGAAACTCCATGGTGCTCAGATACTCGTCTACCTGCTCCTTAGAGAGCGACCATGGTGACCTGTCAATCTTAAACAAAACAGGCTGCGGCAAAATAACTTTTCGCTCCTATCCATCTATATATAAAACTCTATATACTAAACGTTCAACAGTAGAGTTAGCAGTGACAAACTGATGGGACTTCATGGAAGCAAGGTTAAGCCTACATGGAGCAATTATTTAATAATTAGGGGTAATGGAAATATTTAAAGCAGATGCTACACGTGTAGCAGCAAGGCGGCGTGCAACAAGTGCACCAAGGTTATACTTCGTGCTACGGTTCAGCGCAGCATCAATGAAAGTAAGGTGGTAACTAGAAATGTTGCTAGTGTTTTCCATACCAAGGATACTAGTAGCAAGATAATAAGTAAAGTCTCTAAGAGCAGGAAGTTGAATGTTCCTTATCTTCCCACGCTGGGATGAGCGACCGTCATCGTTGCTGATTTCTTGGTAGAGCCCCTGGAGGTCTTCTGGTTTATCTTGAATCATGCTCGTTGTACCGGCGGCGTTGATACCTATAATAGCACAAAAATCTACCAAGGACAAAGAAACAGGACTACTATATAACTTGAAGGCAACAGTTGGACCAAAATGTGTGTTCTGAAATTTAAGGCTCTCAACAAAAGTTTTTGTGAGAGTGGCATACTGATGGCTTTCATCCTCCATAAAGTTGGTTAGACCAACTCTTTCAATAAGCATGCGAAAGTCATCTAATAAACCTGCACTTCTTAAAAATATACTGCAAGGAAAGCTAGATGGGTTAACGATACCATCACCTCCCGCATCATCAATACTTGGTGCAATAACGTCTTCATTGTACGATGGCCTCACTGAAGTGGATGAGCATGAAGGCCTTGTCCTTCTAGGAGCATCACTCCTAAATATCTCTCCAAAATTATAACTATCCATCTCTGAAATTTTCAACAATCATCACAAAAATTAATTTCGAACAAGTATAAGGTGGAAACTACCATAGGGACTTATATGAGAGCTAAACATACATCAAAACTACATTATTTCTACTCAAATCAAGCATGCAAACTCACATAAGCTGTCACCTACAGAACCAAAATACTCAAGAAATACTTCACGAAACAAAATTCTACTTGGATCACCGGAGGAGTCACATACCGGAGATCAAGCACACCAAATCTCAGCACAAATGATGGGCTAAAGAAGGAGATAAAAAATCCAGAGGAAGAACAGCAAGAACACAGGTTCCAGGAAATGTTTTCAGTTTGGGAGGTGAGAGAGAAGACTTTGACAGTGGAGAGAGTAAGTGGCGGCCAGGGGGGCCCACACCATGTGCTGGCGCCACCAGGGGCTGGCCGGCCACCCCATGGTGTGCCTGAATGGTGGGTCCCCCTGGGGTCTCCCAGGTGGCTCTCCGCCTCATTTTTGACGTAAAAATTTATTATAATTTTTCTGGAATTTTCCGAGAAACTTTATTTTTGAGGTATTTCCAGAATTTTAATAATTAATAAAAACCAAGAAAACGAAAGTGAAATGGTGGAAAACAAAACCAAAACCAGCACTAAAGAGGTTCTATGACACTCTAATGGAAGAATAACCAAAGAAAACAAAGGTGGTAGTGGTGAAAAAAAGTATGGATGGTGAAAACATGCGTAACCTTAGTAATCAGGGTGAAAACATCAGGAAAACATGCATAAGGATGGTGGAAAACATGATTGTACTCAAGTAGCAATGTGATAACAGAAGTAAACATGATAAAAACATAATGGGGAAGGTGAAAACATAGTGATGCCCACTTCATTTAAAATCATTTTGTTAACAAGGGTGATCAAGTCTTATTACCAAAACAATTTTCATATGAAGCAAAACTTTGCTAATCACTGAATGATTATGTTACCTCAACTTTCATAGACATAGTCCCAATCATAATGATTTCATATTATTTGGGTGGCTTTGGAATAGGACAATAAAATTCTCCAATCTTGATGGTCTCAATATTTTCAATTGAATTTAGACCATATTTCTTATCAATCTTCTTGGGAAAATAAACAGTGTGCTCTTTATCATTAACATTAAAAGTAACTTTTCCTTGATCGCAATCAATAACAGCCCCTGCAGTATTAAGAAAAGGTCTTCCAAGAATAATAGACATATTATCATCTTCAGGCATTTCCAACACAACAAAGTCAGTTAATATCAGACAATTATTAGCAACTTGAACAGGAACATCCTCACATATACCCACAAGAATAGCAGTAGACTTATAAGCCATTTGAAAAGATATATCAGTTGGTATCATTATTTCTAGGAGGAGTCTTTTATAGAGAGTAAAATGCATGACACTAACTCCAGCTCCCAAATCACACAAAGCAGTTCTAACATAATTATTTTTAATAGAACAGGGAATAGTTGGTATACCAGGATCTCCAAGCTTCTCAGGAACCTTGCCATTAAAAGAGTAATTAGCGAGCATAGTGGATATTTCCTCATTAGGAATCTTCCTTTTGTTAGAGACAATATCTTCATATATTTTGCATAAGGAGGCAATTTAATAGCATCAGTCGAAGGAATTTGCAAGAACAAAGGTTTCGTCCACTCACAAAACTTGTTATAATGTTCTTCTTCCTTAGATTTGTGTTTCTTATTAGGAAAAGGCATTGGTTTTTGTACCCAAGGTTCTCTCTCATTACCATGTTTATTAGCAATGAAATCCTCCATAGTATACTTTGTAGTTTTAGTTTGCTTTTCAGGTTCAGCTACAGGTTCTTCTTTATCAGAAGCTTCACTTTTATCATTACCACTTTCAGTTTCAGCATCGCAGATAGATATACTATTAGGATCTTTAGCAAGTTCAGAGGATTCTACAACAGTTTTATGTTTCTTCTTCTTTTTCTTCTTAGTATGAATAACATTATTATTAGTTTGCTGAGAATCTTGTTCAATTCTGTTAGGATGCCCCTCAGGATATAAAGGATCTTGTGTAGCAATACCACTTCTATTTCTTATTTCATAATCATGCTTTTCTTTAGAAGCATTAACTAGCAAATATTTTTGCACTTTAGCAAGTTGATCTATTTGAGTTTGAACCATTTGAAAATGTTTAACAAGCATTTTAACATCATTAGAGATTCTTTCTACAATACCATGCAAATTATCAATAGCTCTAGAGTTTTCCATTAGGGTGATTTTGCACTCTCATATTAAAATTATCTTGCTTAATAACATAATTATCAAATTCATCTAAACATTGATCAGGAGGTTTATTATAGGGAATATCTCTACTATCAAAATGTTGGAGAGAGTGTACCTCAATGGTGGATGAGTGATGGATTGGCTTACATAATTCTTCTATAGGTGGAAGATTCTTCACATCTTCAGATTTAATACCCCTCTCTTTAAGAGATTTCTTGGCTTCTCTCATCACTTCATCATTTAGTTCAATCATTCCCCTATTGTTGGGTGTTGGTGTTGGTGTTTATACTGGAGTAGGGGTCGGCTCAGGCTCAACCATAGTCCAATCATCATGATTTTGGCTTATTTAGCCATTAATTCCTCAGCTTCATCTGGAGTTCTTTCCCTGAAAACACAACCAGCACAACTATCCAGGTATGTCCTAGATTCAACAGTTAGTCCATTATAGAATATGTCAAGAAGTTCATTATTTTCTAGCTTATGCACAGGTGTATCCCTAACTAAAGAACAGAACCTTGCCCAAGACACAGGCAAATTGTCTCCTTCCAATTGCTTGAAATTAAATATATTTTGTAAAGCAGCATGTTGAGCACTAGCAGGAAAATATTTCTGAAAGAAAGCATTAACCAAACCAATAGGACTATCAATAGATCCCGGAGACAAATTATTAAACCAAGTTTTAGCTTCATCTTTTAATGAGAAAGGGAATATTTTAGCAACAAAGTAGCTACATTTCTTAAGATCATCAAAGAATAAACTACTCAAAGAGGAGATATCATTCATATGTTTCATAGAACTTTCATTTTCAGTACCACAAAAAGGTTCTTTCTCAACAATAGATATATAAGATAAATCAAGAGAGAAATCATAATCCTTATCCCTAATATTAATGGGAGAAGTGGCAAACTTAGCATCAGGAGATAATTTATATTTAATAACATGACTTTCAATAAGACTTATAACAACTTCTCTATCCTTCGTAGCATGTATTTCATCAATAAGATCATCATTAATTTCAACATAGGAATCATCAAAATCATCACTAGGATTCTCTCTAAGCTCAGGTGAAACAGCAGGAGTAACATGATTTTTATCAGGAGTTTCAGTGTTTGCAATGTTTTTAGCTTTAGCAATAGTAGCATCTAAGAAAGGACCGAGAGAACCAGTCTCATCAAGCACAGTAGTAGCATCATAAAAAGATTAGAAGTATTTTTAGATTCAGCAGAAGTAGCATGTGTAGCATGTGGTGGTGTAAGAAGCTTACTCATAACAGACGGTGAATCGAGAGCAACAGAGGTGTTCAGAGTTGTACCTCTTCTTGTAGTGGATGGTAATATAGGAAACTTTCCATCACGAGTCTTACCCATGATGAATGATTGGAAGTAGATAATAGTACTCTCCGGTGAGCTCGCAAATAAAGCTATGCTCCCCGGCAACGGCGCCAGAAGATAGTCTTGATGACCCACAAGTATAGGGGATCGCAACAGTCTTCGAGGGAAGTAAAACCCAAATTTATTGATTCGACACAAGGGGAGCCAAAGCATATTTGTGAGCCTTAACAAGTGAGTTTTCAATTCACCTGCACCTGAAAGTACTTTTGTTCGTAGTGGTTTATCAGTAGTAACAGTTTTATAGTAGTAGCAGTATTGAAATAATAGCAGTAGTGGAATGAAAACAGCAGCAGTGGTGTTTGAAGTAAACAGCGGGATTAAATATTGTAGGCATAGGGATAGATGAACGGGCGTTGCATGGATAAGATAGTTCATATAATAATGAAAACATCTTTTGTCCTACCAGCCCGTTTTCAGCGGGGCCTTAAGGGAACTACTGGTAATTAAGGTGCTCCTTTTAATAGAACACCGGAGCAAAGCATTAACACTCAGTGAACACATGTGATCCTCACATCACAGCCACCCCCTCCGGTTGTCCCAATTTCTGTCACTTCGGGACCTCGGGTTCCGGACAATGATATGTTTAAACAACTTGCAGGTATGATCAAGAAACAATAATTATCATCGTGATTCAATAACATGTTCAGATCTGAGATCATGGCACTCGGGCCCAAAGTGACAAGAATTAAGCATAACAAGTTGCAACAATGTCAATAGCACTAATAGAGGATACTAGGCACTATACCCTAACAATCACGGCATTATTACTTGAACAATCTCATCCAATCCCTACCAATCCGTTCAGCCTACAACGGGGGAATTACTCACACATGGATGGAGGAAACATGGATGGTCGATGGAGATGCATTGGTGATGACGATGGCGATGATCTCCTCCAATTCCCCGTCCCGGCAGGGTGCCAGAACAGGAACTTCTGATCCCCGAATCGAAGTTCGGGGTGGCGGCGGCGCTCTGTTGTGTTTCTGTCGAATATGACGAACCCCCTCGTGTTTTAGGGTTGAAGGCAATATGTAGTCGGAAGGGGAGCTCGAGGGGGTCTCTGGGTGGCCCACACCACCAGGTGGCGCGGCCTAGGGGGGCGCCAGGGGGTGGTGTGGCCCCCCTCTGGCCCCTCTCCTGGCCCCCTTCTGGCTCCCGGGGTCTTCCAGTGTTTTAAGACCAATGGGGTCTTTTCTGGGCAATTTCCCGAAAGTTTATTTTTCTGCACAAAAACGAGACACCAAGGTAATTCTGCTAAAAACAGCGTTAGTCCGTGTTAGTTGCATTCAAAACACACAAGTTTAGAGGAAAACAATAAGAAAAGTGTTCGGAAAAGGAGATACTTTTTTGACGTATCAGTAAGCGGTGGTTACCATCCATAGACAAGAGCACCATTGTTATCTCCCTAGTGGAAACAACACATCCTCCCCCCACACGTTTCTGTCACTCGAGCGCAGGCAACAAGGAGGCACGAACCCACTATCTAGCATATAAACCCTCTCTTGGAGGTGAAAAAAAACTATGTGGCCAAGGTAATCATAAACACTGGAGAGCATTGCAAGACAAGACTCAAATTGACTTTAACAAAATAATCATAATCTCATGGTTCATCGGATCCTAGCAAACACAACATGCACAATTACATAACGGTGGTCTCGATCATGTGAGGCAGCTCACGAGACTGTAAACATGGAGGCATGGGGGAGAGAACAACCATCTAGCTACTGCTATGGACCCGTAGTCCTGAGATGAACTACTCACGCATCTGTCTGGAGGCGATCATGGCAATGTAGAGGACTCCGGTGACGATCCTCCTCTCTGGCAAGGTGCCAGAGCAGGACTCCAGAAGCCCTAGATTGGACTTTCGAGGTGACGATGCCTCTCTTTACGATTCGTGGAAAATAACTCGGTCCCCACCGTTTTAGGGTTAAAGGCAATTTATAGGCGAAGGGGGGACGAGAGGCGGTGGCCAGGGCCCCAGGGGCCCACCAGAAGCGGCCTAGGGGGCGCGCCTGGTGCCCCCTGGCTCCCCTCCGTCTCTTCTTTGGACTCCGTCTCCGTTCCGGGTAAAATATGATCTCCGTGGATTTTTAGTCTCCTTAAGAACTTTTTTGAAATAGAAAAACAACAGAAAACAACAACTGGTCTTGGGCATCTTGTTAATATGTTAGTCTACGAAAACTTCCAGAAAATGAAAGAAAACATGTGAAAAACTGTCGTGGTGGTGTCACGGCAGATGCCATGGGATGGCTAAAGTTGGGGCCGATGGACGCTGGAGGTGCTCGGGGAGGGATCACACGGCGAGTAGCCGCGTGTGGTAGATCACAAACACTGCAAACAACACGATCTTACCCAGGTTCAGGGCCCTCGTGTGGAGGTAACACCCCTACTCCTACCTCTCTCTTTATATGGTATTTACTGAGTAGCCACAGTACAGTTCAGGCCTTCAGCTGAGTAGCCACTCTATGCTCTGGTTCTCTCCAAGAGTTGCCTCTAGTGTTCTCTCTGGAATGCGCAACGAATGGTTCCGAACCTCTCACATGAGGAGGCAGGGCACCTTATATACTGGTGCCCAGCCGGATAGAAAACAAGTATAAGGTACGACCTGACGTGACAGGAGCCCTGCAGAACCGCGCACGCCTCCGGGTCCCCGCTGACGCTTGCCCCGTAAGTCGTCGCGCCGTTCGGAGATGGGACCTGTCCACCCTTGTCAGTGAGATAGGGTAGGCCCCTAGCCCTGTCCTGTCCCCTCTGTCAGTGACAGGACTAGACAGGCGCCTACCGCACTGTAGCCACGCCGGAGCGCGGATAATCACGCACTCCGTAAGTTGAACCGCATGCCGTACGGACGCAGGATACACGGGATCCTTTGTCAGAACGGCTCCATTGACTTCTGGCCCGAGTAGGAATCCACTCCCTCTACTCGTACCACTTCCTCTACTCGGAAGAATACAACTTCCTTGATTCTTCCTCCTGGCCATCAGTTTGTACGACCGGTTAGCTGCCTACCGGGTAGCGAGTACCGGGTAGCCAGCCTACTTAGTCAAAACAACCTCTTTGCTCTTGCCTTTAGCACTCGCCTTACCCCTACTCGGGGGTAACCCCCCGACATTAGTCCCCGAAGCTGGTAGAGTCCTGCGAACTTGTTCACTGGGCTCTGCCAGCTTAAGAACAAATCTTGTCTTCGTACTGTGAGAAGCCGAGTTGCATCTCCGAGTAGCCTACAATTCTTGTTCGAATCTCTTCTTCTCCGAGTAGCACTGTCTTTCTTCTCTGAAGCCGAGTAAAATGACTTAGCGAAATCTCAAAATGCAATCCCGCTCAAACGGTGCGGATCCACCTCTGCGTGTTGCTACGGGGCACGTGTCACACTACCGTACCCCCGACGCCTCGGTGCCTGGGACACCGCAGGCCACGCGCCAATAACTGCGCCTCGGGCCCACCAGCCTGTCTGGTCACTTCAACCGCAGTAAATCACCCACGATCTCGACGTGGGATTAACTGCGCGCGATATGCGCTTTGTGCGTTTCTAACCGGTTCGCTTCCCACGCCGCACGATCTCTCTGCAGGATTGATCCCACTAACTCCGCTGGTAACGGCAACTCGAAGGGAGAGATAAATACCCCCTCGATTCCCTCTTCTTCTCTTTCCTGCTCACTTCAATCCCCTGCCTCTTTGTTTCTCCGCCGCCGCCGAGCGCTCCGCCTACGCAACCGCTTGCTGCGCCGCCGCTCCACGCGCCGCCGGTGAGACAGACAGAGAGAAAACTCCTCCAACCAATCCGCCACTTCCAACACACCTCTCCGCCTCCATGGCTCGCGGAGAAGATGATGCTGCCGGCCTGCCGCCCGCGCCGGATGGGAGGGTTCCGATGTCACGGCGGAGGACTGCCAATGGCTAGTCAATACCCGCCGTGTCCCTCCCGGCGTGCAGTGCAGGCAGCCGGACAACGAGATCGTCCCCACGCCGGAGAAGGACGAGTTCGTCGTCTTCCTCGCGCACTTCAAGCGAGGATTCGGCCTCCCCGTCTCTGACTTCTTCAAGGAGTTCCTCAACAACTTCGGGCTGCAGCCACATCACATCCCCCCCAACGCCATGGTGATGCTCACCTTCCACACGGTGGTCTGCGAGGCCTTTCTCGGCGTGTACCCAACTATTCACAGTTGGGCGCGCTACTTCTTCTTCAGGAAGCAGAGCATCCCCAACCCGGGACACATGGAGAGCGCCCGCTCGATGACGCATACGGGGTGCGCCATGATGCTGCAGCGCACCACGGGTAGCCACCCGCGTGTCAAGGGATTGGAGACGGTGCGCAAGTGGCAGCGCTCCTTTCTCTATGTCAAGAACGTCCCCACCGAAGAAGGGAAGCCAATCCAGGACCAGATAGGGCTCCCTAAGTGCAAGAACGCGAGGCCAACCCAGCAGAACTGGGGCTACAACCCGAAGAACAAAATCGAAGACATTGTTCAAATCGAGGCGCGCCTCGCCGAGTTGAAGGAAGAGGGATTCCACCGCGACGATCCCCTCGCGTGCTGGATCTCGCGCCGAGTGCTCCCGCTTCAGCGCCACTCTCACAAGATGTGCTACATGGGAGGGCCGCGAGACTGCACGAGGACCACCACCTTCGAGTTGAGCACCGCTGACGTAGCCATCTGGGCGAGATCCATCGCGCAGACGTCCCTCTCCGACACCTAGCAGTATGGCTTCGTGTCGTACAATCGCCTTAAGCGAATTGAACAGGTTAGTCTTCTGTACTTTATCTCTACACTCTGATACCGAGTAGGTGGCTTTCCAGCTTAGTATGCTTAATCTTTGCATGCTGCACCGAGTAGAACATTACAAACATCTTGTTGGCTTTATGTGCTTTGTATTTGCACGCCGTGTCGAGTAGGAAATCTTAGCAGTATATGCTTTGTGTTTGCATGCTGGGCTGGGTAGAACTCCTTAGGCTAATATGCTTTGTGTTTGCATGCCATGCCGGGTAGGAACCTTAGCTGAATATGCTTTGTGTTTGCATGCTAAGCCGGGTAGAAACCTTAGCTGAATATGCTTTGTGTTTGCATGCTAAGCCGGGTAGGACTCCTTAGGTTAGAGCTCAACTTACTCGTGCCTTCTGTTTGCCTTTTCAGCACATCGATCGCCAGGCTGAGGAAGATGAGGAGGTCTTCGAGGACAACTGGGACAGTGACCGAGAAGAGGACGACGAGACCGCCTACGACACTCAGGACACCCTCTGCATCCCTCATGCCAACCAGCCTGGTAAGCACCAAGTTGATGCGTCTATCCGGGACTGGTCCGAGGACGACGAAGGTGACCCAGTTCGCCTCTCTGACCGCGAGTAGAGCAATCATAATTCCTTTTCTGCTTCTCAATCTCTTTTCCTCTTTTACTCTGCAGAGGATCCCGAGCTGAGCGAGGAGGACGAGGAGCCCATGGATGTTCAGCCCCTCTCTGTGGCTGCTACCACAACTCGGAAGCGGACGGGCAGTGGTGCCCAAGAACCCGCTGCCAAGAAGCCCAAGAAGACCGAGAAGAAGAAGAAACTCATCACCAACAGAAGGCCACCCCCTACCCGCAAAGGGTAAGTAGTTTCATCCGAACATCAATTTGCTACTGCCTCTCGCTATTCTGCTTCTTTTTATGCTTTTCTCCTTCTCCTCTTCTGAACTCTTTCTTTATTTTCACCCAGCGATCCATTGGATGCTGATGCGGCCGCGGCCCCCACGCGCACCAAGAGAAAATCTGTCATCGACATCGAGAAACTCGTCGATCTCTCCGAGGACGAGGACGAGCCAGCACCGCGGACTAGGGCGCGTGCGCCCTCCCCGGTGAAGCTAGAAGAAGAAGACGCCGGCGCCGATAACATAGGAGCTAGTGACCAAGATGCCCAGGACATGGAGCAGCAGACCGACGCGTACCAGAGTACGCAAGATGTTGCTCGAGATGAGATGCCTCCCTCTCCCCCAGCTACTACAGCTGGGGGAAATGTTGAACAAGACACCGAGAACCAGGACCGTGCCGCCCTTGAGCGGCAAGACGAGAACCCCGAGCAGCAGGGAGAACAAGCTGTTGCTCATGAAGACCCCGCGGCCAGGCCGCGGGTAGAAAAACAAGTTGACGCCAGACCTGATCCCGCTGCCGAGCAGCGGGTTGAGAAGACTGTGGTGGAGCCTGCGCTCCAGAGCCAAGCGCAGCCAGACGCTGCGCAGGGTAGCCGGCCCCTTGTGCCGCCTACCCAGCAGGCTACTCCACCAACCGCTCCAAGCCCTCCCCCAAAGAAGGAAACGACCAAGACTGCATCTGAGCTGATGCCTCCTCCCGCTGCGCGCCAAGTGCCTGCGTCCGCTGCGCGCCAAGTGCCTGCACCCGCTTCTCGGGCGGACACCGGCAAGAAGACCATCAAGACAGAAGCTGCCGCTGTCCGCAAGAATCCGTCACGCCATGCTGCGCAAGATGCCAGCCTGATGCCACCGCCCAAAGCACCTACTGCATCCACCGGGAAGCCGGTAGTGAAGAGCACGCAAGTCACCACTGGCGCTGCTAGTGGATCTGCTGGTGCAGGCGCAGGATCGAGTGCACAAGGCAGCTGGCCAGCATATGTGCTATCTGGGTCCAGGCAGTACGGCATCTCCTTGTCCAAAGGCGAGCAGCGGATCTCTGCTCGGAAGGACGGCCAGGCCAAGGCAGTGGACGCGAAGCTCAAGGCCAAGAAGCCCATCGAGATCTACTCGCGCGAAGCTGGCGAGGATGAGATCCAATCAGAAGGGCTGATGCAGGTCGTGGACCGGGTAGGCTTCATCGACAGGATTTGGGAGAGTGACGCCCACAGCGTCGAGAAGTGGAATGGCAGCATGTTGGGCGACGTTGATCATTATCGCGTCGATTGGAACAAGGATGATCTCGGCAGTAATCCAATGACCATCGCCTCCGACACCAGCACGCTGGCCGCAAAACTGTTTGTCCTCCGCAAAGCCGCCGAGGACGTTGAGCAGACCTATGCTGTAAGTGTTTCTTGCTTTTTCCGAGTTGCGGTATCTCTTCTCTTCTGTTCTTCTTTTTCTCCTTAGCCACTACCCAGTCCCCGAGATTCGGGCCGAGTAGACGGACACTTAACCGAGTTGCTGTCTTCTCGGGCCAAATCTTCCCAAAATTTTCTAACTCCTTTTCTTCTTCTTCACAGAATAGCCTCTTGAAGAGGACTAACCTGTTCCGGCGGCTGCTCTGGAATCACAGCATCGTCAAGAAGCGTATTGCGGCTCTTGAAGCCGAACGCAAGGATGACGCTGCACTGGAGCAGGCTGCCCTGGATCGTGCTCTCCAAATCTCTGCAATTGAAGGTAAGCTTGTAGCTATTCGGTTTGCGCGTTTTGTGTTTACGCCCGTTTTTGCTTTTTGCTTACTCTGCAGGCAAATTCAAAGAACTGCAGGAGCAGCACGAGGACTGCCACGTCTTCACTGCCTCTGCCGACAGCAAAATTAAGCAACTGGAAGGTGAGTTGCCATCTTCTCTGCTATTGTATCCTCCTTTACTTGGTTTCGCTGCTAACTGTGCTGTTATCTGTGCAGAAGAATATAAGAAATTCCGGGAGGAGCATCTCCACTGCTTGATGCCTGCCGAGGTGCAGCAGCAGCTGGCCACCCGAGATGCAGAGCTGAAGAAGGAACGTGACGCCGAGTGCGCCGAGTTCGAGGCGATGCAGGTGAAGCTGAAAACAGCTCTCGAGGGTGCCCTGGAGACCGAGACCTCAGCCAAAGCCACCAAGAAGGCGCTCGAGGCAGAGATCGAGGTGCTGAAGAAGCACAACGTGCAGCTCGTGCAGCAGGTTGCCAACGCGCGCAGCATCGAAGACAGGCATCTCGCCGACGAGGAGGATTGGAAGATCAAGCTGGACGCGCTGATTGTTGATCTTAGAAGTAAGTTTCCTCTTCCCGGCACTTATCTGTTTCTCTTCTTCGCTACTTGGCTTGCTTTTCCTCCCACTCTTTCCTCTTGGTTTTATCTCTTCTCTGCCTCTCTATCTAACTTTTATTGGTTTCTCTCTAGATGTCTTCCCTGATCTTCGCGCCGCGAGCTCGCCTGCTCTGGCAAAGGCACAGCAACTCCGAGCTGATTCCGGTCTGCCCGTCGACACCAAGGCAAGCGTCAACGACAACCTCCTGAACATCAAGACTCAGCTTCGCCAACTCAAGGGCCTAGGCACCACCATGGTGTCCACTGCTTACAAGCTCCACGACCTGTTCTGGCCTGATGAAGTTGCGCCGAACAGCTTCAGCGCGCTTGCCGAGAAGCTGGACGGCGTGAAGGCCGAGTTGAAGAAATGGCGCGGCTCGGCAGCTCGGGCAGGAGCAGACGAACTTCTTCACTTCATCACGAGCTGGTATGAGAACCTCGATCTCTCCAGGATTATCGAAATGCGCCAAGACTCCAAGTGGTCCACGGACCTCGAGTGCATCGCTCGCCGGAAGGCGGCAGCCTACGAGGTAGCCTCCTACACGGACACCGCCACCTTCATCGACGGCCTCCCCGAGCCAGATACTGAACCTGAGGGCGAGGACGACGATGACGACGAGGACACCGAGTCAGATGACTTGAGTTTCTTCGAAGATGGTGCCGCGAAGGGAGCTGGCGAGAAGGGAAAGGGCAAGGCCAAGGTCGATGACGAAGTCGAGAAGCCGGAAACCCATGTCGAGGAGCCCACCATCACCACCGAGATGGTGATCCAACAGGAGGCTCCCGAGTTGGGCGCGACCAGCAGTAGCTTCCAGGCTGCCGCATCGACCTCGGCCACGGATCTCATTTCCGTCGCCACGGAAACCTCCGAGCAAGCCGCCAATGCCAACACGGAAACTGATGCCGAGAGCGCCGATGCCGAGAAGACTGACGCGGACAACACCGCCACGACCGACACTCATGCAGCCTGAAAAACTCATCTTAACTTTTTATCAGATCCCCGGGATGCCGGGTGCACATGTATCAAACAATTAAGTCTTTCGTTGCTACTCAATTTTATTTCTGTTGAAGTTTTTAGCAACTCTGGCTCAATTCCGGGTTGCGTTAATATGCAAGTCCCCGAGTTGCATTTTTTATCCGCTCTTCCTTTTTATCTCAGCTCTTACCTGCAACTTGTTGCTTTGTTGGTAGTCGGATCACAAGAGTTCGAAGTAGGAGCTTCAAATACTTAGCCACTTAGAAAAATTCATAGTAACGCTGCCCACCACTTAGCCGAAAAGAATAAACTGTAAAAAACACTCTATTAGGTTGCCACACGCTTCCTTTCCTTTGCAATTTTTCATGTGTTCATTGACTCGTTGGCTTGTTCTCTGGCTTGCCATGAAGCCGGGTTGCGGACAGCAACAGAGTCGCAGAGTGTCCGGTGAGTTTAAACACACTACTTTTTATGCTTTTGAAATTCTAAGTGGTTCAACCGAATAGGCAAAGTAAGACAGAGTAAAACACAAGGAACAATTTTGACGAGGGCAGTCCCCGAGTTCAATTTAGATTGCCGAATAGGATTTCAACTCGGATAAGGAGATACATACATAGTTTTGCTCATGAGTGAAAACGTCGAAGTAGAGCTACATTCCAAGGGCGCTTGGTTTCCTCTCCAGCCCTATCCGGCCTGTTCTTCTGGGGTGGCTGTGCGTCAATAAGATAATACGCGTCATTGTGCAATTCCTTGCTCACAATGAATGGCGCTTCTCACGGTGGGCATGGAGCATCAAAAATTATAGATACGTTTGCAACAAATCAGCATCCCCAAGCTTAACTCCTGCTTGTCCTCGAGTCGGTAAGTGATAACAAAATAATTTTTGAGGTGACATGAAGCCAACACAAATCTTGATCAACGTTATGTAAAAGCATTACAAAGCTTAGATCAAAGTACTTTAACAAATGCATGATAAATATTATTTCAACTAATGTAAACTTAGCAACCACGTTGCACATGCAAAGAAACACAAACAAAAGAAAATGAATAATAAAACATGTCGTGGTGTGGAGAAGCCAGATGCCACAGGATGACTTAAGATTGGGGCCGATGGATGCTATAGGTATCCGGGGAGGGATCGCACGCCAAACTGGCGCGCTCACAACACTGCAAACACCACAATCTACCTAGGTTCGGGGCCCTCGTGTGGAGGTAACACCCCTACTCCTGCCCGTCTGTCAATATATTTGGGTAACCGAGTACAGATGTGGTTCCTCAAACTCACAGAGCAAGAGGAAGAACAAGGAGCTCACTCTGTTTCTCTCTTTTTCTAAGGCAAAACACTAGAAGCTCTCTCTAGGATTGTCTCGACCGTCCCTCGCGCAGGAGGGCAGTGGCCACCTTATATACTAGTGGCCACTAACAGAACGTACAAGGTTAGACGAGATACATTGTTCCATAGCGCACTCTCGCTGACATACGCCGAAAGTCGCCTCCTCTGTATCCGCTGTGGTGTCCTGTCCCCCGTGTCAGAGACAGAACGTGGCCTCGCCCATGCCCTGCACTGCCTGTTGTACGTGTATACATCATCACGCCTAGTAAGTTGCACCGCACGCGTGTACTCTTCCCGTGATCTTCGGGGTCTCAACTGCTCCATTGACTGTCCCTCCGAGAAGAGCAGGATCCAAGCCTACCCGGACTTACCAAGAGCTACTCGGTCAGTCCGGAGAATACTCGCATCTTCACTTGGCTCCCTGATCTTCGTACCGAGATAGCTCCATCTCGGTAGAAACCCAACTCGGTACCTTTCTACCTGGTACGGCCCAACTCGGATAACTCCCATCTCGGATGACCTCCAACTCGGATGACCTCCAACTCGGATGACCTCCCAACTCGGTAGACCTCCAAATCGGCAGACCTCCAACTCGGTAGACCGCCCAACTCGGAAGACCTCCCAACTCGGCAGATCTCCAACTCGGCAGACCTCCCAACTCGGCAAACCTCCAACTCAGCAGACCTCCAAATCGGTAGACCTCCAACTCGGTAGACCTCCAACTCGGACACCATTTAAGACCAAGTTTGACCCATGTCGGGAGTAGCCCCCCGACATTAGTCCCCGAAGTTGGTACGGTCCCTTTATAGTATTTTTTCTGTTTTTTAGTTGTGTGGTAGGTAACATGCGTGGATGAAAGCGTGTAGACACGTAGTTTTTTTTTTTTAGTTGGATGGTTAGTAGCTTCTCTGGGTAGTAATGCATGCACGTGGGTAGGCTTACCGGTTTATGCAAATAGTCTATTTACCGGTTTATGCAAATAGTCTATTTGAGTTTGTATATTTATTTGAGTTTGCTATAATTTATGATTAATTTTTTATCTAGCTACGGGATGGTATTTGTCGAATCTATTGGTTTTATGACGCATTGAAGCGTTGAATCTAAGATTTATATTTATTTTAGTGCCTAAATTTTTGCATCTTGGTTGTGCTGATATTTACAGATAAAATTGTGAACGAAATGGTATAGGCTCTGAGAATAGTTGTTTGTGTATGCTGCATGTACGTTTATTTGTGAATATGAGCAGGTATTTTTTTTTGGTATGGTGTAACATCCTAGTTTTTTTCAAAAATATCAAACTAGCATGCATACATATTATCATAACATAGTCACTCACAAGCACATTTAAAAATTTAAACATCACTAAACAAAAACCCTATGGGTTATACCTTTAAAAATAATTCTATTTTGACTCCATGCAAATTCATCCATTTTGGATCTAATTTTGAATTTTCAAAAGCCACCAAAACATTCCAAAAGTTTAAAACCTTACAATCTAAATACTCTCCAAAACCATCAAATTTTAGTTGGCCCATCCAATAAATTGTTTGGGGTTTCCTTGGTGTAATAAAAGGAAACAGAAAAGAAAAATAAAACAGAACAAAAAAAAAAGAGAAAGGGAAGAATCGGCCGGCCCAATCCCCTTTCCCCTGTCTCTCTCTCTCGCGGCGGCCCATGGGCCCATCCCCTACCTACCGCGCGCGCGCCAGGCAGTCCAGCCCGCTTCCCTCACTCCCCCTCACTGCCATGTGGGCCCAGATGACGCCACGGCCGCGTCACGCTGACGCGCGTCCCCAACCTCCTCCCGTTTTCGCCGGAGAGCAACCGCGCGCCCCCCCACGATCCCCACCTCGCCTCTCGCCCGTTTCCTCGCAGCCTAGCACGCCCCGATAAAGCCCCGCGCTCCCTCTCACCTCTCACCCTCCTCACTTATCCAGCCACGCCCCCAGGCTGCCGCATTTGCTCGCCGGAAAACGCACGGCCGCCGCGCGGAAGTCTCGATTCCGGTGAGTCCCCGCCGCCCTTCCCCTCCCTCTCACTCTCCCTCTCTTCTCCTCGACCGTGCGCACCACCTAAGCCGCTCCGTTGAATTTTGGGCGCAGCACAGAGGCCACGCCGTGCGCGTTGAGATCGTCGGCGACCACCGCGCCTCCGACCTCTTCTCCCCATCGCTCCCGGAAGCGAGATCTCCCGCCATGAAGCCCGTCGTCCTCGCCGCGCCCTTCCACGCCGCTGCGACTGCTCCGACGAGCTCGAGGGCCGCGGGAGCGCAACTCCGGCGATCGCCCGAGGGCTTCCACCACCGCGACGCCATCTCCGGCCGGAGAGCCCTCCCGTCGCCTCTTAGCCGTCCGATTTGATCTGTGCGCCTAGGATTAGATCGCCCCGCGAAACGGTATCCTCCAGTGAGGTTGCGCCGCGTGGCCCCGCCTCGCCAGCGCACAGTCAGCCCCCTGTTTAAATAGTTTAAATTCTTTCTTCAAAAACAGAAACACCTGTCCCACTGTCAATTCAATAGAAAAATAAATATAGATCCAAAAATGGTGAGACTTGAACCTATAGAAAGCTAATCAAATTATCTACGCAAATAAATAAAAAATTAGGTGGTCTCTGTATAAAATTTTGGAGTAATCATTAATTTGCCAAAACCACTCATAAACACCATTTAATTCATAGTTTGAGTTCTACTACCTCAATTTTGTTAATTTTGTAGTCTCTGGATTCCTTAGAACTTGTAGAACACCATGGAACCAGAGAAAACCAAAATTGTATCGTGCACACACTTTCTATTTCAAATTTAGTCAAATCAGTTTTCTGTCCATAATTCAAATTCTGAAATGTATTTTTGAGTGAAACCAATTGGGTCACCTTGGTATTGGTACCCTCTATCCATAGAGACCAATGACCAAATTTTACAGAAACTTAAAAGTGTGTTTAAAATTTAATTAATCTAAAGATCTATAAATGGACTACTAAATTGGAGAAATTAAATTAATGCAATGAGATAAAACTCAACCAGAGCCTTATATCAACTAAATAAACCTCTCATATTTCCATACACACCTCAACACTACAACCAATATGTGTAAAACAAAATCTTGCATTCATGCATGCATACATGTTTATGTTTGTATTGTTTGAGTAGTGTGTTTATGTTTGTAATGTTATTGCCTGTTTAGATTTTGGAGAAGATCATTTTAACTCCTGTGATTTTTGTGCTTGCGCCGGTTGCTGCTACCAAGGCAAGTGATGCTCATGTCCTACTTTTTATTGCATTAGGGTTTTCAGTAGTGTGCATGATAGGTGATATTACTATTTTCCAAGTATATGCTATGCTCAGAACACCTAGTAGTGTGTAGCCAACCTGAAACCCCTGCTAGGTACTAGTTTAGCTATACCAGAACAATATCACAACTGCTGCTGCTATTTATTGGGTTGTGATACTTTGAAAATTGAAAATTAACAACCCAATGAAACACCTGGGTGGATTGGTAATTGCTTGGATTATGTTGAGTGGCTACTCAGGGCCATGTCTGTGGTGGTTGTCACCTGGGTAACCACTCCCAGGGCCATGGATGTGGTGGTTGTCACCTGTGGGTACACTTGTGGATTGCCACCCGGGACTAAAGAGATCTGTAGGTCTTCCATGTGTAGTTAGCTTCCAGTGCTGCCTTGAGGTAATATGGGCTCTGCCAAGATTAAGTAAGTTGTGGGGGTTCATCCTGTTGTATGACATGGGGTGGTAGAATTTTAGGAGCGTCGAGTCATGCTGGTATGGTTGAATCCCTCTTCCCAAAGATCTTGTCTCATTTTTCTCTCGGGGAAAATGAGTCTCAAGGTGAAAGTGCACAACCTCTGCAGAGTTAAAAACTAAGACCTTAGCCGTGTCCCCGGTTATGGGCCAGTTGAGCAAACTAGACATAGTTGGTGCTGAAGGATCTCCTCATCTTTTCTGAATGAATTAAAACATGGTAGAAACCTTTTCCTAGAGCATATGGTGTGTCTACCCCTCTGTGCTACCCCTTCAAACTCATGGTGTGTCTACCCATGATGCCTTTACCAAACTACATGGTGTGTCTATCCATGTTGACTTTCAAAGATTTTTCAATGATTTATCAAATATAGGACAAAATTGGCTTTATGCAAATAGCCCAGACTCCACCAGCCAAATATCATGTAGATAGTTATTCCTCAAAACTGCCACCATACAAGTGTCACTTGCCAGTACATTGTTTGTACTGACTTCCTCCCCTGTGGGGGCTGCATATTCCAACGTGTAGGTCATTCAGATGATGAGTAACTGTTTAGGATCTCGAGTCTACATTCCAACATGTCTGCCTGTGGCTCATGAAGAGAAGGGGGCTCATTGAAGATTGCTTTCCGTTGTATTTGCTTTGAACTCTGTTATTTGGGGCTAGTCTATGTTGACTATGCCAATTGTAAGACTATTTTATTTCGTATCCAATGGATCATACGTTGTAGATTGATGCTATTGCAATGAATATTTCATTTTGTCATGTGTATGCTATCAGTGATCCCGGGAATAGCAGGTACACATGTATTCTACCTTTGTAAAAAGGTAGGATGCTACAAAATGGTATTAGAGCATAGTGTTGCCTGTAGGATCGAGACCCTAGGTTTTGAAACCATAGGACCAAAACTATGTCAAACATTCATGGAATTTTTATTTTGCTTTTCCCTTTCCTTTGTTCTATTCTTGTATGTTCTTACCCTGTGCTAACCTTATTCCTTTCATTTTCCCAAATTTTAGATGGACCCGGCTGGCGATGACATCGATGATAGGTTTGCTTTTGCCGGAGATGCAGGGTTCTGGATGAGTAAGACCCTATATGACCTAGCCATGGATATTGGAATACCAGCTCCTCACTTCCACGGCGTGCCAGAGGTTATTGATGTTACTGGTGCTCAGAGGTGGCGCATCACGACCCATATTCCTGGACGTACAGTGGACCCAGATGACCATGGCATGGAATACGTCCAGAACTACCCAGACTACACAGCTTCAGTGAGTTCAGCCATGCTTGACGCCATCGCCCGCATCTGCCACAGGTACCGATACCATATCACTCACGGCAGTGTCTTTCGACTCTTCGGAGAGAGGGATGAGTCAGGATTACCTATTGATCATAGTCACCAACAGCTCACTCCTATACGTCATCACCTCATGGAGTTAGAGTTCGTGATGTCGAACATGGAGGAGGAGATGCTAAATCAAATGGAGGCATTTGATATCCAACAGAAGAAGTTTAGGGATCTAGGGAAAGCAATGTTGAACCTGGATGACATCAACAATGATCTGCGGGAAAAGCTTGATTTCAAGGATGCGACAATTGCTGCCCTCCGAGTGCAGAATGCTTACTACGCCAAGGACTCCAGTGAGATGGACGAGGTTAAGCAGGAGAGAGACCAGTTGAAGAACCAAGTTGAGGAACTGTAGAGGGAAGTAGCCCGACTGAGGGTGACACAGAGAGGGAAGGAGCCGATAGTACCCCCAGCCTCGGTTGATCACCAAGCACCTGCTGCAGAGAAAGACCATCTGGCTCCAGCTGCAGAGGAAGAGGAGGACCCTGAGGATCGAGTGTTTGAGAGTTCTTCTGAGAGCGACCCTAACATCGAGGAGAGCTGAACGGGAAACCGATCCCCTCTGAAGAAGCGCTTGAGGTCCACAGACTACTACAAGTTATTCGAGACTCGCAAGTGAAGAATCAAGATCTAGTGTCTGTTAGATGATCCCTTAGATTTTGTATCTCGTTTATGTTTTCCTGTATTGTCCTACTACTTGAAGTACGACGGTACCCATGACTCTTTTAGTTTCCTAAAAACCTTTGTTATATCTTTTGTTTGTGAGTTTGTTTGTTTGTGGTTTGTTTGATGTTTGTGCATGGGTAGAAATTTATTTCCCACTAGGCCCATCTTCCAATCTCATTTCTCCTCTATTCTTAAAACCCCAGATGCCTCCACGACCAGATCCAACCCAAGAAGCATTTCAGCAAATGTTGGCAGCCCAAACTCAGTTGATGTAGATGATGACTCAGTTCATGCAACACAACAACAACAACAACAACAACAACAACAACAACAACAACAACAACAACAACAACAACAACAACAACAACAACAACAACAACAACAACAACAACAACAACAACAACAACAACAACAACAACAACAACAACAACAACAACAACAACAACAACAACAACAACAACAACAGCAACAACAACAACAACAACAACAACCCTCCCCCACCACCGCCTCCAGTGGATAGGCTTACCAGATTCCTCAGGCTTAGGCCCAACAAGTTCTCCACTGCTACATAACCCATGGTGGCTGACGACTGGCTCCGTTCAGTTAACAAGGACTTGGTTGCTTGCGAGTGCAGCGATGCGGAGAAGGTCAGGTTCACTGCACATCTACTGGAGGGACCAGCCGCAATGTGGTGGGAGACATTCCAGATCACCCATCCTGTGGAAGGTCTGGACTGGGACACATTCAGAGCTGGCTTTCGTAATGCCCACATCTCATCAGGCATTATGAACCTCAAGAGGGATGAATTCCGCACTCTGAAGCAAGGTGGAAGGACCCTGAAGGAATACATGGATGATTTCTGTGCACTGTCCAGGTATGCCCCAGAGGACATTGATACTGATGCCAAGAGGAAGGAGAAATTCCTGAATGGACTCAAGGGAGAATTGAAGATACCACTATCTGTGGCATATGCTCCAAACTACCAGACACTGCTTGACCAGGCCATCACCCTGGACAACAACATCAACAAGGAGGAGAACCGCAAGAGGAAGTTTGGGAATGGCAAGAACCACACTGAAACATCTCACAAGAGGCATCACTCTTCTGAGAATAGCGGAGGCTATAGTGGTCACAAGCATGGAGGTCACTTCAACAGGAACAATGGCCACACATTCAATGGTGGGTACAGAGGCCATAGCTCCAATGGACATTTCAATGGTAATCACAACGGTCATCGTAATGGACATCATAATGGAAACAATGGACATCATCACTCAAACTCCAATGGAAAAAGGGACGTGTCTGATGTCACGTGCTTCAAGTGCAAGAAGAAAGGACACTATGCTGATCAATGCACAAAACCAAAGGCTATTGAAGCTTCTAAGCCCAATACATTCCAGAATGGACAAGTGAATCACCTTGACGTTGAAGAGGTGATGAATGAACCTGATGCTGTGATGGGTACGTTTCCACTCAACTCCTTTACAGCATTAGTTTTATTTGATACTGGAGCATCGCATTCATTCATATCAAAGGCATTCGTGGATAAAAATAAAATACCCACCAAATCAATAGGAAAAATATTCCAAGTGAGTTCCCCAGGTGGTGAGATGTCTGTTAGTACTAAGTGCGGGGGACTAATCCTAGAGATTGGGACCCACAAATTTCCAACACACTTAGTAATCCTACCATCACAAGGAATAGATGTTATCTTGGGTATGGATTGGATGACTACCTATGGAGGAGTCATAGACCGTGTCAATAGATCAATCACACTATCAACCCTAGAGGGAAAGAGAATTAGGTACAAACCCCACTTGGAACCTAAGGATATTAGTCTGAACTATCTTAAGGGGGTTAGCATAAACCATCTTAAGGAGGTTGGCCTAGACCAAGTGTCTGTGGTGAGAGAATACCCAGATGTATTTCTAGATGAGTTACCAGGAATGCCACCGGATAGAGATGTGGAATTTCTGATTGATTTGCTTCCGGGCACAGGCCCAATAGCAAAGAGACCTTACCCTATGTCCACAGATGAACTGAAAGAACTCAAAAAGAAACTTGAGGAGCAGTTGGGTAAAGGATTCATAAGAGAAAGTTCATCCCCTTGGGGAGCACCAGTTCTGTTTGTGGAGAAGAAGGACAAAAGTCAGTGTTTGGTTATGGACTATCGTTCGTTGAACGAGGTGACAATCAAGAACAAATACCCACTACCTAGAATCAACGACTTGTTTGATCAGTTGGAAGGGGCTAGTGTGTTTTCCAAGATCGATCTACGGTCTGGATATTTCCAACTCAAGATTAGAGAACATGACATTCCCAAGACTGCTTTTATCACTAGATATGGTTCATATGAGTATACGGTGATGCCCCTTGGCTTAACCAATTCCCCATCATACTTCATGAATATGATGAACAAGGTGTTCATGGAATTCCTCGATAAGTTTGTCGTAGTCTTCATTGATGACATACTAATCTACTCCAAGTGTGTTAAGGAACACGAGAAACACCTTCGTCTGATAATGGAGAAACTGAGGGAACACAAGCTTTATGCCAAGTTTAGCAAGTGTGAGTTCTGGCTGGGTGAAGTAGGATTTCTAGGACACATTGTGTCTAAAGAAGGAATTGCAGTAGACCCCTCAAAGGTTACTGCTGTAACGGAATGGGAACCACCCAAGAATGTAGGAGAGATCTGTAGCTTCTTAGGCTTGGCTGGTTACTATAGGAGATTCATTGAAAATTTCTCCAAGATCGCCAAACCAATGACTGAGCTACTGAAGAAAGAGAAGAAGTATGAATGGACTGAAACCTGTGAGACCAGCTTTCAAGAGTTGAAGAAGAGATTAGTGTCTGCACCTGTTTTGTGTTTGCCTGATCTGGAGAAGGAATTCCAAGTTTACTGCGACACTTCACGTCAAGGATTAGGAAGTGTGCTCATGCAAGGAGGTAGAGTTGCAGCTTATGCTTCAAGGCAACTTAAGAAACATGAAATTAACTACCCCACACATGATCTTGAACTGGCTTCAGTGGTTCATGCCTTGAAGACATGGAGACACTATTTAATGGGGAAACGTTGTGAAGTTTTCACTGATCACAAGAGTTTGAAGTACATCTTCACTTAGAAGGATTTGAACATGAGACAAAGGAGATGGTTGGAACTCATCAAGGACTATGATATGAGCCTACAATACCATCCTGGTAAGGCTAATGTAGTGGCTGATGCCTTGAGCCGTAAGGTTTATGTAAATTGTCTCTCAATCGAGGTGATACCCCAGGATCTATGTAAAGCCCTCCAAGACCTCAGTTTGGAAGTGGTACCTGAAGGATTTGTAACATCACTAGTGGTTCAACCAACCCTGATGGATAGGATCCGTAAAAGTCAGGAAGGAGATAAGGAAATAGAAGCAATCAAGAAAACCTTGAAAGAAGCACTAAGTGAAGGAAAGACCACCGAATTCAGAGAGGATGAGCAAGGAACTGTTTGGTTCGAGAAACGTATCTGTGTACCCAATGACCCTGAGTTGAGCAAGCTGATTTTCCAAGAAGCCCATGAGTCACCTTATTCCATTCACCCTGGTAACACCAAAATTTACATGGATTTGAAGGAAAGATTTTGGTGGAACAATTTGAAGAGAGATATTGCAGAATACATAGCCAAATGTGATGTTTGTAATAAAGTAAAGGCCGTGCACCAGAAACCAGCAGGATTGTTGCAACCATTGAGGGTTCCAGACTGGAAATGGGACCAAATTGGTATGGACTTTATCACTGGATTACCCCGAACCAAACCAGTATATGATTCAATTTGGGTAGTAGTTGATCGTCTGACAAAGATAGCCCACTTTGTGCCCGTAAAAACCACATATACTAGTGCAAAGTTGGCTGATATCTATATGAAGAAAATTGTCTGTCTTCATGGTGTACCCAAGAGTATCGTATCTGACAGAGGTACCCAATTTACCTCACACTTCTGGAAGCAACTACATGAATCATTAGGAACCAGATTAGAGTTCAGTATGGCATTTCACCCTCAGACAGATGGCCAAACTGAGAGAGTAAACCAGATTCTGGAAGATATGCTAAGAGCATGTGTCCTAGACTATGGATCTAGTTGGGATGATAACTTGCCTTATGCAGAATTCTCTTATAACAATAGTTATCAAGCTAGTATTGAGATGGCACCATTTGAATCCATGTATGGAAAGAAATGTACCACACCCCTTTTGTGGAGTGGTTTAGGAGAAAGGAGTTTCTTTGGCCCGGACATCATTCAAGAGGCTGAAGAGAAAGTTAGATTAATCAAGGATAGACTGAAGATAGCACAGTCAAGACAGAAAAGCTATGCTGACAACAAACATAGAGATGTTTCTTATGAAACAGGAGACAGAGTCTACTTGAGAGTATCACCCCTTAGAGGTGTGAAGAGATTTGGAATCAAAGGAAAACTAGCACCACGATTCATAGGACCATTCAAAGTGGTGTCTCGCAAAGGAGAGGTAGCATATGAATTGGAATTACCAGAAGTACTTTCAGCAATACACAATGTGTTCCATGTCAGACAGCTGAAGAAATGTCATCCTGAGATGTAAGAAACTTCCTTGAGTGATACAGTACCCCTAGGAGAGGTACAAATAGAAAGTGATCTGACTTATGAGGAGAAACCCATCAAAATCCTGGAAAGAGCTGAGAGGAATACCCATACCAAGACCATAAAATTTTGCAAGGTTCAGTGGAATCACCACACCGAGGAAGAAGCAACATGGGAACAGGAAGAAGACCTCAGAGAAGATCACCCTCACCTATTTGCTAGCCTTTTCGAAGCCCGAGGACGTGCTTCATCTTAAGGGGGTTAGTCTGTAACATCCTAGTTTTTTTTCAAAACTATCAAACTAGCATGCATACATATTATCATAACATAGTCACTCACAAGCACATTTAAAAATTTAAACATCACTAAACAAAAACCCTATGGGTTATACCTCTAAAAATAATTCTATTTTGACTCCCTGCAAATTCATCCATTTTGGATCTAATTTTGAATTTTCAAAAGCCACCAAAACATTCCAAAAGTTTAAAACCTTACAATTTAAATATTCTCCAAAACCATCAAATTTTAGTTGGCCCATCCAATAAATTGTTTGGGGTTTCCTTGGTGTAATAAAAGGAAAACAGAAAAGAAAAATAAAACAGAACAAAAAAAAAGAGAAAGGGAAGAATCGGCCGGCCCAATCCTCTTCCCCCTGTCTCTCTCTCTCGCGGCGGCCCATGGGCCCATCCCCTACCTACCGCGCGTGCGCCAGGCAGTCCAGCCCGCTTCCCTCACTCCCCCTCACTGCCATGTGGGCCCAGATGACGCCACGGCCGCGTCACGCTAACGCGCGTCCCCAACCTCCTCCCGTTTTCGCCGGAGAGCAACCGCGCGCCCCCCCCCCCACGATCGCCACCTCGCCCCTCGCCCGTTTCCTCGCAGCCTAGCACGCCCCGATAAAGCCCCGCGCTCCCTCTCACCTCTCATCCTCCTCACTTATCCAACCACGCCCCCAGGCTGCCGCATTTGCTCGCCGAAAAACGCACGGCCGCCGCGCGGAAGTCTCGATTCCGGTGAGTCCCCGCCGCCCTTCCCCTCCCTCTCACTCTCCCTCACTTCTCCTCGACCGTGCGCACCACCTAAGCCACTCCGTTGAATTTTGGGCGCAGCACAGAGGCCACGCCGTGCGCGTTGACATCGTCGGCGACCACCGCGCCTCTGACCTCTTCTCCCCGTCGCTCCCGGAAGCGAGAGCTCCCGCCGTGAAGCCCGTCGTCCTCGCCGCGCCCTTCCACGCCGCTACGACTGCTCCGACGAGCTCGAGGACCGCGGGAGCGCATCTCCGGCGATCGCCCGAGGGCTTCCACCACCGCGACGCCATCTCCGGCCGGTGAGCCCTCCCGTCGCCTCTTAGCCGTCCGATTTGATCTGTGCGCCTAGGATTAGATCGCCCCGCAAAACGGTATCCTCCAGTGAGGCTGCGCCGCGTGGCCCCGCCTCGCCAGCGCACAGTCAGCCCCCTGTTTAAATAGTTTAATTTCTTTTTTCAAAAACAGAAACACCTGTCCCACTGTCAATTCAATAGAAAAATAAATATAGATCCAAAAATGGTGAGACTTGAACCTATAGAAAGCTAATCAAATTCTCTACGCAAATAAAAAAAATATTAGGTGGTCTCTGTATAAAATTTTGGAGTAATCATTAATTTTACAAAACCACTCATAAACACCATTTAATTCATAGTTTGAGTTCTACTACCTCAATTTTGTTAATTTTGTAGTGTCTGGATTCCTTAGAACTTGTAGAACACCATGGAACCACAGAAAACCAAAACTGTATCGTGCACACACTTTCTATTTCAAATTTAGTCAAATCAGTAATCTGTCCATAATTCAAATTCTGAAATGTATTTTTGAGTGAAACCAATTGGGTCACCTTGGTATTGGTACCCTCTATCCAGAGAGACCAATGACCATATTTTACAGAAACTTAAAAGTGTGTTTAAAATTTAATTAATCCAAAGATCTATAAATGGACTACTAAATTGGAGAAATTAAATTAATGCAATGAGATAAAACTCAACCAGAGGCTTATATCAACTAAATAAATCTCTCATAATGCCATACACACCTCAACACTACAACCAACTTGTGTAAAACAAAATCTTGCATTCATGCATGCATACATGTTTATGTTTGTATTGTTTGAGTAGTGTGTTTATGTTTGTAATGTTATTGCCTCTTTAGATTTTGGAGAAGATAATTTCAACTCCTGTGATTGTTGTGCTTGCGCCGGTTGCTGCTACCAAGGAAAGTGATGCTCATGTCCTACTTTTTATTGCATTAGGGTTTTCAGTGGTGTGCATGATAGGTGATTACTATTTTCCAAGTATATGCTATGCTCAGAACACCTAGTAGTGTGTAGCCAACCTGAAACCCCTGCTAGGTACTAGTTTAGCTATACTAGAACAATATCACAACTGCTGCTGCTATTTATTGGGTTGTGATACTTTGAAAATTGAAAATTAACAACCCAATGAAAAACCTGGGTGGATTGATAATTGCTTGGATTATGTTGAGTGGCTACTCAGGGCCATGTCTGTGGTGGTTGTCACCTGGGTAACCACTTTCAGGGCCATGGATGTGGTGGTTGTCACCTGAGGGTACACTTGTGGATTGCCACCCAGGACTAAAGAGATCTGTAGGTCTTCCATGTGTAATTAGCTTCCAGTGCAGGCTTGAGGTAATATGGGCTCTGCCAAGATTAAGTAAGTTGTGGGGGTTCATCCTGTTGTATGACATGGGGTGGTAGAATTTTAGGAGCGTTGAGTCATGCTGGTATGGTTGAATCCCTCTTCCCAAAGATCTTGTCTCATTTTTCTCTCGGGGAAAATGAGTCTCAAGGTGAAAGTGCACAACCTCTGCAGAGTTAAAAACTAAGATCTTAGCCGTGTCCCCGGTTATGGGCTAGTTGAGCAAACTAGACATAGTTGGTGCTGAAGGATCTCCTCATCTTTTCTGAATGAATTAAAAATTGGTAGAAACCTTTTCCTAGAGCATATGGTGTGTCTACCCCTCTGTGCTACCCCTTCAAACTCATGGCGTGTCTACCCATGATGCCTTTACCAAAGTACATGGTGTGTCTATCCATGTTGACTTTCAAAGATTTTTCAATGATTTATCAAATATAGGACAAAATTGGCTTTATGCAAATAGCCCAGACTCCACCAGCCAAATATCATGTAGATAGTTATTCCTCAAAACTGCCACCATATGTAGCGCCCTCACATTTAATAATGTAAGAACTACTGTGTTAAGTGCTAGTCCCTGGATCAATGCTAGCACCACAGAACAAAATGTAATTGTATCTTTGCAGAAGTATCAAAAATTATTACAAAGGATCCAGGATAGCCAAGTATGGCTTTATTACAAAGTGCATAGTCTTGAAAGACTAGCAAAACTCAGAGTTCTAAACAGCAGAAATAAAGGTAGCAATGAGCCTCCATCTTCAACCATGCGCCACAGGCATTACATGTTGGGTGTAGACTCGAGTCCAAGCACTTAATCAAACTTCATCCTCTGAATTTCCTGCACGTTGGAATCTGCAGCCCCCGAAGGAGATTCAGTACAAACAATGTACTGGCAAATGACACTATGGTGGATATAAAATGGCAAGTCTAAACTACATGCATATCTGGCTTGGTGGAGTTTAGGCTATTTTGCAGAAAGCAAGTTTTTCCCTAACACTTTTGAAAAAGAGTTTTCTTTCAAAGATTGGCACCATGGGACACACCCATGAGCACCACAACTAATATTTCCTTAGCCAATATTTTACTTCTTCAAAACGGTGTTGAGATTCTTCTGTCCATCCTTGTCCAGCTGCTCGAAGTTGTCCTTTCCGGGAACACGGCTATGATCATAGTTTCTAACTCTGCAGAGGTTGTGCACTTTCACCCTTTGTCTTCAATTAGCCCAAACATCCTATACACCCGGAGTGCATCGTGGAAAGGAGAGAATTGAGACGAGATCTTTCAGAAGCAAGAATTCAACCCAACCAGCAAGACCCGTTCCACCTACAATTCTGCTACATCTTCATGTCAAGCATGGGTTGAACTCTCACAACTTAGTTGATCAAGACAGAGCCCATATGTCAAAGGGCTGCACGGAAAGCTACTAAACTTAGAGGGACTTAGGAATCTCTTTGTTCCTGGGTGGCCATCCACAAGTGTACTCCTTCGGTGATAAACACCATTGATTTGGCCCTAGGGAGCCACTCAACATAATCCAATCACATCCAAAATCCACCCAGGTGTTTCATTGGAAGTTTATACTTAGAATTTTTCCACAACATTGAGTAAAACAAATTTGTAGCAAGGCTAAGCATCAACTAAGTATATGTTTCCAAAATAACAAGTCTAAAGGATGGCTACACACTACTTGGGATTTTGCATAGCATAATAATAACTTAGTAAAATTTCCTATCATGCATGCTACTCAAAAACACTAATAATGCATAGTAAAATATGGGAGATTTGATGGTGTGTCACTTGCCTTGGCAATGGGATGAACAATCACAACAATAACAGCAACAAGAGTAGACTTGCTCCTCTTCACAATCTAATACAAGCAAAACATGCCACACATAAACATACAACACAAACATAACATAGAAACAATACAAAAATATGTATGCATGTTATGCCATGATCAAATTAATGCACCAAATTCACAACTAGCAATAATTACTAACAATGATGTTCTCTGGTGTTAATAACATGGTTATGATGCATGAAAAAGTTTGTAATGCAACAAGAGGCAAATAAGCAGCTTAACCAAATTAAATAGGGTTAATTAACTATCTACAAGATCTTATCGAAATAAGGTTCATAAAAAGGTAGATCTAAACCTAACACATTAATAAGATCTAAAAAGCAAGTAAAACAATCAACGACAACTTCATGGATGACTAAGAACGAAATATAGATTTGAAATTTCGAGTTACTCCGGTGGTAAAAGTAGATCGGAATTATAGAAACAGATCTGTAACTCAAATCGAAAAACTCAAAGAACGAAAGTTGTAGATAATGATGAGATGCAGCTACAGTAGAAATTTGAGCGAAAACGGACAAACGGTTGAAGAGTAATTGAGTAATTACCGCTTCAGATCTGAAAGAGTAGATCGCGAAATTCTCCGGCTGTGGTGGATGAAAAGAGGTGAGGTTTCTTGGGATGGATTGGTATCGACGATATCTAAAACTCTCGTGAAGGCTTGAACGTCAACCGAGGAACTCACGGACCGTGGTGAGTAAAATACCACAAAACAGATCTGAAATTGGAGTTTCGAGTTTGGGACGACCTCACGGCCGGGGCTGGGG
Source organism: Alopecurus myosuroides (assembly GCA_028641055.1). NCBI lineage: Eukaryota > Viridiplantae > Streptophyta > Magnoliopsida > Poales > Poaceae > Alopecurus > Alopecurus myosuroides. The sequence continues at coordinate 273,927,196 of CM054059.1, forward strand.
TATTTATAGGTGGGTAGGTCGGTGGAAAGTTGCTCCTTGGAGTAGGGAACAAGCAGAAAGAAGCGGAATTGAATTTGGACTCTCCGATGAAGAGATATGCGAGTTTGAATGAGCATAGGTCAAGAAAAACGGGATTTGTACCGGATTCGTACGATCGTACGAGGCTGCGTATGTGGGCTGTGCATTCCTGGGCCGGCCCATGCGAGCTCGCAGGTTTTTTTTTTTTTTACCAAAACTAAAATGCTAATAACTTTTGAAATATAACTCGGAATCGAGTCAAACAAATTTCTAAAATCTTGAAATTTAAAACTCTATCATATTTGACTATTATTAAGTAATTTTAGGCAAAAAAAAAAATATTCAATTATCCTTTAGCTTATAAACGCCTTATAGCAGGATTTTGAGCTTTTTAAAACACGATTTTGTTTTGAGGTTTAAAATGCAACACTCAAATGCAAGTTTTGAAACGATGTCATGCTATGCGGATGCTCTAAATGCAAAACATTCCAAATGTAAAATTTGGGATGTTACAAACTAACCCCCTTAAGATGAATCTCGTCCCGAGATTCGGAATGGCTAGCAAATAGGTGTGGATGGGTTTTCCTACAGTCAATATCTAGGCTAACCCCCTTAAGAGAATATACTTGAGATTGTACTTCCACTAGGCAATTTGGATAATGGAACATGTGATGGAATAAAATGAGTTAGGGGTTACCATTCACAAAATCCATGTTGATATGATTCACATGCCCCTTCTTGAATGGGTTAGGCTTGGAAGCTTCTGCAGTCTTCTGCTCTGGGCAATCAGTTGCATAATGTCCCTTGTTTCTGCACTTGAAACACATCACTTGACTAAGATCCCTCTTCACTTCATGGTTGTGGTTGTGGTGTCCATTGCCATTTGAGTGACCATTGTTGTTACCATTGGTTTCCTTGAGTCCTTCAACATGATCATGACCATTATGAGTGTGTCCATTCCCACCATTGTGATGGTTCTCATGTTTATGGAAATTGTGTCCTCCATTGGATGTGTGCCTCTTATATGAGGGTCCAGATTGGTACTTCCCACCATCACTGTACTTCCTCTTCCTATTTTCCTCCTTTGTCATGTTGTTATCCAAGGTAATGGCTTGGTCCAACAGAGTTTGATAATTTGGGGCATATGCTACAGACAAAGGTATCTTCAGTTCTCCTTTAAGTCCGTTGAGAAATTTCTCCTTCCTCTTGGCATCAGTGTCAATGTCCTCTGGTGCATACCTTGATAAAGAATGGAAATCATCCATATACTCCTTTAAAGTTCTACCTCCCTGCTTCAGGCTACGAAACTCCTCCTTCTTGAGGTTCATTATCCCAGATGAGATATGTGCATTGCGGAATCCCTCCTTGAAATCATCCCAAGTCATGCCTTCCAGTGGATGAGTCACTTGGTAAGTTTCCCACCACATTGCAGCAGGTCCTTCTAACAGATGTGCGGTGAATCTCACCTTCTCCGCATCAGTGCACTCACAAGTTACTAAGTCCTTGTTGATCGAACGAAGCCAGTCGTCTGCCTCAATAGGATCAGTAGCATATGAGAACTTGTTAGGCCTAAGTCTCAGAAATCTGGTAAGTCTATCCATTGGGGGTGGTGGTGGGGGATTGTTGTTGTTGTGATTGTTGTTGTTGTTCATTGCTGCTACAAATTGAGTCATCATCTGTAGAAGTTGGGCTTGAGAGGTGAGCATCTGTTGTAGGGCATCATTGTTGTTGTTGTCCTCATTGTTGTTGTTGTTGGGGTCGCGACGAGGAGGCATCTGTGAGTTTTCAGCATAGATGAGGAAAAGATAGATAGAGCTATGAGGAGAAAATTTTCCTACCCATGCACAATACAACAAGACAAACAATCAGTGGAAAATAACAACTTAAAATATTTTAGCCCTTAACCAAATTTCGAAATTTGGACTTAGTTTTTGAAAAACTTAAGCGAAACAACTTAGTTCAAACCAAAACAATCTATAATTGCCATATCACAAGTTGATAGGTCAATACTCAAACAAAAACTCTAGCTAACGCATTCTGCCTTGGTGGTCAACTACTGGGTTGGATCATAACTCTTCACAATGATCTCTATGTTCTTGTACATCTTCAGCTCCTTCTCAAGGGCGTTGATCTCTTCTTCAGCTTCTTGAAGATCCTTCTGAGTGTGATAAAGTCTCCATGTAAGTCTTTCTCCAAGTTCTGTGATTGCCTCCCATGCAGCGCATCTAGCTGACTCGAAGAATGATGTGTATTGTTGTGGGTTGGTGAAGATGTAGTCCCCTTGTGTCTTGTGATCATACTCCTTGCTTCTGTATAGGTGAAGTTGAACCCACCAATACTCTTGGCCATCTTCAATGAAAGGAAAACCTTTGTAGAGTGCTGCTCCTCCAAATCCTAACTTTGTCATTAGGTTCTTCAATGCCTTTGGGAATTCAGTCTCACAATCTAGAGTCATGGTCATCAATGGGCCCTTCTTGATTGATTCAAAGAGGTTGGTCATCTATCAGGGAGATAAGATATTAGAGGATGGAACAATAGGTAGAAATACCAGAAGAAGAGTTGTTCTAGCTACGTTAGAGTAGAATAGATGGTCAATCCTAGGGTCCTTGAAGTCCTTGGTGGTGGTGAAGTTGCAGCTCTTCATCTTTGAGTTGGTACTCCTCGGTGATTGCGAATTTGAAGTTCCATCATATTTGAGTTTTGAAGTGTAGGGGAAAACATAGGTCATAGAAGCATAAGGTAAGGAGGTACTAGATACGAGATAAGTAAAGGTACTTAGAAAATATTAAGTCTTCTTTCATGGTGATCATTTGCTCATTAACAACTTATTGAAATTTGGATATTCACTATAGTGAGAGAGACTGGCACCCGCAAAGCCAATCAGGGAACCGGTCTCATGTACGTGGACATGTAATGTTGGTCCGGGCCGCTTCATCTCACTATGCCGCTAGGATCCAAAAATACTCAAAGGAGTTAATAAATTTTGACCAAAAGGTTTTCCAAACCTAAGGGCTCGAACCTACAGGCAACACTTTGCTCTGATACCATTTTGTAGCGCCCTCACATTTAATAATGTAAGAACTACTGTGTTAAGTGCTAGTCCCTGGATCAATGCTAGCACCACAGAACAAAATGTAATTGTATCTTTGCAGAAGTATCAAAAATTATTACAAAGGATCCAGGATAGCCAAGTATGGCTTTATTACAAAGTGCATAGTCTTGAAAGACTAGCAAAACTCAGAGTTCTAAACAGCAGAAATAAAGGTAGCAATGAGCCTCCATCTTCAACCATGCGCCACAGGCATTACATGTTGGGTGTAGACTCGAGTCCAAGCACTTAATCAAACTTCATCCTCTGAATTTCCTGCACGTTGGAATCTGCAGCCCCCGAAGGAGATTCAGTACAAACAATGTACTGGCAAATGACACTATGGTGGATATAAAATGGCAAGTCTAAACTACATGCATATCTGGCTTGGTGGAGTTTAGGCTATTTTGCAGAAAGCAAGTTTTTCCCTAACACTTTTGAAAAAGAGTTTTCTTTCAAAGATTGGCACCATGGGACACACCCATGAGCACCACAACTAATATTTCCTTAGCCAATATTTTACTTCTTCAAAACGGTGTTGAGATTCTTCTGTCCATCCTTGTCCAGCTGCTCGAAGTTGTCCTTTCCGGGAACACGGCTATGATCATAGTTTCTAACTCTGCAGAGGTTGTGCACTTTCACCCTTTGTCTTCAATTAGCCCAAACATCCTATACACCCGGAGTGCATCGTGGAAAGGAGAGAATTGAGACGAGATCTTTCAGAAGCAAGAATTCAACCCAACCAGCAAGACCCGTTCCACCTACAATTCTGCTACATCTTCATGTCAAGCATGGGTTGAACTCTCACAACTTAGTTGATCAAGACAGAGCCCATATGTCAAAGGGCTGCACGGAAAGCTACTAAACTTAGAGGGACTTAGGAATCTCTTTGTTCCTGGGTGGCCATCCACAAGTGTACTCCTTCGGTGATAAACACCATTGATTTGGCCCTAGGGAGCCACTCAACATAATCCAATCACATCCAAAATCCACCCAGGTGTTTCATTGGAAGTTTATACTTAGAATTTTTCCACAACATTGAGTAAAACAAATTTGTAGCAAGGCTAAGCATCAACTAAGTATATGTTTCCAAAATAACAAGTCTAAAGGATGGCTACACACTACTTGGGATTTTGCATAGCATAATAATAACTTAGTAAAATTTCCTACCATGCATGCTACTCAAAAACACTAATAATGCATAGTAAAATATGGGAGATTTGATGGTGTGTCACTTGCCTTGGCAATGGGATGAACAATCACAACAATAACAGCAACAAGAGTAGACTTGCTCCTCTTCACAATCTAATACAAGCAAAACATGCCACACATAAACATACAACACAAACATAACATAGAAACAATACAAAAATATGTATGCATGTTATGCCATGATCAAATTAATGCACCAAATTCACAACTAGCAATAATTACTAACAATGATGTTCTCTGGTGTTAATAACATGGTTATGATGCATGAAAAAGTTTGTAATGCAACAAGAGGCAAAGAAGCAGCTTAACCAAATTAAATAGGGTTAATTAACTATCTACAAGATCTTATCGAAATAAGGTTCATAAAAAGGTAGATCTAAACCTAACACATTAATAAGATCTAAAAAGCAAGTAAAACAATCAACGACAACTTCATGGATGACTAAGAACGAAGTATAGATTTGAAATTTCGAGTTACTCCGGTGGTAAAAGTAGATCGGAATTATAGAAACAGATCTGTAACTCAAATCGAAAAACTCAAAGAAAGAAAGTTGTAGATAATGATGAGATAAGCTGCAGTAGAAATTTGAGCGAAAACGGACAAACGGTTGAAGAGTAATTGAGTAATTACCGCTTCAGATCTGAAAGAGTAGATCGCGAAATTCTCCGGCTGTGGTGGATGAAAAGAGGTGAGGTTTCTTGGGATGGATTGGTATCGACGAGATCTAAAACTCTCGTGAAGGCTTGAACGTCAACCGAGGAACTCACGGACCGTGGTGAGTAAAATACCACAAAACAGATCTGAAATTGGAGTTTCGAGTTTGGGACGACCTCACGGCCGGGGCTGGGGTATTTATAGGTGGGTAGGTCGGTGGAAAGTTGCTCTTTGGAGTAGGGAACAAGCAGAAAGAAGCGGAATTGAATTTGGACTCTCCGATGAAGAGATATGCGAGTTTGAATGAGCATAGGTCAAGAAAAACGGGATTTGTACCGGATTCGTACGATCGTACGAGGCTGCGTATGTGGGCTGTGCATTCCTGGGCCGGCCCATGCGAGCTCGCAGGTTTTTTTTTTTTTACCAAAACTAAAATGCTAATAACTTTTGAAATATAACTCGGAATCGAGTCAAACAAATTTCTAAAATCTTGAAATTTAAAACTCTATCATATTTGACTATTATTAAGTAATTTTAGGCAAAAAAAAAAATATTCAATTATCCTTTAGCTTATAAACGCCTTATAGCAGGATTTTGAGCTTTTTAAAACACGATTTTGTTTTGAGGTTTAAAATGCAACACTCAAATGCAAGTTTTGAAACGATGTCATGCTATGCGGATGCTCTAAATGCAAAACATTCCAAATGTAAAATTTGGGATGTTACACCATACAAGTGTCACTTGCCAGTACATTGTTTGTACTGACTTCCTCCCCTGTGGGGGCTGCATATTCCAATGTGCAGGTCATTCAGATGATGAGTAACTGTTTAGGATCTCGAGTCTACATTCCAACATGTCTGCCTGTGGCTCATGAAGAGAAGGGGGCTCATTGAAGATTGCTTTCCGTTGTATTTGCTTTGAACTCTGTTATTTGGGGCTAGTCTATGTTGACTATGCCAATTGTAAGACTATTTTATTTCGTATCCAATGGATCATACGTTGTAGATTGATGCTATTGCAATGAATATTTCATTTTGTCATGTGTATGCTATCAGTGATCCCGGGAATAGCAGGTACACAGGTATTCTACCTTTGTAAAAGGTAGGGTGCTACATATGGTTGAATTGGATTCCTGAATCTTTCTTGTGATTTGGTGTAAATATATCGCTTGTATGTAAGATATATAGTTGCAGTGTGGTTATATAGTTGTGTGGGTAAGTTAAAATAAAGTGCTATCTCTTTTTCTTTAATTTGTAACAAAAGTGTAATTTTTCTGAGCTCTCTACGTATGAGATAATGATTTAAATATTGGTGAGATACACGGTAATATAATAAGTTATATAGTCTTCTTATTCTAGATAAGTGATATTTAATTTACACGACTCCGATATTTGTGGCATACATAGTAATATGGTAATTTAGAGAACTCCTTATTCTAGATACATGCTATTTAATTTACACATCTCAAAGCTTACTTAGTGGGTGGTGCTAGATATAAATGGAAGGGAGCACGACATGCAATTCTACTACAAGTGGTACTTGAAAGTACCCAAAGGTCAACTAGAGGGGGGGTGAATTGGTGACCTACAAATTTTAATCCTTTTTCAGTTTTAGATGGGCTTTAGGAAGTAAATAACTTGGTTATCTAGATATGCAACTAGGTAGACACCCTAAGTGACAAATAATGAGTATGCAACAGAAGTAAATGCAAGGCACAAGATAACCACAAGTGAAAATACGGAGACATGGATATGTTTCCCGTAGTTCCTTCTTAAAAGAAGTACGTCTACGTTGGAGAGGTGGGGAGCCACCTAGGCGCTCCTCAATAGCACGGATGTGCACACCTTGTTCTCCTTGAGCTTCTCCGGTGAGGGAGATTCTCGTTTCCACTATGAGGTCGACTTGAAGGTGTTGACCAAGCCTTTACAAGTGGTTGAGGCTACTCCAGAAGTGAGATGGAGGCTCTCAACAATCCGAAGCTTCTTGCTACAAGGTGGAAGCTACAAGCACCAGGGTTTCTCTAGGCTGACAAAGATACCAAGAGATTACAAGATCCCAAGAGGTATGGTGTGGGAATACAATTTTCAGCTTGGTAGAAAGGTAGATCTAGGCCTCTTCCATGAGATCCTTGAAAGGCATCGAGTTTGGTTGGAGGAGGAGGGAGATCGGGGCGTTTTGAGCTCTTGAACAATGGAGGAGAGAGAGGAATGGACGAACTAGCTGTCTAGAGGAAGAAGACAACTATTTATAGCCTCCTCCAATTTCTAACCGTTGCAGAACGCCAGGGCAGGAATATTCCGGGGTTAGCACCGGAAATTTCTGGGGCAGTTAGGCTGGATATTTGAAATATTCGGGGGGCGGATTTTTGAATATTCCGGCCAATAATCCGCCCCCATCTCTGCGTGCGGGCAGCAGCACGACGCTGGATTTCTGCTAAGGACTGAGGCCGGATATTTGAAATATCCGGGGGGGCGGAATTTTGAATACTCCGGGGCCGGAATTTTCCGGCCAATATTCCGCCCCGCATCTCTGCGCGCGGGCAACTGCAAAATCTCCAAAAACTGCTAAGGACCTTAGGGCCGGAAATTTGCCCTGAAATATTCCGGGCAAATATTCGCCCCACCTTCTGTGCGCGGGCAGATGGAGTATGGCACTTAGCCATTTTGCTGGAGCCAGAGAGGCCGGAATATTCCGGTGCTGGGGCCGGAAATTCCGGTCCTTATACCCCGGAATTTCCGGGGGCATCCCCTGAATAATTCGGCTGCAGTTAGATCATCTCCAGAAAAATCCTATGTGAAAATCCCTCAAGAATATCATCGTGAATTATATGCGGGGTGATCTGTAGACACTTAAACCAACAGGTTAGAGATTATACCCGCGTTGTTATCATCACCAAAATCATCAGAGGAGACATGAGCTTTCAATCTCCCCCTTTTTGGTGAGTGATGACAACACGGGTATTTGCAATTTGCATAGAGATAATCCAGGGCGATAATTTAGGAAATAACACATCACAGATAGCATAACTTAGGAGACATGCCTCCTGATAATATAAGTTCACGAACTGAAATCCCCGAATGAGAAAAACAAAATTGTTTGAAAAGCACGATAGAAAACCAACTAAAAAACAGCCCACCCAAGCAAATCCCCGTGATCACTAGATGTTATCCCCCTTTGGCGTCAGGATACCAAAAAGAGAGAAGGAAGCACTACGTCCCATGGAGCAAACTCTAGGCCTGAGTATCTTCTTCCTCCTCCTCTCTAGTAGTAGCAATGTCCTCATCATCAGCAACATACAGATCCCAGTCGATGTCGCGGTTGTTCCAGTTGCGGTAGGGAATCCTGTCAGGGAGAGGAGCGGGAACATTGGGGATGTTGAGAGCAGTCATGATGGTGCGCTGATTCTCCTGGATGTTGCGGCGCTCAACATAGGCATGGTAGTTCTCCTTGTGGATGCACACATTCATGCACATCACCTTCTCAATGGCACGTGTGAGCCATGAGCGCTTCTTGGTGCCTGGAGGAGGTGGACGCATCCGAGGATCACGGTGTCCCTGGCCAGTGGCACCAACGTCATGAGCAGCCTGCTGAGTGTGGGCGGCCTTCTTGTACAGCTTGACGTCCTTGTGCTCATCACAATCCAACTCCAGATCATCACGGAGTTCAGCAGGGTAGCGAGACTTGATGAGCTTCATGATGTATGGAGCATACGGGGGCACCTTGCAGTTGAAGAGAGCAAAGTGGATCTCGTTGAAGATGAAATCCATCACATCAATCTTGTGACGCTCAGTATCAGTCATGTTGCCCTCAGTGAAGGTCATGTAGGCGTGGTACATGAGGTTCACCAAGCCACCACGGATCTCATCATTATTGCCACCACTCGGGGCAATAGTCTCTCTGAACATGCGCAACAGGATGTCATAAATAGGAAAGAGACCCTTTGCAGAGCCCACAATACCACGAGGACCATACATATCAGCAAGCTTGTTCTTCTCATACTTCATCCCGTGAATGTGCATGCGAGTACCCTGACGGACATTGAGACCGGCAAAGGGGTATCCAAGCTCAGCTGCAAAGTCATGGAACGTGGCGGTGAGCAGGTGAGGGCCAGACATCGAGGACATCCCAATCTCCTCAGAATCATCTATGACAAGAGTGGAGTAGAACTGCTGAATATAGGGTGGTGTTGAAGGAGCATTGGGTCTCCATGAGGGGACGCAGACCCAGAAGTTCAGCCAGCTGCACAGAGTTCTTGAAGTATGCGGGATTGGCAGCCATGTGTGCAAAGTTGATATACTTCATTGGGAAAACTGGCTTGCTCATCACAGTGTACACTTGCTTGAAAAGAGTTTCCTGCTCAACGTGCCAGAAGCAGGAGCCAATAGTTGGGTCTTGAGGACCCTCAGTGTACCAGGCCTTGGCGCGACAGGCCTTGAACTCGGAGATGGACATGGTGGCAAGGTTAAGAGCAGCCTTGCCCTGTTGCTTGTTGGCCCTGCGAGCTGCCCTGGAAGCATCACGGCCACGCGCGTACTCCTGCTCTGCATCCCTCTCACGACGGCGAGTCTCCGCCTCATCCACAAAAGTACCCTCATCATCTTCCCTCAAGTGACGCCACCTCTTGCGAGAGCTAGTCACCTTACGAGGCCTAGAGGTTGAACCATCTGCGAGAAAAGCAAGAGAAAGCGCAAAGAAAAACAAAAAATGATCAAAACGGGGGCTCACATCTTGTGGAAGTGGAATAACATATATCAGTTACAGATTCAGGGCAGGCCGGATATTCCGGTCTGGGGCGGAAATTCCGGTCTCAGACGAAATTTCCGGGGAGCGGAAATTCCGGTCTGGGGCGGAAATTTCCGGCCCTCGAAATTTTGCATCAAATCTGAGAATATGGCCTGCCAAGAATATAAAACAAATAAATAAATGTTCTACAGTCTCGTCTAGAAATATAAATAATGCGTGGAGAAAGATTATTCTTATTGGCGCAAAAGGAAAGATGTTTACATATACTTAAATACGGAATATATATTGCCATTCAAACAGATAGTGTCAGTAAAATAAGAACAAGAAATTGTAAATAAAACATTTTACACCGAACGGCTATTATCATATTATTATTAAGCATTTACATGCACAGCCGTCACATACTTCGCAACTACTCCTAAGCATGACCATTACACTATCACTTCCATAGCTCACGAACACAGAGGCACAGAGATACGGCAGCTGTACCTAACTACATCTTATTCTAGCATCTACTACTCCTACTGCCAATACCAGCAACACTACTACTACCATAGGAGATGTGGCTAATATCCTGCATCGTTGTCTTCGTCATCTGACGAGAGAATCACAATGATCTCCTTCTTTGTCTCCAGATAGCGGCGGGCATGTGGGACGAGAGCGCCACCCAGCTCGTTGTCTCCCTCCGTAGCCTCACCTAACGGAATGGCGAGAGCGCCACCCAACTCGTTGTCTCCCTCCGTACCTTCACCTGACGGAATAACGAAAGCGCCACCCAGCTTGTTGTCAGCTTCCGTAGCTTCACCTGACGGAATGGCGTCATGCTCGGTAAGTTCGTCAGATGGAACCTCGAGGTGCAAACATGTGGGTGCCCTCGTCGCCGTCAGCATTTTCTTCAGTCGAGCCGCCGCTACCTGCAGATGCAAACAAACTCGAGGGAAAACCTGGCTGGCATGGGTAGCTCTCGTCAGAAGGAGGTGGCGCCATAGCTAAGGGAACGTGGTCGCTGAACGGAAGAGGCACAGAGACGTGGACAACCGTTCCGTTGATGTACATAGGAATAGGGAAAACTGGACGACCCATGGGAGCGACAGCTAGAAAGGAGCTAAGGAAGACAAAAATGGACACGGGTTGAACTGGTACGGTTGGTCGGTATTGCAGTAATTTGTGGGAACACATGTTCTGTGGCGATCGTGAGGTGGGCGTCATGCAGGGCCGTGTGTACAGACAAGCGGCAACACGTGCATGATAAAGCTAACAAACAGCTGGCCATGTATATTCCTGTCAGGAGCAAGGTGGCACCGTAGTGTGACGACAAGTAAACACACTCAGGGCCACGCGTTGAATAGAACATGTAGCGTGGCGGCCACGTTTGCTCCGACGGGTGCACGGGTAGGTGTCGATCCATATGAAAGCAGGACTGAAACTGACATGTATGCTCCACTATTGCTGGCCACTTTGGATGGCTTTTTTTTAGAATACGACTGACGGCAGAACTTAAACGGTGAACCAAGCGCTAATTGCAAAATGTCAGAGAAATTTTTCAACGAGTAAAGGAGTTCGGATACATCTCAGTAACAAAGTAATCACCTTATTTAGTATCTTACACTTGCTTCTGTTCATTTAATGTCAGTTAGACCTTCAACGTTGGAGCACTTGACATGTAGATCATGTATTATGTATTGTGGTGTACCAAATAACCCAAGAAAACAAATTTAAGTAATTGCAAAAAAAACAAAAAATATATAAATTAGCTAGTACATATAGCCATTATATTGCTTTAGATCTCTTAGCAATAAATATTTAATTTCGGTACCATCACAAAACATATAGGAAAACATAAGTAGCTTACAATCTCGCGTGCATTAAACCTCGCACATATAGTAATCTTTTTCAGTTATCACTGATATTTCTATTACAGGGAACACCATTTTCACAATTTTTGATATGTCGTCATGGCTTGCCAAATGATAAGGCAATAGATATGCGTGCAATTTAGAAGGCAAGATACCATGATCAACGCACCAAACAGAGCACTGGTACCGATATATGCTCCTTTCTTCAGCTGACCCTGAGTTGCTAGTCGAATCGCTGACCGTGTAATGCTTATGTACTAAACAAAACCCACCTAAAATATACTCAACAATCCGCGGTGTACAAAAGTTACAAGGTATATCCACAAGAGTAAGGTTAACCAACTGATCAAGTTTAGACTCGACTGATCCATAAGATGGTGTCCACCTGAACAACGATATTTCATTGCGAGCAACTGCTTCTTCAAAGTGAACCGTTAAAAAGTCACACAAATCAACGTCTCTTCTAGGAGCATCAAAGCGCAATAAATATATATCCTTTTCAAGAACCTTAACTTCTATCCGAAGAGTTCCAACATTGGAAAATGCAAAGCAAACATTCATTATGTTTGTGTATTAATGACCCTTATTTACAGTCATAATGATTGCAGTAGAATACTTCTTGATCAACCCTTCGTCTAACTGATTTTTAGTTAAATAAACTTCAGGTACACAGCAGTAACATACTAAGACGCACTGCTTGTTTCGTACGGGTAATCCATCGTAACTCCCAGCATAAACTCCAAACAATTGATTGAAATCTCATATGTTTGAGTACTCAATAGCATTCTTTCTCCTAAGGTGTTCATTTTCACAAGCGATGTACTATTAACTGTAAGCTTAAGCACCGATGCCAAAAGTACTCTCCGACGTGATCGCACATCACATGTAAATACAGACAAGTCTTCCATTGCTCTAGTCTTAGGATCCACATAATCAAGCACACAATAAGAACTCAATATTTTCTCTATCAGCTGGTCGTTCCACATATGCAACGGTAGCTTCCTGATTGTCAAAATAAGACGCTGATCTGTTGCTACTTTCTACAGTAAAGCGGTGAATCATCCATTGTAAACCTGTACTAGCAGCTATTGACAAGCAAAAAGATAGTCTCCTGTGCAAAGTGACGAGCAACAACTGAGTCTGTATGATCAGGAAAAGATATGACAATCCTGGAGAGAGAAGATTGGTAGACAACAAAACTGGTACGGACGTGTATTTTCCAACGGACAGCATCCAGCACCAATTCAACTGGCACCCTCTGGAAGGAAGCAGTAGGCTCAACCGTGTAAGAGAAGTGCAGAGAAACACATAACCTAGAGCATTGCTGAATATCCCCTAAAAATAGTTCTCTCTCCATTGCAAAAGAAGCAATCTGGCAAACCGGATAAAAAATCAATGGACTAATTAATCACATGGTCCTTATCTATTTCAACTGTAATAACATACATACCGTCCAATTTAGGGAAATAATAAAGAAGCTTGCTAGTCAACAGGATCGTTAGATAACGAAAGCAAAGTATACCTATAGGAACCAAGAAAGAAAGGTTAGTTCGAACATAACAAATAGCTAAACATGAGGATCACAAATTACAAGGAAACTTAAGAAATAAATCGTACCAGCAAAAAGAGGTAAAGAGACAAAATGGATCGATCAGAAAGAGAGAGAAATAAAGCTAAGCAAAGGACCTCTATCTCACCTAACAGAAGAAGACTATATATACAAACTTGCAGATCAAGACACATGGATATATTGAGTGCACGTTTCTACAATATTATACATACCGTGTAGGGTAGGGCGTGCGGACAATAAAAGGCCACATGAAAGTAATACTAAACTGAACGACCAAAATAGATCACACGGCCATTATTAGCACACGTCATCACGAAGATAGCTATGAAACTCAGAGATACATGCAAATAATAAAGTGCTACCAAAAATGACATAATGGCCGGTTGTTCACAAACCTACAAATAGAGATGCATGAACACACTGGGTGCACGTCTGTACAAGAATAAAGAAAACATGGAAAGTAGACCAAGTGGGAGTTAGAAATCCACATAAAGTTTATCCTAAATTATAAACGTGGAAGGTAGATCAAGTGGTCAGTAATAGTAAACATCATCCTGAAGGCAGATACGAGTTTTGTAGATATAGACATAGCAAAGTGCTACATAAAAAGACAAACCACACGTGTAAACAAAGCATGGCAGATAGGCTACATGGAAGGTAGAAAGTCTCACCAAGTTAATACTAAATTAAACGTGAAAGGCAGACCACATGGTCAATAATAGTACACGTCATTTTGAAGATTGTTATAGAACTTATAGCCATGTACGTAGTAAAGCAATACACAAAACGTCAAAACGTATGCTTGTCTGAAATTATTTATATTATCTTTTGAAAAAGCATGCACATACGTTCTCGCTACCTCCTTCCTATAATGCAGCCAAGCTGACCGCTTTGCGCTCTCTATTTATTAGAACTCTCAAGGGAGCATAGAACACATAATCAAAAAGCACCACTTAGAAGTTCGCTGGAAGAAGGGAATTGAAATGAAAAAAGATCAAAGAGGAGCCATCGTGATAGGAGACACAAAGGAGAAACTAAAGGTAAGCACTCACGACAATCATATGGTCTAGGTAATTTCTATCTTTGGTTGGTTCCAAAATGGAACATGTTAATTTGGAATACGTGCTGCTGTTTTTCAGAATTTAGAAATACAACTGGAGGATACGAAAACCGAGAACACTCTGCTACGCAGAAGGCTAGAGATTGCGGAAGAAAGAATAATAGAGCAGAAGAGATGATAGCAGAAGGAGAAGCAAGAGAGGCTCTCTTAGAGAAGAATATTGATGAACTTTTAGAACAAATTAAGAACATGTAAGCGGGCCGATTTAGAAATAAAAATAGCGTACGTGGCTTATGTAACCCAGTAATGATAAAATAGAGTGCTATACGCTTTAAGATTTTTCTTCAAAACAAACTTAACGTCAGATCAACCTACATGGCAAAAAAAAGTGTGCGCACCTACGCAAACTAATAATAATGAAATCACCTGTCAAACGTCTTCAATAATTATTTTCAACAAAAACACCTTTTAGCTGATCTTACACATAGTGGGGGAAAAACAACTCGAGACGAACGGGATTCTTATAACAAGCTCTGATTACACGGGAGGATAGACAAACCTCTAGTAATAACAAGCTTTAACTACATCTAAGTATAGATAGACAATATCATAGGATTCTTATAACAAGCTCTGATTACACGGGAGGATGGACAAACTTGTAGTAATAACAAGCTTTAACTACATCTAAGTATAGATAGACAACATTATAGTGTAGTAAAAGCTGAGAGAAATAAAAACTTATAAGCTTTCACTATCCCATATTATTTCATATGGAAAAGGAGTTTATCATATACAACAAGAACATAGAACAATCCTGTAATGTAATAAAAAGTTCAAATAAAATACACACACTTATTTCTGGGAACACAAATACAATATCATAGTTGGATAACAAAGAGGCATTAAAATAAGACTAAAAAAACTATAGTATACTTTGAAGCCTCTCATAGAGAAGTTTAAAATAAAACTATAGTGTACTTTGAAGCCTCCATCATTCCACTACTTTCAAACCTTTATCCGCCCCCCCTATGTAGCAAAAGAAGGTTATCTTACACAGAAAGCTGCAAAAAATTGTAGCAAATATTAAAACATTTTGAACAAGTAAATAAATAAAATAATAGTATCCTAAAAATTAAATTACCTTAGGCCTCCATGTTGTTAAGGTCTAGAGTCTTTGTACTCTACAAGACAGACCATATCTAGCACAAGGCTGCAATTTTGTTTTAATAGAGCATTATCCCATAAGGAATAATAAGCAAGAAAAGGTTAGACACAAACTCAAAACATAGCATTCGTAAAAACGTAAAATACCTGGAAAGCCATATTATTAAAATCCATAGATATAAAATTGCATAAAACAGGCCACCTCTAATATAGACATATAGGAAACTATAAAAAAAATTAGAAGGCATCAAAACAAAGAAAAAAAAAGAGAACTATATTATTAAAACCACTAAATTTAAAATTTTATGAACGTAGATCACCTGGAGAGCTATATTATTAAAATCCGTAGATTTAAAATTTTACAAAACAAATCACCTTTGATATATAGAAGGCGTTGAAACAGAGAAAAAAATGAGAGAAATATATTATTAAAATTCATAGATTAAAAAATTTATAAAGCAGATCACCTTTAATAAAAACATACAGGAAATTTAAAAGGCATTAAAACAGAGGAAAAAAGAGGTAACTAAAAAATAAGTTATTGTATATAAAATAATACAAAACACATAACAAACAAAATAGATACATAAATAATAACTTAACTATCTCATGTCGTTGCCTGCTCTATATCATTAAATATGCATGTCGAATTCCAACCATGCCTATAATAAGGGAAAAATAAGTCAATCACTAACAAAAATGAATATCACATACAAGAAGTAAAAAGAAGAGCACTTACACTAAAGCATTTCGATAATTTTCTTATACACCACATTTTTTGTCTCGTGAGTGGGCCGGCCATTGGAATCTTCAATAAGAAGCTTCAATCCACTATTAGAAGTGACGCGAGAGATAGCAACATACATCTGACCATGTGAGAAAACAGATTCCCGTAGATAAATACCCACTTTGTCGAGAGTTTGCCCTTGAATTTTATTAATGGTCATTGCATAGCATAGCCGTATAGGATATTGTCTACGTTGCAACGTAAAAGGCCATTTTGTAGTATAAGCATGCAAAACAATCCTCACTATACAAACAAGCTCACCAGCATGGCTACCCGTGAGTATTCGAGCCTCTAGTACCCACTCGCCCAACCTCGTCACAATTATCCGCGTGCCATTACAAAGACCCATAGATTGATTTATATTACGTAAAAGCATTATAGGTACCCCAACTTTTAATTGTATACAATGAGATGGAAAATTGCTCAGCTCAATAGAATGAAGAAATTCTGGTGTATAAAACAAGTCAGCATCACCAACATGGTCCATAGTCTTGCATATGGTATCACAACTCTTATATTCAGTTGTCAACCCAGGTACTTTAGAAAGCACCGCCTTATTAAGCTCTTATGCAACACAAATTTTGGGGCATACAATTGCTCGCCGTGCCAAGTATAAATCATCGTTGTATCTCTCAACAAATCCATCGTATACATAATCAATGACCGAGGATAAGTTATCCGACTCTGGAAGCAACAACAAATCCCGTGGAATTGATATCCAAGAATGGATCGTTTCACCCTCCCTCGTCGTACAAGGCAGTGTACCATCTCCGACATTCAAAACCCAGTCCGCAAATTCCGATAGCTGAGCTCTTTCATTTAACTGTAACTTCGGATTAAGCAAGCGCATATCTATGCAAAGATGTCTTACCTCAACATATTGCCAGAGAGGTGACCTGATAAGAGAAGAATTGATAATTTCCATTCTACTACCTCCTTCAACGACAGGTAATACTTGTCTAAAATCACCACCAAACACCACTGTCTTGCCACCAAAAGGGAGCTGAGCTAGAGACTTATCATTCACAGATAACACATCTCTCATGCTTCTATCCAAACCTTCAAAACAACGTTGATTTTGCATAGGTGTCTCGTCCCACAAAACCAAGGAAGTCTCTTGTATAAGCTCAGCAAGATTTGTACCTCGAGAAATACTGCAAAGACTTCACTCATCGATGTCAATAGGTATACGAAAACGGGAGTGACCAGTACGACCACCTGCTAAAAGAAGTGCAGCAACACCAGAAGAAGCTACAGCCAAGACAACACGCCCATCAACTCTCAACGTCGTAACAATGGCATTCCACAAAAAAGTCTTCCATGTGCCACCATATCCAGAAACAAAAAAAGTACCTCTAGAAGAACTCACATAATCTAAGACTTCATGGTATATCTGTTCTTGATCAGCATTTAATTTCCGACACAAATCACAAGACTGCACTTTGAGCCTATCTCTGTCATAGTGTAGTTCTTCAAGGAGAAGTCTGTTACCTAATAAACGTGTAGAAGGAATTGGACCAGAAGTTAAATTGAAAGAAGAAAATGAATAGCCGTTCTTCCCGAACATAAGAGTGAGGTCCTGTATTAATTGAATATATAGATAATCTGAAGGTATAACGTATGTTGGATCACCTAGAGAACTCCTTATTCGAGCACAAATATCATCAGCCATAAAACGCCAATACTTATCAAGGATTCTTTTCCCATCAATGACTCCACAAAATAGCAAAACTGTCATAAAAAGATGTCTAAGTTGAAACGAAGTAGCCCAAGAAATGGCCTCATCGAACAACATAAACCACTCATTGTCGTCTCTGATCAATCCTATGGCCTGGCAAGCTTCTTTAAAACTGTCATAAACCTTACCTTGATATGTCCTTAAATCAACAAAATCTTGTGCGCTTGATACCTCAGTAAGCAACATTCGTTAATAAAAGAATTCACCGGTGGTAGGATGGACATGGTAAACACGACCAACCGGAGGCCCAGATTTTGAACTACGTTTTCTCTTTGTCCAAACTTTAGATGTAGAATTCCATGTCCACTTTGACGGAACCTTATCGTAAGTCAAATCACGGGCAGACACATGATTTTTATTAGCAGTGAACCACTCAGTAAGCATAGTATTATATCGCGCAGGGTCTGACACAATATTATCCAAATCAGTATCTTCGTGATATATAACCCTATTCATATTAGGCAAATGCACAACCAGCCTCTCAACAGAGAGTTCTCTACCATGAATATCAAATCCCAACATACGCCAACAAGCCTCACATGCACAAAGATACATGCTTAAACAATTGAATAAAAGGCATAAAAAGATGCATCACCAAAACGATCAACGTGAAAATGGCGCACAAATATACACCTCTACAAACATCTAAGTAAAATAGATAAAAAGGTGCACCACCTAGATGATCGAAACGAAAGAGCCAAACCATCTACAAGAAATGCTACCTAAGTACACATAAAATGAACACACAAGCAAGACGCAAAAGGGAAAAATACCCGCAGTTGACATACTCTTGAATTTCATCCACACCAGCAGGAGGAACAACATCAGTACCAACATGAGAAGGAAAAAATCCAGCTCGAGCTTTATCATGTCCTTTCGTAAGATACTTCAAAAGATTTGATTTATTGCACCACTCAACATTAAGATGACCCTGAAACTTTTTCAGCAAAGCCAAATTATATGGCACAACACATGTATTATCCATTCGAATACCACTCCGCATAACAAAATGGCCGTCATTTCGGCGTTGATAAATCGGGAACCCAAGAGCATCAACAATTGTTTCATCATTAAACTCCTTGGGATAACGCTTAGAACAAACGTTATTTTCCATGCACTTACAATCGGGATTATATTTGCCACAAGGACCATGTATCATAAATTCCTCAACGAGAGCGTATCCAAGAGGGTCAGTATAGACATCAGGTATCTCAGCAGAAACAAACATGTCGATTATATTGCCGGTTGCATCCCTTGTTTGCTCCTTCAAACAAACAAGAAGATGAATATGGGGGAGACCCCTCTTCTGAAATTCCATGACATAAAGATCTACAGAAAACATAAAATAAAATAAAAATCATAAAATGGGCCATTCATGGAGAAAACAAAAGGTAATTTCTTGAGACAAAAAATATTAAATACTTACAAGCACTAATGGGCCCAAAAGCTGAACCACTCTTAATGTCAGCAATTAGTTGTTCAGCTTTCATCCGGAACACGCGCGAACTAATATCAAGCCTGTCCGAATAAGACTGACCAGGCTCCATAGCAGGTGCATCTGAGATTTCCTGCCGCTTTGGATTACAAGTAAAGGTACAAAATAAACCAGGAGGACCAAACTGTCGACAAATCGCCATACCATCCTGATAGTTCAAAACCATGTAACGGCGACCACCCGTAAAACTCGAGTGCAAAAGATACTGCACACAAATATTCTTTCTGGCAGAATTACCCTCGCCGACTGCATCTGAAATACCTTGATATGTCTCAGAACGAAGCTTATCTTGATCAAGACGATGATATACGAGTCGATTTGCCTCGACACATGAGTAAGCATCAACAATAGCTTGCTGAGATAAACGTTCACAACAAGTAAATGGATTCGTCTCACCCATTCGATAATGAAATTGATAGCAATAATACTCCATCATTGATACTTCATCCCTTGAAATGGATGAGGTCCCATCAATTTGCAAATACTTAATACCCACGTGAAAACCACGATCACCATAAGGAAACAACAAAGGATGCTAAAGAGACACAAGAGATGGATTGAGCGGTGACACCTCCTGTAGATATCCATTTCTAGACTGCACAACAACATCAAATCTACAAGCATCAGTTGTAAAGTCCCCAACTATCAAAGATGCCAACTCAGAAACAGTAGGGAGAGAATAGCGCGATTCATGACCAGTTCCTTCCTTCCCAAACAATCTTATAGAAATATCAGGCGCTTTAGGAGAAAACAAACTCTCACTTGCAGTACGGAAAGGGCGAACCAATGGATTTGCACACTCATTCAACATATTCATCAACATAGCAACAATTCTTTTGTATGGCTCAACATCACTGCGAGACATGCGGAAAATAGGGCAAGCAGCAGAAGTAACTCCACCAGCATGCCCCTCTTCTACCACTGCACGTCTAAAGATAGCCATCCTATTTTCGAGCTCATTAGTAGTATCGTAAACATACAACTGATCAAATTCAGGTCGAGACCCATCACGAGCAATCAAAGATCCAATTTTATGGTGCACAGTACCACAAATCTTAAAAACATAGGGTCCATCACCCATGTTAATAGTCTTATCCACGTGCACCCGGAGAGATGTAAAGGCAAACATAGAGTTATATTGCCGAATAGCATGCATAAAATTCTTAGCGACCGAACCACCATCAAACCTCATAAGCTCTGATAAAGGAGACGGCCACGAAGAAGGAGCCGACAACGATACCTTACCAGCACGACAACATCCATTATAAACAACACGTCGCTTTTTACTAAGCCGCTTACATCTCTCTTGAAACCAGAAAGAAGCACCGCAATGCATACACGTATGATGCGGAGGACCATAATAAGACCGACCAGGCATATCAGCTGCAAGAAACCAAAAAGATAAAAACAACATGGGAAAAATACAGAATAGAGCAACTATAAAAAACAAAAAATGATAAAACAATATGAAAGGAATTAAAAAAAAAAACGTCAATGAACATCATACATACCTTTAAGAGTAGACACAAACTTCTCTGACAACGGCAAACAAACATGAACGGGAAAAGCTGAAATTTAGTGCATACAAAGTAAGAAAATGGAAAAGAAAGTACAAGAACAACGACCAAAACAAAACACATAATACTCTACTCTATATTATAGAGCGAGAAAAAAAAACCCAACGGACGCAACGACGATGATGGGTAACACGACGTCGCCGTCTCTGGTTAGAAATAGCACGCACCAATGGAACGAAAGGTAAACCACAGACTGCAGAAAAATAAAAACATCAATGCAACAAGACACAAAGAAAATAAAGGGGAAAAATAAAAAAGGACAACAAACATGTTCGACAACTAAAAAGACAAGGCCGGAAGAAAAGTGGGACACGAGGAGGTAAAAACAACAGAACATCATCTTGAAAACAAGAGGCAGGAAACGCCGATATAACACTTGACAAACTGGGCGGAACAGAAGTGAAAACATTAGGAAGCCCATCTACAAAAGAAAAAAAACACAGTTAGTCAAATAAAAAACAGCAGAACAAAAAAAGGGCAAGCACAAACTGTACGGAACTAACCAACAACAAAACTGGAAGCAGGACGAGACGAAGAAGACGGAGAGCCAGAAGCAACTGCATGCAAAGAAGAACGATGCCGTCGTCGGTGAGGGAAAACCGATGATGAGGAAGCCGAGCCTACAAGGAAAGAGGAAAACGTACATTAAAAACGAGTTACACTAACATAAAAAATGTACACAAACAAAGCACACTGATAAAAACAACTCTACATACCATCCTCAGAGAAAAATGGGCGCTTGCCCAGCCGTATAGCACGACGACGCTAAACAAAATCGACAGCAGCAAGGTGAGGATCCAAAGGAGGCTCCATGGAGAATAACAAACAGAGACGAGCAATGTGAGGACGAAGAGAATGAAATAGAAGAGAAAACAAACACAAACAAAAAGAGCAAAGCAGTAAACGTATCCACCAAGAACCACAAAAATCTAAACAGAAAGAAAACGTGGCCAGCAAGCAACCACAAAACTCTAAAGAGAGCAAGAAAAACAAGCTAACCTACCACATAGTATAAATGGCAATATAAAACATATAAAAAAACATGGAGAAGCTCAACCCATAAACCAAACATGGCAAAGAGCAATGCCATGTTAACCCAAGACACTGAGACCGACAGAAACCGGGAATGACCAGAAAGGAAATACAAAAAGTGAGAGAAACCGGGGGAGATCATGTAGAAACGGAAAGAAAATAAAGAGAGACAAACGAGCAACCGGTTGCACACTATCACCACAAAAGAAAAAATCAAGCAAAGCAACCGGGACGAGCAAAGAACACATAAAATAGAACGGCAAAATGGACAAAATAGTTACAACAAACGCAATCAACAGGCCACGCGAACCAATCAAAACAGGCCACATCAAGGAAAGCTAGCATACGTGTCCACACACGGCTGGCTAAGACAAGTTGCATCGCTGAGCTTCCAAGAAACCCACACACTTTGTTATAGTAGAGTATAAAGACAACATAGAAAAGTGGTATTCCGCTTGTCCTTAAAGTGATAGAAAAACATAAATGCCAGGACACCTTCAAAGTTCAAGTGGAGACTAGATACAAACAATTTGAGAACAAGTAATAACATATCATGAATCAATCAAGGGACTGATGCACATTATACTCAGAATGACAACTATGCTCTCTTAATTGTGCATAAAGTTAGAAGATGAAGACTCAACATAAAAGTAAAAGAAAGGCCCTTCGCAGAGGGAAGCATGGAATAACTCATGTGCTAGAGCTTTTTATTTGATTAAAACAAAGGTATTAAAAACAATTTTGAGAGAGGTGTATGTCTATATCAACGAATGGTAAATAAACAATACATTACGTCACAAGTTAACTAGACTTTATAAGAGCGGCTCCTATTGAAGGACATTCTTTCTACTCGGGTCAGTAGATCATCCCTCTTCTTTTTTGTTTACACAATTATGCTTAACTGATAAATCAGGGGCAAAAAGAGTGAAGAGAATTGTGAAGTAACCAAATTTGGGGCTGGACACCCCGTTGCTAGCTCTTCTAGCAAATTGGATAAGCGGATGTGCCACTAGTCTAGGTGTGTAAAGTCCAATCAACAAGTGAAATAAAAACCGTTTACTTACGTCCTCATGAGCTAAAACAGAGCACAAAACAGGTATAATTTTGAACGTTTTAAAGGTAGCACATGAGAAATTTACTTTGGAGTGGCGGTTAAATACCACATATAGGTAGGTATGGTGGACACATTTGGTAAACTTTGGTTTTTGGGAGTTGGATGCACGAGTAGATCTCATACTCAGTACAAGTGAAGGCTAGCAAAAGACTGTGAGCGACAAATTAAGAGAGCAATAATGGCCATAATCATGCACAACGACAAAAATATTATTAATCAAAGCATAAATGATATTACAAGTCAAAAACTAAATGATCATGGAGGCTAGAGGTGACTAGTTTGTAGTCATAACATGGTGTAAGAATGCGCCAAGTCAACCAAATAAAGCATTCTACCACAATAATATGATTCGATATGATAAAAGCAACACATGATTTATTTCAATGGCACATTAACCACTCTCAAATATTTGAGACAAGTCATGCTACATCAATAACTATTAAGCATAGAATAATATCTAACATGACATGATAAAGTCTAAGCCACAATCTAAACAAGCTTCACTTGCACCGTTATAAGCATGAAATATTTTGTTGCTTTCCAACACCAATCACTTTATTTCAACAAAAAATCTCTAAATGATTTATCAAAGAAGCAAGAGAGTACTACTCTACAAGAACTAACAGATCTGAATAGGAGATGCATGCAAAACAGGAGCTAGAATGATTTGCAACAACTAGATGAAAAATGAAGAATACGAGTATGATAAATGAAGAATATGAGTATTCATATGAAAAAGCGGAGTGTGTCTCTCCCCCGCACAAGAATGCTCGGTTCCAACCAAGTTTATTACAGAAAATAAAAGAAAACAAAAATAAACAGACGCTCCAAGTAAAGTGCCTAAGATGTGACCGAATAAAAATATAGTTTCATTAGAAGTGACATGATAATTTGCTGATGAAGAAGGGGATGCCTTGGGAATCCCCAAGCTTGGACGCTTGAGTCTTCTTGAAATTTGTTGGGATGATCCATGGGGTCACCCCAAGGTTAGGCTTTTCACTCTTCTTGATCACATTATATCATCCTCTTCTCTTGACCCTTGAAAACTTTCTTCACACCAAACTCGAAGTAATTCTCATTAGAGGGTTAGTGCATAATCAAAAACTCACATGTTCTCCATGGTGTCAGACCCCGGACGCAGAGATAGACATACTGTTATGTCCTCCTAGCCATGGACTCACAAGGGCTTCAGGGTTACCAGCCCCGGCCGCAACAAACAACGGCAGGCAGACCGGATTCATCGGCACGTAGTCCGGATCCCCGGTCTACTACTCCTTGTATCCATGCTAGTCATAACCAACTATGCATACCCAAGCGTCCACGAGTCGGATGAAACTGAAGGAACGGGACCAAAGTTATACAGAGCTGCTATGTGTCCATAAAGTGCAACAACAATCGAGGGTTACTGGGGTTACCTCGCCCCAGGCCGATCATATCGACAGGCGGGCTCGGACATGGATCATCGGCTCCACAACCCCTCGACTGCGACAACTATGCAGGCATAGCCAAAACTGTATAACAATGAGCTCGAAACCAACAACCGATCAAAGCAACACTCTAGACATGAAGTTGTATTAAACAGGTGTTACTAGAGTATAGCTTACAAGCAGAGGTCACACGACCCAACATTACATCAAACAACGGAAAGCAAATTATGTTGCTAATCAACAAGAACCAAAAAGGCCTAAGAGGCTGCAACATAAGGCGACGTCCCAGCCCATAGATTCCAGGCTGCTACCTGGGAACCCCAAACTACTCGTCGATGTCCACGTTGATTCACCACTGAAGTGAGGAACTCCACCTGAACCAAGTTGAAGCAAACATGAGTACGGAAGGTACTCAACAAGACTTAGTTAACCTATTATATATCTGCTTCTTTTAGAAAGAGTTATGAAGGTTATTTTGCGTAACGCCATCTTTGTTTTTCAAGTTGAGGAAGGAAGCACGTCTCATGGAGTATTTTGAAAACAGATGAGAAAGCTACTCAACTACTGATATCATCATCTTTTTAATCCACCAAATCATTTCAGCACCTCGTGCTTCAAAGATCACCTCCTCCAGTTGTTCCACACTATCTCATGCTACAAGGTAACCCCTCTCGGCATCTCCGAGGAGGCATCCTTCATTCGTTATCAACAAGTTTTAGTCATTCCATTCAAGTTGTCTATGATCACAGAATCCGTCACCAAGTCGTCCTTAACCGCGGACACGGCTTTTCGAAAAGATTTAACCCTGCAGGGGTGTACAACTTTAACCACACGTACCAACCAACTCTTAATGCCACATGATTAGCACTAGTCCGGGAAGTGCCGGCAGATGAAGGTTGACCACGATCTTTCCCTTGCTTCGCCTATTCCATGAGTCGCTCCGAGTAGAGATGGACCGCCAATAGGGAGTGGCCATCTCCTGCCGGGTCTCTATCGTTGTGAGCGGTGCTTCAACTACTGTCTCGCCACAGGCTGTTGCACCGCCACGTCCTAGTTTTGCAAACGTTTTTAATATCCCCGCGAATCCAAATGGAAAGCCCGAACTAGGCAACTCATGGAACAAACTAGGCAAGTTGAGATCGAGGGGAATCCAATCCCCCGTGTGGATGCACGCTCAGTCTTGGCTCGAAGACGAGAACTCGCTCCTAGGGGCATGAACAAGACAACCACCACAGGCCCT
Source organism: Alopecurus myosuroides (assembly GCA_028641055.1). NCBI lineage: Eukaryota > Viridiplantae > Streptophyta > Magnoliopsida > Poales > Poaceae > Alopecurus > Alopecurus myosuroides. The sequence goes on from CM054059.1 coordinate 273,952,972, forward strand.
CTGTGGTCTCGTCATCCACACCTTTAAATCATCTTAATCAGGTATCTCTTAACTTTCCACAACATACTATCATACTAGATTCATTCGCGACTCTGATACAGCAACCGGATGGAGCAGAGATAACAGGCATGTATGACTAAGCATGGCATGTTTGAGGCTCTGGCGATACACACAAACAAATCCTATGTCTGCTAGGAGCATTGAATCATGATATCTGGGTTATGCAAATAAATAGGATAACTCTATCTATTGACTCAAGATACATTGGAATCGATTGCATTGTACGAGAACCGAAAGTCTTTCGAAATCATATATGAGCAGATAAGAGGTTACGCTTGCCTTGCTTCAAGAAAACCAGAGAAAGTCTTCAAGAATAAGTGCTTGACTTGTCGGTTAGGATCAAGTATTCGCCGTTGGATTTGTCGACCTTCTCTTCGGAGTCACGTTCTACCGAGGGGGAAACAACACCGAAAGAGAATAACAATCAACACATGGCATCGATGCAATGCGCAATATGTATGCATGAGCAAGTTAATGCATTGAAATAAAGCCCTAGACATGTTCGTTGGGTTGCTAGGGTTCGTATGGCAATTGTGCAATTTTACTGAAATTAGCCCAAAATAGGCCCCGGAGGGGGTTTCGGGCGATTATGAAAGTGAGTGCAATTTTAAAAGCCCAAATGGGTTTGAAAACATCATAAATAGGTTCCAAATGTCATTTTGAGCAATTTGACATATAACTTTTAATTTTCTAATTTTTGTGAATAAAAACTTATTTTTCTAATTTTAAATGAATTAAACAAATTCAAATAATGTTCAAAATCAACTTTCTCAAACATATATGAAAATGGTATATTTGGATAGAGAATATTTTTCTGAGAAACCCCATATTTTTATTTTATTTTTCTGGTTTATAAAACAATAGTTATTGAGTAAACAAATTTAATCATTTTCTGTAATTTAATAGTAAAACTGTATTATGACGTCACTGTGACGCAATGCTGACATCACTGTTCTTTGTTCTTCGCAGATGGATTCAAATCCGATCAAATTCGTGTGTAATTTGAAAATTAAACTACACAGAGAGGGAGAGGGGATCGAGTGGAAGCTAGGGGTGGTGGCGGATGACCGTTTGCTCGCCGGAATCCTCACCGGCGACGAGGATGCGCGGCGGCCGGTGGTGGTCCTCGGTGCCATGTTGATTCAGAGGGAGAGGGAGTGGATGGAGGGGTGCACAAGCACCAGGAGCTCACCGGGAATATTTTGAAGGCCCCGGGGAGACGAGGCGCGGCCTTAATCGACGCCGGCAAGCGACGAAGGCCGGCGGCCGGTGGTGAGAAAGACGGTGCGATTCCGGCGACTGGCGCAATCCCGGCAAGCGTGGTTGCACGAGGCGGTGGAGGGAAACCATGCGGAGCTCGTGGGACAAACGGCAGGCCGCGGGGTTGCTCGAGGCGGCAGCGCTCGCCGGCGACCACCACGGCTAGGGTTTGCTCTCGGGAGAGAGATACAGAGAGAGGCGGGAGCACTCGAGGTGGGAGGGAAGTGAGAGAGATTGAGGCTTCTCCTGGAACCTATCCGCGCAAAGAGAGGCAGGGAGGACGTGGCGACGAGGGCGTCGGCCACGGAGCTGCTTACCGGCCGGAGGTAGAAGACAAAGATGGTTTTCTGAAAACCCCCCCTAGAGTTCCCGGAATTACAAACTAGCCCTTTTCTGCCCCAAAACAGCACAGGAAAATAAAGTTTTAAGGGCCTTTTTGGAATCAGAAAAATTGGCAAAAATAGGATTTGGAAACTCACAAAATTTCCAACCTCACCATATTTTTATTGGGTGAGATTGAAATACTTTTCAGAACAAAATTTTGGAAACCAAATTAAGTACTTTTTGTGAGATTTTCTGAAACCATTTAATTTCATAGTTTTAAATTGGTTAAAACATGATTTAAATTTTTGTTTTCATGCATGTATGATATGAACTCAACACCACAACACTTTGGTAGCAAAATTGGGATGTTACAAATCTACCCCCCTTACAAGAATCTCGTCCCGAAATTCCCGAAGGAGAAGAAAGAAGGAACACCGGTTTTGAACGATCTTCTTGAACCTTACGGTTCTTTTCTCGAAGGGGCTGATCCGTAGCACTTGCGAAGATTCTTCAGCGGCTACACCTTAGGTGAGAGGGAAAACTCTTAGGAATTGATCTTCACGAAGATCGAGTATCTCATGGCTAACTCATGACCAGAATGTCCGTAAAGAACTGTTGAGTTAACAAGCATGAAACACCTCAAGATATCGGAGGGAATAAAAAGATGGTTTCAAGTTTATGGACGATGGTTCTTGAAAGGATTTAGAATATGAGCTTTGCACAAGACTTTAAATCCTTTTGAAAAAGAAAGGTTGGACAACCTGTGATATAAGGGTTTCTTCGAAATAGAATACCAAGATGGAAAGGATGGTCTTGGATACCACAACGTAATATCCGTAGACAAGGGAAACCACGAGAAAACACTGTAATCGTGCATCGGAGGAAATTTGATACATGATCATGTTCACTCTTAGGAGTAGACACATAAGATAACAAAACTTTCATTCTGTTAAAGTTTGTTAAAAACTTGTCTAGAAAGGAATGTCACTTCACGACAGAAGATGAGTAAGCACGGAATGTTGGAACACCGTAGTGGAGGAGGAACTCTTGGTCACACCATAGGAATGGATAACCAACGAGGATTGAAAACCGGAAGGAAATAAGGAATCTCTTTCCTATTGTGGGTTATCCGTAGCAATACGTTTACCACATAGTTAAGATCCCATGGCTGAAGTGACTGACAAATTCACACAATGTGTGAGATGAACAGAGCTTCAGGTACAAACAAGTTGAAGAAGGGAACTGGTAAATGGTGGTTACGAAACACCACAAGATGATTCTCATGCTGAACTTGTTTTCACGAGAACGAGGATTTGATAGGGTTGATAGAGGGAGATTCGGAAGATCAACTTCCAAGTTATCCTGGATGTTAAAGATACCAATAGCAGGCTCACAACAAGCCTTCTATAGGTCATCAAGTGAACGGGAAACTTTGGTTCAGAAGGACGGGGAGGAAACTTGTTAAAAACGAGCCGCACAAGAATTCTCACGAGGAGTGGTTGTTCTTACGGATTCAAAGAGATATGACATTAGGCCTTACGGCTAATTGTGTCAACCACAACATCAATCATGCCGTATTTTCAAATGGACCTAGTTCAATACCCTTGAAGAAACACCAACCATCGTTGTTGTTTGAGATTCAGCTCTGGTTAGTGGGTTTAAAAACAAGACTCCGTATGTTTGAAGAAAAAAAAAGGTTGCACCGGTTATCAACGAGATACATATACTGGATTTCTCAAGATATAGACTACGATGCCGCGCTCAAGAAGATGAGCAGGATTGCAAAACTCATGTAGTAGAAACTTGCGAAAGACGGTTGCACCTAGATGGTTTACTTGCAACAAAACACATCGGAGTCCTTGTTGGGAAGACGATACAAAGATAACGAAGTTCATAGACTTCCTCTCTTTCACGGATAGTCAGTCAGTGGCCTTGCATGGATGCAAACTTCTTCAAATAAATGGAGGTAACAACCTACCATCTCAAGGATAGACCACACATGCATGAACAACTTGGGATTATTCCGGAAGGAACAAGAAAACTCTTCTCGAATCCAGGGCGACAACTTTCACCATAAGCTCATGAACCCGAGAAAGTCACTTCGAATACCGAGAGCAAACTCTTCGTAATGGAACAAAGATGGTTCTCGAAAGTTTCCAACATTAGTGCCAAGTGTTCAACATTAACCTCTTGCAACTTGGAGAAAGTAGGGATGTCATCGATGGGCTCGACAACACGCTTATCAAAACACTCCAAGAAGAGGGGTTTCATATGATATATGAACAAGGCAGAACATTGGTCAGACCAGAGGACATGAGGTGTACTCGGGCCAAACACCATGAGTGAAAACACCATCAGGATAGTCCTTGAATCTGGACTTGATCTGACGATAGCCCAAATCAAACCAAGGGTGGAGTGATAGCATGTCCATAACGGAGATACTATCCTGCTTCAATACAAAGAAAACTAGACATCCCTTAACGAAGGATCAAGTTAGGCAGAGCTTTTGTCTTTCAACTCTCCAAGATGTTGTTTAAGCTCAACCAACTAGTCCAGGATATCCAGCAATGTTTCTTGGAGAAAGGAGGGATTCAAACTACCCCTCGTTTAGACATCACGGTCAGGTAACCACCTGGTGATACTTCTAGAAAGACAACCAGAATATCACAACCTACCGATATGTCTTGGAGTTCGGAAGGAATTTTTCTTTTCAAAGCAACCAATATGATCTTGAGAGCTTCAGCATGAACCTAACTCTCTGACCAAGAATGTGCACGGGAATGAACAGATTTGGTAACACAACCAACTTCAAAAAGGGGCTGGGTGACCAACAGTGCTAAGAAGGATACAGATGTTTCTTAGACTTTTCAAAGCATAAGAATTGCTAGGAACATCTGACACACACATCAATGCACTGACCCATCATACTCAAGCATTCAAGCTTGGAGGAAGGGGGTGAATACAGTAAGAGCATCACTTCATCAATAAGGCCATGAAACTTAACACAACCTCTTGATATATAAGAGCGTGATACTCGAAGGTAGAACAGAACAAAAGCTAATGAAACTTCTTTATTCTGTGGATTACAAAACTTTGACCTGGTTTTAGAGATGAACGAGGTACTGGAGTTTGTTTCTCCTGACATTCCAAGGTGGAATGTTCTGACGGAAAGGAGAGCAAATGCATTGGAAGAGTCCAACACACATATGCAACTTGTATTCCAAGCAGTAGATGAGGTTTGGAAGCAAGCAAAGAATAGGAACGTGCTCTTGGAAAATCCTGAGATCACGTTGGATGCACGGGGTGATACTCATGTGTAGAACCCATGCCAATAGGTTGGTATAGCTGAACCAAGAACAAAGATATGAGAATCATAAAGAACATTCTTGTCGTGATTCTTTTCGAATCCAAGAGAGAGCCTACGGCTATTGGATCTGAGATTACCTAGCAACCCTGAGGTAGAATAGATTCCTCAGGATTTAACGGAACAGAACTTGGGTTAAAGGTCAGCATCCTGTACTGATAGCGTGAGCATCACATGGTTAAGAAACCACATGACTCAACTCACCACTACTCAGCACATTCCGGGACCTTCGGTTCAAGTTCAAGGGGTAAAAACACGACAAAAGGAGTGACTACTATCGGGGTGCCTTGGAGGACACTACGAATAGCAATCACGGAGTATCTTTCCAAAAGGACAAACTTAGCTCCGGAGGAACTTTAAACAGAGGATAACGGATATATTCGAGGCGGCCAGCAGATCTCGAGGTTTAGGATTTAGAACTTGGAAACATGTAGGAATGTGGAGTCCGGACAACTCTGAGAGATTAGGATGGGAAGGAAATCTCCCAGTTTAAGAGATAACGGAACACGGAACACACACGACTCTAGAAACTCATAACTAGGTCAACTTGGGTAAAAACGTCATTGCCAAAGAAGGCACCTAGGTTTTGAATGAATAGAAAAGATAGCAAAACCTTTTCAAATCAAAACAGGTAAGATGACCCAGAGTTAGAGCGATACCAGATAAGGAGTAAAAAGAATCCTAAAGGTTTTCACGACTCATTTGGAGTTTCAAAATAGTTTTCATAAACTCTAGACTTGACATCGACCAAGCAGTAAGGTTTTCCTACAAGCAGTCCTGCTCTGATACCATGACTTGTCAGACCCCGGACGCAGAGATAGACATACTGTTATGTGCTCCTAGCCATGGACTCACAAGGGCTTCAGGGTTACCAGCCCCGGCCGCAACAAACAACGGCAGGCAGACCGGATTCATCGGCACGTAGTCCGGATCCCCGGTCTACTACTCCTTGTATCCATGCTAGTCATAACCAACTATGCATACCCAAGCGTCCACGAGTCGGATGAAACTGAAGGAACGGGACCAAAGTTATACAGAGCTGCTATGTGTCCAGAAAGTGCAACAACAATCGAGGGTTACTGGGGTTACCTCGCCCCAGGCCGATCATATCGACAGGCGGGCTCGGACATGGATCATCGGCTCCACAACCCCTCGACTGCGACAACTATGCAGGCATAGCCAAAACTGTATAACAATGAGCTCGAAACCAACAACCGATCAAAGCAACACTCTAGACATGAAGTTGTATTAAACAGGTGTTACTAGAGTATAGCTTACAAGCAGAGGTCACACGACCCAACATTACATCAAACAACGGAAAGCAAATTATGTTGCTAATCAACAAGAACCAAAAAGGCCTAAGAGGCCGCAACATAAGGCGACGTCCCAGCCCATAGATTCCAGGCTGCTACCTGGGAACCCCAAACTACTCGTCGATGTCCATGTTGATTCACCACTGAAGTGAGGAACTCCACCTGAACCAAGTTGAAGCAAACATGAGTACAGAAGGTACTCAACAAGACTTAGTTAACCTATTATATATCTGCTTCTTTTAGAAAGAGTTATGAAGGTTATTTTGCGTAACGCCATCTTTGTTTTTCAAGTTGAGGAAGAAAGCACGTCTCATGGAGTATTTTGAAAACAGATGAGAAAGCTACTCAACTACTGATATCATCATGTTTTTAATCCACCAAATCATTTCAGCACCTCGTGCTTCAAAGATCACCTCCTCCATTTGTTCCACACTATCTCATGCTACAAGGTAACCCCTCTCGGCATCTCCGAGGAGGCATCCTTCATTCGTTATCAACAAGTTTTAGTCATTCCATTCAAGTTGTCTATGATCACAGAATCCGTCACCAAGTCGTCCTTAACCGCGGACACGGCTTTTCGAAAAGATTTAACCCTGCAGGGGTGTACAACTTTAACCACACGTACCAACCAACTCTTAATGCCACATGATTAGCACTAGTCCGGGAAGTGCCGGCAGATGAAGGTTGACCACGATCTTTCCGTTGCTTCACCTATTCCATGAGTCGCTCCGAGTAGAGATGGACCGCCAATAGGGAGTGGCCATCTCCTGCCGGGTCTCTATCGTTGTGAGCGGTGCTTCAACTACTGTCTCGCCACAGGCTGTTGCACCGCCACGTCCTAGTTTTGCAAACGTTTTTAATATCCCCGCGAATCCAAATGGAAAGCCCGAACTAGGCAACTCATGGAACAAACTAGGCAAGTTGAGATCGAGGGGAATCCAATCCCCCGTGTGGATGCACGCTCAGTCTTGGCTCGAAGACGAGAACTCGCTCCTAGGGGCATGAACGAGACAACCACCACAGGCCCTCTGTGGTCTCGTCATCCACACCTTTAAGTCATCTTAATCAGGTATCTCTTAACTTTCCACAACATACTATCATACTAGATTCATTCGCGACTCTGATACAGCAACCGGATGGAGCAGAGATAATAGGCATGTATGACTAAGCATGGCATGTTTGAGGCTCTGGCGATACACACAAACAAATCCTATGTCTGCTAGGAGCATTGAATAATGATATCTGGGTTATGCAAATAAATAGGATAACTCTATCTATTGACTCAAGATACATTGGAATCGAATGCATTGTACGAGAACCGAAAGTCTTTCGAAATCATATATGAGCAGATAAGAGGTTACGCTTGCCTTGCTTCAAGAAAACCAGAGAAAGTCTTCAAGAATAAGTGCTTGACTTGTCGGTTAGGATCAAGTATTCGCCGTTGGATTTGTCGACCTTCTCTTCGGAGTCACGTTCTACCGAGGGGGAAACAACACCGAAAGAGAATAACAATCAACACATGGCATCGATGCAATGCGCAATATGTATGCATGAGCAAGTTAAATCATTGAAATAAAGCCCTAGACATGTTCGTTGGGTTGCTAGGGTTCGTATGGCAATTGTGCAATTTTACTGAAATTAGCCCGAAATAGGCCCCGGAGGGGGTTTCGGGCGATTATGAAAGTGAGTGCAATTTTAAAAGCCCAAATGGGTTTGAAAACATCATAAATAGGTTCCAAATGTCATTTTGAGCAATTTGACATATAACTTTTAATTTTCTAATTTTTGTGAATAAAAACTTATTTTTCTAATTTTAAATGAATTAAACAAATTCAAATAATGTTCAAAATCAACTTTCTCAAACATATATGAAAATGGTATATTTGGATAGAGAATATTTTTCTGAGAAACCCCATATTTTTATTTTATTTTTCTGGTTTATAAAACAATAGTTATTGAGTAAACAAATTTAATCATTTTCTGTAATTTAATAGTAAAACTGTATTATGACGTCACTGTGACGCAATGCTGACATCACTGTTCTTTGTTCTTCGCAGATGGTTTCAAATCCGATCAAATTCGTGTGTAATTTGAAAATTAAACTACACAGAGAGGGAGAGGGGATCGAGTGGAAGCTAGGGGTGGTGGCGTATGACCGTTTGCTCGCCGGAATCCTCACCGGCGACGAGGATGCGCGGCGGCCGGTGGTGGTCCTCGGTGCCATGTTGATTCAGAGGGAGAGGGAGTGGATGGAGGGGTGCACAAGCACCAGGAGCTCATCGGGAATATTTTGAAGGCCCCGGGGAGACGAGGCGCGGCCTTAATCGACGCCGGCAAGCGACGAAGGCCGGCGGCCGGTGGTGAGAAAGACGGTGCGATTCCGGCGACTGGCGCAATCCCGGCAAGCGTGGTTGCACGAGGCGGTGGAGGGAAACCATGCGGAGCTCGTGGGACAAACGGCAGGCCGCGGGGTTGCTCGAGGCGGCGGCGCTCGCCGGCGACCACCATGGCTAGGGTTTGCTCTCGGGAGAGAGATACAGAGAGAGGCGGGAGCACTCGAGGTGGGAGGGAAGTGAGAGAGATTGAGGCTTCTCCTGGAACCTATCCGCGCAAAGAGAGGCAGGGAGGACGTGGCGACGAGGGCGTCGGCCACGGAGCTGCTTACCGGCCGGAGGTAGAAGACAAAGATGGTTTTCTGAAAACCCCCCCTAGAGTTCCCGGAATTACAAACTAGCCCTTTTCTGCCCCAAAACAGCACAGGAAAATAAAGTTTTAAGGGCCTTTTTGGAATCAGAAAAATTGGCAAAAATAGGATTTGGAAAGCTCACAAAATTTCCAACCTCACCATATTTTTATTGGGTGAAATTGAAATACTTTTCAGAACAAAATTTTGGAAACCAAATTAAGTACTTTTTGTGAGATTTTCTGAAACCATTTAATTTCATAGTTTTAAATTGGTTAAAACATGATTTAAATTTTTGTTTTCATGCATGTATGATATGAACTCAACACCACAACACTTTGGTAGCAAAATTGGGATGTTACACATGGACACGAGCATTACTGCTTTCTAAACATTAGTTATGGACACTGATGTTTTTGTGGAGCAAAGAAATCCACTCAACATAGTAAAAGAGAGAATGCAAAGTAAAAGGCAAAATCTGTCAAAACCAGAACATTCTGTAAATAAGATTTTTTTTTCGAGGCACTTATGTTGCTCATATCAGAAAACTCCAAACTAAGAAAAGTTGAGTAAATATATAAGGATCACGCATAAATTTTTTCAGGATGTTTTGATTTTTCTGGAAATTGTGGTGAATTAAACGGTGGACAGCAAAAATCTGTTCATGTGTAGAAATCCAAATCTAGTATCAACTTTACAATAGAGACTTTACTTGACACACCAATTCAAAAAAGTAAAGATACAAAGGAGTTGCTATAAAAGTAAACAAAACCTTGACTCGAAGAAAATGAAAGAAAAATTGCAAAAATAAAACATGGGTTATCTCCCAAGAAATGCTTTTCTTTAACGCCTTTCACCTAGGCCCAGAAAACAAGAATCAAGTATTTTCAAGTGAAGAAGCATTCGAATCATAACTTGTTATAATAATAGAATCAAAAGGTATATTAATTATATTACTAGAAAAGTGTTCCATATCTTTTTTGAGTGGGAATTGATATTTAATATTCCCCTCTTTCATATCAATAATAGCACCAACAGTTCTAAGAAAATGTCTTCCCAAAAATATCGGACAAGAAGCATTGCATTCAAAATTCATAACAATAAAATCAACGGGGAAAAGGTTATTTTTAACCATAATAAATACATCATCAACTCTCCCCAAAGGTTTCTTCTTAGCATTATCAGCAAGACGAACATCCAAATAACAATGTTCCAAAGGTGGTAAATCAAGCATGTCATAAAGTTTCTTAGGCATAACAGAGATACTAGTACCAAGATCCCATAAAGCATTATAATAAAAGCCATTTACCTTCATTTTAATGATGGGCTCCCAACCATCTTCTAACTTCCTAGGGATAGAGGCTTCACGTTTTAACTTTTCTTCTCTAATTTGCATGAGAGCATTTCTAATATGTTTTGGGAAATCCATATTTATAGCACTAGCATTAGGACTTCTAGCAAGCTTTTGTAGGAACATAATTACTTCAGAAATATTGCAATCATCGAAATCAAGATCATTATTATCAAAGGTAATGGTACCATTGTCTCCCATGTTTCGAAAAATTTAAGCACTTTTATCAGGAACAGTTTTAGTGGTTTCACGACAGGAGAAGTGGAGACATTGCCAACACCAATTACTTTACCATTAATAGTAGGAGATTTACTAGAATTTGAAACAACATTATTAGTGGTGGTAATAGTACAAACTCTAGTTAAAGTATTCTTTCTAGCAATTTCATCTTCTCTTTCCCACCTAGTATGCAATTTGGCTAACATCCTAACATTGTCATCAATTCTAACATGAATGACATTCAAAGTTTTGTTTTCTTTAACATCATGAGGCACAACCTTTATTTTTAGAAGATCAACATCAAGAGCAAGTCTATCAACTTTAGAAGCAAGAACATCAATTTTTCCAAACTTTTCCTCAACATATTTATTAAAAGCAGTTTGCGTAGTAATAAAGTCCTTAAGCATGATTTCAAGATCATAGGGTACACTTCTATTGTTGTTGTAGGAATTATCATAGGAATTGACACAACCATTACCATTATTAGAAGGATATGGCCTATAATTGTTACTACCAAAATTACTTCTATAAGCATGGTTTGTTGAAATTGTTATTTTTAATGAAGTTCACATCAACATGCTCTTCTTGAGCAACCAAAGAGGCTAAAGGGACATTATTTGGATCAACATAAGTTTTACCATTAATAAGCATAGACATAATAGTATCAATCCTATCACTCAAGGAAGAGGTTTCTTCAACATAATTTACCTTCTTACCTTGTGGAGCTCTCTCAGTGTGCCATTCAGAATAATTTATCATCATATCATCAAGAAGCTTTGTTGCAGCACCCAAGGTGATGGACATAAATGTACCTCCAGCAGCTAAATCCAGAAGGCTTCTTGAAGAAAAATTCAGACCAACATTAAAGTTTTGGATGATCATCCAAGTAGTTAGTCCATGAGTGGGACAATTCTTTACCAAAGATTTCATTCTTTCCCAAGCTTGAGCAACATTCTCATTATTCGATTGTTTAAAATTCATAATGCTGATTCTCAAAGATATAATCTTAGCAGGAGGATAATATTTTCCAATGAAAGCATCTTTACATTTAGTCCAAGAATCAATACTATTTTTAGGCAAAGATAGCAACCATTCTTTAGCTCTTCCTCTCAAAGAGAAAGGAAACAATTTCAGTTTAGTAATATCTCCATCTACATCCTTATATTTTTGCATCTCACAAAGTTCAACAAAATTATTAAGGTGAGTAGTAGCATCATCAGAACTAACACCAGAAAAAGAAGGCGAATAATGTGGTACTCCCTGACGTTGTATTGATCTGGATCGAGAATACATATACAGGGGAAGGCAAGCCACGATGGTGTGCCGATCCTATCTACACGGGACTGCCCCTATGACCCGGTACAGAAGACGTTACATGGAGTTCAGCTAAGTACAGACTACGTGTTCTGACAGCCCCCCGCAGTCGGAGCGGCGCCAACGGCGACGTTCAGACTGGATCTGAACTCCTCGAAGACACTCGTCGGCAGTCCCTTGGTGAAGATGTCCGCATACTGAGAACTCGTCGGAACATGGAGAACACGAGTTTCGCCGAGTGCCACGCGATCCCGGACGAAATGCAGGTCTATCTCCACGTGCTTGGTCCGTTGATGCTGTACAGGGTTAGTAGACAGATACATGGCGGACACGTTGTCACAATACACGACAGTGGCCCGTGTGGCGGGTCGATGAAGCTCCTGTAGCAGCTGGCGGAGCCAGCATGACTCGGCGACGCAGTTGGCCACTGCTCGATACTCTGCCTCGGCACTCGAGCGGGAGACAGTCTGTTGCCTCTTGGAGGACCAAGAGACGAGGTTGTTGCCCAGAAAGACGCAAAACCCAGAGGTGGATTTGCGCGTATCAGGACAACCGGCCCAATCGGCGTCGGAGTAGGCGATGATGTCACGGGAGGAGTCAGCGTGAATGCGCAACCCATAATGAGAAGTACCCTGAACATAACGCAAAATGCGTTTGATGAGGGTGTAGTGGGGCTCGCGGGGGTCGTGCATGAACAAGCACACCTGCTGGACTGCATAGGAGAGGTCCGGGCGCGTGAGTGTGAGGTACTGAAGCGCGCCAGCAAGACTGCGGTACAAGGTGGGGTCGGAGAAGGGCCTGCCGGACTGTCCGGACAGTTTGGATTTAGTGTCTATGGGTGTAGGAATAGGATTGCAATGGAGCATTTTGACACGTTCAAGGATCTCAAGGGCGTATTGTTGTTGGGAGAGAAAGAGACCTGCGGAGGTACGATGAACATTAACGCCTAGGAAATGATGGACCTCACCGAGATCACTCATGTGGAATTCACCATGGAGCGAGGAGATGATATGGTGGAGCAGGGTGGTGGTACTCGCGGTGAGAAGGATGTCGTCGACATAAAGGAGCAGGTATGCAGTGGTGGAGCCTCAGTGTAATATGAATAGAGAGGAGTCACAGCGAGAAGCAACAAAGCCTAATGTTTTGAGGAATGTGGTGAAGCGGCTAAACCAGGTGCGTGGGGCTTGTTTGAGACCATATAGGGATTTGTGGAGGCGACAGACGTGATGAGGTGTAGTGGAATCAACAAAACCGGAAGGCTGCTGGCAATACACTGTCTCCGCAAGATCACCCTGTAGGAAAGCATTTTTCACGTCCATCTGGTGAATGGGCCAGGAATGGGACGTGGCAATGCTCAGGACGACACGAATAGTAGAGGGCTTCACCACTGGACTGAAGGTCTCACCATAGTCAACACCGGCCTGCTGAGTGAAACCACGTACAACCCACCGAGCCTTGTACCGCGCCAGAGATCCGTCCGGGTTCAGCTTGTGGCGAAAGATCCATTTACCTGTCACAACATTAACACCTGCAGGACGAGGCACCAAAGACCAAGTGTCATTCCAAATTAGAGCGTTAAATTCATCAAGCATAGCAGCGTGCCAATGGGGGTCTTTGAGAGCCACGCGGTATGAGGAAGGTATGGGAGAAATAGGAGCGGAAACGTGCAAGTTAAAATTTTGCTTAGGCATGAAATATCCATGTTTACCGCGTGTCAGCATTTTGTGTGCGTTTTGGGGTGCATGTACAGGAATTGATTTGGGTGGTGGAGAGAGCTGAGGTGGCAGCGAGTGGTTGGGTGGCTCGGGTGGAGATTCCCCCAGGCGAAAAGGTGAGGGGGACATGCTGGGTCCGTGCGGAAATCCCGAGGGGAATGTGCTGTGCGACAGGGAGACAGCGTGGGGTCGGGCGGAGATCCCGAGCGAGGGGTGCGTGCGGTCCAGGGAGAGCCAGTGGGGACAGGCGGAGAGCCCGAGGCAGATCCGGGGCGGGTGGGATTTGGCGCGTCAGGGGTGGGTGGCGGGCCCGGGGGCGGATGTGGCATGCGCTGAGAGGCGTTCGGAGCGGACGAGGTAGGTTGAGTGGGTGGGGATGGTTGGGTACGGGATCCTAGGCTGATGCGATCAGGTGGGGCGGGATCGGGTGTGGCTGGGCTGTTTGTGGCGTCCGGTGCACCAGAGACGTAGGAAAAAATGCTCTCATTAAAAATAACATGCCTAGAGATTATGATTTTGCGTGTGGCAAGGTCAAGGCACCTGTAACCTTTATGCTCGCGTGGATAGCCTAAGAAGACGCAACGTGTGGAGCGGGGTGCTAGTTTATGGGGGGTCGTGGCGTAGGCATTAGGGAAACAGAGGCATCCAAAGGTGCGGAGATGGTCGTACGTGGGGTGTTGAGCATAGAGGAGGAAGTGGGGTGTGAGGTTATTGATGGCACGAGAAGGACGAATATTTAGAAGATGTGTTGCGGTGTGGAGTGCTTCGACCCAAAACGGTGGTGGTAAGGTGGCTTGAAAGAGGAGAGTGCGAACAATATCATTAGTGGTGCGAATGAGACGCTCGGCACGGCCGTTTTGAGGGGACGTGTAGGGGCATGATAGGCGTAAGGAGATGTCGTGGGTGGACAGGTAGGAGCGTAGTCGAGTGATGAGAAACTCGCCGCCATTATCACATTGGAGGCACCGGAGGGTTTTGTGAAATTGCGTGGTGATAAAGGCAAAGAAATGGAGCAAGGTATCACATGTATCGGATTTGAGGCGCAAGGGAAAAGTCCATGAAAAATGTGAGTAATCATCGATAATCACTAGATAGTATTTATATCCGGAGAAACTAATAATGGGAGAGGTCCATAAATCACAATGTATTAAATCAAAGGGAGCTAGTGCACGGGAGTGTGATGTAGAAAAAGGTAGACGTGCTTGTTTTCCAAGTTGACAGGCGTCACAGAAGGAGTGTCGAGGTGCACTATTATTACATTGAGAAAGAAAATCAAGAGGTAAATGAGATAATGCATTTGAGCTAGGGTGGCCTAGACGGCGATGCCAGAGATCGCCGGTGACGGAGAGAGCCGTGGAGTGCGGGCTGCCATTATTGCCGAAGAAAGGGTACAAATCTCCGGAGCTATTGGATCTCATGAGCATGGTCTTGGTGGCGAGGTCCTTCACAGAGAAGCCAAAAGGGTCAAATTCAACCGAGCAAGAATTATCACGAGTGAATCTACGGGTGCTAATGAGATTAGTTACAATGTTGGGAGTGACTAGAACATTATGAAGATGAAATGGGCGGGTGGTGAGATGTGCAGTACCGGTGGCAATAACAGGGAGACGAGAACCATTACCTACGATGATATGTTGAGAACTAGGCTCTAACGGGGAATGAGACGAAGTCAATATACCTTGGCTGCCGGTGATGTGTGACGAGGCGCCGGAGTCCATAAGCCACTCGCCGTTTGGAGGGAGTGCGGGTGCCTGGCTGGAAGCGTGATGCACCATGGATGCCGTGTCCCATGATGGCGCCTGCTGTCCGTAAGGTGGCGCCTGGTACTGCTGCGGTGGAGGCGGGTACTGTGGCGTCGGGTAGATCACCGGATAGGCATGTTGAGGCTGCCCGGGTCCTGCACCGAGGATGCTCATCGGAGGGCCAGGGAGCCAGGGCGGTCGGGATGGGAAGGGCGCGCCCATGGGCGCGAAGTACCCAAGCCAAGGCTGCTGTGGCGCGCCCCCGCGTCCGCCGTGCTGCTGATGGGCGCCATGGTCACCGCGGCCGCGGCCGCGGCCACGCCCTCGGCCACCTCCGCGTCCGCCGTACGGGTAACCGCCCTGGTCACCTCCACGGCCGCCGGACTGGTAGCCTCCGTGCGGGTAGCCTCCGTGCTGGGGTGCATGGCCACCGTTGCCTCGACCACCGTCGTTTTGGTTGTAGCCGTTCTGGTTGCCAGCGGGTGCGCGGTCACCGCGGTCACCGCCGCGGCCAGCGTTGCGATCAATGCCATCAGAGCGCGCACCGCTGCGGTCGCCGTGCTGCACGGCGAGGGCCTGAGCGCCGGCCGCTTCCTCTTTTGCGTGAGCCTCCATCTTCATCTCTGCGAGTCGGAGGCGAGAGTGAGCGGTGCTGAACGACGGGAACGGACGCGTGCCCTCGATGAGCTCGGCCTGTAAGGCAAATTTCTTGCCCAAGCCGTCGACCATTTGCATGGTGAGCTCCCGGTCGGTGATGGGGGCGCCGACGTCGGCCAGGGCGTCGGAGATCTGTCGAAGACGGCGGCAGTACTCGTCGACGGAGAGGTCATTGCGCCGCATTTGTCTGAACTCGCGGGAGAGCATCATGGCGCGCGCCTCCTGGTTGTCGAAGAAGAACTCGTGGAGGCGCGACCACGCCGAATACGCCGTCATGTTGTCAGACATGACAACCTCCTGAAGGGGATCGGAGATGGTTGTGACGATCCACAAGACGATGTCAATATCATCTTGATGCCACTGTTCATCGGCGTGACGGTGGTCGTTTCCAGGCTCGATGTGGTCGCGGGCATGGTGGCGATTGAGCAGGAAAAGAAAGAAGTTTCGCCACTTGTTGAGATTGGATGCCGAGGCGTCGAGCTTGAACTTCACGTAATTATGGATGCTGTCCTCGCGTATGGATGGAGGACGGTACGAGAGGTTGGTGTTTGCGAGCGCAGCAACAAGATCAGAAGGCGGCGGAGGCGCTAGGGAGGAGATCGCTGCCGATCCGGAATCGGGGCCTAGAGGGGAGAGTGCAGCGCCAGGCATGGAAGGGAATTGGGAGGAAGAAGGCAGAGGCGTGTGGGGGTCTGTGTCAAGGGGAGAGGCAGCGGCGCCCCGTGCCGTGCTGCTGGTGGGCGCCATGGAGGAGCGTTGAAGCTCTGATACCAAGAAGGCGAATAATGTGGTACTCCCTGACGTTGTATTGATCTGGATCGAGAATACATATACAGGGGAAGGCAAGCCACGATGGTGTGCCGATCCTATCTACACGGGACTGCCCCTATGACCCGGTACAGAAGACGTTACATGGAGTTCAGCTAAGTACAGACTACGTGTTCTGACAGAAAATTGCTCTCTCATAACAAGATTTAACAGGGCAGACTTAATTTCATGAAAATCTGCATTAGGAGCAGGTGGAGCAATAGGTGTACAGATAAAATCATTGTTGTTTGTGCTAGTAAAGTCACAAAACTTAGTGTTCTCATGAGTACTCATTTTAGCAAGATTAAAAACAAGATAACAAAAATAACAACTATAATAAGAATTATCTTTTTTCTGTTTTTGATATAAAGAAGCAAAAAAGACAGAATAAAATAAACTAAACAAAACAATAACAAAGTAAAAATATTGGAGTTGAGAGACTCCCCTTGCAGAAATCCTCTTCCTCCCTAGCAACGACTCCAGAAAACAAGATTGATGGCGTGTGAACACACGTTCGTTGGGAGACCCCAAGAGGAAGGTATGAAGAGTACAACAACAAGTTTTCCCTCAGAAAAAACCCAAGGTTTAATCGGACCAGAAGGATAAATAAATCACTTCTGAAGGTTGATGACAACTGATGTTGGCAGGGCGCACTACCAAGCCTAGCAACAACGTGAAATCTGCACACAACACAACCAAGATACTTTGCCCCAACGAATCAGTGAGGTTGTCAATCTCGCCGGTTTTGCTGAACACAAAGAATTAGACATATAGTGTGGAAAATGATGTATAATTGAAGTGAATGAAAGGAAAACAGTGTTTGCAGTAGAAAGAATAGTGCTTGTAGTGGTTGTATTATGAGTGTAAAAGAATGGAACAGGGTCCACCGTTCACTAGTGGTGTCTCTCCAAAACAGATAAATAACATGCTGGGTAAACAAATTACAGTTGGACAATTGTCGCACCCGGACTTCTAAAGGATACTCGCCATTCCGTTGAACAGTAGTAGATTGGATTACGGGGCTTACCGGCACCCGCGTCCTCTTACGAGTAGGCCAGCACACGTATGTGTGACAACCAACTCCTATCTGTTCAGCGTCGACGTAAACTATCCCATAGAAATCAGGATACTACCATTGACGTACTTCATACCATACACACATGGTACGTCAACGGAGTTTAACAGAATGATAGCACAACATATCTCTAGGACACAAAAGATGGAAATAAGTTGCAAATAGCTCTCACTAGAGCAGAGATAGCAAATACAATCATCCAGAGGACACATGTCCCAACATAACATCATTACATCACAACGGAAGCATTCAACAGGTCTGAGTACAGACAAGATCCAAATAGGCTTAAGAAGCCGGAAACGAAAAGACGGAGCCCATCCACGAAGTCTCGGATCCTGCCCGGGTCCGCTATCTACTCGTCAACAGCCTCGTCGAACTCCACGTAGCAGCCACCATGGGGATCCTCGGAATCGTAGTCTGCGGAAACCACAGCCCCAAAGGGGTCAGTACATAAACGTACTGGCAAGCAAGACTCAGAGTTCACCAAAGTGTAACCCGTCAACACCAAGCTAAGATGCTTTGGGTTCAACGGAAGGAAGGGAGATATAAACGATGCGGCAGCTGGCTGCACTAACCAACTACAGAACATACTACAACTTCCGGCTAACAGAAAAGGAGATAAGATAGCGTATCGTAACCAACTACAACTAACCACCAAACAAACCCATCCTGGATCTCGCCCCTTATCCAAAGAAGCGATCCGAGGATAACTCACACAGTTGGATTAATGATGGTTCAGGTTATTGTGTCGATAAATCTATTACTAGTCAAGTTATCATTAGTTAGGTGTAAGTTGTTCTGAGTACTTGTTAGCCAGTACTTTCACCAAGTCGTCACATAACCGCGGACAACACGGCTTCTCGAGAAGATTCATCCCTGCAGGGTGTGCTCCAGTACCCGTACACACTCAAGCCACCAACTAAAACTCAGGTTGGCTTGACACGACTCGAACCATCTCTACAGTCTGTCCTAGGAGCCACGGAGCTATAAGGTCCCAGCCACGCAGCCGAATACTCAGCGCAAGTGTGCAAAACTCCCGCAGGACGCAACACCCCGGCAATACAGGACTCGCCCTATATGTGTGCGTCATCATCATCATCAGTAACCATGGGAGCGACCCATTCATGCGTATGAGCCAAATGGAACACCCGAACTAAGTGTGGCTCTTCGGACAAACTGCGGATCAGATCAAAGCCGAGGGGGGTTCCATACCACCACCCGGATGCGGTGAGCATGCTCATCATGGATCAGTAGACAAGACCCTTTTCCTAATTAGGGTCGACACTAGCAGGCCTCAAAACCACGCCGGGCCTCCTGCCGGTGCCTTATCATCAAATTATTATTACCCAAGCATTAACAGGTGGATTGTTTAACATCGAGCCCCAGAACATAATAAAATATGATAACAGAAAGTAACTGACAACAGACTCGAGCAACAACAACCCTAAGCATGCTAGTAAGACACGGGCAACAACCAATGGGGTTATAGGTGTGGAGGTGAGGCTATATCATGGTTAAGGATAACATGTGATAGGTTCGAACACAAGCAACGATTCATAGGGCTAGCAGAATAGACAACGGAAAGTATCGGTATCCAATGTTGAAAGGAACACGATGGTTCATGTGAGTGAATACTTGCCTGCAAACTCAGCAGCCTGGTACTGAGCTAAGTCCTCGGAAGTAGTATCGTAAACCTCGTCTGTCTCAACGTCGTCGTCTATTCGAGAAGAAGCAAACAAACAACGCAGAGAGACAAACAATCAATAACATGGCATAATGCACAATCATGGGATGATGCATGTCAATTTAATTGATGCATCAAAAATAACTGGTTGACATGGTAACATAACATAATTAAATGGACCCACATGCAATTTGGATTGCATATGGAAAGCCCATGAATTAAGGTTGGAATAATTGTTTTACAACTAATCAACAGGTGAAAGTGGACTAGTATGATGCATAGATAAGGAAAACAGAAAAATAACAACAATAGAAACAATCAGAAATAAGGTTTACCAAGTTTGGAATTTTATTTATTAAGTTATGAAAATTTGCTTCTTAAAGGTGGTACACAAGCATTTGTTGTTTTCACCAATTTTAATTGTTCAAAATAGATAACAAAATTCATATTTTGAAAATACACAAAATTTTAGGTGGAATACATGTTTCACTTGTTGAATTTGGATTTAAAATGAGCAAGTTATTAATTTGGCAATTTTAATTGCATTAAATAAGAAACAGTTGTTTTCAGCAATTTAAATTATTCAAAATAGAAAACCAAGTTGATATTTGCAAAGTTCATGAAAAATGGGATGGAAAACATATTTTACATGTTGGAATTGGATTTGAATTGCCCAAGTTATGAATTTTGCAATTTAAAAGGTTTAATTAAAGCATTGAATTATTCCACCAATTTTAATTAGGAAAAAATAGTGAACAAATTGCATTGAAAAGGTTGAAAATATGTAGCAAATGTTTCACTGAACATTTTGAACTATTAAACATAATTTTTGGGTTATTACTGAATTTATTAAGCAAGTTTTTATAATCATTCTTATTCTGCCTATTTTAGTAAACAGAGGGAAACATGCTCAAAATTTATTCAATGGTGACCAAATAAAATACCAATGTGTAGAGTTTGTTAAGAAAAAAATTTTAGAGACCAATTTTGCTTAAATTGGATGAGCAGAACTAAAGTTATGAAATTCCAAAGTTTCCCACTTTTTATTGCATTTTCAGTAATTATTTATTTAGTGCAAAAATTAGTACAGAAACATATTGCAAACTTGACATTAATAGAAAGAGCACAAAATTATGAAGCCACAGGATTTTGAATCATTCAAATTGGAGCAATATTCAATTTTATATGGATTTTAGAATTAATGTCTCAGATCTGAGTTTCTGAAATTTTGGACAGAAAAAGAAAAAGCAGAAAAAAAGGTGTGGCTTTGGGGGATCGAACCCGTGACCTGGGATCTGCGCGCCAGGGTGCACTGCCAGTGCGGCTGTGTTCGGTTGCTTGTCAGGTATAGAAGCAGGTTTGGTTATATTGTTCAGTTATCGCGCTAATCTGAATTTTTCTCTGCAGTTCAGGTCGCTGTGCCAGCGTACAGAGGAAACAGACGATCGCCGGCGGCCGTGGCTGCTCGCGGTGGCTGTCCGTGGTGAGGCGTGCGTGTGCTAGCTGCGAGCTCGTGTGCGATCTCGTGCGGTGGCCGTGACAGAGAGGGGAAGGGAACGAGGGGGTGAGGGGCTCACAGCGATGGACGTACAGAGGAAGACGGTGGCGACGACGGTGGCGAAACCAGAGATGGCGGCGGCGATTCACTAGCCCCCGGGGGAACCCGAGGCCACGGCGAGGAAGAGGGGAGCGGGGCCTTTCCGTTCCCGGCCCTAGCACGGCCGGGAGGGCACCGTGGCGGCGGCTATCGCCGGAGGGAGGCGGCGGTGATGAAGGTTTCAGTGGGGATTCAGAGGGGAGAGGGCGGAGCAGCGAGAGAGGAGGAGACGGCGGCGCTCGAGGGGGAGAAGGTGGAGGAGGCTAGGGTACAGAGGGGGGCTCGGTGGTAGGGATTATAGAGGTGAGGAGGGGGAGCCCGGGACCGTTCCTTCTCTGAACTGCTACGTGGACACCACCGATGATGATCCGTACGGAGGTAGAAGACAACGAGGTGGGGGGTACGGGCCAGGGGGCAGTTGGGCTGGCCCAAATGGCTGGTTGCCCTTTCCCCCCTCTCCTTCTTTTATTCTTTTTTGTCTATTACTTTTATTTTGCAGATTTGGAAAAGGAGAGAAAAGGAGAGGGTTTACGGGTTAGCAAATTTTGGAATAATTTGTATTGATTTACTTATTATAAAAAACAGCAATACAACATTTTGTTTCCCAAATAAAATTAATTGATGTTGTTGTTTGGAAATTAAATGATTTTAAGTGAATTTTTGATATTAATGAATAACTGAAACTTAATTAATGTTAAGTGTTTTAATTTCGAGTTTTAATGGAACAATTTATTTGCCTGTTTTGTAGTTCTCATTTGAAACATGTAACATAACAAGTATGACAAGAATTTGAATTTTTGTTTGGAAATCATATAGAAAACAAATGAAACAAATGAAATCAAATGCAAAACAATTGCAAACAAAAAGCAATGACTATGATGACATGATGCAAAGCAAAACTTAACAAGAAATAAAACATTCTAAAGGGAGATTTTCATACTTGGGATGTTACAACAATTTACAGAGATAGAGGCTACACCGTACTGCATATGCAAGACACGATGATTACTATGAGGTTTATTTGGGCATTACAACATGATACATAGACCGTAATCCAACTACATCTATGACTAATAATCCACCCTCATAACATAATCCAAGCAGACTTTGGGTATTAAGTTGCAAGCAACAGATTATTGCATTAAGTAAAGTGCGTAATGTAAATAATAGAATTATCCTTAGACAAAGCATTGATGTTTTCTCCCTAGTGGCAACAACACATCCACAATCTTAGAAGTTACTGTCACTCTCCCAGATAACTGGAGGCATGAACCCACTATCGAGCATAAATACTCCCTCTTGGAGTTACAAGCATAAACTTGGCCAGAGCATCTACTAGTAACAGAGAGCATGCAAGAACATAAATAACATAAACATGATAGATCTATAATCAATTTGACATATCATTCAATATTCATCGGATCCCAGCAAACACAACATGTAGCATTACAATAAGATGATCTTGATCATGTTAGGCATCTCACAAGATCTAGACATGATGGCACAAAAGGAGGAGAAGACGACCATCTAGCTACTGTTATTGACCCGTAGTTCAAGGATGAACTACTCACACATCATTCTGGAGGCAAGCATGGTGATGAAGAGCCCTCCGGTGATGATTTCCCCTCCCGGCAGGGTGCCGGGGAGAGCTCAGAACCCACCCAAACTAGGGTTGACGATGACGGCGGCTACAGAACTTTTCGTGGATGGAGGCTCGGGTATTTATGGTTTTCCCGAGAATATCAATTTATAGCGAAAGGGCGATCTCATTGGGTGGCCAGGGGGCCCACACCACCTGGTGGCGCGGCCAGGGGGCGCCACCCTAGGGTGTGGCGGCTCCCCTACCCCCTCCGGGTCTCCTCGGGACTCCGGATACGTGACAGAAAAATAGGACCCTAGGATTTTGTTTCGTCCAATTCCGAGAATATTTCCAAAACAACTTTTCTGAAACCAAAAATAGCAGAAAACATGAACTGCCGCTGTGGCATCTTGTTAATAGATTAGTCTCAGGAAATGCCTAAAAATGATATAAAGTGTATAGAAAAATGTAGAAAATGTCATAATATTAATCATGGAACATCAGAAATTATAGATACGTTAGAGACGTATCAATGACCAAGACTACCCTTGCTATGGTAAGTGGGAGAATTAAAGCAGGTAACATTTGGTTCATTGGTCTAATGGTGGACTAGGGAAGGGGTCCCACATGTGGTCCCATCTAGTGTGCTTCTTTGCTTGTCCCTTCACGTGTTTACTTTTTCAACCCTAGAGCCATAATATTTGCATCGCAATTCGTGCGCCCTATAAGTTGGAACATGGGTTGCAACCGAGAATTTTCTAGTACACATGTCGTTGCAACCGAGAAAAGTGCTCTGAACCATTTGAATTGCTTCATGTTTCGTGTTAGTCATGAATGGCAACATGGATTGCAACGGAGATTTGATACATCACTTGAATGAGAGCTAAGCTAATTCCTAGTCGAACGAGAATTACACACTCTCACATTTATCATTATTTATATATATATAACATCCCATACAAATTGACCATAAAAAAATAGAATAGACAAACATTAAAATAGATAAAAACATGATTAATGTTGATCCGCCCAGCTGATCAATTGTACCGAGGCAATGTTACTCGTAACAGACGTGAGAGGGGGATAGAGGGGAGAAAGGAGGATCCTAGGCGGTTAGGGTTTTTATCCCTTTCGCTGGCACCACCGCCAGTCTGCTCTCCCTCCGTTGGTCTTTCAGGTCTTGGAGGTGCGGCTGACCCCGTCCTCTCGCCGCTGGGAGGGTTCGTGTTTCTTGTTTTAGTTATGTCCTATGTATTTTGTCAGGTTGGTGAGGCAGCGACGACATTCTGATGTAAGAATAAGGTCTTTTCCGCCCTATCTCTACTCCGTTGTGTGCCTAGTGCCTCATGGATTTTGACCGGTTTCCGTGTTTGTTGGTGTGGTTGCAGGAGTGTCTCTTCCAATTTTTTTTTCTCATCTTTAGCGATGATTACTGTTCTGCTGCGCTGATCTTACACCACACTTTACTATGCCGCCTGACTTCGACGAGCAAATGCTGGCGGCGCGCCTTTGGCTTGCTCGCGCTCGAGTGCTTATAGTAGTCGCTAAGTGGTGGAATGACTTTCTTTGAACTTTACTTTTAGAGATCTTTATACTGTTGTTGATAATAGATCGGTGGATTTTTTTGGAAAAAATATACGGAGTAGATAAAAACATCTTGACTATTTATAACATCTTGATAATAGATCGGCGAGTTTGCGGGCCGTGCCCACTTTGCTGCGCAGAGCAGACTCCGCATTTGCAGCCCGACACGCAAACGTTTTCCGCGAATCCGCAAATGAACCCGGGGTAGGCATAAAAGCCGTTTGGGCTGCCATTTGCGGGGCGAAACCCTCATCTCCGCCACCGAATTCCTCGCCGCCGGTCCCCTTTCTTCCCTAGCTCCAGCCGCTCGATTCGCTTGCCATGGAGAACCTTCCTCCGCATCTGCAGCAGGAGCGGCGCAGGTGCGTCACCGCGGACGCCGCACGGAAGCGCTCGACGCACAAGTGGAGGGGGAGGGGGCTCCCGGTGCCGGAGTCGTTGCTCTGGCGGGAGACCGTGGAGTTTGACATCCCCCACGGTCTCGTGCTCCCCGCGCCACACAAATCGCCACCGCCAGTGTTCGAGGAGGGGAGCTCCTCCGTCACCTGGACCCTCTCCACCACGGCGTCGTCGCCGTACACGCCGGTGCCGGGCCGCGAGGTTGCCGTGGACGAGGACGGCTTCGAGATCTACGATCCGGCCGCCTTCGAGGGCTCGGTGAGCCGCGAGGACTTCGTCCTTGACGAGGTCCTCGCCACGGTGATCGGCGTGGTGGCGACGCGCTCCGAGGAGGAGGTCGAGCAAGACGCCAAGCGCCGCCGCCGTGAGGTCGACATCGACCAGCTCATGCTCGAGCAAGGCCTCGAGCAGGACCGCCTCCACAGCGAGCAGGAGGCCGCCAAGGCGCGCGAGCGCGGCAAATCCGTCGTCATATACGTCGACGACGACTCCGACAAGGAGTGAAGGCACTCCAGCGAAGGCGCGGCCGCACCCTGCGAGCTCCGGTGAGCTAATTTTGCTCTGTTTAGGGTTAGGGCCACACCTTCGAGCGCATTTTGTCCATCTGTGGCAATGTTTAACCCATTCCCCCACGATGTAAATCTTGACGAACAAGGATGAACTAGTCTCCGGTGAGCTAATCTCCCGCGTAGTTTGAATGTTTAAATTTGCAGTTTTATTTGCCGTGTCTGTTCTTCGCAAGATGTTTCTGAAACTGCAACCCAGCGTTTACAGTTTTAGAAACTGCAGGATCGGTCTGCTAGAGATGCTCTTAGACTAGCCATAGTGGGGAGTATCATACAATAGTATCATATGCATGATACTTTTATATGATACTACGTCTCTAATGCATAGTAACATAATCAACTTCTATTTAATATTTTGTAGAATCTCAATGCAAATATGTGTACAAAATTTGTTTCTCATCATGATACGGTATCTACCTATTTTACTCTAATCTCCTCTCTCTTCATTAATTGCATGCCACATTATCTTTTTTGTGGGACCAAATTGCATGATACTATCTATGATACCATCACTATGGCAGTCTTAGGACCGTCTATGTAAACACATGCTCTTCCATTTCATGCTGGCCGATTAAACGAGACCGTGGAACGGTGGAAGAGAAACGAGGCTGGGTCGGCAGGCTCGGCACTGAAGCGGAAGTGTAGGTCCAGTTGCGCACGAACGAGCACATAACGGCCCAGCGCATAAAGGTCAGGCACAGGGGAGGAGCGTCGCGTCGCATCGAAAATTCGAAAGATTTCAAATCTCCCTCTCCCCCTGCTCACATCGCCCAAACCTTCTCTTTCTTTCCCCTTCCGTCCCGTTCCACATCGCCCGCACGCTCCTCCTCCTCCCCGCGCCCGAACCCTAGATCCGCCACCGCCATGGCCACGCGGGACCGCGCCGCCCGCTTGGGGACGCCCCGCCTCAAGGAGAACGACGTCCAGTACGGCAAGCGCCAGCGCACGGCGGGGGGCCCGGCCGCGCGCCCGCCGCTTTCCGCGGCCTCCCAGAACGCCACCGCGCCGCCCCCGGCCGAGGCCCCCATCGAGTTTGGCGGGAGGGAGGACGTCGACGCCCTCCTCAACGAGAAGATGAAGGGAAAGAACAAGATGGACTACAAGGTATGGATTTTTGTTTTTTCGCGCTGACGAAACAAATCGTAGTAGATTTCTCGCGCTTTGCTTGGAATTACCTTGTGTTGCTTAATCTTTTCGCGTAGCCATTTCCCGTGATTCGTCCCGATCTGAGCCCTTTGGGTGGGGCAAAACATGGATGTCACTGTGAATTTTAGCTCGCAAGAGCAGTTTAGAACTCGTCATACTGTGGCCTGCGCTCATGTGTAGTTAGTCCCCTCGATGCTTGCTCTGCGCCTAATCCTAATATGTCATGCCTTGTCTTGACTCACATAAATAAACTTGGAGTATTATTTGGTCAAAATACACACTGTTCTGGCCCCCTTTGCCTTGCTGACGAGTCAGTATTAACACCGTTCTTAACTGCTGACAACAATGTCTTAGACAGTGTTCTAAACAACATCAATTTCCTGATTGCTTGCCCAGGGAAAAAGCGAGCAGATGCTTGAATACATCAAGAAGCTGCGGGCTTGTGTGAAATGGCTACTCGAGAGGGAGGATGCAAACCTCGCTGAAATCGGGAGGCTCACTGGCCTTATTGATGCGGCAGAGAAGCATCATACTGAAATCGGTAAAACTTCTTCATCTGACACCATGTAAACTCTTGCAGTAGTTCATTCTACTGACTGAATTGGTATGCTGTCATCTAGTTACTCAGCTAGAAAACAATATTGAAGAATCCATGGCAATAAAAGAGGAGCTTCAAAAACAATATTCCTCTCTAGAAGAGAACCTAAAGAAGGTGGAAGCTGAAAAAATGGTGGGTGTCTTGTGCATTTGGCTAATTCCTCTTTATTGACCATCACACAGCATGTCTGTAATCACACATTGTTTAATTGTAGGCTTTGCTTCGGTCTTATGGAGATGAAAAGGAGGCTAGGACTGCTGCAGAATCATCAAGAAATGAGCTTTCAGAAGAACTCAACAGAGCTAAGGTGGATCAGAAGCGTCTAAATGATCAGGTACTATTGTTGTTCAGTATCCACTCTTATCCATTTTTATGCATGGTTGTATGTTTTACCTGTATTCTATATCATCTAGATCAAGATGCTCCAAGATACAAACAAGAGGCTTCAAGAATACAACACTAGCTTGCAACAATATAATTGCAACCTCCAAGCAGATGCAACAAAGAACGGTGATACAATAGCAAAGCTGCAAAAAGAGAAGAACACTATGGTTGAAACAATGAATGGTTTGAAGGATCATGCTAACTCAGTAAAGTTGCAACTGGATTTGGCAAAGGTACCTTTCATTACATTTTTTTCCATCATAATATCTCTTTCTCTTGTTACATGCATCTGTTATATGGTGATAGATACTTAGATAGTTCTGTTACTCCTTGCAGTCTTCACAGAGTGAAGCTTTAAAGCAAAAGAATGATCTATTTAAGGAGGTTGATACTCTCAGATGTGAGCTGCAGCAAGTAAGGGAGGACCGTGACCATAAATCAGCTGAAATAACTTCGTTGATGAGTGACTTGGCTACATACAAGGAACTGACAGGAAAATCTTCAGTGGAAATAGAGAATGTCCTGAATAGATGCACAGCCCTTGAGGTATGATTATATGCCCTAAATGATTGAAAACATTTTGAATCAAGTTGGCTAATTTGTTTATAATGTTACAGGAAACTTGTTCCGCCCAAAATGAGACGATAAAAACACAGGGAATTCAGCTTGCATCGGCTAATGAAAAGCTGAAGGTGCGTAGTTCTGTACTTTTTACAGAAGTTGTTTGTTTCAGCTTGTCAAACTTCCTGTGCCAACTTGCTATTTTTCGGGTGCAAGTTATTGGATTAACCTAAATATAAGCATGCATGTGTACAAAGTGGAAGCTGCAGTTCGTTGTGTATCTGTGCCTGTTACTGAATGGATGAATTAGCTTGTACGAAGTTGCTTTGCATTTACAGGGCTAATTTATCAGTCATAACTATTGTTCCCTTGATCGTAATATTTGAAGCAGATGTACATGCCTATCTTTATTCTTGAGTGTATTACAGCTGTTTCAATGTACAATATGTACAGATGTGTAATTGTTACATTTTTTTTTCACCTTACAGCGATCTGATTTGACAACGATGGAGACAATGACTGAGTACGAGAACCAAAAGAGACTTTTGGAGGACCTACAACTACGTCTTACAGAAGCTGAGCAAAAAATTGTGGATGGAGACAACTTGCGCAAAAAGCTGCATAACACTATACTTGTAATGACTTGCTCTCTTCGACCCTCGTAATCCCATAGAGTATGTCTGTTTCTAAATTTTTTGTGATGCAGGAACTTAAAGGAAATATTCGTGTTTTCTGCCGAGTACGACCTTTATTCTCAAATGAATCAGGAGCTGTCTCTTATCCAAAGAGTGGAGAAAATCTAGGTCGTGGTGTTGAGTTGATGCATAACAGTATGTTACATTTACTTCTTCTCTATAAATGACTGTCAATGATAACTTCTAATGTATGTGAAGATATAATATTGTTTCTGATAATATCTTTATAATGCTTTTTTAGCACAAGCGTATTCATTTGCGTTTGACAAAGTGTTTGATCATTCTGCATCCCAAGAAGATGTATTCACTGAAATTTCACAATTGGTTCAAAGTGCCCTTGATGGTTATAAGGTACTTTTACTTGATGCTATATGTACTCTTGTATTGTCAGAACTGAAAGAGCAATCCAATCACAGAGAAGACTGAGAAAATATTTGCTTGTTTGGTTGTTTTGCTTACTTATATACTCCCTCCGTCCGGAATTAGATGTCACAAAGTTTGACAAAAGTGGATGTATCTAGACATAATTTAGTGTTAGATACATCCATTTTTATCAAACTTTGTGACATTTAATTCCGGACGGAGGGAGTAGTTGTATAGAATACAAGCTTTGAATAAAGATTTAGTGATTTCCTGTACTTTCTGAAAAACACATTGCTGTTTTTTGTATTCGTGGATGAGAATACATTTACATTATACAACTAACTGATCTTAAATTATATAGGTATGTATATTTGCTTATGGCCAAACAGGATCTGGTAAGACGCACACAATGATGGGTAATCCTGAGGTCCATGATCAGAAAGGGTTAATACCTAGATCGCTCGAGCAAATTTTTCAAACAAGTCAATGCCTTATTTCACAAGGTTGGAAATATAAAATGCAGGTGCGTCTGTGTCAATTTGTTAAGTGTTTGAACTAACGACACTTCAAGTTTTCTATCTGTCATCCTAATGCTAGCTTCTTACTTGTAGGCTTCCATGTTGGAAATCTATAATGAGACTATACGCGACTTGTTAGCGACAAATCGCACATCTGTTCAAGATGGCGCTGCTTCGAAGTATAATATCAAACATGATGCCAACGGTAATACGCAGGTGTCTGACCTCACAGTCGTTGATGTATCGAGTATCAGCGAAGTTTCTTCTTTGCTGAAGCGGGCTGCCCAAAGCAGGTTGAGTTTGATGTTCTTTTCAGATTCAGTGAAAAGCTGCTAATACTTAGTTATTTCTTGGTCAATCATAATTTGTGATGTGCGCATGCAACAGTTAGTTATGTCACAAGCAGTATTTCATTGATCTAAACTAAACCTTTTTTTCTCCTATAATTAAGACGAATTCTCCAATGATGTTTGATGTCTATCGCCAAATTTTCTGCCATGTGCATGACATGTTCACTTGTTTGCAGGTCTGTTGCAAAAACACAGATGAACGAGGAATCATCCCGAAGTCACTGTGTGTTCACACTTCGAATTTTCGGCGTAAATGAGGTACAGTATTCTTCTACTGATAAACCTAATTCATGCATAAAACCTTTTCGTAATTTGTACTAATTTTTTTTCTTTTCAGGGAACTGATCAACAAGTGCAAGGAGTTCTGAATCTAATTGATCTCGCCGGCAGTGAGCGGCTTAATAAAAGTGGTGCCACTGGGGATAGACTCAAGGAGACCCAGGTAAATTGGTATTCCTTGTCTATGTTTCTTTAAGGTGTACAGTACATTGTAAGATGCATAACGAGTGTTACTATTTAGGCTATCAACAAGAGCTTGTCGTGCTTGAGTGATGTTATCTTCTCAATTGCTAAGAAGGATGAACACATTCCCTTTAGAAACTCCAAACTAACGTATCTGCTTCAGGTAACCTAGAAAAACAAGAGCTGTGCATTCTGATTATAATTTATTGGTGTCATTGCTGTGTATTAGAAAGCTCAGTTGTTTTGTCTCCCTGTACACAGCCATGCTTGGGCGGAGACTCAAAGACGCTAATGTTTGTGAATCTGGCGCCGGAATCATCTTCCACAGGCGAGTCCATTTGCTCGCTTCGTTTTGCTGCCAGAGTAAACTCGTGTGAGATTGGCATCCCTCGTCGTCAGACCCAAACGCGCAGCTTGACACAAGGATAAACCGATACTGCCAAATTCATTGTGAAGTCCGGTCAACACATGGGCCATCAGAGATTGTACGTCTGTTGTTTGTTTGTTGATTGAAGGATGCAATCCATCATTTGCATCCTGTGTGTGTGTGTGGCAATTAGAAGAGGTTGTATATTCTCATTTATTTCGTGCCTTTTTTTCCTTTTCCTTTGCTGATTGTATTAACGGTCAGGTGTGGCATGCTGCTGGCCTTTCCGTTTCTGTTATCTAATCTGCATCAGCTTTGATGCTCTTCAGTGTTGAGTGGTATAAGCAATTGAGATTCTTGTCATGGCTTGGCATGTACCAACTGTTACTTATTAATGGGAACCAGCATTCGATCGACCTGCTTGTTTGGTATCCATGTACCTACTGCTCAATGATCTTCAGAGAACTGTTATTATAAGATCACGCAATGTACAATATACATGATCTATGACGGTAAAAGTGAGGCTACTTTTGCATGAAGTTTCTGAGTATAAGTTTGAGGTATCTCGAGAGAGAAATGTGTGTGCTAGGTAGCTAGGCCATTCTGGTCATGACCTCCTGTAGGATGAGCTTTGTGTCAGCATAGCAGGTCCCTATGTCGGCGTCGTCCTTGGTGGTGACGGCCGCCTGCAGCCTCTCGAAGCTGTCGAAGAGTCGGTTGGCCAGGTCGAGGAGCGGTGGCTTGGCGTCCGGGTCGGCGGCGGTGAGGAGCTTGTCGAAGTCGTAGTATATGAAGGTGGCCTTGAGGCGCAGGTACTTGTTGACGTAGTTGGAGGCCTCCTTGCCGAGCAGGTCCTCCAGCGCGAGCAGGTCGAAGGCGGAGCTGCGCAGCCGGTACGCGTGCGCCGCGAAGCTCGGCCCGATGTCCGCCATGTAGATGCCGTTCTTGACGAAGGACCGCGTCCCCGTCTCGCCGTTGTTGATCTCCTCTGCGCCACATCCATCACCACGGGTTGGGTTCAGTTCAGAATTGAGATGATAGGAATGCGTTACTATGACCATGGAGTTGCTTGCTAGCGTGGGAAGAGAGGTGAGGGGTTACTGTTGCGGATCTTGGGCACCGGCAGAGGGAACTCGGTGAGCCACCAGCCGTTGTTGGCCGGTTCCGGGTCGTCGTCACTGTCCGCGGCGCGGGCGGGCGCGGTGTGGAGCAAGGCGGCAGTGGCGAGGCCGAGGCCGAGGCAGGCTGATCGCCTGCCCGACGGCTCCGAGGCGTGGCATGTCACCGCTCTTGGCCTTGGCCTTGGTGTCGCGCCGCCGTTGCTAGTGGTGGCCTGGAGGGCATGGAAGGCTGAGAGGTAGGTGGTGGCCATGGGCGCCGTGGGAATGGATAGCAGATGAAAGGCGACTGGTGCGCGTTACAACAGGATGAGAAAAAGGTCCTGAAAATCGTCATTTTGCGAAATGGCATTACATTCAGCGATTTATCTTTGGGTGCGCTGGACGTACAGGACCATGTCATCAAATTGGGCCGATGCGATGTCCAATTACTACACAGACGCCCATTCTTTCCTTTCCCTCTCACAGAAAAATACAGAAGCACCCACCCTCATTTACTGTGGTGCTTCTTCCAAAGGAGATGGATGGATGGCTCCTCCTTGAGAGCAGCACCCACGCTGCAGCTTGCAAGGGTCAACGGTATAGTCAAGGCGCCATCAGGTCAGGTCAGATATTCAGATGGCAGATGAACCACAAACGTACTGCGACCGATCTGGCTGGGGCAGCTATACTGTTCAGCTCTCAGGAGAATCTGGACCGTCCTCTTGTTCGATCGGACGGTGCACCATACCTGCTGTCCTCATACATAGAGCGGGCCGCTGCTGTTTTACTGTGTACGCAACGCACACGAGCTGCGCTACTGGCAGTGGAGCCGTACATTCCACAACAGTGCCAGCCACCGAGCGGGGGGGAGAGAGAGAGGGGAGGAGCAGCCATGCGGTGCTGCTACGTGGGGAAGGCCACCAAGATCTTCTTCGCCGTCGTGGCCGCGCTCGCCGTCGTTGGCCTCATCGCCGCCTTCGCCACCGTCGTCCACCGTGCCAACTCCCGCCGCACCAACTCCGCCGACGCCTGCGCCGCCGGCGCCGGCCGGTGCCGACCGGTCCCGCCAGAGCCCGTCGGCCAGCAGCCGTCAATGCCCTCCACGGCAGCCACCGCTCAGCCGCCGCCGCCGCAATATCCCACCTTTCCTGCCCCGGAGACCGCCTTGCTCTCGCCGCCGCAGCAGCTGGCGCCCCCTCTGCAACCACCGCCGGCACCAATTGCCTCACCCTCGCCGGCCACATTTGCGCAACCGCCGCCCCCGGACGCGTTGCTGCCGCCCCCACCAGCAATTGCGTCACCCTCGCCGGAATTCGCGTCACAGCCGCCTCCGGTTGCTCTGGTGCCGCCGCCGCCGGCTTTCGCTTCACAGCCGCCTCCGGTCGCGCTGGTTCCTCCAACGCCGGCGCTGCCGTCTGCTCCGCCCCCTGCCCCGGAAGCGCCGAGCCCGTCGGCGCCTTGATGCATGTCGCCGGTTCTTCACTATCTAGATGACTCCATCTCGGAGCAGATTCAGGCTGTGCTGTACTGTAGTACTGATTAGGTTCAGCGCATGGAATTCGATTTTCCTTGCCGGATTAAATCTCATTCTTCATCCCCGTCCCACATGTGGATTTCACCCATTAAGCCTCATCTTGGTCTTGTAATTTTGATTCTTCTTTTACTCTCTGCTGACGCTTTTATGTTCCTCCATAGAAATCACTTCTTTTTTATCTTGAGTGGTATGACTTCTTGATGGAATCAGCAGTCTTGTATTTGGATGTCAATTGAATTTAACCACCTTGAAATTAGTCACCGAGACAATTGACCAACTTTGACTAGCCCTGACCGCCTTGGATCTTGGGGCATTCTTGCTGGAGAGCCTTGTTGTGAGAGAAAAATGGCGCATTAATCACACGTTTAACATCCTTCTGTGCTCTGCTCTTCTCCTTCCCAAGAAAAGGAAATTTCTACTGAATGCTCCCTTTGCATATAATTTACTGATCACTGCCAGGTTCTTTTTCTCCAGAAGGTCTACAGCTTTCTTGCTTCGCTGACGAATACAAAACCAGTGCGCACTAGCTACCTTGCACAAAAACAAACAAGCAGGCAGTGCGCACATGTTAGGATGGAATCTTTTTCTCCTTGTATTGGCTCTTTTCCAATGCTTTGTTTGTTCAGGTGGTTCTTTCTTTGCATAGCCGCACTCACATGCTCACATCTTGGCATGTATGTCTTGGTTCTCAACGAGCAAACACCACCATCTCATTCTCCACATCCAGAAGTTTGTCAATTTTGCAAAGGCTTGCAAAGCTTCTTTTCTAGTAGCAGACAAATTGCACATGGAAAAACCTTGGTAAGCTGTGACTTGAAAAGTAAATAATGCTTGCACATTGTACAGAATGGTGTTGATGCATTTCACAAACCAGATGATCTACTTCTTTTTAGGGGCAGCATGCACTTATTACCTCATTATCATGTCAAACTTTATCTCATTATGCTTGAATAACTGATATCTAGGATTTGGGCCTGGCAGATCAAAGCCGACTTTTCCTGGCCCGGCCAAGCCCATATGCATGGGCGTATACAAACAGCAATGCCACAAGCCCGTGGCCCAAGAAGTTCCTCGAAACAGGCTTTACGCCATGCTTTATAAATAAAGCAACCCACAGTCATACAACGAGTTCACGACCACGCACACACGACAAGACATTAAACAGTCTGCTGGGGCAACAACACAACACTGCCCAAACACAAACGGAAAAAAGGAGATGATACATCTCGGACCAACGATCAACGGCTGGAAGCGGAAGATAATCGGCGAGCCGCCGTCACGAGGTCCTGAATCATACTGTCCAGCCGCTCCAAGTCCCGCTGTCTACAGAGAGGGTGCCACTGATGCAAGAAAGCCAAAAAATTTAAACACAGAGTCAGAGGCCCGTCTCAGAAAGACGTGCTCGATAACCATCTTATTACGAATAGTCCCTAAGGTCCAGGTCATCGCGGCGAACAGTAACCATAAGAGGCGGGCAAGAAAATAGAATGTGGGTTCCCGTCTCTGGAACCGCACATAGGGGTAGGTCCCATCACCTGGACCAAACCGCTTGGTGACCTCCACCCCCGAAGGGAGGCGGTCACGCAATAATTGCTAAGTGAAGATCTTAATCTTCAACGGCATAGGCGCTTTCCCCAGATGGGTCGCCCAGGGAGTCATATGCCCTCTAAGGGCATCTTTAACAGTTTGTTGGTTAACTTGTTGGTAAAGTTGGACATGTCATCAACCAACAACACATCTTACAACTACTCCAATGGTTATATGTAGTTTGACCAATAGGAGGTGAGAGAATGTGCAATACCTCTCTCTATTCTACCTCGGAGCTTGTGCAAGGGTTGTTGGTTAATCTACATACAACCTCACTCTCTCACCTCATTTATTTTATGCCACATCATCAAAAATCCTACGTGGCAAAATCTACCAACGTCTATCTTACAACTGTTGGAGATGCCCTAAATAGGGCCCGGTAGGCCGACCCCACAGAGAAGTTCCCCGAGGGCTAAAGGGACCAAGCAACCGAGTCCGGGGTGTCCCCTAAGGCCCGAGGGAGGGAGGCATGAAGCAGCTCCCACTTTGCGGCCTCCACCGGGCCAAACATACGACGGAATCCAACATTCCACTGTCTGTTATGGACCGTGTCGTGGGAAAGTCACGGCAGACGTTACCGGAGGTAACTTAAATTGGGGTAAATCGACTCTGGTGTTTGGGAGAGGGTTTAGCTCAGATCGGACACAAGATTTATCCTGGTTCAGCCTCTCCATTGGAGATAATAGCTTACTTCCAGCTAGGATCTTACTAATTGGCAATCTAGAGGCTCGAGCTGCAATGTCGCGGAGACTCCGATCTAGGGTTACAAATACTAGCTCTCGTATATCTAGAATAACTCGAATCCTTCCGGTATCTCTCTATGACCTAGAAGCCGGTTTATATATAATACCCGGTTTCCTGGCTTTCCTTACAAGATACATCTAGAGTCCTACTCGGGGTCTACACGTAACCCTAAATTGCTCTCCATGACCCCCCAAGTCTTGGACTCCATGGTTCGCACCGTCTTTCGGGTCTTCTAGAGCCTCCCTTTCCTTGATCCGGGTTACCAATACAACTGCTGGCCCATCGGTGACACCCGGCCCAACATCATATTACAAAGTCTCGCGTAAATCCCTTCCAGCTGGGTCTTTGTTCCTCTTCATGGGCCTGCCGGGTTATCATCCCCACAACAGTAGTCCCCAGAATAGCCTGTGCATCTTGGTTGGCACACTTTTCTTGTAGCTCCAAACTTTAAGCATAAGACAAACCTCCAACCATGAAGCGCATGCTATTCCCTGCAAAACAATAAATATTTACATATAATAATGCTATAGGTTAGATTGCTTTAACTTATAGCCAGGACGGCTCTTTCGGCGGTCCATATAGTAACCCCATTATCATACTAAGCCGAATATCATCCTTTAGATCAACTCTTCATAGCGACCATTTCATAACCCGGCTTTCATATTCCTCATAAGCTAGCCCGAGTAACAATTTCGAGTCCGGCTCTTTTGGCGGCCATTTGTAACTCGGCTGCATGAAAATAACTCCCAAGATCTTGTTTCCATAATCAACGGGACGAGTATCATATCCCGTGATTTGCTCCATTTTACCGTTGGCATTCTAGGGTTACCACCGCGCCTATAAATACAGGGCCCGGTGAAAACCCTAATCACAAAACGCCATCTCCTTCCACTTCATCTTCAAGCTCGAGCCGCGCCATTGGAGCTCAAGACCGCAACCCGGAGCTCCGCCACCAAGCTTCACGCACGCCGCCGCCGCTCACCTGAGTCGGCCCGCCGGTCCGCGCCGCCGCGCCGCGTTCAACGAACCTCGTCTCCGCCGCCGATTCCTGGTACACACTCCTAGATCTAAATTTCCATTTCTAGATCTTGAGCTTGCGTTCTTCGTGTTCATCACCTCCGTCTTTTTCCTCATTTTGTTTTTCTTTTTCAGTTTTCGTTAGATCTTTTCCAATGGCTCCCAAGGCCGCTCCTAAGTCCAAGTCCAAGGCCACGGCTCTGAAGCAAAAGCCAAGTCAAACCATTACTGCCAACTGGGCAAAGTCGACTGTCACGCAGACCAAGCTGGAGGAGCTAGCCGAGTCTGGAGTCCTTCCTCAGTCGGAGATCTCATGGAGGTCCCCTGAGGAGGAGAGTCGGCCTTCACCTAGAGCAGGTGAAGTTGTAGTTTTCCTCGAACACGTGACTCGGGGTTTCCGCCCCCCGGGTCACCCTTTCTTTCGTGAAGTTCTTCATCACTACAAGCTCAGGGTCTTTGACATAAGCCCGAACTCGATTCTTAACATTTTCCATTTCATCGTTCTTTGTGAATTGTATCTTTGCATTGCCCCTAATCTTTCTCTATTCCACGAACTTTTTCAATGCAAACCTTGCCGCGAAACTACGGATGGTCCCCTCCTTGTCTGTGGAGGTGTGGCCATCCAAAGACGCAAGAAATCTCTGATGCCAACTCTCAATCTTCACTCCCACGTGAAGCATTGGCAAAAAAACCTTCTTTTACTGCAAAGATACTTCCACACCCGGCGAGAAGCCTCTGCCGGGTTTCTCTGTTGAAACCCTCTCTCTTAGTGACAATCTGAGTGCATTCGCTCCGGAGGCTGATAGGCAGGCCATCCAACCCCTCCTTCATAAACTAGTTGTCCTAGAAGCCCACGGTCTTTGTGGGTTGAATTTGATCAAGACCTGGATCAGATGTAGGATCTAGCCCAATAGCATTCGCAAAAAACTTCTCTGCGAATACTCGGGCCACTTGACCGACTCTCTCCGATACTCGGAGAAGTCATATCCGGCAGCTGATGTCAACAAGGCCATGAAGAACTTTCTGGCTGAGAAGGTGGAGGTTATCAAGAGCATTTCTGGGCTCTCCCCCTTCTCCCGTTCAAACCCGGCTCCACCAGTAAGAACCGACTAATCTCCTCTTTACCGGTTAATTTTTCAAACACGCATATACTAACTTTTATCTTTGCTGTTATTTACTCAGGAATCTGATGATTGGTGGAAGATTGTAACCCCTCCTCTCTCTGAAAACTCGGAAGACGAAGAGCCGAGTGACAGCGAAGAAGGTGATTCCGAGTTACTGAACAAATATTTTGTCGACTTACTAGACCAAGATTCTTCTCCCACCTTTATTCCTGACACTACGCCACGATCACCAGCACCGGCTGACAAGGCCGACTCTGAATCTTAAGAGGGCGAACCCGACCAACCTGAAGCCGGGTTAAGAAATAAAAGGAAACCCAGGGGGGTCACGTTCAAGGTGCCATACTCCTCCATGACCACAGAGCCATACTCATATGCTGGTATGTGCAAACTTAATGAATATCTAACCACTGTATCATCTTAGAAGGTCGCATCTCCTCCACCCAAGCGATGGGCAACTCGGTCTTCACCGGGTGACGAGCTCCTCAACCCCTGAATTTCTCTTCCATCTCCCACTCGCCGAGCCGGTACTCCTTTCTCTTATCGCAATTACATTCCTCGAAAATCTCCAACTCCGAGTCACCCCTTAGCCGAAAAACTCCGAGTCTCAATTTCCAGTTCTCTATCAGTGTCTTCCGGGTCAAGCAACGATCTCCCCAGCGATTTCGTCGTGAAACCGGGTAAATTTCATAACTTTCTTGACTATATCCCATATACTTTGTATGTTTCACCTTTATCAACCACTAACACATTGTTTTTCTTTCCTCAGAGCCAAGGTCATGCTCAGTGATCCGGTTGAAACCCCCGTCGATGACCAGATGGCGGAAGACCCGGAAAGCGTCGCTAATCCCCCGCCCGTGGAAGAGGAAGAGCCGGCTAACACGGCCGACCCAAGAACCGAGTCTCCTCCTCCCGCGCCCTAGCCGACTGATCCCGAGGTTGAGTACCTTGGGACACAAAGGGCGGCCGCTGCTCCAAAGACCGCCGCTGCCAGATTCGACGTGGGAAACATGAGGCAACCCCACCACCGGCTGGCCGGGACGCCAGCTCCTCCAGGCCGACTCTCAGTGACTCGGAATTCGAGAAGCTGTTGAAGGAGTATCGCTCTTTGAAGGAGACCGAAGACGAGATTGTCGAGTCTTTGGCGGCAGAGCACCAGGTCTGCTCAACTGATGTTATCTATATCCTTATCCTAGACCCCAATGGCCGAGTAAACTGTCCACAGTCACTCGGTACTTACAAATATATAGTCTTTCTTTTTCAAACTTCAGAATACCCTAGTCCCCAAGTTCCGAGTAACCTGTCCACAACCACTCGGTACTTGCAAATATATCCCTTTTAAGCTCATTGCCGACTGATATTTCTTTGCCCTTTTCAGGCTTATGTTACCCGAACTGATGAAATACTGGCAAAAACCAATGAACTCCTGCAAGCTGAAGTAAAGCTCCGCGAAGAACTGGAGGCCAACCTCAAGGATCTCTCCAAAAAGCACAACAAGCAAAGGAAAAAACTCCGGACCGCTGAGGAGCTTGTCAAGAAACTCTCGACTTTCATAGCCGAGACATATGACTCCATCATAGGTAAGGCACATCTAAGTTTCCGACTGTCGCTTTGTGTTACTCGGATTTCCCTATTTTACAAGGTTTTTGACCCGGATCTTACTAGCTTACTTCCCTTTTTGTACTGCAGGTCCGGGTGACGTTGCTGGCGAACATGACGACCTCAAAAAGTCTTAAAATACTCAAAACTGTCATCCGAGAATTTTCGGCAGGGACAAAATGGACACTCGAAGCTGTGAAGTTAACAGGTGATTACACCGGTGTAACACACATGCTTGAGGCATACTCGACAGTCCCTACCTGGATTGATGCCTGGAAGCGCTCAGCATGCCGGGTTGGAGTGATACGCGGCCTTGCACTGGCTAAGGCCTACTACCCCAAGATTGAGCCAGCAATGCTTGTAAACGGGTTTCCCGAGTTTAAGACCGATGTTTCTAAATTCACGGGAAAAGACCTCAAGGCCATCAACACCCAGATTCGTCACTCGGCCAGCTTGATCGCAGAAAACCTCGATGTGAACAAGCTTACCGCCCCATATGATGTTGAGGATAAGCCTGTGCCCTTCCAAGATCCTGCTCCTTTTGACATACTATCTCGCTTCAAGGCGGAGCTCGCCAAGAAAAGAGCCGAGGCCGGTTCTGCACCAACTTCATCAACTCCGGTTGTTCCTCCTCCATCTCGTGCTGCCTCCGCGGGGTGACCCGACATTGAAACGAAGAAGGAAATAGAGGAGAATACCGAAGACCCGGCCACCAAGACCACTCATGATGACTCGGCTGCAGCAGCCGAGTAATGTACTCCTTTTTATCAGCAAACAATCATTCGGCCGATAGGCATTGTAATATGCCTTTTACACACTATTATTTGATAGTGCATCTGTGCACTTTTTGATATTATTCCTAAGGTTTGTAACACATTAAACTTCTGTGGTTTCGATGACCCTTCTGGTTGTCGCTTTGATATGCGCTTTACAAACTCATTTTGGCACAACTTTACTTGTTATATGCCTTGTGAGAAAGATGCCGAGTCTTGGTCTTAGGATTGTGAAGAATTTCTCACAAGTTCCCAAGACCCGGATTCTGGGTCTGAGGATTCTTGGCTTGAGAAATTTTGTTTCTCAAGTCCCCAAGTCCCAAACTTTACTGTTATACACTTATACATTTTGAAGTTATGCGCAATATGTAATGAGCTTCCGGCTGTTGCCTTTGCTCTGCACAACTTACGGTTTAGATGACCCTTTTGACCCTTCTGGTTATAAGCTGATTTTCGCATGGATTTTCAATGTTGCTATAGCTCTAGTAAAAACATGGTCAGGCAAGTCCCAATGGGCATCATGACTGATTGGATTTATAGGTTAGCAAACACGCCATTTTGTTGCGAGTCACATCAAGCTTAAACAAAAGAGGTCAAGAATTTTTTTGGCTCTATTGTCCGGGTTACGAGATTGTAACTGTACTTATTGCAAGTAATCAGTCCTCACAACCGATTGGCATCGTGGACGGGTCTGAGTGTGCAACTGTGCTATTCAAGCAATCAGCCCCCAAGACCTAGATATATGTACTATGCAACAGTAGGCTTTCTGCTCTACCGGCTTACAGATAGTTTGAATACTAAAAAGGAAAAGATGCGCAAATTTAAACCCACTAAATCATACGCCTTACTGTTGGAAAACATATTTAACTGAAATAACTCAGTAGTAAATACAAGGCATGATCAACTACAGAAAAATATGCGAGAAATTGACAAAATTTAAAGAACATAATGACTATCATGATTTAACCATTTCTTTATTGATATGAAAAGGTTAGGTCAGTAGGCCGCCTCATTAAAAACCCTCCAGTCCCCTTAGGTACCCTGGATAGGAAAAGAGTGTGTCTTAAACCTGCTGCCTGTTACATCGTGTAATACAATTTGCAAACCGAGTGTATGCTAAGTGTAGTAAGGACGCAGCTGAGCCACGTTCCATGGTCGTTCACGCTCTTACATGGAGAAGGTGGAATGAGCAGTGTCATTCACATGGTCCGACTCTTTCCTTGCATCTACCAAGTAATAGGACCCGTTGTGCAGATTCCGGCTTATAATGAATGGACCCTCCCATGGGGGAGATAACTTGTGTTTTCCCTCTTTGGATTGCACCAAACACATCACCAGGTCTCCTTCTTGAAAAACACGCGTCTTGACCCGGCGGCTATGATATCGCCGTAAATCTTGCTGATAAATTGCGGACCGTTCCAATGCTTGCTCCCTTTGCTCTTCTAACATGTCGACATCGTCCTGCCGGGTCTTCTTGTTTTCCACCTCAACATAGGCCGACACTCGTGGAAAGTCATGGATAATATCGCTTGGGAGGACCGCCTCTGCACCATAAACCATAAAAAACGGGGTCATTTGAGTAGACCTGTTAGGTGTAGTATTTATTCCCCAAACCATAGAGGGTAACTCCTCAACCCATGCTCTAGCAGCTCGGAGACACGGGACTCGTAATCGTGGTTTCAATCCACGAAGTAGCTCTTGGTTTGCTCTCTCCACCTGACCATTGGCTTGTGGATGGGCCACCGAGGCTACATCAAGTCGAATGCCATTGTTTCCATAGAACTTCTCCATCTCTCCTAAGGACATATCGGTTCCATTGTCTGTGATTATGCTGTGGGGGTATCCAAACCGATATATGATCTTCTTCAAGAATTTCACAGCTGTGGCCACTTCACAGTTCGTAACTGGCATGACCTCAACCCACTTTGTGAACTTATCGACGACCACCAGCAAATGAGTCTTTTTGCATGGAGACATGTGGAAAGGGCCTACCATATCCATACCCCAAACAACGAACGGCCAAGTCAATGGAATCGTCCGCAGCTCCATAGCCGGCACATGGGTTTGCTGAGCATACCTCTGACATCCATCACACCTTGCCACCAAGCGTTCTGCATCTGCTAAAGCCGTAAGCCAAAAGAAACCGCACTGATACGCCTTGGCCACAAGGGACCTTGTGGAGGCATGGTGCCCACAATCACCTT
Source organism: Alopecurus myosuroides (assembly GCA_028641055.1). NCBI lineage: Eukaryota > Viridiplantae > Streptophyta > Magnoliopsida > Poales > Poaceae > Alopecurus > Alopecurus myosuroides. The sequence goes on from CM054059.1 coordinate 273,995,388, forward strand.
CATGAATCTCCTTCAATATTTGTCGGCCTCTTCTGGAGCTACGCAGCGTAAAAAGACACCTGTAGCACTTCTCTTGTAAAGCTCACCACCAATGATAGAGTAACCTTTTGCCCGTCTCTGGATTTGCCGGGCTACGACTTCCTGCTGTGGTAACTCGCCCCGTAATAGAAACGCCAGGAACGGCTCAGTCCACTCTGGAATAGCGCGCACCGCGGCCACGAATTCCGAGTCTGGGTCTCGGTTGGCTATTTCTTCTTCTGACTCGGTTTTAACGGAAGGCCGCCACAATTCATCCAAGAAAACATTAGGCGGGACCGTCTCTCGACGAGAGCCGAGTCTCGACAGTGCATCCGCAGCCTCGTTCTTACGCCGGTCAATGTGCTCCACCTGATACCCCGAGAAAGACCCGGCTACTTTGTCCACCTCTCTGCAGGTATGCTGCCATTGTTGCATCCGGCCTGTCCCACGTTCCTGAGACCTGCTGTACCACAAGATCCGAGTCTCCGTAGCACCTTATGCGCTTAATGCTCATCTCCTTTGCCACGCGCAATCCATGCAACAAGGCCTCATACTCGGCTACATTGTTAGAGCAATCAAAATGAATTTGCAAAACGTAGCGCAACTTATCTCCTTTTGGCGATGTGAGCACAACACCAACTCCTGATCCTTCATACTGTTTGGAACCATCGAAATGCATAACCCAAGATTCTGAACTTGGCACCAACAAGGGTACGCTTGTCTGAGTCCAATCATTAACAAAATCAACCAGCGCCTGAGACTTGATCGCAGATCGGGGCTCATAATTGATATGATAATCGCCCATCTCGATGGCCCACTTTGCTACCCTACCTGTAGCATCTGAATTTCTTATGATATCTGCCATGGGTATAGAACTTACCACCGTTATGGGGTGTTCTTGAAAATACGGCTTCAATTTCGACTGGCCATGAATACCCCAAAAACTAGTTTCTGCCAATGCGGATACCGCTGCTTTGCTTCTGATAAGACCTCGCTCACATAATAAACCGGCCGTTGCACCGGGTAATCCTTTCCATCCTCTTTGCGCTCAACTACGACTACTGCACTAACTGCTCGAGGCCTGGCCGCAACGTAAAGCAACATCAGGCTCTTTGGGACCCGGCGCTGCCAAGACCGGGGCTTCAGATAACTGCTTCTTCAGAGCTTCAAACGCCTCATCTGCCTCTTTATCCCATAGAAACTTATCTGTTTTCTTTAATAGCCGGTATAGGGGTATTGCCTTTTCTCCGAGCCGAGATATGAACCGGCTCAGCGCTGCTACGCATCCTGTAAGTTTCTGAACATGTTTCAACTCCTCTGGCTTTTTAGGCTCTGAATAGCTTTGATCTTCTCCGGGTTAGCCTCGATTCCTCGCTCAGAAACGATGAAACCGACTAATTTCCCCGCAGGAACTCCGAACACACATTTTGTTGGGTTGAGCTTCATTTGGTATCTCCTCAGGTTCTTGAAGGTCTCTTTTAAATCATCAATGAATGTTTCTGCGTTCCTTGTTTTGATCACCACATCATCGACATAAGCATGGACATTGCGCCCAATCTGATCCTCGAAGCACTTCTGAATGCATCGTTGATATGTTGCGCCGGTATTTTTCAGTCCAAAGGTCATGGTTTTATAACAAAAATCTCCAAAGGGGGTTATGAACGACGTCTTCTCCCAATCCTCCTCTTTGAGCTTTATCTGATGATACTCGGAGTAGGCATCCAGAAAGCATAACAAGTCACTTCCCGCCACTGCATCTATGATCTGGTCTATCCTTGGAAGGGCGAATGGATCCTTTGGACAATGCTTGTTGAGACTCGTGTAATCTATGCACATTCTCCACTCGTTATTCTTTTTCAACACTAAAACCGGGTTTGCCAACCACTGGGGGTGGAAAACCTCCATGATAAAGCCGGCTGCTAAGAGCCGAGCTACCTCTGCCCCTATAGCTTTTCTTCTTTCTTCATTCATTTTCCTTAGGCCCTGCTTCACTGGCCGGGACTTGGGGTCAACGTGTAAGCTGTGCTCAGCTAGTTCAGTCGGGATACCCGGCATGTCGCTAGGCGTCCATGCAAAAACATCCTGATTCTCACGGATAAACTCAATGAGTGCACTTTCCTCCTTGTTATCCAGGTTGGACCCTATGGCGAACTGCTTGGAGGAGTCGCCCTCAATGAAAGCCACCATCTTTGTGTCTTGGGCTGCTTTAAACTTAGCTCTCTCATCATCAGTATTTGGTTTTTTCAAAGCGGTTCGATCTTTCGGGTCTACCTGAGACCTATAATATCTGAGCTCTTCCTTTGCACACGCTTGTTCTACAAGTGCCGCATCTCCCTCGTTGCACTCTGCTGCCACAACTCTCTTCCCATGTATAGTGATGGTCCGTTTAGGACCCGGAATCTTCAACTGTAGGTAGACGTAACACGGCCTTGCCATGAACTTGGCGTAAGCCGGCCTTCCAAACAATGCGTGATAAGGACTACACAACTTCACCACCTCGAATGTGAGCCACTCTACTCTGTAATTATCCTTGGATTCTCCAAAAGCAACCTCCAGTGATATCTTTCCCTCAGGGCAGGCCGAATGTCCTGGTACAGTTCCGTGAAAAACTGTGGAACTTTTCTGCAGCTGAGACTCTTTGAGCCCTAATGGGGAGATGGTAACCTGGTAGGCTCATGCCTAGGTGAAACCCGGCCCGAGGGAAATCGCACAAGACCCGGCCCAGGTGGAGGAGCTTCTAGAAGGCCCAAGGGGGAACGTAGGTCTTGTAACCCGTACCTTGGGGGTCACGATTAGGAAACTTAGGGTTGTGTGCGGTTTCCGGGTAGGATTCCGGGTATGCCTTGTATAGGAAGCCAGAGAGCCGGGTAATATATAAACCGGCTCCTGGGGCAGAGAGGAGATAGAAGAGTTTCACCCGATAGTAGAGTATCTTTGTAATACAAGAGCTGATAATTGTAACCCTAGATCGGAGACTCGGCGACATTGCAGCCCGAGCTACCAGATCACCAGATAACATGATTTCCTCTGAGCTAGACCCTCTCCCAAACACCAGAGTCGATTTTCCCCAAAGTAAGTTACCCCTGGTAACGTCTGCCGTGATTATCCCACGACAGTTGGCGCCCACCGTGGGGCCTACGTCCAAGGGTGTTTACATCACGGGAGAAGCTCAGGAAAGCATGAAGAACCTCGTCATCGACGAGATCATCACCAACCCTGAAGGAGAAAAGATGGTGGACGACTTTGGTTGGGGACCAGAGTCGGATCTGCTAGAAACCGGATCTATCGTCATGATCGGCCGAGTCAACGTCTTCGTCGGTATGGTACGTGCATCTGGTTCTTTTCCTGATAATATTGAATATGATTCTGTGTCAGGAGAAGCAACCTGCATTCAATCGGACGGAGAAGAATCGGTTGGGACAGCCGATCCATAAGAAGAGCCCACCACGAAGAGGGAACAGCCGGAGGAGCCGGCATGAACCCCGCGTGGTCGGGTCATAAGAGAAGATGATACCGAGTCTATCCTGCACCTTCTTGAAGACCGGTACGAGGAAGATAGCTGTGACGAAGAGGAATACGAATCATCACCAGGCATCGCGCGCCGGGTCGCGGTCTATACAACCCCTGCAATCAATCTTAATCAGGGGGATGTGACGACGGCCGCGGCCGGAGCGGCGCGAGCGCTGGCCCAACAGCAGGCACCGGTTGACGGAAACCCGGTTGTAGCCCGGGTCGACGGAGAGTCGGCTTCTGTCACCAGTCATACCGGAGAGAGCAAACGGCAAAGGAACATGTTTGGGTTTACAACAAACAAAACGCCGGGTGCGGGAACCTCGGCTCCGCGAAATCCGGCTCTGTTCAACAATAACCTAATCTTGGATCCCACAGTGTTAGCGACGGTGATAACCCCAGAAAACGTGGCGGCACGCGCCCGAGATCTGGACGTGGCTCGCCGCGCATTGGATCAGCAAAGGAGAGATATCGAAGCCGAGAAACAAGGGATGGCCGCGCGCCAGCGCGAGTTGGAAGAACTGGAGAATCGCCTTCAAACTCAGTCGACCAGGATTTACAATCAGAGGCACCAGACGAGATTACTGGCAACCGGTGGGAATTTACAGCCAGCTACGTTGTTCGATACTCCTCGGGATCAACCAATCCCGGTGGTGAATCAAGAAACCGGATATCGAGCTGCAACCCTGGGAGGACAACCGGCAAATGTGCAGGCCGGGTTACCCACATTGCAAACTGGGATCGCTGTTGGCAATACCGCACCACCACCGCCACCACCGCGATTTCATACTCCACCGGGTCACTTCAACAATCCCATGGATAACGTGTACGCTGCGACTCTAGCGCTCGACCGTATCCCACTGGGAGAGACGCCTCGAGAAATCGAAACTCGGCAGGCCATAGAGATGCTACGCACCGCAGTAGCCCAACAGGCCAATTACCCGGATAATAGGAGTGGCATGCATGGAACACCATATGTTAGCCGGCAGAACGGGAATACCGGTCATATTCAGTCAAACTCGGCAAGGCGGAGGGCAGAGCAGCAGCAAATGCCGCCTCCTCACCATAGACCGGCAACACCTGCAGCATCAGCCGCGCAAGCCATTGTGGACAGTTCTCGAGCCAGGCGCGCGGCAGCCGGGTCTGCGGTAAGAGGGCCGGTAGCGGTTGCACCCCCCGCCGCACCAGCTGCAGGATCACATATTTCCCGAGTAGGGCCAGTATTGGCAAACCTCGCTTGGTCTAAGTGTTTGTCAGATGTCATCAGGGCTGAGCCCTACCCGGATAAATTCAAGGAGCCGGGTAAAGTGGTTAATTATGAGCCAACCATGGACCCAGAAACCTGGTTTAGCAGTTACGAGATGGCTATGTCAATTCGCAACGCATCCGAGAATCTCCAAGCTAAGTTTATGTACCTTATGATGTCCAAAGGAGCAGCAAAGTTGTGGTCCAACAACCTGCCTGAAAGATCCATCAATTCATGGAGTGAGCTGAAAGATGCCTTTATCAAACATTTTCATGGGACGTGCCGAAAGCTATTCACGATTGACGATTTAGAGCGATGCGTCCAGAAGAAGGGAGAGTCGGCGCGCAGCTGGGTGCGCCGGGTTATGGAAATTCTCCACTCCTCCACTGATATCCAGCCAAAAGATGCATTGCAAGCTATGGCAAAAACGTGCAAATACTTACCCTTGGTGCAAAAGTTGACACGCATGAAATCTAGTCGGCACGCCACGGAGGTTACAATGGGAGAATTGATGGACGCTTGCAATAAGCACGCTGCTACAGACACAACAGAGGAGGATGTTGATGACAAAAAAGCGAAAGCCAACAATGGAAGACCCGGCAATGGGGCTGCACCGGGTAATAACGGAGGAAATAATGGAAATAACCAGCACAAGCGCCCATACGAAGGAAATTCCGAGTTTGTTGCTAATACAGAAGCCGGGTTTGCAAGACCCAGGGCAGAGAGAAATTTCAACGGAGGAAACTTTAATGGAGGAAATTACCAAGGACCACCGAGACCGGCTAACCATATAGAGGCCTTCAGGATGCCTTGTCCGCGTCATAGCAGGAATGGCAGGCCGGCTAATCATTCATTGGAGCAGTGCGTAGACTTACAGAGATGGAAGAATGAGGAAATACATAAAGCCCTGCGAGGTGCAGGCCGGGGAGGAGGACCGGGTCCGGGTGGAAACCCGGGAAACGGGCCACCCCCCGCTAGCAATGCAGGAGGTGGCAATCCGGGTAATAATCAAGGAGGCGCTGGGGGTTCCAGGCCAACCCAAAGCAGTTAGGACAGTACCACGTTCACACTACCGGGGCTTCCAACAGAGATAGAAAGATACTTAAAAGGGCCGTAAACTCGGTTTCTTCAGGTGTTCCGAGATATTTGAGATGGTCAGATCAAGAAGTAACATGGAGCAGAAGGGATCACCCGGAAACAATAGAACATCCGGGTGTGTTAGCTTTGGTGGTTGCGCCACAGGTCAATGGTTACGAGCTGAAAAAGGTTTTGATGGATGGTGGAAGCAGCATTAATATCTTCTATTGGGAAACCTTCCTACGCATGGGGCTCAAGGAGTCTCAGCTACAAAAAAGTTCCACAGTTTTCCATGGAATTGTGCCAGGTCACTCGGCGTGCCCTGAGGGAAAGATAACACTAGAAGTCGCTTTTGGAGAATCCAAGGACAATTTCCGAGTGGAATGACTCACATTTGAGGTGGTAAAATTGCGCAGTCCTTATCACGCGCTGTTCGGAAGGCCGGCTTACGCTAAGTTCATGGCCAGGCCATGTTATGTGTATTTACAACTAAAGATCCCGGGTCCCAAGCAGACCATTACTATACATGGGAACCGGGCTGTGGCAGCGGAATGTGATGAAGGAGATGCGGCAATGGCAGAACAGGCTTGCAGGAAGGAAGAGCTCACTATTACCGGTCTCAAGTAGACCCGGAAGATAGAACTACTTTGAAAAGGACGAATACGGAGGACGAGAGAGCAAAGTTTAAAGCGGCCCAGGATACCAAGATGGTGGCTTTTGTCGAGGGTGATCCCTCCAAACAATTTGCCATAGGTTCTAACCTAGACAACAAGCAGGAAGAAGCACTTATCGAGTTTATTCGTGAGAATCAGGATGTTTTCGCTTGGACGCCCAGCAATATGCCGGGTATCCCGACCAAGTTAGCTGAGCACAGTTTGCATGTTGATCCCAAGTCCCCGCCTGTGAAGCAGGGCCTGAGAAAAATGAATGAGGAAAGGAGAAAGGCTATAGGAGTGGAGATAGCTCGGCTCCTTGCAGCCGGCTTTATTATGGAGGTTTTTCACCCGGAATGGTTGGCAAATCCGGTTCTAGTGCTGAAAAAGAACAACGAGTGGAGGATGTGCATAGACTATACAAGTCTCAACAAGCATTGCCCAAAGGATCCATTTGCCCTTCCGAGAATAGACCAGATCATTGATGCAGTGGCAGGTTGTGACTTATTATGTTTCCTGGATGCTTATTCCGGGTATCATCAATTAAAGCTCAAAAAATAGGATTGGGAGAAAACTTCGTTCATAACCCCCTTTGGTGCTTTTTGTTATAAAACTATGACCTTTGGGCTGAAAAACGCAGGCGCAACGTATCAGCGGTGATCCAGAAGTGTTTTGAGGATCAAATTGGACGCAACGTTCATGCCTATGTGGATGATGTGGTGATTAAAACAAGGAAAGCTGAAACTTTCATAGATGACCTAAAGGAGACCTTCAAGAACTTGAGGAGATACCAGATGAAGCTTAACCCGACTAAGTGCGTGTTCGGGGTGCCTGCAGGAAAGTTACTCGGGTTTATCGTTTCTGAGAGAGGAATTGAGGCAAACCCGGAAAAAATCAAGGCCATCCAGATCCTGAAAAAGCCGGAAGGCCTGAAGCACGTTCAGAAGCTCACGGGATGCGTGGCAGCATTAAGCCGGTTTATATCCAGGCTTGGAGAAAAAGCAATACCTCTATACCGGCTCTTGAGGAAAACCGACAAGTTCGTGTGGGACCAAGAGGCGGACGAAGCATTTGAGGCTCTGAAAAAGCAGTTATCCGAGGCACCAATCTTGGCAGCATCGGGTCCCAAAGAACCCATGTTATTATACATTGCGGCCGGGCCTCGGGCGGTTAGCGCAGTAGTTGTGGTTGAGCGTAAGGAGGATGGAAAGGATCACCCGGTACAAAGGCCGGTTTACTATGTGAGTGAGGTCTTATCGGAAGCAAAGCAGCATTACCCGCATTGGCAAAAGCTAGTTTTTGGGGTCTTCATGGCCAGCCGGAAATTGAAGCCATATTTTCAGGAACACCCCATAACGGTGGTTAGCTCCATACCCATGGAAGATATTATCAGAAATTCAGATGCGACAGGTAGAATAGCCAAGTGGCCCATTGAGATGGGAGATTATCACATCAACTACGAGCCTCAGTCTGCAATCAAGTCCTAGGCCTTGGCTGATTTTATCAATGATTGGACTCACACAAGCATGCCCACAATGATGCCAAGTTCTGAGTCTTGGGTGATGCACATTGATGGTTCTAAGCAATACGAGGGATCATGAGCTGGGGTGGTACTTACATCACCTAAAGGAGATAAGTTGAGTTATGTGTTGCAAATTCATTTTGATTGCTCTAACAATGTGGCCGAGTATGAAGCCCTATTACATGGACTGCGAGTAGCAAAGGAGATGAATATAAGGCGAATAAGGTGCTATGGAGACTCGGATCTTGTGGTACAACAGGTCTCTGGAACCTGGGATAGAAAGGATGCAACAATTGCAGCATATCGTAGAGAGGTAGACAGGGTGGCCGGGTCTTTTTCCGGGTATGAGGTGGAACACATTGATAGGCGAAAGAACGAGGCAGCAGATGCACTCGCAAGACTCGGTTCACGCAGAGAGCCGGTCCCGCCTAATGTTTTTCTGGACGAGTTATGGCGGCCTTCCATCAAAACCGAGTCTGAAGAAGAGGTGTCCAACCAAGACCCGGATTTGGAGCTCGTAGCCGCTGTACGCGCTATTCCCGAGTGGACGGAACCGTTTCTGGCCTACCTGTCATGGGGCGAGTTACCACCACAGGAAGTTTTAGCCAGGAAAATCCTGAGACGAGCAAAGGGTTATTCTATCATCAATGGGGAGTTATATAAAAGAAGTGCTGCAGGAGTCTTTTTGCGTTGTGTAACACCAGAGGAGGGCCGACAGATTTTAAGGGAGATCCATGAAGGTGACTGTGGGCATCATGCATCCACAAGGTCCCTTGTGGCCAAAGCATATCGACACGGTTTCTTCTGGCTCACGGCTTTGGCGGACGCGGAGCGCTTGGTGGCAAGGTGTGATGGATGTCAAAGGTATGCTCGCCAAACCCATGTGCCGGCTATGGAGTTGCGAACAATCCCGCTAACCTGGCCGTTTGCAGTTTGGGGTATAGACATGGTAGGCCCCTTTCACATGTCGCCTTGCAAAAAGACTCATCTTTTGGTGGCTATTGATAAGTTTACTAAGTGGGTTGAGGTTATGCCGGTCACCAATTGTGAAGCAGTCACATCAGTCAAGTTCCTGAAAAGGATCATCTATCGGTTTGGATACCCTCATAGCATAATAACAGACAACGGAACCAACATGTCCTTAGGTGAGATGGAGATTTTTTTTGGAAACAATGGCATCCGCCTTGACGTAGCCTTTGTAGCCCATCCACAAGCTAATGGACAGGCGGAGAGGGAAAATCAGGAGTTGCTTCGTGGGTTGAAACCACGGCTACGTGTCCCGTGCCTCAGAGCTGCTGGAGCATGGGTCGAGGAGTTACCATCAGTAGTTTGGGGAATTAACACTACGCCTAACAGATCTACCCATATGACTCCGTTTTTCATGGTTTATGGTGCAGAGGCAGTCCTGCCGAGTGATATTATTCATGACTCGCCCCGAGTGGCGGCTTATGTTGAGGTGGAGAACGAGAAGACCCGGCAGGATGCCGTGGACATGTTAGAAGAGCACAGAGAGCAAGCCTTGGAGAGATCAGCCATATATCAACAGGATTTGAGGCGATACCACAGTCGGCGAGTCAAAACCCGGGTCTTCTAGGAAGGAGACCTGGTATTACGCCTCGTACAGTCAAAGGAAGGAAAGCATAAATTATCTCCACCATGGGAAGGCCCTTTCGTCATCAGCCGGAATCTGCACAATGGATCATACTACTTGATAGATGCAAGGGAAGAGTCGGATACTGTCAATGATACCGCACATACCAATTCATCTATGCAAGAGCGGGAAAGACCATGGAACGTGGCTCAGCTACATCCCTACTACACTTAGCATAGGCTAGGTTTACAAGTCGAATTACACGATGTAATAGGCAGCAGGTTTCAGACGCACTCTTTTCCTATCCAGGGTACCTAAGGGGACTGGAGGGTTTTTAATGAGGCGGCTTGCTGACCTAACTTTTCTCATATCAATAAAGAGATGGTTAAGCTATGATATTGTTTTATTTTTTATTTTTCTGTTAGTTTGTTCTTAATTTTTATGTTTTACTTTATTTCATATCAGGTAAGTATTTATTGTTTAGTCATGATGCACTAGGTTTAAAATTTTCATAGATTGCATACATAGGCCTTGGGGGCTGATTGCTTGAATAGCACAGCTATAATCTCAAGACCCGGCCACGATGCCATTAAGTTATGAGGACCGATTACTTGCAATAAGTACGGTTACAATCTTATAACTGGACAATAGAGCCAAACTTTCTTGATTTCTCTTGTTTAAGCTTGATGTGACTCGCAATAATGTGGCGTGTCTTGCTAACGTGTAATCACAATCAGTCATGATGCCCATTGGGACTTGCCTGACCCTGTTTTTATATAGTTATAGCGACACTGAATATCCACGCGAAAGCCGGCTTACAACAAAGAGGATCAAAAGGGTCATCCAAACCACAAGTTATGCGGAGTAAAAGGCTACAGCCGGAAACTCACAATGTATTAAGCATAGCTTCAAAATTTATATGGGTAGCTATATACTTTGGGACCTGGTAAAAATAGGTAGCTTTTTCTTAAAAACTACAAATCCCTAGACTCGGAAATTTGGGTCTTGGGGACTTGGGAATTTGAGAAAAGCAACAAACTGTTTAGCTATTGAGCTCGAAACCCAAAAAACCGAGTCTTGGTGACTTGGGAATTTGAGAAAAGCAACAAAGTATTTAGCCATCAAGCTTGAAACCCAAAAATCCGAGTCTTGGGGACTTGGGGACTTGGGTGCTTGAAAAGCAAAAAGTTCATAGTCAAAGATCCTGAGACCCGGAAACCGAGTCTCATGGTTGGGGAAAAGGAGAAAATATCAGAAAAGCGGCAAAAAGCTTAAGACTGGAGAAAGCATATCAAGGTGGATGGCCAAAAGGGCCATCAAAGCCATTAAAGTTTAAACGTATTACAAACCGAGGAAGTTGTATCAAAAGTGCATAGGCGCACTATTAAACAAATATTGTATCAGGCATATTACAAACATGCCTATTGGCCGAATAAGTGTTTGTGAGCGAAAAACCGTAAAAAATCCACTCGGCATCCATAGCCGAGTCTTCAGCAGCAGTCTTGGTAGCCGGGTCATCAGCGTTCTCCTCTGTGATCTTCCCTGCCTCCATATCCGGATCAGTGGCGGCATCAGCACGAGCTGGAGGAGGAACGGCCGGAGTAGACGTGGATGGCGCAGTGCCGGCTTCGGCTTTCTTCTTGGAAACTTCCTCCTTCCACCGGGCCAGCATGTCAAAGGGCTCTGGAAGAGCAGACGGGACCGGCTTGTCTTCAGCATTGTATGGCGGGGTGAGCCTGTTCACATCCAGCTTATCGGCTATCAGGCTTGCCGAGTGACGTACCTGAGCGTGGATAGACTTGTAATCCTTAGCCGAGAATCTTGAGCCGTCATTGTTAAACTCGGGGAACCCATTCACGAGCGTTGCCGGCTCAAGCCTAGGAAAATAGGCTTTGTCCAAGGCAAGGCCGCGGGTTACCCCAACCCGGCATGCCGAGCGCTTCCAGTGATCGATCCAAGCAGGGACCGTGGAGTACGCGTCAAGCATGTGGGAGACACCGCCATAACCACCAGGCCACCTTATGGCCTCAAGGGTCCACTTGGTGCCCGCAGAAAATTGCCGGATTACGGCCTTCAGGGTCTTCAACTTCTCTATGTCATCTTCATCATCAGCTTTGTCACCCGGACCTGCAGAATAAAAGGAAAAGTAAAGTGGTAAGATCCGGGTCATAGATCATATCAAGTGAGAAATCCGAGTCTTAGTCAGGAAGTTAAGTTATTTTACCAAGTAAGGAGCGGTAAGTGTCGGCAACAGAGGCTGACAGTTTCTTCAGTAAGTCCTCAGCATGGTGGAGCTTTTTCTTATACCTCTTGCAATATTTGGCAAGATCCTTCACTCGACCTCCAGCTCCTCTCGAAGTTTGGTCTCGACTCGGAGGAGTTCGTTGGTTTTCGCCAACACCTCCTCCGACCGGGTCACGTAGGCCTGAAAAGTAGATAAGGAAATATTAGTCGGTTGTGACACAATTACCGAGTATGGATGGATATATAGTTATGGAAGTACCGAGTAAACTATGTATAGTTCACCCGGAACTTGGGGACTAGATGAGTGTGCAAATAATATCAGTAGATTTACCTGATGCTCAGCAGCTAGGGACTCGAGGATGTCTCTTTCATTGGATTTCAGGGAGAAAAGTTCATCTAGCATCCCTTCGAAGTCAAGGCCACTCAAATTTGGCCTGGAGGAGCTTGGGTTTTGGTTACCCGGTGGCGGGGTCTTTTCCTGCTTCAGCGGGTCGACTCTGGTTGCCTGAGTGTTGGGAGCGGGGGCACCCCTCTGTGATCCCAGAAACTCGACATCATCATTGGTCGGCTGATGTGTTGGCAGGGGATACTCGGCTTCCTGGTCAAGAGGGTTGTCCAGCTGTTCTTCTTCTTCTTCACCGCCATCTGCGGGCTGCACAACGTTCTCCGGGTCTTCCGTGGCCGGGTTATCGACGTTCATAACCTCAGGGTCACTAAGTGCAACCTTGGCTCTGAGAAAGAAAAAGAAGCAGTTAGTAGATAATAAACAAAATACGTAGAAAATAGTAGTGTATTGACTAGCAAGGAAAATGAATTACCCGGTATTCAAGAAGAAATCCGGTGGGAGATCGTTGCTGGACCCGAAAGATGCTGACAAAGAATCGGAAAGTGAGACCCTAAGTTGTCCGGCTAATGGGTGATTTGGAGAAGGATATCTTCGAGGAATATGGGATGTATGAGTTTGGGAAGTACCGGCTCGGCGAGCGGGTGATGAAGGGATACCCGGGTGAAGAGGATCGTCACCCGGGGAATTCCGGGTTACCCTTCGTTTGGTCGGGGAAGGTTCCTTCAAGTATGATGAATTGGTTAGACGCTGGTTAAGTTCGCACATATTGGCATACGAGTACGGCTTGGAGGTCATGGAGGAATAGGGCACCTTGAAAACAACACTCTGGGTCTTCCTCTTCGCCCCAGTCTCCGCCTCCGGCTCAGCCTCACTCTCTTCCGACTGGGTGTCTTCCTTGTCCTCTAGCTCTGGTAAATAAGGAGCATTGTCGGAAAAGGGGAAGATTTGGTCTAACAAGTTAACGAGGTAAGTGTAAATATAAGACCCGGTTTTACCTTCATCACTATCAGCCGGCTCCTCGTCCTCCTCCAAGTTTTCTGAAGGGGGAGGGGTGACTATCTTCCAGAACTCATCGTCTTCCTGTGTAAGAAATACAAAGACAAAGGTTAGTATATATGCATAAGAGATATCAGTCGGATAAAGAGATTAAGCCGGTTCTTACTGGAGGAGCCGGGTTAGAGCGAGTGAAGGGGTTAAGCCCGGATATGTTCTTGATAACATCAAGTTTCTCGGCAAAGAAGGTCTTCATGATCTTGTTTACATCAGCAGCCGGGTAAGTTTTCTCCGAGTATCGGAGAGAATCGGTGACATGCCCAGAATAGTCGCACATGAGTTTGGGCCGGGTGCTGTTAGGCTGGATCCGGCAGCTAACCCAGGTCTTTATCAGATTAAGCCCAATAAGACCTTGGGAAGAAAGCAGAGCGAGCTTATGAAGAAAAGGCTGGATAGATTTCCTATCGGCTTCGGGTGCGAAAGAGTTCAGATTATCGGACAAGGAAAGAATGTCATCAGAGAAACCCGGCAATGGCTTCTCGCCGGGTAAAAAGGTGTCTTGGCAATAGAAGTAAGTTTTCTGCCAGTGTTTTACATGTGTGTGGAGGCTAAGAGTCGGCATCAGAGAGTTTTTACGTCTCTGAATTGAGACTCCTCCACAAACTAGGAGGGCCCCGTCACCGCTCTCCCGCAGGGTTTGCATTGAAAGAGTTCAAGAAATAAGGCTAAGTTGGGAGGAATGCATAAATAAGCTTCACAGAGGACTATGAAGTTGCAGATGTTAAGCATAGAGTTCGGGCTGATATCGAATACCCGGAGTTTGTAGTGATCCAGGAGTTCCCGGAAGAAAGGTGACCCGGGGGGCGGAAACCCCGGATCACGTGCTCGACGAAGACCACCACTTCATCCAGGCCTGGTGAAGGCCGGGTCTCTTCGCCGGGTATCCTCCAGTGGATCTCTGACCGGGTGGGCAGGACACCCGACTCGGCCAGCTCGTCAAGCTTGGCCTTCATGACAGTCGATTTCGCCCAATTGGCGGAAATCGACTGACCCGGCTTTTGCTTTCCGGCCGGGTTTTTGCCCTTTGACTTGGCGCTAGCCTTAGGATCCATGGAGTGTAGATCTGAAAGGAGGTAAAATGCAAATGGGTGAATATTGAGAAACTTGAAGAGTCGCAGCTATCCGATATAACAAGAAGAGGAAAAAGTAAAACAAACTGGGTACTTGCAAGATCTAGAAAGTGGATCTAGCCAAGAACACACGGTGAAAAAATATGAGATTGCAAATCGCAAAGGTGTGCTAAACATTTCCAAGAGGTATAGAAGTGGATTTAGCTAAGTGCAAGCCGTGGAAGAACGTGAAATTGGGGATTACAAAGGTATGCCTAGCTAATGAAGAAATAGTGGATAAGTAGTGGGTGAGATTTGATCCAAAGTATTCGCGCGAAATTGAAGAAAAGGGATCTGAATCTAAGGGACTTACTGGACGGATTATTGGAGAAGATGCGCGGCAGAGATTTGCTAGCGGTGGCGGTGTCTCGAGATCTCCGGCGGCGCGAATGGGCTTGCTCGCGGTCGTTGGCGGCGGCCTTGTGGGCGCTGATGGCGGCGGCCGGTGGCGACCTTGCGGGCGGCGGCACAGCTCTGGCGGCGCAGCTCTGGTGGCGCGAGCTCGATTTGGGACTCGCGGGCGTAGAGGTGGAGTGAGGAGAGAAATAAGAAGGAGAAATGGTCGGTAGATCTAGGGTTGACCCCTGGGGGCCTATTTATAGGCGCGGGAAAAAAACCCTAAGTTTGAGCGGTAAGTGAATTTTTTTCGGAAGGAAGGTAATCCGGCCCCGATATTTGGGGATAGGTATCAAAGTATCCGTTGCGAGATATCCGGATAGAGATTTGGATAGATTACAAGCGTGATATTCGGATTAACTGATAACGGTACGGAGGCCGGGTCTTGTCACGTTTCCTCGGAGTGTTGACCCGGGAAATGGTGCCTTGGCTCGGGAAAAGCCGGGTTATTATATGGACCACCCAAAGAGCAGGCCTAGATACAATCAAAAGCATTCTAACCCGGTATATTATGTATTTGAGTGTTTATTGTTTTGCAGGGAATAGCATGCGCTTCATGGTTGGTCCCGAGAATCACAAACTATTCTGGGAACTACTGATGGGGAGATGGTAACCAGGTAGGCTCATGCCTAGGTGAAACCCGGCCCGAGGGAAATCACACAAGACCCGCCCAGGTGGAGGAGCTTCTAGAAGGCCCAAGGGGGAACGTAGGTCTTGTAACCCGTACCTTGGGGGTCACGATTAGAAAACTTAGGGTTGTGTGCGGTTTCCGGGTAGGATTCCGGGTATGCCTTGTATAGGAAGCCAGAGAGCCGGGTAATATATAAACCGGCTCCTGGGGCAGAGAGGAGATAGAAGAGTTTCACCCGATAGTAGAGTATCTTTGTAATACAAGAGCTGATAATTGTAACCCTAGATCGGAGACTCGGCGACATTGCAGCCCGAGCTACCAGATCACCAGATAACATGATTTCCTCTGAGCTAGACCCTCTCCCAAACACCAGAGTCGATTTGCCCCAAAGTAAGTTACCCCTGGTAACGTCTGCCGTGATTATCCCACGACAAGACCCATACGCAAAAAGGTCTCCCAATATAGGATATTGATACTGCTCCTGCCATCCATCAGAACCTTCTTTAGCTCATAGACATTGACCTGCGGCGCTACCACCAAAGCTAGCACACCCGGATGTTCTATTGCTTCCGGGTGATTACTTCCTGATCTGACCATCTCAGGTATCTTGGAACACCCGAAGAAACCAAATTTACAGATCTTTTGAGTATCTTCCTCTCCCTGAGGTCCCAGTGGTGTGAACATGATACTGCCCTAGCTGCTTTGGGTTACTCTGAAAGCCTCCTGCACCACCCTGGTTATTACCCACGTTACCAGCTCCTGCATTGCATGCAGGGGGTGGACCGTTGCCCGGGTTTCCGCCCAGACCCGGCCCTCCTCCCCGGCCTGCACCTTGCAGCGCCTTCTGTATTTCCTCGTTTTTCCATGTTTGTAGATCCACACATTGCTCTAATGAATGATTAGCCGGCCTGCCGTTCCTACTATGGCGCGGGCAAGGCATCTCGAAGGCTTCTATGTGGTTAGTCGGCCGTGGTGGCCCTTGATAGTTGTTTCCTCCGTTGAAGTTTCCTCCGTTAAAGTTTCCGTCCGCTCTGGGTCTCGCAAACCCGGCTTCAGTACTGGCGACTAACTCGGAGCCCCCTCATATGGACGTTTATGCTGATTGTTTCCATTGCCACCATTGTTACCTCCATTGTTATTCGGTGCAGCCCTATTACCGGTTCTTCCATTATTTTTCACATTAGCCTTTCCCTTCTTATCCTCAATATCTTCTTCTGTGGTATCGGTGGAGGCATGCTTGTTGCACGCGTCCATCAACTCCCCCATAGTAATTTCTGAAACATGCCTACTGGATTTCATGCGTACCAACTTTTGCACCAAGGGCGTATATCTGCATGTCTTTGCCATAGCTTGTATTGCGTCCTTTGGTTGAATATCAGTGGAAGAGTGGAGTATCTCCATGACTCGGCGCACCCAGCTGCGTGCCGACTCTCCCTTTCTCTGTACACACCGATCCAAGTCGTCAATCGTGTATAGTTTCCTGCAAGTTCCATGAAAATGCTTGACGAAAGCTGACTTAATGTCACTCCACGAATTGATAGACCTCTCAGGCAGGTTATTGAACCATAGTTTAGCCGCTCCTTCAGACATCATGAGATACATAAATTTGGCTTGGAGTTTTTCTGAAGCGTTGCGAATAGACATGGCCATCTCATAACTGTTTAACCAGGTCTCAGGATCCATGGTTGGCTCATAGTTGACAATTTTACCAGGCTCTTTGAACTTGTCCGGATAAGGCTCGGCCCTGATAGCGTCTGATAAGCATTTGGGTCCGGCTAAGTTTGTCAACACCGGCCTTACTCTCGAAACGTGTGAAACCTCGGCTGCTGCGGCGGGAGGCGCGCCAACTCCTGGACCTCGCACTGCGGACCCGGCCACACGCCTTGCCCGGGAACTATCCACAATAGCCTGTGCTGTTGAGACCGCGGGAGCTGCTGGCCTAAGTGGAGGAGGCGGCATTTACTGCTGCTCTGCCCTCCGTCTGCTGATGCCGACTGAATGTTCCTCGTATTGCCTTCCTGCCGACTGATATACGTTGTCCCCTGCATGCCACTCCTGTTATCCGGGTAATTTACTTGCTGAGCCACCGCGGTGCGTAACATCTCTATAGCCTGCCGGGTTTCTATTGCTTGAGGCGACTCTCCTAGTGGAATACGGTCGAGCGCTAAAGTTGCGGCGTACACGTTGTCCATAGGGTTATTAAAGTGACCCGGTGGGGTATGAAATCGTGACGGTGGTGGTTGCACAGCATTGCCCCCGGCCGCCAAGCGGGTAGCACAGGTGACCCGGTGGGTATGTTAGTCGGCTGTCCCCCGAGCGCTGCTCCTGCGAACCCGGTTCCTTGATTCACGATCGGGATCGGCTGGTCTTGGGGCGTAACCAATAACACAGCCGGTTGTAGGGCTCCGCCTGTCGCAGGCAGTCTCGTCTGATGCCTCTGATTATATGCTCTAGTCGTTTGTGTCTGTATGCGATCCTCTAATTCGTCCAACTGACGTTGACGCACGGCCATCTGTAGTTTCTCGGCTTCTACATCTCTCCTCTGCTGTTCCAACGCTCGGCGGGCCACATCCAGGTCTCTGGCCCGCGCCGCAGCGTTTTTCGGGGTTATCACCGTAGCCAACACTCTGGGATCCAAGATCAAGTTGTTGCTGAACAGAGCCGGATTTGGTGGGTGTGACGTTCCCGCACGAGCTGTTGTATTCATCCTAAATCCGAACGTGTTCCTGAGATGAGCAGTTTCCCCTGTTTCGCTGGTGACAGAGGTCTGCTCGCCATCGACCCGGGCTCCAGCCGGGTTTCCATTAATCGGAGTCTGTTGTTGGGCCAGCGCTTGCACCGCACCAGCCGCGGATACTGACACATCACCCTGATTGAGATTTATTGCAGGGGCTGTGTAGATCGCCACTCGGCGCGCAATTCCTGGTGAAGATTCATATTCTTCTTCCTCGCAGCTATCTTCTTCATACCGATCTTCGAGCAGGTGCAGGATAGATTCGGTGTCCTCATCTCCAGTAACCTGGCCACGCGGGGTCCATACCGGCTCCTCCGGCTGTTCCCTCTTCGTGGTGGGTGCTCTCTCCGGCTCTGCCGTGCCTACCGACTCTTCCCCATCCGATTGAACACAGGTGACGGCCCCTGACACAGAATCATACTCATTATTGTCAAAAATCAAACCAGACGTACGTACCATACCCACGAAGACATTGACCCGTCCGATCGTGACGACAGATCCGGTTTCCAGCTGATCTGACTCTGGTCCCCAACCAAAATCGTCGACGATCTCCTCTCCTTCGGGGTTGGTGATGATCTCGCCAATAACGAGGTTCTTCATGCTTTCCAGAGCTTCTCCCGTAATGTAAACACCTTTGGATGTAGGCCCCACGGTGGGCGCCAATTGTCGTGGGAAAGTCACGGCATACGTTACCGGAGGTAACTTAGGTTGGGGTAAATCGACTCTGGTGTTTGGGAGAGGGTTTAGCTCAGATCGGACACAAGATTTATCCTGGTTCAGCCTCTCCATTGGAGATAATAGCTTACTTCCAGCTAGGATCTTACTAATTGGCAATCTAGAGGCTCAGGCTGCAATGTCGCCGAGACTCCAATACAGGGTTACAAATACTAGCTCTCGTATATCTAGAATAACTCGAATCCTTCCGGTCTCTCTCTATGCCCTAGAAGCCGGTTTATATATAATACCCGGTTTTCTGGCTTTCCTTACAAGATACATCTAGAGTCCTGCTCGGGGTCTACACGTAACCCTAAATTGCTCTTCGTGACCCCCAAGTCTTGGACTCCATGGTCCGCACCGTCTTTCGGGTCTTCTAGAGCCTCCCTTTCCTTGAGCTGGGTTACCAATACAACTGCTGGCCCATCGGTGACACCCGGCCCAACATCATATTACAAAGTCTCGTGTAAATCCCTTCCAGCCGGGTCTTTGTTCCTCTTCATGGGCCTGCCGGGTTATCATCCCCCCAACAGACCGCCCCCGCCACCAACATTCCCGGGTCTGAGCAGATCGCAAACAATTCAGGGAACTCGTGATGGAGGGGGTGGGCACCCAACCAAGGGTCCAACCAGAACATGATCCCTCTTCTGTCCCCTAAGGAAAAGGAGATCCCAAGGCGGATCTCATGCTTGATAGCCTGGATGGATCGCCCAAACCGCGACCCTTTCTTCCGCTCACACGCCAGGATCGGGCATCCCCTAAGATATTTCGCCTTTAGAAGTTGGAGCCAAAGGCCCCCGTCATCCCGTAGGGTCCTTCAAACCCATTTCAGCAACAACTCTTCATTCATGTGGCGAGAGGCCAGGATCCCTATGCCCCCAAGCTCCTTGGCGGCGCAAATATACGCCCATTTCACCATATGGTACTTTTGGTGACCCTTCGCATCCTGCCATAAGAAGCGAGATAATTCCTTATCGAAGCTGGCGTGGACGCCCTCCGGAAGCGAGTATAGCCCCATCATATACATGCGAAGGCTAGACAGGCATGAATCAATAAGAATAGTCTTACTCCCTTTGGAGGTGAACCGCCCTTGCCAGAGTTCAGCTCTAGTTTTGACCCGCCCGACCAGCGGGTCCAGGTCCTTGATAAGGATCCTAGAATCACGAATAGGCATTCCCAGATAGGATACTGGGAAATGCGCCAACCTACAGTTAAGGCTGTCGGCAATCCGTTGTTGGTCCTCCGTGAAGTAGCCAAGGATCACGACTTCACTCTTGTCAAAGTTGATCTTGAGACTAGACATGGACTCAAAGCAAAGGAGTAGGAACTTTAGATTGATAATGTCAAGTTCCGACCCCTCGACCATGATCATGGTGTCGTCCGTATATTGGAGGTGGGTCACGCCCCCTCCGGGAACCAAATGTCCAACCATACCGAAGATGTGGCCAGAGGTCTTAGCGAGCTCCAAGACCTCTGCAAGGACATCCAACACAGCGTTAAACAGCAAGGGTGAGATAGGATAACCTTGTCTAACACCACACGTGGGTTTAGAGTAGGGGCCGACTTCCCCGTTAATATTAATGGAAGTATTCCCGCTCATGACCAATTGCATTATCCAGCAGATCATCCGATTATCCACCCTCTTCGCTCCAATACTAGGCGAAGGAAGGACCAATCCAAGCGACCATACGCCTTTTGGAAGTCCAGCTTAAGAAATACACCCTTCTACCGACGTGACTTCACCTCGTGAACTATTTCATGGAGGGCCAGGATCCCATCATGGAAGTATAGGCGTTTTAGAAAGGCGAATTGGCACGGACGTGTGGGGCGTTCTAGAATTGGGGCGAGTCTGATGGCGCACACTTTGGAGAAGATCCGATGGATGACGTTCAGGACGGTAATCGGTCTAAACTGGCGGATGTCCGAGCCCCCCACTACCTTGGGGATCAGGGTAATCACGTCAAAATTAAGGCGGGACATCACCAGAGTTACAATGTAGAATTACTGGAACATTGGCATGAGGACCGCCTTGATCGTCTCCCAGAATTTCTGGAAGAAGGTCACTGGGAGGCCATCCGGCCCCGGGGCCGAGTTCGTGTTCATATCCATGACTGCGCGGGCCACCTCATCCTCTATTAAGGGGAGGGTGAGGTCCGCGTTTTTAGCATCCGAGACATGCACCCCAGCTGGCCACAGATCCTGGACTAGCGAGACCCCTGAGCGTGGTCCCGCGGCAAATAACTCCTTATAAAAGGAGTATATATGGGTGGAGATCTCTCTCGGCTCCTCCAAGAGTCGATCGCCCTCCCATAGGCAAGAAATAGAGCATTTCCGACGACGACCATTAGCGATCGCGTGGAAATATGCTGTATTCGGTTCACCCCAAAGGATCCAGTTCTGGCAACTTTGCTGTCGCCAGAAAACCTCCTCGCCCTTGTATATCTCCATAAGAGAGTCCTCGAAAGCATAACGCTGAAGCCACTCTTCCGCGGTAAGCCCTACTGAGTCTGAGGAACGATCGAGAGACTGGATCTCCTCCAGGATCGAGGCTTTCCGCTTCTTCACCTCCGCTCCAAGGTTAGCACCCCAAAGCCTCATGAATTTGCGAGACATATGGGCGCAGTGGTGCCAGGATCCACCGCATTAAACATGCGTGGTGGATTAGCCGCAGCCTCAGTCCATCTAACCTGGACCGCTTCCACAAAACCTGGTTTCTCAAGCCAGAAGTTTTCAAAGTGGAATCGGTTCAGTTTTGGTGGATTAACACCTCCAGACGGTAGTAGTAGAGGAGTGTGGTCCGAACCAACCCTAGTTAGCGCACGTAAGGAGCATAGAGGGAAGGCCATCTCCCAGTCTACCGATACAAGGACTCGATCCAGCACACTCCGGACCGGGTCCGCTCGGTTGTTAGTCCAGGTGTATCTAGCCCCTACTCGCCTAATTCCTTTAAGGGAAAGGTCAGAGATGGAATCATTGAACAAATCAATCCGTCGATGGTCCACATTAGCCGAACTTTTGTTGTCCGGGGACCTTATGAGGTTAAAGTCCCCAACAATAACTATCGGAGTGAAGCATCTCTCTACCTTGCCGCGTAACTCGGCAAGGAAGGCGGGTGATCTTCTGTGGTCCACGGGGCCATAGACAATAATGACCTCCCATTGGAGGGAGGTGGGCCTATGGGTAAGTAGCATACTCACGAAAAATTCCCCGCGGTCCATGTCATCCACCTCAAAGGTATCCTCCTTTTCACCAAGGAGGATCCCGCCTGAATGTCCCGTAGCCGGCAGCCATTGCCAGGAAAATTTGAATGGACTAAGGCGTTGTAACTCGTGGATGGAGAAGTCTTGTCGAATCTTTTCCTAAATCCCCACAATATCGACCTCTTCCCGTTGCATGTATTCTCTTAGCTGCTTTGACGAGCCCTCCCGCCCGAACCCTCGCATGTTCCAAATGAAAGACCGGATGGGGACATTCATTGGGAAACACTATCGGGGGGGGGGGGGGGGGGGGCGTCCCCTTACGGGGAATAGAGCGGTCCCTACCAGAGTTCGAGGGCCAAGACGAAGCCTTGGGGACCTTGGGAAGCCGCCCGGTGGTCGCCCCGTCTGGGCAACCCGCGCGGGGACCTCCGTCCCACTAGGCACACTCTGGGAGCTACTGCTCGAGCCAGATGCCGTCTGCACCAGGGTATCCGAGGAGGAGGCCGACGTCCGCACAAGCTCCGCCTGAGCTTGTGCGGCAGCCAGGGCTCCCTCGTAAACCTCCTTTGCCTTTAGAGCGGCAATCTACTCTAGCCGGGGGCCCCGCTCCCCCCGGAACACCACCCCACAATCAGCGGCAACCTGAGCCAAATGGTCAAAGGAGACCTCATCGAGAACAGAAAATCTAGAGCCCGAAGAAGGGGAGCAAGGGGGGGGGGTGATAACCAACAAGTATAGGGAGTGTATCATAGTACTTTCGATAAATAAGAGTGTCGAACCCAACAAGGAGCAGAAGGTGTTGACAAGCAGGTTGGATAGAGGATTCACTGTAAACACTAGCAAACGGGTTTTGGTAGTTTTTGATATAGCATATAAATAAAGTGCGAGTAAATAAAGTGCAGTAAATAATATTGCAGCGAGTGGCCCAATCCTTTTGAGAGCAAAGGACAAGCCGGTTGTATTACTTATGACTAGCAAACGATCTCGAGGACACATGGGAATTTCGTCAAGTGCTTTCGCTTTGTTGCGGTTGATTAATATCCATTGGTTCGTGAAGTGTTGTGTGGATGAACCTATGCTAATGCACCGCCGAACTAGGACTAATATATACTTGTGATTATACCCCTCGTAAGCATCAGCAAATACAAGAAAGTAATTAAGATAAACTAACCACAACCTTAAAACTCCGGATTCTACGCTCCCTCGTGCATTGGTTTCCTAACGGGGGTTTAGGTTTCTGTCATTCCGGCAACCCCACAATTAGTAGCCAAATACACAATGCATCCTCCTAGGCCCATAAAGGTGAAGTATCATGTAGTCAACGTTCACATGACACCACTAGAAGAATAGCACCACAACTTAAATACGGAACCACGAGATATTACTTCAATATAACTACACTACTAACATCATGACTTCTCCCATGTCCTCAAGAACTAAACGAACTACTCACAAGACATCATATGGATCATGATCAGAGGTGATATAATGGATGATAACAATCTGGTCATAAAGTGCTAACACCGATAAATCTCACAAGCATCAACTACTAATAAGTAATCCACACCGGGAGAGAGATCTAACGTAAAACAACGATAGAAGCCCCTAATTGTTACAGCGGGATGACGGTGGATGATTAAGGTGATGGTGCTGGTGGTGACAATGATGACGATGACGATCTTGATGATGCCCGGAGCGATGACGGTGACGATGGCGATGATTTCTCCTGCCAGAGAGCTTTTCTCTCTCGGGTGTTTTTCGCCCCGAGGCGGCAGCGGAATAATTGTTCGATGATGGTATGGGGCTTAGGGTTCCCTCGGGGTGAAGTACGCCAAAAATATCCACCAGAGGTAGGCCAGGGTGGCCACACCACGTGGCAGCGCGACCAAGGGGGCGCCACCCCATGGTGTGGCCCCCTGATGGCCCCCCTTCGGCTCTCCTCGTGGCTGGCTCCCTCTTCTGGACTTCTAAGATACCTCCGGTGTCCCCCTCTTCTTCTGATCTTCTAAAATAGGGTATCTCGACGGTGCTTTTTCCATCAGATTTCTGGTCCCGATGTTTATTCTCCAAAAAATATGAAATATGCAAAATAAGATAAAATAACATAAGGGATGCCTCATAACACGAAATATATCGATGAATAACAGAAAATACCAATATAAAACGGTGATGCAAAATGGACGTATCAACCCCCCCAAGCTTAGACCTCGCTTGTCCCCAAGCGAAACTGAACTCAGTAATCATGACCACATGTTTATGGAGTGAGGTGTCGATAAAATAAAATACGGACAAGAGGCATCACATCTACAAAGAACAAATAATTTTAGACAGAAACTCCTCTCATATAATCAAACTTGAAACAAGTAAAGTAACACCAAAGCTGTAAAAAGTAATTCACAGTTGGTGAAGGCAAACTTCTTTCTTGGTCAGAGAACAATTAAAAGTGTACTTATCTTTCGGTCAGAGTCTTTTATACTAGAGCTATATTGCAGAGTTTATCATGCTCAATTATAACGGTCTCTTTGCAAACATCGGTAACTTTCAAAGTGGTATTCAAACATAATTAAGCATTTGCAGAAACAAGGAAGAATAAAGAACATGATTGAGTAAATCAACATGTAGCTGGATGAATCACAACAACTCAAATGCTTGCTTAGACAGAAAGAAGTAGTTTTACTGACTCAACATAAATGTAAACGATAGGCCCTTCGCAGAGGGAAGCATTGATCACTCATGTGCTAGAGCTTTTATTTTTTAAAATAGAGGTATAAAATGGTTGACACTCCTCCCAACCTTTCTTACACAAACCATGGCTAACCGAATCCTCGGGTGCCTGCCAACAATCACAAACCGTGGAGGAGTGTCTAAATTTGAGAGGTGCATGTTTATGTCAACGAATGACAAACAGAAAAACAATACGTCACAAGCCAACTAGACTTCACAAGAGCGGATCCCATAGAAGGACGCAACTGGCATAGAAGGTCATCCCTCTTTCTCTTTTGTTTACACAATTATTCTTTGACTGATAAATCGAGGGCAAAAATAGTGAAGAGAATTTGTATTATTATTTGGGGCTAGGAACCACGCTGCCAGCTCTTCTAACATTTGGATAAGCGGATGAAGCCACTAGTCCAGGGTGTGAAATCCAATCAACAAGTGAGATAAAGATTCTCTATTTGCGTCCTCATGAGCTAAAACATGAGCACAAAACATGTGTAAATTTTGAAGGTTTAAAGGTAGCACACAAGCAATTTACTTGGAGTGGCGGTGAAATACCACATATAGGTAGGCATGGTGGACACAAATGGAAAGGTTTTGGGTTCAAGATTTGGATGCACGAGAAGCATTCCCTCTCAGTACAGGTTTTTGGCTAGCAAGGTTGGGTAGCAAGCATAAGAATCGAAGCAAAACAAACAAAAACATATATGATAAAGCCAATCATGCAATCTTACTTGAAGGTGCAAACAAACTTATTTGAGAATACTAAGCTTATGAGCTAACAAAGAAGAAAGATCATGGAATAATATATCTACATGCAACTCCCTCTTTTCTACTTAAGTCTCAACGAATTGTTGCTACTGACCAATGCTAAGTTTGCCAAAACCAACTACATTATGTTGAAGCTCCAACATTGATACCAATACTAATAACAAGATCAACCACATAACAAAAATTGCAAACTAAAATAAAGTGAAACAAGTAGATGATGAAACTTCTCATTAATATTTCATTACGGCAACTCAAACCAAGGGATACAACGATAACCAACTAAGGAGCAACACTTCCAAACTGCAAACCATACTATATCATATTTCCTCTACTCATGATATGACTCTACTAAAGGGTAAAAGGGTGAAAGAAAAAAGTGATACCGCAGCACTCCCCCAAGCTTGGAACAAGCCAAGGGGATGCAAATACCAATGACGAATCAATTCTTCGGTGGTGGTGGTGAATCCTTCTCAACGAGCTTATAAATTGATTTCTTCAGGTCTTCAATTGCGAACAAAAGCATACGCATCACCTCCGTATTGTGATAAATACGGTTTGCATGCCTGTCAGACTGTGAATCCCAGCCACCAAGATTCCCCCTACACTTCCTTAGGTTGAGAGCTTCCTTCATCTGCGCGGTTAGAACGATCCATATCCCAGCGAGAAGGCAAATCTGCCTCGGGTACCCTCCTAGATTGATGCTCATGAATTAAAGTACAGAAAGGTTTCTTTATGCCTGAAAGGGGTGTCCTTGAAGCTAAACAGTGACGTGGGGCCTTCCCTCTGGTCCTCATCCTTTCTATTTGCTTGCGAGGTTTTGCAACCACTCTAATGCTTGCGATGGTGGTGCATGGATGCACTCGTGGGTTTTCTTCTACATCTCCTTCAGCTCCACTCTCGATCTCCTCCTCTAGCTTCCGGTCTTGGAGATCATCTTCCTTCGGACCTTCCCCTTGTTGTTGTTGGCGGAGACCATGATGCTTCTAAAACAGAAAACAGATCCTGGCAGAAACAATCCGAAACAGAAACACGACGAGAAGACAATATACAGACCTCGAGGGCTCGGCGGGTTATATAGCAAAAATATGCGTAATGAAAGGAAAGTCCAGGTCGAAAACGTGTCGGAGAGGGGCTCCGAGGTGCCCGAACCATTGGGTGGCGCGGCCAAGGGTGGGCCCATGCCCCTCATGGTGTGGTGCCTCCGGGCACCTTCTCCAACTCCTCTTCGGCTCGGTATTTTTTATATTTTCAAAAAATCAATAAAAAATAACTGAAAAGGTATTTCGCGAACTTTTTCTTAACAGAACTGTTACCTATTCCAAAGCAGATTCTGCAGATTCTAGAATCTTCCCCCTAATGAACTTCTCCGGAGTCATTACTTGAATAACATCCACATCTTCATCATAGGAATCCCCATAAATATAATGTTTGAGTCTTTGTCCATTTACCACTTGTGTAGTGTTATCTTTGAGGGAAGCAATTTTGATTGCACCCGAACGATACACTTCTTCAATAACATAAGGTCCTTCCCATTGGGAGAGTAATTTTCCTGCAAAAAATCTGAGACAAGACCGATACAATAGAACTTTCTCATCAACATGAAGCTCTCTTTTAAGGATTCTTTTATCATGCCATTGTTTAACTTTCTCTTTAAAGATCTTGGCATTTTCATAAGCTTCACATCTCCATTCATCTAAATGATTCAAATCAAGCATTCTTTTCTTACCAGCAAGTTTAAAATCTTTATTTAATTCTTTCACTGCCCAATAAGCTTTGTGTTCTAATTCTAAAGGCAAGTGACAAGATTTTCCATAAACATTTTATAGGGAGACATACCCATAGGGTTTTTATAAGACTTTCTATAAGCCCATAAAGCATCATTCAACTTATTTGACCAATTCTTCCTAGATTTATTAACAGTCTTTTGCAAGATAGATTTAATTTCTCTGTTTGATAATTCTACTTGCCCACTGGTTTGAGGATGATAAGCTGAGGAAATTCTATGATTAACATCATATTTAGCAAGGGTCTTTCTAAAACCACCATGAATAAAATGAGAACCTCCATAAGTCAGAAGATATCTAGGCACACCAAACCTAGGGAAAATAAAAAATTTAAGACTTTTTATAGAGGTCTCACCATCATCACTTTTAGTAGGTATAGCTGCTACCCACTTAGTAACATAATCAACAACAACAAGAATATGAGTATAACCATTCGAAGGAGGAAAAGGACCCATAAAGTCAAATCCCCAACAATCAAAAGGTTCATTAACAAGAGAATAAATCATAGGAATTTCATTATGTCTAGAAATATTTCCTACTCTTCGACATTCATCACAAGATAAAATAAATTTACGTGCATCTTTAAAGAAGGTAGGCCAATAAAACCTGATTGTAGAACCTTTTGTGCGGTTCTATCTCCAGCGTGATGTCCTCCATAAGCACTACTATGCCACTTCTTCAATATTTCACGTTGTTCGTGATCTAGAACACATCTCTCATAATACCATCTACTCCTTCTTTACATAAATGTGGGTCATCCCAAAAATAATGCCTCAAATCATAGAAGAATTTTCTTCTTTGTTGAGCTGTAAATGTTGGAGGCAAATACTTTAAAACAATAAAGTTAGCATAATCAGCATACCATGGGCTATCTTGGGATTTTACCTTTATTGCAGCCAACTGTTCATTTGGAAAACTATCATTAACAGGAATACGATCAAAAGTAATGTTTTCCAATCTAGACAAGTTAACAGCAACATGATTTTCAGCACCCTTTCTATCCATAATATGCGAATCAAATTCTTGTAAAAGCAACACCCATATAATAAGCCTAGGCTTAGCATCTTTATTTTCCATAAGGTATCTAATAGAAGCATGATCAGTATGAATAGTAACCTCCGAGCCAACAATATAAGGCCTAAACTTATCACATGCAAAAACTACATCTAAGAACTCTTTTTCAGTAGTGGCATAATTCTTTTGAGCAACATCAAGAGTCTTACTAGCATAATGAATAACATTCAACTTCTTATCTATGGGCTGTCCAAAAACAGCATGTCGTGGGGCTACCCTCGAGTAGGGGAAAGACTGGTGGTAAAACAGTGTTCAGTGTACGGTTTGCCGGGTAGGCGGCTACCCGGGTATCCGGTATTCGGTAGATGCTACTCGGTGACCTATACTGAAGGCCAAGAGAAGATACAAGTGAGGTTATGGATCGACCGGGTAGAACTCAGGTGGTCCGAGTAGCTGTGAAGCTATCCTACTCGGGCACAAAGTCAATGGAGCCGTTGAGAGAGATCTCGCGTATCCCGCAGCCGTACATGCGTGCGGTTAAACTTACTAGGAACATGATTATCTGTGCAGATGCGTGGGTACAGTGAGGGTAGGCGCATGTCAAGTCCTGTCACTGACAAGGGGGACAGGACATGTCAGTGACCTACCCTAAGGGCCTGACAGGGTGGACAAGACCTGTCAGGCGGATGGCGCGGTGACTTTCGGCACGGCGTCAGCGGGAACACGGAGGCGTGCGACGTTTGCACAGTGGTGTTGTCACTTTGAGTACTTTTAGTTATAGTTTACTCGCTGGCCACCAGTATATAAGGTGGCCAGCCCCCTCCTGCACGAGGGACGTTGGACCAGAGAGCATTTATTACGAGTCTTAGTACTACACAGAGTGAGAGCTAGCGGTGGGCTACTCGGCTGAGAGTAGAAATTGTACTGTGGCTACCCAGTTGAGCTATATACAGAGAGGTAGGCAGGAGTAGGGGTGTTACCTCCACACGAGGGCCCCGAACCTTGGTAGATCTTGGTGTTTGCAGTGTTTCTGAGCGTGTCTACTCGATGTGCGATCCCTCCCCGAATACCTACAGCGTCCATTGGCCCCAAACTTTAGCCACCCTATGGCATCTGTCTTCTCCTCACCACGACAGTTGGCGCCCACCGTGGGGCCAGCAGCAGCGCTGGCTGGGGTGCATATTCGGATGGGACCGGTTTCTCCATCGGGGGAGCGCGTGGTTTGTGGCCTTGTCCACAGATTCGGCTCCTTCGACTTCGTCAGCGACAACACCGGCGATTTCGGCGGCAAGCCCTTGCCTGCAGGCGGCTCCATCCTTTCCTTCGGCGCGCATTTGGTGTACGTCGCCACCACCGTCATCTGCGAGTACCCCGAGGTGGTGCTCGTCGCTGACGATCCCCTCGCTGTTCTCGTTGTCCGCACGAAGCCGAATGGCTGCTCAGCGTGGAGGTGATGATGACGGGCCCGGTCATCGACTCCGGGAAGGGCGCGGCCACTGCGGCTGAAGTCATCGAGGAGCCGGCTGCTCCCAGGGGTCACAAGCCCTACGACATGCTCCGGAACATGCCGGGCTACGTGGATCCTTCCACGTCAACCGTGATACCGGCTGCTCGCGCTGGTGTCGAGCATCTCGGCATGCCTATCGCCACGGACGCGGATACGGCTGTGGTGAGGGCGCAGCTCGAGCAGCAGCGACTCGCTTTACTGCAAGAGGCCTAGGAGCTGGAGAAGGTTAGGCTTGAGATTAACTTGGATCAAAATGAGTACAATAGGGCGCATGGCTTTACTCCTATTTCTAGAAATCCTAGCAAGATAGGAACTATTCGTTGCAACTTGGGCGCCGAGCTAGCTAGATATGGTAGAACTGCTAGCAAGTCTGCCAGTCAAAACACAGCTGGTAGGCCGAAATATAGTTCTCCTGCAAAAACACTTAGAGCTGCAGAGGCAGTTGCTGCTGAGTTACGCATCTCACTGGCGAGGCCCGTGTTAGGCAACAGGAGCGGCTCAATGACCTCGTTCTAGAAGCGGGTAGGCAGAATGAGGCCTTTCGGCAGGCCAACCCGGGGGCGGTGCGTCTCATGTTGTTCACTCGCATGGGGCAAGATCCGTGGACCAGGCCTCATCGCTGCTTCCCGATGGAGAGAGGGCCCAGAGTGTGAACTCTGGGAGAAACAAACAGATGCAGGTGTACGACCCGGCTGTCGCCAGAAAACAACACACTGTAGTGCGGCAGCCCGGCCAAAAACACAACGCTGCAGGTACTGGCCATCCGGCTGCCAGAGTTCATCAAGAGGGGCAAGGAGGTAACCGAGAAGGCCCATCTCGGCAGCATGTTGCTAACCCTGTCCAACATGTTGCTCAGCCAAATGTGGTTGCTGCTATGGCCAACCCGGTTGTTCAACCCGGACCTGTGCCCCAAGACCGCTACAACGACGCGTACTCGGCAATGGAGCGCGCTGGGTACGCCGACCCAAGAGATCTCGCAACCCGGTTGGGAGGAAGAATGCCGGAACCAAGTGATGCAAGATACAAGCTTGACCGGCTCTACTGATCCGAAGAGATAGAAGCAAAGGGCCTGCTAGGGCCAGGCTGTTTTGGTCCCAGGATCATGGGGGAGCCACCCGTGTCCAAGTTTCAGCTGGCTAGAGGGACCAAGACCTATGATGGAAGCACCATGCCAGAGGACTGGCTGAATGATTATGTGACTGCCGTGTACGTCGCAGGTGGCAACAGGAGATGGGTTGTTCGGTATGTGCCCCAGATGCTGGAGGGCCCTGCCCGGATCTGGCTTAATAATCTGCCGAAAGACATAATCAACTGTTGGCTTGACTTCTCGGAAGCCTTTATCAGCAACTTCACCAGCACCTACAAGAGGCCAAACAGGCCGCAGCAGCTCTCAGCGTGCAAGCAAAGAGAAGAGGAAACTGACCGGGAGTACCTTACTCGGTGGAGTACTCTGAGGAACACATGTGAGGGTGTGAATGAGTCGCAGGCCATTGTGTGGTTTGCGCAAGGTTGCCAACATGGCAGCATGCTGTGGCAGAAGCTGCAGAGGGAGATGCCGAGTACCCTAGCTGTGACAATCAAAATTGCTGATATGTATGCTCTCGGTGACCCTTCGATCCCAAGAAGAAGCACCATGATGGATCTCGGCGCCATGACCGCCAGGATTTACGCAACAAGAGAAGGGAAGACCGTCCGGATATCCACTACGGGTCTGACCATGTAGCTGCCGTTACTCAGGATCAGGGTGCTGCCGGGAGCAGCCAAAGGCAAAAAACTGCTAGAGCCCAATACGGGCAAAACCAGAATCAGGGCCAGAACTTCAAGAAGCAGTACAATGCTCCTCAGCAGCCCAATGCTCCCCAGGAATCCGGAGATCCTGCAAGGTTCATCTTTGAGAACATGAAGGATGGACCGTGTAGCTTCCATACTCGACATCCGAGTAGATCGGCCAATCACACTACCCGGCAGTGCAGCTGGTGGGACAGGATCAAGAGCGAGGCTTTTGGTCAGCTGCCTCCTCCTCCTCCTCTTCCGCTCTCAGGCTCTAATGTGCAGCCTATCCGGGTAGCTGCTCCTAGGCCAGCCGAGAACCAGAGGAGGGAGAGCGTGAACCAAGTAGCTCAGGGAGCCAACCAGAACAACAACACCTACTACTACAACCGCAACTTCAACAACAACAACCTCCACAACAACTACTACACCCGCAACAACAACCGCAACAACAACAACGCAAACCAGAACAACAACAATGATGGTGATGCTGGGGACCGGAACCAGTACCAGGAGCACCACGAGAGCTACACGGTGTTCACCACTGAGCGGGATGACAAGCAGTTTCAGCGCAGGCGCGCGATGGAGGTAAATGCCGTGATGCCATCTGTGCCTCACTACATGGAATGGTGCGACCAGGAGATAGTCTGGTCCAGAGCAGATCATCCCAAGATTATGCCCAACCCGGGTACATATGCTCTAGTAGTGGACCCCACTTTCTTGGGGACCAAGAAGAACGTGAAGTTCAGCAAGGTGCTGATCGACAACGGGAGCAGCATCAACATCATGTACCGGGATACCATGGAGAAGCTTGGCCTTGTCGAGAACATGCTGCTACCCAGTCGGACTACATTCCATGGCATTGTGCCGAAAGTATCTTGTGATCCTATCGTTCGCATCTGGATGGATGTGCTTTTCGGCACCAGGGAGAACTGCCAGACCGAGTGCCTGCAGTTTGAGGTGGTTGATCTTCAGAGCCCTTATCATGCTCTACTCGGCAGGCCTGCTCTGACCAAGTTCATGACCTCTACTCATGCGGCCTATCTGAAGATGAATATCCCTAGTCCTAATGGCATCATCACCATCTCGGGTGACTACAAGCGCTCCCTGGAGTGCGCATCTGCTGGATCTCGGCTTGCCGAGTCCATGGTCATTGTTGCCGAGAAGAAGAAGATACATGAGGTGGTGGCTATGGCCCAAGCAGCTCAAGTCGGTATGCCTGGCATGCCAAGTTCTCAGTACGGGGCTACCTTTCGGGCCTCCTAGGAGACGAAGAAAGTGCAGATTGACCCGGAGTTCCCGGAGCGTGTGGCCATCATTGGTGCCGGGTTGGAGGAGAAATAGGAAAGCGAGCTCATCCACTTCCTCCGTGAGAATCGGGATGTCTTCGCATGGTCCAATCAGGACCTGCCAGGTGTCCCGAGGGAGTTGGTTGAGCACTCGTTGCATGTGCGCCCTGACGCCAAGCCGGTTAAGCAGGAAATGCACCGCTTTGCGGCTGAGAGAAGGAAAGCTATTGGTGACGAGATCACAAAGCTGCTAACAAGTGGATTTATCATGGAGGTACTACATCCGGATTGGTTGGCCCGGTCATGGTGGAGAAGAAGAAGGAGGATCCCAAGGCCGCTATAGCCTGGAGCATGTGCGTGGACTACACCGACTTGAACAAGGCCTGCCCCAAGGACCCGTTCCCGCTACCCCGCATAGATCAGGTGATCGAATCCACTGCCGGGTGCGAACTTTTGTCTTTCATTGATGCCTACTCTGGTTTTCACCAGATTCCTCTGAACCCGGCTGATCAAATAAAGACTGCTTTTATTACCTCGTACGGGGCATATTGCTATGTTGTCATGTGTTTTGGGTTGAGAAATGCTGGGGCTACTTATCAGAGGTGCATGCAAAAGTGTTCGCATGACCAGATAGGCAAGAATGTGCAGGTATACGTAGATGACATTGTCATCAAAACGAAAGAAAAACACCTGAGAGATCTTGAGGAAACATTTGCCAGCTTGCGCAAATACCGGATGAAATTAAATCCAACCAAGTGCACATTTGGCGTCCCGGCTGGCAAGCTACTCGGCTTCCTGGTATCCAGTCGGGGCATTGAGGCCAATCCTTCAAAGATAAAAGCTATAGAGAGCATGTCTTTTCCAAGATCACCGAAGGATGTGCATAAATTTACCGGGTGCCTGGCTTCTCTTAGCCGCTTCCTGGGAAGAATGGGCGAGAAGGCACTGCCTCTTTATCATCTCATGAAGAAAAATGACAAGTTTGTCTGGACACCACAAGCTGATGTGGCCTTCAACGAACTCAAGACCATGCTGGGTAGCGCTCCCATCCTGGCAAGCCCTTTGCCCAAGGAGCCAATGCTGCTTTACATTGCGGCCACCAACCGAGTAGTCAGTGTGGTGGTGGTAGTGGAACGAGAAGAGGAAGGGAAGACCGTGCAGAGGCTGGTGTATTATCTCAGCGAGGTGCTATCCATCTCCAAGCAGAATTACCCCCACTACCAGAAGATGACCTATGGCGTTTACCTGGGTGCCAAGAAGCTCAAGCATTATTTCCAAGAGCATCCCATCACGGTGGTGAGCACCGCTCCCATCTCGGAAATCATGGGCAACAAGGATGCGAGTGGCCGAGTTGCCAAGTGGGAGATTGAGCTGGCCGCGTACACCCCTTTGTACGCGAGAAGAGAAGCTATCAAGTCACAAACCCTGGCGGATTTCTTGGTGGATTGGGCCGAGATGCAGTATGAGCCTCCCTTGCCGGAAACCAATTTCTGGAAGATGCATTTTGATGGCTCCAAAGTAAAAGAAGGGCTCGGTGCTGGCGTGGTGCTCACCTCGCCCAAGCGAGATCAACTCAGATATGTGCTGCAGATCCACTTCTCGGCGTCCAATAATGTAGCTGAATATGAAGCACTGGTACACGATCTGAGAGTATCCAAGGAGATTGGAGTCCGGCGTATTGTTTGCTATGGTGACTCAAACCTGGTAGTTCAACAAGTATGAGGGACTTGGGATGCCTTGGATGCCAACATGGCGTCCTATCGGTTTCTGGTGCAGAGTATGAGTAGATTCTTTGATGGGTGTGAGTTCCATCACATCCACCGAGCTGAAAATGATGCAGCGGATACTCTGTCCAAGTTGGGATCTTCTCGGCAGTTCATCCCGCCTGGGATTGCCTTGGAACATTTGAGGAAGCCATCAATCAAGCCATGTCCTAACTCGGAGTCAATATATATTCCAGGTCTGCTGGACTCAGAGGCTGTTCCTATGGAGATCGATTGGGAAGGCTCAAAAGAGAACCCGGGGACTGCTCCATCCAACCCGGGGACTGCCTCTACAAACTCGGGGACTGTCACATTCATCAAGGGGATTATTTCTTAGTACTCAGGGACTCGTCTCCAACTCGGAGAAAGTCATGGCAGCTGATCCAATGGAAGTGGACGAACCAGTGTTTCCTATCCGGGAGACATCGAGTTGGGCTTTGCCCATATTATCCTTTCTAATGGATGGTACATTGCTGAGTGACGAGGTCACAACCAGGCAAATAAGAAGAAGATCTAAGGGCTATACCATTATCAACAAATAGCTGCACAAGAGAAGCCCTACCGGAGTGCTGCAACGCTGCGTTGAGCCAGAAGAAGGAGAAGAGATCCTAAGAGAAATACATCAAGGAGAGTGTGGGCATCATGCCTCATCTCGGGCTCTGGTCAAGAAGGCGTTCGGCATGGATTCTTTTGGCTCACTGCCTTGCAGCAAGCAGAAGATCTAGTGAGAAAGTGCAATGGGTGCCAAAAATATGCCAGCTTCCGAGTTGAAGACCATCCCCATCACTTGGCCCTTTGCAGTATGGTGCTTGGATATGGTGGGCCCTTTCAAGCCAGCTAGAGGCAACATGACTCACATCCTGGTCATGGTGGATAAATTCACCAAGTGGATTGAAGTGAAGCCTATTCGATAGTGTGTTGGAAACACAGCTGTGAGCTTTCTGAAAGATATCATTCTGAGATACGGCTACCCGCATAGAATCATCACGGACAATGGAACTAACTTTGCGGAGGGAGCCTTTGCCATGTTCTGCAAAGAGAAGCGGATCCGACTAGACGTTGCATGAGTCGCCCATCTGGCTTCCAATGGGCAAGTTGAAAGAGCAAATGGCATGGTCCTATCCGGAATAAAGCCAAGGATAATTGAGCCATTACAGTGAACCCATAGTTGTTGGCTCGACGAGTTGCCGGCAGTGTTGTGGAGTCTAAGGACTACCCCTAACCGATCAACCGGATACACACCATTCTTCCTGGTATATGGAGCTGAGGCCGTGTTGCCCACTGACTTTGACCATGACTCACCCAGAGTAACCCTCTATACTGAGGTGGAGGCAAGAGAAACCCGAGAAGATGATGTGGACCTGCTTGAGGAAGCAAGAGAGTTAACTCTGTCCCTCTCAGCTGTATATCAACAGAATCTGAGGAGGTATCATAGACGGAAAGTAAACCCAAGGGTTTTCCAAGAAGGAGACATGGTCCTTAGGCTCGTGCAGCGCACAGCCGGGATACACAAGCTATCCCCTCCGTGGGAAGGGCCTTTCATTGTGAGCAAGGCTCTGCACAATGATGCCTATTATCTCATCGATGCACATGCACCACAGAAGAACAGGGCGGATAAATCCGGAGAGGAATCCAAACGTCCCTGGAATGTAGCTCTACTCCGCCGTTTTCATTCATGAGCAAACATTGTATGTATCTTCTTAACCGAGTCAAATTCAAGTCGGCACTCCGAATTCGAACTCGGGGACTTCCTGAACTAAGCTTGCTCTGTGTCATTTACTTTATTCTCTTTGCCTACTCGGTTCTTCTACTCAAAATTTCACGCGTACGTTAAGTAGTGTGTTTAAACCCAAGGGCCAACTCTTCGACTCTGCTGCTGTCCGCAACTCGGATTCATGGCAAGCAAGAGAACAAGCCAAAGGTCAATGAACACATGAAAAAACTACTAAGGAAAGAAGAGCACAACAACCGAGTAGGGAGTTTTTACTTCTCTGTTTTTCTTTTCGGCTAAGTGGTGGGCAGTGTTAACATGCAAATTTCTAAGTGGTTAAGTATCTGAAACTTGGTTTTTGAAATCTTGTAACTCGACTACCAAAAAAGCCACAAGTGGCAGGTAAGAGCAAAGACAAAAGAACTAAGTGAATGAAAAAAGAAACTCGGGGACTTGCATTTTAACGCAATCCGGCATTGAGCCAGTCTTGCTAAAGAAACAATTAAAACTGAGTAACAAGAGGAACCTTAAAGGTATTTGTTACATATGCACCCGGCATCCTGGGGATCTGATAAGTGTTTGAGGATAAAAGTTGCAGGAATTTAGACTACAGTGGATGAGGTAGTGTCCGTCTCGGTGCTGGTAGGCGCCACGGGCTCGGTTGTGGAAACGGGCTCGGGTGTAGACGAAGTTGGAGTAGTGGAAGCCGGCTTGGATGCAGAGTTGGTGGCTTGAGTAGCGGAAGCGCTGGGAAGAGGGTAGAGCTCGGAGGTGACGTTCTCGGTTGAGGCCCCGGTCGCGCCCAACTCGGGAACGGGATCGTCGATCACCATCTCGGTGGTGACAATCTGCTCCTGTGCGGCGGGCTGCGACTCAACTCGGGCCTCGTCCGAGCCAGCTGCGGGCTTGACGATTTCGGGTCAGTCTCCATCCCGGACTCCTCCGCGGTGTTGCGCTTCTCGGTCCCCTCTTCCTCGATTTCCTCGTGCTCTGTTTCATCGTGCTCCGCCTCCTCGTCGCCCAAGTTGCTATCTTCGCCAGCATCTCCTTCGCCCTCGGCTTCTTCCTCCTCCTCGTCATCTTCAATGTCAGTATCCGGCTCGGTGGGGCCGTCAATGTACTGGCTGGTTTCAGCATAGGAGGCGAGCTCGTAGGCCACTTCTTTTCGGCGCAGGACACATTCATCCCGGCCAGTCCACTTGGAGCCATTCCTGAGCGTGCCAATCCTGTCAAGGTCAAGGTTTTCATACCAGGATAATATGAAGTGCAGGGCTTCATCAGCTCTAGCCCGGGCTGGAGAGGCATGCCACTTCTTTAATTCTTCCTTGACGTGGTCCAAGTTGGCATCCATCTCATTGATCGTATCCGGAACTTAGCGCTGTGGCCAAAATAATTTGTGCAGATTCATGGCAGTGGATACCATGGATATGCCCAAACCTTTGAGGGCTGTCACCCGAGTCTTGATGTTCAGAATATGATCGTCGATGCTGGCGGACTGATCGGTATCAAGGCCGGAAGCTGCCCTGGCCCTTCTGGCTTTCTCCACAGCAGACTCGGCGGCTTCATGGAGGTCCGGGAAGGTATCTGGGTCAGGGCATGCTAGTTTGAGTCAGAGAAGAGAACTGGGAAGAAGAAAAACCAAGTAAAAGGATATCAAAAAGGCAAAGACCGAGTAGAATCAAGGATAGTGAGAACTTACAGCTCAATTCCAAGACGAGGGCCCCTAGTCGAGACCTCCAATCTTCAGCAAGTCAGATGTGCCGGTCTTGGACACGGCGCGAATCGTTGAGCATGCCCTCGAGAGCTTGATTTCTCTCTTTCAGAGATTTAATCTCCCTCTCGAGCTCCGACTTCTCTTCGGCAGCCCGGTTACTCACTGCTACCTTCTCATCCACAGCAGTGATCGCAGTCTTGAGCGCATCAGTGAGATCAAGTTGGAGCTTCTCAAATTCCGCCTTCTCGGCGTCCAGCTCCTTCTGCAGTTGGGCTTCTCGGACCTGCACTTGATGGTGCGCTTCAGCCGGAGTGAGGCACTCCTGGTGTTTCTCTCGGAAGGTTTTGTACTCTTCTGCGAGGAGAGCCGCAAGTTAGCAAAGTGAACAAGCAACAAAAGCTAAGTGAAGAGAAGAGAAGGATTTGTTCACCTTCCAAGGAGGAAATTTTGCTCTGCGCTGATGCAGCCATGACCTCGCTGTCTTGGTGCCTCTCAACGAGCGCCTTGAGCTCACCTGCAGAGAAGACAAGGATTGAGAAAAAAAGCAGAAAACGGGCGTAAGCAAAAAACGCACAAACCGAAATGCTAGATACTTACTTTCGACAGCAGATAGCTTAATGGTAGTGTCCGTGGCATTCTTCTCCAGAGCATCCCTCTCGCTCTTCTCAAACTCCAGCACCCGGTTCCTATCTCTGATAGATCGGTGCGACCACAGGAGCTGGCAGAAAACCTTGGTCCGGGCCTCGGTGCTATCCTGCAGGGAAGAAGGAATCTTGTAAGTTTGGAAGATTTGGCCCGAGTAGATGGCAACTCGGTTGAGCTTTACCTACTCGGCCCGAATCTCGGGGACTGGGTAGTGGATAGAAGAAAAGAAGTAAAGAAGAAAGCTGGCAACTCGGAAAGCAACTCGGAAAAATCAAAAGAGGAAAGGCACTTACCACGTAGGTCTGTTCAAGATCTTCAGCAGTTTTGCGCAGGCAAAACAGTTTGCCAGCCAGGGTGCTGCTGGAGGAGGCCACGGCCATGCTAACAGGACCGATATCGGCCTTGTTCCACGCTTGTCGGTAGTTGTCACGGTTCCTCAGCTCAACACCGTCCCATGCGGCGTTGCCAAATTTGGTGATGTCCCAGGCCTTCTCGATGAATCCTATCCGGTCAAGGATGGCTTCTATGTCTTCTGGGAGCTCCTCTTCGTCCTCTGCGCAGGGAGCGTTATCTCGGATGATCAGGGAGGTGTTCTTTCCCTTGGATCCGGAGCGCTTCATGGCTTTCCGCTCCTTCAAAGCGGCCAACCGTCCGGCCTCTTGCGACATCTTAATCTTATGCCGCTCCTGCAGCTCGACCCAATAATCTGGGAAGGTAGGAGGCTTCTTGGTAACACTGGCACCCGAGCCGGGAGCTTGTTTCTCGGCATGACCAAATTTGATATTGGTCTGTACCAATTTGGTGTTTGGATTGGGGGCCTTTGCCTGTTTGAGCTGGTTGAGTGGCCATACGGTCTTCTTGGGGGGCAGTAGCGGCTGCGCGGGCTGCCCACCTTGTTGAGCGCCTGGCTGCTGGGGCGCTGAAGACTGAGGGATCTGCTGCTGATGCCCGGCCTTCCGCTTCTCGGCTGGTTGCGGACCAGTCTGTGCCGCGCCTCGTTTGGGTTGCACCCTAGTTGGCTGTGGAGCCGTCTTTGCAGTGGAGGGCGCTGGCTGCTTGTTGGATACCGGTGAAGGAACTTGCTGCGGAGGCAGAGGCGGAGGCATCTTCTTGGTTGGCGGCGTTTGCAGCTGGCTAACCGGCGCAGTATCCGGCTGTACTTGGTCTTGAGGTGGTGGCTTCTCCACAACCCGGTCCTCCGCGGGCGGGGTCCTTGGCCGCTCCTCGACAGGGTTTTCTTCCCGCTGTTCAGCGGCAGGATCTGGCCGCTCCATGGTGGTGTCATCTTGCCGCTGCTCGGCAGTGTTATCTAGTGTCTCCTCAGCGGAGGCAGCTGGCGGTGTTGCTGGCCTCTCGGCAGTGGGTTCCTGGGCAACCTGCTGGGTGCTCGGCTGCGGCTGCTCAGGAGTGTGTTCGGTCTCCATCTCGGCGCCGGTGTTCTCAGCGCCAAGGTCATGCTCTTCTCGGGGAGGGGAGGACATCTGCGTCCTACCCTCTGGTTGTTGATTCCCCTCATCATCGGAGAGCTCCACGACGTCTCGTGGCGCGCTTCTCTTGGGGGCTGGTGCGGTGGCGGCCTCAGCATCTAGTGCATCGCTGAAACAAGACAAAAAGAGAAGAAATAGATTCAAAAGGATGCAGAGAAGAAGTCCAGGGAGAAAACAGAGAGAATTGTGAAAGGCAAATACTCAGT
Organism: Alopecurus myosuroides; assembly: GCA_028641055.1. Classification (NCBI taxonomy): domain Eukaryota; kingdom Viridiplantae; phylum Streptophyta; class Magnoliopsida; order Poales; family Poaceae; genus Alopecurus; species Alopecurus myosuroides. The sequence continues at coordinate 274,035,811 of CM054059.1, forward strand.
TCAACTCAGAAGCTCTTACCCGTCAACAGTGGGGCGCTTCTTGCGCGTGGCAGTCTGCTTGTTGCCTGCCTTCTTCCTTATCCTCTTGGCAGGGGGCTCCAGTGCCCCGCTACCCGTCCTCTTCCTGGTCTCGGTGGGGGCGGCCACAGAAACAGGAGCCACGTCCAGTGGTTCCTCCCCCTCTTCCAGTTCTGGTTCTTCTGTGATTGAAAGAAGCAAAGATCAGAATAGGAAAAGAGAGAGTCAGGGTGCGCTGCAAGCGAGCAAGCAGGTGAACTCGGTCACCTTCTTCATCATCTGACCAGTCCCGAATAGAGGCGTAGTCTCGGGACTTACCATCTTGACCGGCACGGGGGATACAGAGTGTATCCTGGATGTCGTACGATGTCGCGTCATCCTCGGTCCGGTCTGGCTGCCAGTTCCTCTCGAAGACGGGGTTGTCTTCTTGTTTCTGGCGAGCGATGTGCTGAAAGTGCAAACATAAAGCACGCTAAGCAGAGATAAACGAGTGAATATTTTACCCGGTCTAGCGTGCAAACATAAAGCACACAATGCTAAAGGCCTAGAAGAGATATCCGAGTAGGTTTTCTACTCGGTCTAGCGTGCAAACACAAAGCACATAATGCTAAGTCCTAGAAGAGGAACGCGAGCAGAGGTTCTACTCGGCCTAGCAAGCGAACAGAGAGTATTTGCGGCTGAGTCCTAAGCAAGTATACTGGTGAAAGCTCTACTCTGAATAGCGTGCCAACATAAAGCATATTAAGCTAAAATTCTAGAAGAGGAGCCCTACCCGGTGTGAAGTGCAAACATAAAGCATGATTGGAATAAGAGGCTAAGACAGTTTCTACTCGGTATAAGGCTAAGAAGCAAGGTACTGAGATCAGCAAGGGCGCAGAGAGGAAAACGTACCTGAGGGATGCGCTTGGTGCGGCTATACGGCACGAAGCCGTAGAACCAGTTGTCGGTGAGCGTCGTCCGGAGAATGGACTTGGCCCAGATCGCCACCTCCGCTTTGGAGAGCTCGAAGGTGGTCATCCGGGTGCAGTCGCGGGGACCGCCCATGTAACACATCTTGTGTACCCGGTGTTGGAGCGGGAGTACCCTGGCGCTCCACCCAGCAGGCCACCGGGTCATCTTGGAGGAGTCCTTCCTCCACCAGCTGCTTCAGGCGGTCGTCAACCTGGACGACGTCCTTCACCGTCTTCTTGGGGTTGTACCCCCAATTCCGCATCTCGGTGGGGGCGACATTCCGGAACTCGGGGAGTTTGATCCTATCCACAACTTCTTCTCCTTCTGCGGCGGGGGCGTTCTTCACGTAGAGAAAGCCCCTTTGCCACTTACGGCAAGTCTCCAGGCCGAGTACCCGCGGGTGGTGCCCAGTGGAGCGTTGGAGTATCATGGCGCTACCCGTCTTGGTCATCTCCTTCGGGGCAGTTGGATTGGAAGGATTGGGGATAGTTTGTTGACGGAAGAAGAAGTATTTGGCCCATGTGTTGACAGTGGGGTAGACGCCAAGGAAGGCTTCGCAGACAGCAGCATGAGTGGAAAGCATGGCGATTGCGTTTGCGGGAAGATGGTGTGGCTGGAGGCCAAAATGGCGGAGGAAATCCTGCATGAATTGGAAATAGGGAGTCCAAATCCATGCTTGAAATGGCTTAGGAGGACAACATACTCACCGGGTTCGGGAGCAGGGACGAGCTCCCGTCCAGGCGGGCGGCAGATGACGCCGGGAGGGACACGGCGCGTGTTGACTAGCCACTGGCAGTCCGCCGCCGTGACATCCGAGCCCTCCCAGCCTGCGCGCTCCGGCGCCACCTCCTCCTCGTGCAGATCTTCGACGACGTTCTCAATATCCATGGATTCCTTCGGTGGAGGAGCGGGCGCGTCGAGGATGAAGATGAAGGCCGGAGGTGGAGGCGCACTGGGAGGATCTCTCTCGCTCTCTGTGCGTGGAACAACGGTGCGCTGCGAGCTCGCGGCGGCGCTGTGTTCTGCTGCGGAGGCGAAAGCGAAGGCAAAGAGGGAGGCGTAGAGCGAGGAAAAAAGTAATAAGGGCGGCGCGGGGGTATTTATCTCTCCGCGGCAGCAGTTGCTAATCGGGATCGATCGTGGGCAAAATCGTGCTGCGTGGGAGTTAACACGCCCGTTAGTAACGCACACAGCGCGATATGCGCGCGTAACGGGCGCAGTTAATCCCACGACGTGCGTCGTGGGCTCTCGAGTACACGCGCGAGGTGACACAACGGGCCATGGGCCCCAGGCGCAGTAATGGGCGCGTGCCACGCAGTAACGCCAGAACCGAGGCGTCGGGGGTACGACTGCATGACACGTGTGCGCCTTGGACATGAGAAGATAGAGCCGCTCTGGTTTGAGCGGCAAACTGCGGGAAATTTCACGAACTGTTGGGTTCTTGGTGGAACTCAGCATCATGTGGTCTACTCGGTGCCGAGATGAAAACTCCAAAGGCCATGATAAGAGAAGTTCGAGTAAGATTATGGGCGTCCGAGTTGAGGAGCAACTCGGCCACACTTCTTCATAGAGACAAGTTGGTTAAGATAGCAGGGCCCAACGAACAAGTTTGCCGGACTCTACCAGCTTCAGGGACTAATGTCGGGGGGCTACCCCCGAGTAGGGGAAAGACTGGTGGTAAAACAGTGTTCAGTGTACGGTTTGCCGGGTAGGCGGCTACCCGGGTATCCGGTATCCGGTAGATGCTACTCGGTGACCTGTACAGAAGGCCAAGAGAAGATACAAGTGAGGTTCTAGATCGACCGGGTAGAACTCAGGTGGTCCGAGTAGATGTGAAGCTATCCTACTCGGGCACAAAGTCAATGGAGCCGTTGTGAGAGATCCCGCGTATCCCGCAGCCGTACAGGCGTGCGGTTCAACTTACTAGGAGCATGATTATCTGTGCTGAGGCGTGGGTACAGTGAGGGTAGGCGCATGTCAAGTCCTTTCACTGACAAGGGGGACAGGACATGTCAGTGACCTACCCTAAGGGCCTGACAGGGTGGACAAGACCTGTCAGGCGGACGGCGCGGTGACTTTCGGCACGGCGTCAGCGGGAACACGGAGGCGTGCGACGTTTGCACAGTGGTGTTGTCACTTCGAGTACTTTTAATTGTAGTTTACTCGCTGGCCACCAGTATATAAGGTGGCCAGCCCCCTCCTGCGCGAGGGACGTTGGACCAGAGAGCATTTATTACGAATCTTAGTACTACACAGAGTGAGAGATAGCGGTGGGCTACTCGGCTGAGAGTAGTAATTGTACTGTGGCTACCCGGTTGAGCTATATACAGAGAGGTAGGCAGGAGTAGGGGTGTTACCTCCACACGAGGGCCCCAAACCTGGGTAGATCTTGGTGTTTGCAGTGTTTCTGAGCGCGTCTACTCGACGTGCGATCCCTCCCCGAATACCTACAACGTCCATCGGCCCCAAACTTTAGCCACCCTATGGCATCTGTCTTCTCCTCACCACGACACAACACCTACAACAAAATCACTAGCATCACACATAATTTCAAAAGGTAAATTCCAACCAGGTTGTTGAACAATAGGAGGAGTAGTTAAATCCTTCTTTAAAGTTTCAAAAGCTTCCTTACAATCATCATAAAAAACAAATGGTACATCTTTTTGAAGAAGATTAGTAAGAGACTTTGATATTTTAGAGAAATATTTAATAAACCTCCTATAAAAACCAGCATGACCAAGAACACTACGAATACCTTTAACATCCCTAGGACAGGGCATTTTTTCTATGGCTTCCACTTTAGCTCTGTCAACTTCAATACCTCTTTCAGAAATTTTATGTCCAAGAACAATTCCTTCATTCACCATAAAGTGGCATTTCTCCCAATTAAGAACAAGATTAGTTTCCTCACATCTCTGCAAAACTTTATCAAGGTTGTGCAAACAATTATCAAAAGAAGTTCCATAGACGGATAAATCATCCATGAATACTTCCACAATCTCTTCACAAAAACCATGAAAAATAACAGACATGCATCTTTGAAAAGTAGCAGGAGCATTACACAAACCAAAAGGCATACATCTATAAGCATAAGTACCAGAAGGAAAAGTAAAGGTTATTTTCTCTTGATCTTGCTTCCTAACAGCAATTTGAGAAAACCCAGAATAACCATCAAGAAAGCAAAAAAGAGTTTTCTTAGACAACCTCTCTAACATTTGATCAGTAAAGAGCAAAGGATAATGATCTTTCTTAGTAACTTTATTAACCTTTCTAAAACCAATACACATTCTATAACCAACTGCTACTCTTTATCGAATGAGCTCATTGTTTTCATTAGGCACAACAGTCGTTCCTCCCTTCTTAGGGACACAATGCACAAGGCTCACCCATCTACTATCAGCAATAGGAAAAATAATACCAACATCAAGAAGTTTTAATACCTCATTTCTTACCACTTCCTTCATCTTAGGAATTAAACGACGTTGATGTTCAACTACTGGCTTTGCATCAGGTTCAATATTAATAGCATGCTAACATATAGTAGGAGAAATTCCCTTCAAATCATCAAGAGTATATCCAATAGCTCCACGGTGTTTCTTCAGAATTCTCAATAATATTTCCACTTCTTCACCTGAAAGTTTAGCACTAATAATAACATGATATATTTTCTTATCATCAAGATACGCATATTTAAGATCATCAGGATGAGGTTTTAAATCAAAGACATGACCCTCCTTGGATGGTAATGTTGTACCCAAGTCCTCCACGGGTAAATTATGTTTCAGTATCACCGGTTGACGAAGAAGAATATCGTCAATCTCATTTCTCTCTTCCATAAAGACATCACTCTCGTGGTCCTCCATATATTACTGCAAATCATTGTTAGGAGCAAGAGCAATAGAAGCAAGTTGTTCAACTTTAAAATTCTCATCAGGCAATTTAGATTCATAAGGTGCTCTAGCAAATTTGGAGAAATTGAACTCATAATATTTTCCATCAAATTTAGTCAAAATCTTCTCTCTTTTACAATCTATAATAGCACCGCAAGTGTTCAAGAAAGGTCTACCAAAAATAATAGGACAAGTCTTACTAGCAGCCTTACCAAGTACTAGAAAATCAATGGGATATTTAGTCTTACCACATAAAACTTTCACATCTCTAACAATACCAATCGGAAAGACAATTTCTCTATTAGCAAGCTGAATAATCACATCAATATCTTCAAGATCACAAGAACCAATTTCATGCATAATTTCTCTATAAAGCTCATAAGGTATAGCACTAGAACTAGCACCAATATCACACAAACCATAATAGCAATGATCACCAATCTTAACAGAAAGCACATGAACACTAGTTTTCTTAGGTCTATGAGGATGGGAAACAATATTAGAAGCATCCTCACAGAAGACAATGTGTTCATCCTCTACATTTCCACAAACAAGATCTTTCACTATTGCTACAACATGTTCAACAATTATTTGTTCATCAGGTTCAATAGATTTCTTATTACTCTTTATTAACCACAGTAGCCACCATAGAGTGTTCTTTCACCGTAGCAGGGAAAGGCATTTTTTCAACAAATGGCTCAAGAACAGCAGGATTAACAACATGCACTTCTATATTACTAGCAGGAATAATATTTTTATAAGGTGCATGGTACTTGTGATAATTGTTTTTAGGAATATCAAGATAGGAGGCAAAATCTTTAAGACAGTTTGCAAATATTTGAGAATCAAGACCACAAACATCACTAACATCATAGAAATCATTGGTTCCCATAAAAGATTTAATGCATTCATAATCATAATTTATACCTGACTTTCTACCTTTTTCATTCTCCCATCCTTCAGTGTTTTCTTGAATACGGTCAAGAAGATCCCATTTAGCTTCTTCCTTCATACGTGTGAATGATCCAGAACAAGAAGCATCCAATAAATCTTTATCATGAAGAGAAAGCCTTGCATAAAAATTATTGATAACAATATTTGTCGGGAGATCATGAACGGGTGTGACACCCCGAGATCGGGCACTATGCAGATTTCAGCATTCCCGCCAAAATCCACATAATAACCGATTCCAGGTTGCCACGTCTGATAACATTACAACAGTTCACGAATATTCCACAACAACAACAGAAAAGAGATTTACAAGATGACTCAAACGAGCCAGGGATACAACTGATACAACACAAAGATCCAAATAACAGCGGAAGAAACAACATATCGTCCGTCTACGGACAAGATACAAATTGGACTAAGAGTCCTGAAGATAACCGAGAGCGTCCAATCCCTGCCAGGGCCAAGCCGGAGGGATTCCCAAGCTAACGTCGTCAGACTTCAAACCTGTTGACTGCAATGTTGAATATGCAGCCACGAAAGAGATTCGTGGGTCAGTACGGTTAAGTACTGGCAAGGGGATAAAACCCATACTCACAAGATACCGGCGTAGCCAGTCATCACAAGATACAAACACTTTGGGATCACCGGAAAGGAAGGGGTTATTGCAAATAAGCGACATCGGGCTGCACTAACGAACTACAGAGAGATACTACAACTTCCGGCTAACAGAAGAAGATAAGATCGAGTATTGTAACCAACTGAAAGATAACTTCAAACAAACCCATCCTGGATCTCGCCCCTTATCCGAAGAAGCAATCCGAGGATAACTCACACAGTTCGATTAAAGATGATTCAGGTTATTGTGGCAATAAGCCTATTACTAGTCAAGTTGTTAACATTGGGTGTAAGGTTGTTAATCATTAGGTTTAAGTTGTCCTGAGTACTTGTTAGCCAGTACTTTCACCAAGTAATCCATAACCGCGGAAAACACGGCTTCTCGAGAAGATTTATCCCTGCAGGGTTGCACCAATTTGGCCGTACACGTAAGAATAACCCGCCAGACGGGGGATCAACCCACCAAGCGAGGTACTCAACACAACTCAACTCTTCTTCGCATCAAGCCCAAAGCACCGCGTGCTGTGCGTGCGCGGCTAATCGAGCCCCCCCGAAGAAAAGGAGGACCCTCATAGCACTGGAAGACCACGCCGCCCTAAATGCCGACTACAAAAATTCCACCCTGGCCTCGGGTTCGTACCTGCATATGCGTGTAGCAAATGGAAAGCCCAAACTAAGTGCGGCGATTTGGACGAGATGCGAATCGAGTCAAATTGAGGGGGGCGCCCATACTCGCTTCCCACATGCGGGTAGTGCGCTCATCATGGATCAGTAGACAAGACCCTTTTCCTATTAGGGTCGACACTAGCAGGCCTCAAAACCACTTAGGGCCTCCTGACGGTGCCTTATCATCAAATTATTATTACCATCAGCATTAACATGATTTATTGATTAAACATCGAGCCCCCAGAACATAATAGAGTAGTAACAGAAAGTAACGGGTAACAGACTCGAGCAAAACAACCCTAAGCATGATAGTAAGACACGGGCAACAAGCAATGGTTATAGGTATGGAGGTGAGGCAATATCAATGGTTAAGGGATTCATGTGATGGGTTCGTAACAGAAACAACTACCACTAAGGCTAGCAGAAAAGAATCAACGGAAAGAATCGGTAACAAGTGATGAAAGGCAGCCATATGGCAGCAAGTGAGTATACTTGCCTGAGATCCCGCAAGGTAGCAGAACTTGTCGTTGCTCACATCATCTCAACGTCCTATCCGCGAAGAAGCAACGAACTAAAAGAAACACCGGATGCAACAATTACTACTACGGCAAAAGATCCAGCATGATCCTATTTTATATGCATGGCATGGCAAGATGCAACAGGGGAAACAACTTAAGCAATTTAATTGGAACCGGAGTCCGGAGAAATAGGAATTGGTTCAAGTTGTTTATTTAACCATCAAGTTAAATGTTGTTTAGCATGGAAAACAATAGATAGGTGAGTGAGACAAGATTAAATGGAATAGGGCAATAGTTGAATTAAATACCCCAACACATTCCATATTTATTTATTAGGTGAACATACATAACACTACTACAAATGCAACATGCAAGGTGCAAACATGAACATGGATGGCATGAACAGATTAAGTGCATTTTTCTGGTATGAAAACATATTTTATTTGTTGGATTTGGAATTAAAATGAGCAAGTTATCAAATTAGCAATTTTAATGCATTAATTAAGAAATAGTTGTTTTCAGCAATTTGAATTATTCAAAACAGAAAACAAGGTTGATAGTTGCAAAGTTTAGAGAATTTTGATTGGGAAACATATTTTACTTTTCAAGTTTGGAGTTGAAATGAATTAGTTATGAGTTATGCAATTTTAAATGGAACCGGAACAATATTTAGTTATTCCAACTCATTCCATATTTAATTATTAGATGATATCATTATTACCAGCACCCACAATATGCAATGCAACACATGAATGATATGACATTTTAATTATAGTTGATAGGTTATAGAAAATAGGGCATATAGGTATAGGGTTGGGGTTTGGGGTTCGCACGTGTGGAGAGGATCGCCGGGGTCAACGCCGGAAACTCCGGAACGTGGAGGAAGTAGACGAAGAATTGGAAGTAGACGAAGTCGTCGATGTCGTGGAAGTAGTCGATGTCGAGGAAGTAGTCGTTCTCGGGTTGTAGAAGGAGTAGTCGACGTCGTGGAAGTAGTGGAAGTAGTATTCGAGCACCACTCTTCAGGGTTGGTGGAGATCTCGGCGTATCCGAGGTACACGTCACACCTTCGAGGTCGATGGGGTTCATGGCGTCCGTGTACTTGTCGATGTCTCTCGGTCGTTGGGATCTCGTGGACACGCACGAAGGCGGCCACCACAAACAAGTCCATCGGCGGCGGTGTAGGCGTTCACGGTTCGTCGAGGAAGTAGACCTTGGCGATTCCATCTTCGAGGTTCACAATACGCACAAAGGCGGCCACACAAGGAGAACACGGCGGGACGGGTACGGATGGCGGCGTAGATGTTCATGGGTTGATGACGTGCTTGTCGATGTACATGGTGACGCGGGCGCAGCTGTCCATCCACGTGCTGGAGGAAGTCCTTGTCTTCCGCAGCGAGCAGACGTGTATTGTTGGGCGACATGAGATGGTTTCGCCGTCCAGCAGCGGCAGCAACTCGGGACGGAGGTGACGACGACGGCGGGGTAGAACCTGGGCTCGGCAACGGCGGCTGGCTTCTCGGCCTTGGGGAAAGGCGCCACCGTTCTTGGCCTTGATGGCCCACAGACCGCGGCGGTGAAACAGCTCGGAGAGGACGAGGCGGCGCTGGGGACGGGGTTGAGTTCGTCGAGGACGGCGGCGGCGACTGCCGCGTACGCCGACGGCGGCGTTGCCCTTGCGGACGGCCTCGAGCTTGCTCCAATCCCCCGTCTCCGAGGAGAACCGGCGCAGCATGAAGCGCCGCCCTTTGTCGACCTCCGTCAGTTGGGCAGCGGCATACCTCTTGGGCGGGCCGTCGGCGCCATCGGCCTGGTGGGTGAGGAGTCCCATGCCGTCCGTGGAGGTCTTGGCCGCGCCGGGGAAGTCCGGGAGGCGAAACAGCTCGCCGGTGACCGGGTTGCAGACGCGGCGCTCGAACCCCTGGTAGACGACCTTGAACGACGAGTCGTCGACCTTGTTGCGGGATTTGTGGTTGTCCAGGAGGAGGAAACCGTGACCGCTGTGCGGCGAGGAGGGAGCTGCTGACCGAGTCCATGGGAGGCGAGGAGGGAGAGACGGCCGAATGAGGAAGGATGCTCGGGGGGAGGGAGAAGGAGGCGAGCTCGGAGGTGGAGGGGAGGGAGCGACGGGCGCTCTCCCTGGCGGCGCTCGACGGGAGGAAAGGAGGGAGGCGCTGGGGTCGGGCTGAGCTTCGATCGAAGGAGGCGCAGCGAGCGAGCGACGCTGGGTGGTAGGGGATCGAGGGGATCGATCGATCCCCTCCCTGGCGGCGCGTGCGTGTGCGTGCAGGGGGTCGTTTCTGTGTGGGTGCGTGCGTTGTGCTGGGTTAGGTGTTAGGGTTCGGTGTGGGGTGGCCGGCTGGGCCTTAGATGGCCCAGTTCGGTTGCCTCTCCCCAACAGGTGTTTTTTTTTTAACTTGTTTTTTTTTTCAGGAAAGAATAAGAGGGAATTTTGGGAGGGTTTTAAATAAGAAAAACATGAGTAAAATAATTTGGATAAAACAGTAACTTACATGATAATTCCTTTGAACATTTTTAATGCACCAAGAAAAATATTTTCGAGTTGACAATTAAAAATAGGTTTGAGAGAAAGCAATTTTAAGGGTTTAAAAAAAATGCAATGCACGATGCCATGATGCGAAAAAGAAAACAAACAATCTAGTGGGGGAGAAAAAAAATCCCCGGGCGTTACAACGGGACATTTAAACATTAATAACTTCATTCTCCCCCACGCTTGGGAAATACTCTCTCCCTCACGAGGCCAGAAATTATAGATTTGATTCCGGTCTTTATGACTCTCACTAGGAGGATAAAATTTAGAATAAAAGAGAGGAACAATTTCCTCCCATCCAATAGATTCACCATTCTTTAGTAATTTGAACCATTCAACGGCTCTTCCTTTCAGCGATAAAGAAAATAATTTCCTTTTAATACATTGTAATACCTGCACACCTCAATAACTCGCATAATTCATGTATAAAGAGCAAATGATCACCGGGATGGGCAGTTCCATCACCGTAATAACAATTATCCATAACACGTCCAACAATTTTTATAGGTATTTTATAAGGATCTAATTCAGCAGAAGACGGGTTATCAACTACCCTAGTAGCAACGGTAGAAGTACCCCTAAACAGAGAACCAAAAATATTCTCCATAATGAAATAAAACAACAGATAGAAATAAAAACACCACTCACAGTAAAAGTTTCTCTTACCAATTCAACTTACCAATAGCGCTTCATTCCCCGACAACGGTGCCAGAAAATAGTCTTGATGACCCACAAGTATAGGGGGTGTATCGTAGTACTTTCGATAAATAAGAGTGTCGAACCCAACAAGGAGCAGAAGGTGTTGAAAAGCAGGTTGGATAGAGAATTCACCGTAAACACTAGCAACCGGGTTTTTGGTGGTTTTTGATATAGCAGATAAATAAAGTGCGAGTGAATAAAGTGCAGTAAATAATATTGCAGCGAGTGGCCCAATCCTTTTGAGAGCAAAGGACAAGCCGGTTGTATTACTTATGACTACCAAACGTTCTCGAGGACACATGGGAATTTCGTCAAGTGCTTTCGCTTCGTTACGGTTGATAAATATCCATTATTTCATGAAGTGTTGTGTGGGTGAACCTATGCTAATTCACCTCCCAACTAGGACTAATACATACTTGTGATTATACCCCTTGTAAGCATCCGCAAATACAAGAAAGTAATTAAGATAACTAACCATAGCCTTAAAACTCCGGGATTCTACGCTCCCTCGTGCATTGGTTTCCTAACGGGGTTTTAGGTTTCTGTAACTCCGGCAACCTCACAATTAGTAGCCAAATACACAATGCATCCTCCTAGGCCCATAAAGGTGAAGTATCATGTAGTCGACGTTCACATGACACCACTAGAAGAATAGAGCCACAACTTAAATACCGAACCACGAGATAGTACTTCAATATAACTTCACTACTAACACCATGACTTCTCCCATGTCCTCAAGAACTAAAAGAACTACTCACAAGACATCATATGGATCATGATCAGAGGTGATATAATGGATGATAACAATCTGGTCATAAAGTGATAACACCGATAAATCTCACAAGCATCAACTACTAACAAGTAATCCTCACCGGGAGAGAGATCTAATGTAAAACAACGATAGAAGCCCCTAATTGTTACAACGGGATGACGATGGATGATGAGGGTGATGGTGCTGGTGGTGAGGATGATGACGATGACGATCTTGATGATGCCCGGAGCGATGCCGGTGACGATGGCGATGATTTCCCCTCTCCAGAGAGGAATTTGCCCAGCAGATTTCTCCCCGCGAGAGAGATTTTCTCTCTCGGGTGTTTTCCGCCCCGAGGCGGTGGCCGAATAATTCTTCGATAATGGTATGAGGCTTAGGGTTCCCTCGGGGTGAAGTACGCCAAAAATATCCACCAGAGGTGGTCCAAGGTGGCCACACCACGTGGCGGCGCGGCCAAGGGGGGGCGCCACCCCATGGTGTGGGCCCCTGGTGGCCCCCCTCCGGTTCTCCTCGTGTCTGGCTCCCTCTCCTGGACTTCTAAGATACCTTCGGTGTCCCCCCCTCTTCTTTTGAAATAGGGTATCTCGACGGTGCTTTTTCCATCAGATTTCTGGTCCCGGTGTTTATTCTCCAAAAATTATAAAACATACAAAATAAGATAAAATAACATAAGGGATGCATCATAACATGAAATATATTGATGAATAACAGAAAATAACAATATAAAACGGTGATGCAAAATGGACGTATCAGGGGGGCGCGGCGTACCTGGGATATCACGGCGTGACGCGGTCAGCTGGATTGCCTGAGCCTCCACACTAGGTACAGGCCCGTCCAGACCACCCCTGGCACGGGCCAGACGAGCACTGTAGCGGGACGGCTGGGGAGGCGGCCTGGAGCAGCGCAAAGTTGGCTCCTGCGTAGAGTCCATATGAGTGTAGGGGAAGACTGTGACCTGCTCGCTAGAGCCCGAACGTCGGGGTCACCGGGACAGGAGGAGGAGAACTCACTGGGGAAGTGGGGGACGAGCCCGGGGACAGGGTGTAGCAGAGTGCCCCTACGGAGGGAGACGAAGACGGCGGGGCCACCTCCAACCCCACACTGGCGCAGTCCTACTCCTGGGCCCCCTCACCTAGTCCAAGGGCGGCGGCGTCGAGACCCGGAAGACCGAAGTTGGAGCGTACTGAGAGAATGTGACCTTGGAAGGCGCGCCCTCCCTGACCCGCGACACAATGAGACCAGAGACCACGGCCGCACCCTGGGGTGGCGCGGCAGAGTGGGCCGCTGGGGCCACAGGCGGGGGAGCGTCAGTCGAGGGGTCAGGCACCTGGGACTCCCGCTGTCCTGTCTCGTCGTCGTCGTCCGAGGAGTCCGCCTCCGAAGAGTCACCATCCTGCTCGGAGGGACCCACATCGGGGCGGGGAGGGGGCAAGGAGGGGGGCGGTCCTCGTCCAGCTCCCCTGCACAGTCGCCCCCTCGTTCCCGCCGCGGCCACCAAAGTAGACGGGAGGCAGAAGGTCGGGTAGGAGGCTCGGGTCCGGGCAGAGGACGCGAAGGCGCACTGCACCAGAGCCAGCAAGGGACGCCTCATCAATCTCATCCACCCTGCCAAGCGCCCGCGAGAGCAGCTCGAGGACCGCAGGAGTCCTAGCTGCGTCAGGGAGACCGAACAGGAGAACCCAAGTGGAGTGGAGAACGTTCGTCGAGGAAGCAACAGTCGGAGCCTTGGTGGACACCTGGATCTTGTTGAGAGGGAGAGTGAACGTCGAACCCATGGAGCACAGTCGGAGCATCTCCGCCGATGGGAATACCACGGCGAACTCAGACAAGAACAGGCGGACACGGAGGAGGCCCAAGAAGTTTACCTAGAATAATCGGTCTCCCTGACGCCCAAGAAGTTACAATGGGCCTCCTCCGCCAACATATATTTCTATCACGGCGGTGGGCGTGGTGGAGGCACCCACGTACGGGTCGAGCTCACACCGTGACAACCGAGGAGCCCGCTCGGTGCGACGAACAGGCGGACACGGAGGCAGCGGTGGAGGAGGCCCATTGTAACATCCCATGTTTGCAAATAAGGCTCTATAGTGTTGTGCTCATGTCATAACATGCATGCAAAATTTGAACCAAGTTTAAATTTAATTTTTTAATAAAAATTGCCCAAAACTCACTTAAAGTGAGCACTCCAAATTTGAATTCAAAGTATTTTAAAATTTGAAAAATAAAATGATGTTGAGGTTGCAAATTTCACAAGGTTTCTAAACTGTATTTTTTGCCAATTTTTGTTTTTGCAAAAAGGCCCTCAGATTAGTTAAAGAGGTTCTGTTTTTAAAAGAGAAAAGGACTTGTTTGCAGGTTCTCAAAAGTTCAGGGGGATTTGAAAATTTCCCCTTTTAAAGTCTTCCTCCCGACGAAGAGCAGCTGCGCGGCAGCGCCGCTGTCGCCGCTGCCAACTCCTCTGTGGCTGTCTGGTTATAGGAATAACCCTAGGAGAACGTTGCCGTGCCTCACTGTCACGACAGTGCACCTGAAGGAAGCGTTGCGTAACACGACACGGACCATGGGCCGCCAAGGCATCCGCAGCGCCCACGGTCAAGCCCAGGCCGAGGCCCATCAAGACAAGGAAGGCGCAGGCAGCGGCGAGGAGATAAGAAGTGGCGTGGAGAAGGAAACAGCCATCGAGTAGTTACCAGCTGTCTCCCCTCTGGGGTTGATCTCTTCCTTGCTTCCCAAGTTCGGATGAACTGAGTTCATTCATTTAAATTCACAGCGTGACGCTGTTGTATCAGTTGGTACTAGTTATCTGAATTCCTATATCACTAGTTGTGTGAGAATCGATCCTGTTACATTTGGTATCAAGAGCCAGAAATTTTTTCGGTCTGGATTCGCGAGAGTAGGGTAGCCACTAGCAGCAGTGTGAGATCCAGTGGAGGCGAATCGAGATCGAGCGAATTGTGGTTAGGATCTCCTGTAAAATCCCACGATTGGTTCGGATTTCGCGGCGGCGGAGCGGTTGGTGCGCTGCGAGCACCATCGAGGCGGCGGAAACGGCGGCGGTAGACTGCTCGGGCGCAAATCGAGCGGCGGTGACCGGTTGTTTACGGATCATCCGTGAACGGTAAAATTCCGGGTCAACGGCTTGATTCGTGTGCTGCACGGAGGCGATGGTGACGGCGATGGACAAGGTTCAGTCAGAATTGGGGGAGCTCAAGATCCAAGGAGAGATGGTGGCGGATTCTCTCAAAATTATGGCAGAAACCCTCAAAGGATTGAACACATGGATGCCTCAGGTGGATGGGACTATAGGGAAACTGCAGAGAACTGTGGAAGAAGTGGGAAACAGAGTTGCAGTGTTGGAGGCGGTGAGAACTTTGACAGACACTGAAGCACCGCAAACAGGGGCGGTGGAAGCAGAGGCAAGGGCAGCTGTTCTCAATTCCACATTGGGGAGAGCACACATTGAGGCTCAGAAGCAGAGGCGGAACTTTCACAATACACCAGTCCATTTTGATCTCGGGGAAACTTCACAGCGTGATGATGAGTTGGATGGTAGCACCATTTTAGCTAGTAGAGGCAGTAGATACAATGGGAGCGGAAGGGTGCCCAAGACTGATTTTCCCAAGTTTGACGGTGAAAATCCCAAGTGGTGGCGAGGTGTCGCAGAGAAATACTTTTCGTTGTACAATGTGTCTAGGGAATCATGGGCAAGTTTTGCAACAATGCACTTCAGAGGGAATGCTGCCTTGTGGCTGCAATCATATGAGGCTGAAAACGAAGTAGAAAGTTGGGAGGAGCTGATTGTCGCAATACACTCCAAGTTTGGGAAGGACAAACACCATCGTTATTTGGAAGCTTTGGAAAGATGCAAACAGACTGATGCAGTGGCAACTTACTATCTGAAGTTTGAAGAATTGAGGCACAAGGTATTGTTGCACAACAAGCATTATGATGAAGCATTTTTCGTCACCAAGTTTGTGAATGGATTGAAGAGAGAAATTCAGAGGGCTATCAGATTACACAAACCGAAAACAGTGGACACTGCCTTATCACTGGCTGAGACACAGGAGGAATTGCTGGAAGAGTCTAGAACGTTCATGGCCAGCAGATTCAAGCACGAGTACAAGAGAAATGGGACTCATATTAATACCCAGAAAGGGGTGTTGAGTACCCCTCCAGAGGTGGGGAAGAAAACACATGATCACAAGCCCCCTTGGGAAGACAAATTGGTGTCGTTAAGGGCTCAGCGCAAGGCGCGGGGAGAATGTTTCAAGTGCGGTGAAAAGTTTCATCCAGGGCATAAGTGTAGCAAAACAGTTCCATTGAATGTGGTGGAGGATCTCTTGGCCATTTTGGAGGAAAAATCTGCTTCTGAATCTGAAACAGAACAAGAAACCAGCAGCGATGAGTCTTGCAGCATGTTATCAGCTCATGCTACAGCTGGAACAACTCACAAGAAATCCATTCGTCTGGTGGGCACTATGCAAGGAAAACAAGTCTTGATACTAGTGGACTCGGGTAGCACTGGAAGCTTTATTAGCAGCAAAGCAGTGGAACAGCTTGTGTTGCCAGTTAAGCAAATACCACAAGTGACAGTTACAGTGGCAGATGGGGGCAAAACTGTGTGCAATACAGCAGTAGAAAATGCAAAATGGCAGTGTCAAGGGCACACGTTTAACACAACACTGAGAGTGTTTAATATCCCTGGATATGATATGATACTGGGCATGGATTGGCTAGATGCAATTGGCAAGATGTGGATAGACTGGCACAAGAAGAAAATGCGTTTCAAACACCAAGGCGTGCGCATAACTCTAAAGGGGATAAGGGATGATGTATCACGATGTGAGAGTATCACGCTGCAAGAACTACAGGAGGCCATCAATGACGGTGGGGTCGCACAAATGGTGCAGTTGTGTTTGGCTGAGACCACTGAAACCAGCACATCAATTCCAGAACCCGTGGTCAAGTTGCTGGAGGAGCACAGTGGATGTTTTCAGGAGCCGAAAGGGCTGCCACCACACAGATCGTTTGACCATGAGATCAAATTGCTGCCAGGGGTGCAGCCAGTAAATGTTAAACCTTATAGGTACACACCACAACAGAAGGATGAAATCGAAAGACAGGTCCGGGAAATGCTGAAAAATGGGATCATTAGAACAAGTCGCAGTCCATTTGCCTCGCCTGTGTTATTGGTGAAGAAGAAAGATGGGAGTTGGCGTTTGTGTATCGATTACCGTCAATTGAATGCGATTACAGTAAAAGATCGATACCCCATGCCGGTTGTTGAAGAGCTAATGGATGAATTAACAGGTTCTTGTTTCTTTACAAAGTTGGATTTGCAATCTGGTTATCATCAAGTGAGAATGGTGGAGAGGGATGAGCACAAAACGGCGTTTCGCACCCACAGTGGACATTATGAATTTCGAGTCATGCCTTTTGGACTCACTTGTGCCCCGGCGACGTTTCAGTCAGCAATGAATCAGGTGTTTCAGGAGGTGATCAGAAAATTTGTGTTGGTGTTTGTCGACGACATACTGATATACAGCAAGAGCCTGGAACAACATGTGGAACATTTGAAGCAAGTGTTCCAATTATTGGAGAAGAACCAATTGTTTATCAAGAAAACAAAGTGTTCATTTGCTCAATCCTCTCTGGAATATTTAGGGCACATAATTGGGGTGGATGGCATAGCCACCGATCCAACCAAAGTGGAGGCAGTGAAGAACTGGCCAAGACCAACAAATGTCAGGCAGCTTAGAGAATTCCTGGGTATGGTTGGGTATTACCGCAGGTTTATCAAGAACTTTGGACTTATTGGTAGGGCTCTGACAGCACTGTTAAAGAAAAATGTGCCGTATGTGTGGACAAGGTATGCTGAAGAAGCATTCCAAACTCTGAAAACTGCCTTAATTCAAGCCCCTGTGTTGGCGATGCCTGACTTCCAGAAGGAATTTGTGGTGGAAACGGATGCATCTGGATATGGTGTGGGGGCAGTACTGATGCAGCAGGGGCACCCATTGGCGTTTCTTAGCAAAGCATTGGGGCCAAAGAATCAAACGCTGTCAACATATGACAAAGAGTGCTTAGCAATTTTGATGGCATTGGAAAAATGGAAAGCTTATCTCCAATACCGACCCTTTGTCATTTACACGGACCAGCAGAGTCTAATCCACTTGGGAGACCACAAATTCAACACCAAGATTCAACAGAAAGCATTCTTTCGGTTGTTGGGATTACAGTATAAAATCATATACAAAAAAGGCATCACGAACCGTGTGGCAGACGCTCTTTCACGCAAAACTAATCCAGATGAAGAAGTACTCGCAGCATCGGCAGTTTATCCGAGGTGGCTCGAAATCGTGGTAGAAGGCTATCAGCAAAACCCTCAAGCTCAACAACTGCTTGCTGAATTGTGTATTAAAAGTCCCAATGAGCAAGGATACTCTCTCACTGATGGCATCATCAGACATCAAGGGAAAATCTGGTTGGGCACGCATCAGGAGGCCCAGCAAGCAGTTCTACAAGCCCTACACAACAGTGGTTTGGGAGGGCATTCGGGATTCTTGCCCACATTACAGAAAATACAACAAACTTTCTCCTGGCCAGGGATGAGAGGAGATGTTCAACAGTTTGTGCAGCAATGCCAAATTTGCCAGCAGGCAAAAGTGGAACATAATCGATTGCCAGGGTTGCTACAGCCTCACAAAATACCTCCAGAAGCATGGCATACAGTCAGTATGGATTTCATTGAAGGTTTGCCGACATCTGGCAAATTTGACACAATCATGGTGGTAGTGGATAAATTAACCAAATATGGGCATTTTATACCATTGAAGCACCCTTTTACAGCAGCAACAGTGGCACAGCTATTCATTGATCATGTGTATAAATTGCACAGCATGCCCAAGGTGTTGATTTCGGACAGGGATAAGATATTCACCAGTTCGTTTTGGCAGAACCTATTCAGACTGGCGGACACTACACTCAACCTCAGTTCGTCTTACCACCCACAAACTGATGGTCAGACAGAGCGGCTTAATCAATGCCTGGAGACTTATCTGAGATGTTTGGTGCATGCTAATCCCACTCATTGGTCCAAATGGCTATCGCAAGCGGAATATTGGTACAACACATCGTTCCATTCAGCTTTGGGAAAAACCCCATTTGAGGTGATCTATGGAAGGAAACCACGACACTTTGGTATGCACAGCGGTGACACCCCAGCGGGGTCTGACATTGCGCAGTGGCTCCAGGAGAAAGCAGCCATGATTCCAGTGATCAAGCAACACCTGGAAAGGGCAATTCAACGAATGACACATCAGGCAAACAAGAAACGGGTTGAAAGGAGTTTTGAAGTGGGAGACTCGGTGTACCTCAGGTTACAACCGTACGTGCAGCAATCTCTGATGCCACGCTCCTGTCACAAGTTGAGTTTCCGATATTTTGGGCCGTATCAAATACTCCAGAAGGTGGGCAAGGTGTCTTACAAATTACAACTACCTGAGCACTCAAAAATACACCCGGTGGTGCATGTATCTCTCCTTAAGAAAGCTGTGAGACCTACTGACGAAGTGAGCGCTACACTGCCAACGACAATCATGAACCTGGAAACTCAAGCTGTACCAGAGGAAATTTTGGAAGAAAGATTGGTGAAGAAAGGCTGTAAGCTTCGACCCCAGGTACGTGTGCGTTGGTCCACATTGCCTGATGCATACAGCACTTGGGAGAATATCTTCGCTCTGGTGGAAGCATTTCCAGAAGCTCCAGCTTGGGGACAAGCTGCTCGTTCAGGGGAGGGTATTGTCACGACAGTGCACCTGAAGGAAGCGTTGCGTAACACGACACGGACCATGGGCCGCCAAGGCATCCGCAGCGCCCACGGTCAAGCCCAGGCCGAGGCCCATCAAGACAAGGAAGGCGCAGGCAGCGGCGAGGAGATAAGAAGTGGCGTGGAGAAGGAAACAGCCATCGAGTAGTTACCAGCTGTCTCCCCTCTGGGGTTGATCTCTTCCTTGCTTCCCAAGTTCGGATGAACTGAGTTCATTCATTTAAATTCACAGCGTGACGCTGTTGTATCAGTTGGTACTAGTTATCTGAATTCCTATATCACTAGTTGTGTGAGAATCGATCCTGTTACACTCACTTCCTCTCTCTCCCCATCCGTTCACTCGCTCTCTCTCTATTCTTCCTCCGCTTGACAGAAAACCGAAACCCTAGCCTCACTGTGATCCGGCATATTTTTCGACTTTGGCCCTTTTCAGAAACTTCACCCATAACTGGTCTCTATCGAGAACTATTTTTTACATCAAGCCCAAAGGGTACCCGGCACGGAAGAGATTTGACCTGCACTTGTGTTGAACTCACGAACCTGTACTGTCACCAATGTCGCGCTTGGAAGCGACGGGAAGGAATAGAATCCTATCAAAATGCTCGCCCGCGATGCGCTCCAATCCTGGTTTCTAGATTCCATTGAACGGGGAGAGATCCATTCAGGTCTAGATTCCATTGAAGCTGCAAGTACCAGATACATAAGGCAAGGGACCAAAACCAATGAAGCTATTAGAAACAGGTCCCAAGAGGATTGGACCGGATGGAAAGATACTTGAAGAGATGAGGGTGAAACCGACAAAGATAATGAACAGGGACAATGACAAATTCTACGTGGGGTTCTGTTGAGCTGCCGTTTGCGCACATGGAGAGAGATTTAGGATGTTTTACTTCTTGTTTATCGTTGTTTTGTCCATAAAGAATCTGTGTTTTCTGTGGGATATGCAATCACATTATCTTCCTGTAAGTAAATCACATGTTCTTGTTATCATCTACCCGTCGGACGAACCATTCAAAAGCAGAGCAAAAACAGCTTTGCTGCTCATGTGTCTATAGCTGAAACAGAGTAGAATTCGTGCCGCACGTTAGTAAAGTATTATTTTGAGAGTGGATTCCACTTTGTTACCTGACCACATTTTCAAAAGCAGAGCAGAATCTGAACAAGGCGAGGTTAAACACATGCATGCGATTTTTAAAGAATGTGAATTGTATTTATTGTTGGATGGAGAGATACAACGAACAAATAAATCGTACCGCACGCTGATAACAGGAAGGAACATGCAGGGAAGGCAATGTGCATGCCAGTGCCACTGCCAGCCAGAGAAGACGACACTAGGATATCAAGAAGAAAAAAATCCGCAAATGTGCGGACATGATTAAGACTCACTTAAGGACCCCAAAACTAAGGCCTTTGGATCGCTAAGATCCCTCTCACATGGCCAGCGCCACGGCCATGCCCATGGCCAGCGCCACGGCGGCCTTGGCACCGATGCTGGCGGCGCTGGACGGCGTACTGGGTGCCCCGGTGGGCGACGACACGTTGGGCAGCTGCTCGTCGGTGGACGGGCCCTCCGGCGCGGGCGCCGGGGCGGCGACAGGGGCGACGCTCCTCTCGCCCCTGGGCTTGGCGGGGGTGGCGGTTGAGGCGGCGACGACGTTGACCACGAGCTTCATGCCGGCGCCGCAGTGGCCGGGGACGCCGCAGATGAAGTAGTGCTTCCCGGGAGTGGTGAGCTTGATGGTGGTCTTGCCAGCGCTGTCGCGAGCGAGGGGGGCGCTGCCGGGCGAGCAGGCCTTGTAGCCGGCCTCGCTCACCTCCATGACGTCGTGCGACGACGCGTAGTTGAACACTGCATGCAATCATTCAGGAGAGAGGCCGGGAAGTTGTCAGACGGATATATAGATTCTTGATAGATAATCGCACGCAGCCAGCCCAGGCGGCCGGCGAAGAAGACAAGAGCTGTGCTTGCTTACCGAGGCTGTCTTTGGTGGTGAACTTCTGCGCGGCGGACCAGGCGTCGTAGTTGCTGCCGCTGGCGTCCCACTTGGCGCCGTTGCCGCCCACCGTGTAATCCACCGCGGTGGCTAGCTGCGCAAGCGCCGCCACAGCCACGACGGCGACCAAGACAGCCTTCACCATTGCCATCGATCTTTAGCTCACAATGCAAGTCTTCGCCGGCCGGTGAGGTGAGGTGAGTTGAGTTTGAGAGACTGAGATCTGTGTTGATTGTGGAGCTAGCTAGCTGGTGAGTTGGCGCTTATATAGACGGAGCTGCAGGGTGTACGCGTCGTCATGCCTGACATGGTTGACGGCCGCGCGCGCGCGCCGGAGGGAAGGGTTGGTGGCGTGGCTGGACGCGGCAATTCCATTGACCTGGCTTAGCTAGCTTCAACTGCTCTCCATTATTATGCGTTGCAGCTTCCCTGCCTGCACAAAAGAAATGGTGGCTCCATGGCCATGTGCAAGTGCTGCGCAGTCGTGCTCGACAACTACTATTATCTGCCGCTTCATGATCACACGCATAGTTTAGTCCACTACCCTTTGTTAGTTGGACATGTTTTGTTGTTTACAGGTTTCCACGTTATAACGGGCGCGGCGCGCGGGTGCCAAAAGTTGAACACCCTACCTACTTGACGTGTTTTCATGCCTTCCACACCGACATTAGATGTATTCCCAATTTCCTTAACAAAAAGATGTATTCCGGATTTACTGGACGATTCAAACTTTCCGCGTTCCAGGTAAGCTTATACTATTAGTACTTCATCTATCACAAATTAATTGTCTCAAACTTGAACAAAGTGGATGTATCTAGACATTTTCAGTGTTGGATACATCTACTTTTGTCCAACTTTAAGACAATTAATTTGGGACCGAGAGAGTACTAGGAAGTTTTATTTACATCCAGTCGACCTTCTAAAATGCCCCGCTTCAGTTTGGTGAAAATGCAGCTTGCAAATTTCAAATGGTATTTTTTTTACTAAACTAGACTTGGATCTTGTAGAACCGATTTGGACGTAAGAAATTCGAGAAGACTCGGAGGAGAAGTGACAAATCAGAGGTTTTCACACATTTTTTTTTTGAAATGGAGGATGAACACACCGTCTGAATCAAAACGATGCATATATATATATTATTAATAAAAATAAATAAAACATTGGCCTTACAAAGAAATACACTTATCAACGGAAGCCACCAGATACTCGCTAGACCTACAAGCTTAATGAAGGGATGAACATGATCGGAGCCAACTGCTTTGACCTCACACACGTACGCAAATCATCTAAATCCGAAGGAATCAACCAAATTGCCCAACGGCTACCCGCATGGGTACGCTAATACTCCTCCGCCGCCGTCTTCTGCCGGTCTATTTTCAGGAGTGATGAATGCAATGACCTTGCCAGGCCTTCCATCGACGCCAAACAACGCCACAACCCCACGCGCATCGAACATCATGCCTCCATTGCTGAAACCCTGCAACACCATGCCACCGAGACCCGTCGTCATCGGTGCAGTAGATGAAACAACGCTCCAACTTCAGGTCCCTCCAGCCAAAGTATGCTTCAAAATGATGCACTCGGAGGGAGAGCAACACCAACGACGCCACCATCATCCAATCCGGGAGACCCAGATCTAGTGTCCCCCCAGAGCAGCCTGAGCGAGGTGACGCAACCTGCAATGACGATGCCTTGCCAAGGAAAAAACGTCAAAGACGCCGCCATCGTTCTCCATGACCGAAGTCGGCGCGATTTTCATCGGCAGTCACGCGACCTTATCCTGCATCTGGCTGGATCCGCATCGTGAAACGCACGCCGCCACCAGGACCTCGGCAGAGGATCTTCAGCCGCTCCTTACCAACCCCTCCACGCGCCGCCGACCGGCCAAGGGACAACGCCCATGACATATCTGAGCGGGGATCATATCTACAGCCATCACCGTCGCCCGAGAACTCAACAAAGACCGAAATCCCCGCAGACCTCTGGCCATGGATGGAATCTCCGCCGTCGGCCGACCAGGGAACTTTTCCTTGCCTCCGCCACCACTCCTTTCGTCATGCATCACAGCTCCTGGGCGCCAGATCGCCACAACGCGGAGGTTCCGTCGACCGAGCTCCGCCCTAGCCTGAGATCGCCTGTCCGCGTAGACCCTCCCACGCGAGGGGACAAATAAACCTTGCCATTGCCAGCTCAGGCTAGGCTTTTCGTGGCCGCACCCTTGGACAACGACAAGGGAGGAAGGAGGGATGAGGGAGGAAGGCTTGGGTGGGGCGGTTTAGGGTTCCCCCTGCGCCGCCACGTGGGGGCGACGGGAGGAGGACGAGAGATCCGAGGTTTAACACATGTGGGCAGCATAATGAACAAAGAAACTTAAAATTTATAAGAAATTAGTAAACCATTAAGAAAAGGGTAAATCACACAACTAATTATGGGTAAGTTACAAACAATATTGAAATTTTTCGAATAAAAATAACCAAGAGATTTACAAAAAATGTAAATCATATGTATTCTGGATAAATAGTTTATTTTTTAGAATAATTGCACTAATTACTAATTCTCTCTAACTTTTTCAATTGTATAATACTGAATTTATCAATGGTTTGTATTAAAAATTCTGTTCCCCCTCTTCTCTAGTTTCATTTCCATTTTCCTGTCATTCAATTTTACTGGTTTTACTATTGTTTTAATTTTTCCCAATTCTCGTGTTCACTATGGTGCCACTTTTGTGAAACGAGTCTCATGTCATCCTTCAAAGTGCATTAGGTGAGAAATGTACTCCCTCCGCCTCAAATTAAATGTCACAAAGTTTGACAAAAGTGGATGTATCTAACACTAAATTATGTCTAGATAAGTCCATTTTTGTCAAATTTTGTGACATTTAATTTGAGACGGAGTGAGTACTAAACTTGTACTCCCTCCGTATCAAAATATAAGATGTTTTAGCATTTTATGGATATAATGTATCTAGACATGTTTTAGTGTGTAGATTCATATGCATTTTACACTAAAACATGTCTAGGTACATATTGTCCAGGAAATGCTAAAAAATATTATATTTTGATACGGAGGGAGTATTTCCTAAAAAAAATAAACCTATAGCTCATGTCATTTGTTATTTTGCGTTGAGGTACCAAAGATTAACTCGGATTATAGTCGAAGGATAAGAAAATATTTTTTCCACCAAGTTCGTACTCGTCTTTCTAGAGAAACAACTCATCACACTAGTTTCCAAAAGCAGCCAGAAAATAAAGGATGATCAATGACTACTAGTGTAAAGTCAAGTTATCAATCTGCCCGGAATGTGTAAGCACCAAAATCAGTGGCACAAATGATGCATGTGCACATGGTGCTGCATTGCATTGCCTTGTGAAGTGTCAACTCCGGGAGGTGGTAGGGCTTGGCTCTTGCGGGGAAGCGAAGATTCCTGGCTAGATCGTCCCAGTTGTGTGCAACGAGAAAATTGTGCTACGACTCATATTTAACTGTATAGTTTTGTTATAAGCTAGTGGGAGTAGTTACCCGCACCTAATTTAATTAGCTTGTCAGAACGGTAAGATGTACAACGGCTTGAACTTGAATTCGAGCAAAGCCTCCCACTAATACAAAATCTATTTGAGTATGTTCTGCAGAAATCTACCCATCTTGTTGTACCACCGACCGGACTAGGAGAGTTGACCTGCGATGATGAGTCACTGAGCAACGGCTAGCTACTGTTTTTTTAGCTCGAGGGTCAGCCGGTTTGGGTAAACTATGTTTTTTACATGAACGCCCAAGAGAATTGTGCCTTTTTTTTTTTGTGCATTAAGAGAAACAAGTTTGTTACAAAGCTTACATATTGCAAGTGACAACTGATTTGGGACGGAGGGGCTATGTTACATCTCTCTGAGATCCCAAGCAACTTAGCCGACTTTGTTTCGAGGGTATGCATACCTGATTTTTATAGAAGAGAGAATTTTTTAATTACAAGACAGCGACAACAACAGTTGCGGACAGTTACGGACAACTCTGCTGTCGCATCCCATCACACAACACCATAACTAGGTAAGGGACTACTCTAGATGGAAGCCTCCACCTCACGCTCCTGCTGCCACCCAACGTTTCAGTTTGTCGATCACTCTAGTGGCAAGCATCTCCTCATTACAGATTTTGCTGGCGTTCTGAGACACCCGCGCTGCGTTATTTCCAGAAACTCCAACATATGAGTGTGACTATCGAATCTACCGGTTTCCTCTGCTTGTCTCTAAATCTGTCCCGGGCTGTCAGCCACCAATTCTCAAGCATGTCGGTGGTCGTTGGCAATTTAGCAGACTTACACTACTTAGAGTCGGATACGAGAGCCGACTACTATCCGCCTACATAGCTCAGCCGGAAGGGCAGCAACAGGGCCGGTCTTGAGATTTTGAATCCCCGAGCCGGAACTAAATTTTAACGCATCTTAATATAAATAGGTAAACATAAATATGTGTTAGCGAAATAGAGAGCAAATGAGAAGCGAGACACATATTTTTATGTGGATTTTTTAAAATAAAACACAGATGCACGAAGGTGCAATTTAACTACGATGGAGGAGTTTTACAGTTGCAGCACACCAAAAAAATTTCTCCTTACATTCCTACATGCAAACACTATAAGAAAACCGGTCTCTTGCAACGAAATCTATAGCTACGGGTTTTTTTTCGTTGCGATATAATCACAAATTACAACGAACTTTCAGGCTGTGGTGATAGGGCACTCATATTTCCATGACTCTTTTTGGTCGCGATAAATTATCGTTTTGTTGCGGTAAAGGCCTCCTATTGCCACGATTTGTACTGCTGTTGGAATACAAGCGCGTTTTTGCGACAGAGTATTTTCGTTGCGCGAGGCACTCCTTTTGTTGCCTTAGAGACAAGGTATTCCAACGAAATAAACATTCGTGGTGATATTCAGTCATATATTGCAACATCTGTATTTGTGTTGCGGTAGTTACAAATATTGTTGCAAAAAATAGCTAACTATCGCAACCAAATTTTCCGTGTGGCAATATCATATGTTTTTCGCCTCAATTTTATCCTGCGGCAATATTTATTGTTTACTGCGACAATTTGGGTCGTATGGTAATAGGTAAACGTAAAGCAACAATCATCCTACTGTTGTAAAAATGAACAAGTTATTTTGCAACGACCATTCATAGACTAGCTTAACGGGCCTCATGGGCCGTGCCCTTGATCACTATTGCAATTTTCTTAGGACTACAATTCATTTTTGGTCCAGTACCTCAGTTTGGTGAGCACATTATTTTTTAAAATATTGTTTGCAACTGAATTTCTGCATCACTTAGCATTTTACTAATGTTGCAACAAGTGACAGTACTTAATAATCAATCAAGAAATCATATAAGACGCAATTTCACTAGTACATTTAGCATGGAAATTCAAAATTTCTAAACACTGAAACTTTGGAATATTTAAACTAAAATTATGTTATTACACGATCTTTCATCCATGCATGTTCATGGCAAAACATTTAAGCCAAACAGTGCAGAGACAGCCTACACAAAGAATCCATGGTCATCATCCAATTCATCTTGTACCAAAGGAGCAACATGACCATCATTTATGTAAGCCTCATCATCATCTGTATCAGCATCATATTCGACTTGGTCTTCGTCAAACTCAGCAGGTCTTAAATTATTTATGACTGAAACATCAACGTTGGTTCCTTCATCATCATTTCTGCACCAACTAGTCATCTCGTCAGGTACAGTAAATTCTGGAACTGTAATTTCTGCATCGACGACATCCTGTACATCTGCATCACAACGTTCATATCCTTATGCAAGATCATCAAGGTATGCACCATTTAAAACCGAAGGAGCAAACAAATTGCGTGGATTCATTTTTATAGCACTTGCCCAATTAGGGCTCTTCACATCTCTCACGTAGAAAACCTGTGCAGCTTGGATGCCTAGAATGTAAGGGTCTTCCGTGAATCGGTGTACACCAGTGTCAAGGTCAATAATTCCATATTTGTCCCTCTTATACCCCTTACTCTGATTTCTATTGGCAGGAGGCACGTCGAACCAGTCGCACTGCAATAGAACAACCTCCTTATCAGGAGGAAAGTCAAGAAATATGATTTTCTTTATCACCCCATAATAATCAGTACTGCCGGTGCTTTCTTGCGCGTTGACTACGATGCCACTATTTTGGGTACTCAAGTCATGCTCTATTTCGGTATTACGAAAGTAATATCCATTCAGTACTGTACGGTTGAACACACGAGCAATTTGATTAGGCCCTTTAGCTAGTGTATACAACAGACTGTTGACCTTCCCATCTTTATGGAGTTGTGTGGTCTGTTTCATGGAATAGAATATGTATGAGTGTACTGTACACCATTGTTTTTTTATTACGAGAAACATTTATGAAAATGCTAAAGTAACTTACCCGTCTTTCGAACCAGCCAACAAAATCTTCCTTGTGTTTCTTTTTAGGATTATGACAATTGTTCTTTTTGAGCTCGTCAATATGTTCCCTTCAAAAAGAAATGATATGAAACAAATACATAAGTATCCTTACTGAATCCATGGCTCGGTTTCCTCGCAGTTTGTTATTATGCAGTGGCTCATTTGATTAAGAGCTTCCAAAGACAGTGATTCACGGGCAAAACCTTTCTTCGAGTAATCAAGTGCACTCATTATGCTAATACATGTTGGTGCTTCATCTGTAGCTCCATCTGTATGGCGTTCGGACGACTTATTTTTGTAGGCGAGCCTTGAACGAATCGACTGCAGAACGTCATGCACTCTTCAAGTATGTACCCCTCTGCAATTGAACCTTCTGGATGAGCCTTGTTACGTACATATCCCTTCAACGTACGCAGGTATCTCTCAACCGGACACATCCATCTATACTGTACAGGCCCTGCCAACCATGCTTCTTGAGCTAGATGAATTGGGAGATGCATCATAATATCAAAGAAAGATGGTGGATAGATCATCTCTAGCTGACATAGAATTTCTGGAATTTGGTCGGCCAAATTCAGCAGATCTCCATCCCTTAACTCCTTGGAGCATAAATCAGAAAAGAATTTACCGAGCTGAAGCAATGGGGTAAGAACATTCTCTGGCAGAAGCTTGCGCAACGCAATAGGAAAAAGTTTCTGTAATATAACATGGCAGTCATGAGTTTTGAGTCCACTAAACTTGCACTGCTCGAGGACCACACATCGCTTAATGTGTGAAGCATAGCCATCAGGCATCCGTATGGTCTGCAGAAACCTGAGGAGCATTATCTTCTCTTCCTTTTTTAAAGCATACACGCCTTTCTTCATTGTGTACTTATCCTTACCGGCGGGCTTTGCATGCTGATCCTCCCTAATTTTCAACAACTCCAAATCAAGGCGAGCCTTCGTACCATCCTTTGTTTTCCCATCCATCTCAAGCAAAGTACCCAGAATGCTGTCACAAATGTTCTTCTCGATGTGCATAACATCCAAATTGTGCCTCACGAGCAAGTGCTTCTAATACGGGAGCTGGAAGAACACACTTTTCTTCCGCCTATTGTGCCAGGGATTAGTTTCCGGTCGCTTTCTCTTATTTGACCGCCCAAATGGTTCATGCTGAATGCTATCAAGCTACTCTAGAACTTCACTGCCTGTAAGTGGCACCGGGGCGTCTCTATTTTCTGCCTTGTTGTTGAACATAACCTTGTTTCGACGCCATTTGTGTTTTTTCCGTAGAAAACGTCGGTGTCCCATGTAGCAATGCTTTCTACCAAACTGGAGCCATAAAAAGTCTGTATGCTTGTGGCAGTAAGGGCATGCTAGCTTGCCTTTTGTGCTCCAACCACTCAGCATTGCATAAGCCGGGTAGTCATTGATGGTCCACAACACGCATGCATACAACGTGAAATTTTCTTTAGTTGCAGCATCATATGCTTCAACACCGTCCTCCCATAGAACTAACATTTCATCAATAAAAGGCTGCAAGTACACATCAATGTTATTTCCTGCTGACTTCGGTCCTAGAATAATCATTGACATTATCCAGTTCTCTTGTTTCATACACATCCATGGTGGCAAGTTATATGGGATCAGAATGACATGCCATGTAGTGTGTGATATACTCATGATCCCAAAGGGGTTGAATCCATCTGAAGCAAGGCCAAGCCAAACACTGCGAGCATCTTTTGCGAATTCTTTCTGACTATATTTATCATCAAGGATTTTCCAGGCCTTCGAATCTGCAGGATGCCTCATTATGCCATCATCTTTACATTTCTCCTTATGCCATTTCATATCAGTTGACATATCTTCTGTCATGTACAGCCTTTGCAGTCTTTGAATGAGTGGGAAATACCATAGAACTTTCCGTGGCACTTGCTTCTTTGATTTACGGATCGATGAATCAGCTTTGTCTACGGTTGGACTAGATTTCCATCGAGACGTATGACAGACAGGGCATTCTTGAGCATCAACATACTCATTACGGAATAGCACACAATCATTATAGCACGCGTGTATCTTCTTGTAATCCAGTCCAAACTCTCGAATGACCTTCCTTACTTGTGCGAGATTAGTAGGAATGTAGTGACCCTTTGGCAGCACCTTTGTGAACATCCGGAGCATTAAGTCACATGCTCTGTTGGTCATCCCAGACACGCACTTGATTTGGTAAAGCTTCACAATGAAAGATATCTTTGTGACCTCCTCACAACCTGGGTACAACGCTGTTTTTCCCTCTTCCAATAGTTTGTAGAACGCCTTTGCAGATGCATTTGGCTCCTGTTTCATTCCATCACCGCTCGTGTCTCCTGCATTACTTCCCACTTTTGTGGCCCTTATGAGAGTTTGGAGCATGTCACATATCCCTTCACCACCATCTGCAGCGTCTTCATTATCAGAATATTCAGCCATGTTGTCCTCCTCGGGTTCACCATGGAATACCCAATTTTTGTAGGACGGATCCATCCCATTCTTAAGCAAGTGCATATGGATCTCCTTTTTAGTTTTATGAGCATTATTCAGACATTTCGTACACGGGCAAAAGATTCTTGCGTCTGGTTGAGCACCATCAAAACTAAATTCCAAGAAACTCTCGATGCCATTTTTCCACTCCACAAAATCTCTATCCTTCTCCATCCAGATCTTGTCTTGTGACATTTTGTGTTATCTCCGTTTAGCCGGTCTTGTAAAAAAAAGGAGTAGTATTAGTTCACACGTAAGTATTTCGAAACAACACATACATCAGAGAGACAGGCATAATGGTCTTTCAAGTCAGTAAGAATTGCAAGGGATTACATTAGACATTACTTCACAACACATCGTTCGATTTAAACTAACACTTACACCTGAAACTGACATGGCTATGAAAATATAAAACCTAGTTCGTACATGAACTCCTGACATTGCTATGAATATTAAACTAACACTTACACCTGAAACTGATAAAACAGACACGCATATGTGAACACTAGCAGCTAGTCTATCTGACAGCAATTGCAATCGCCATTAACTTCATCGAACCGGCAGGATGGAAACCAAGGATTTCATCAGTATTGGTACAAACGTTCTAATTGCGTCTGACGAGCGGCGGAAGCAGCGGTTGAGCACAAGTCGGCGGGGCAGCGTTGGCGGCAGTTCAATAGTTTACGCTAATCGAATTCGGATGGCGGCGAGGTAATAGTGGCGGATTGGTCGGTCGCGCAGGGCCGATACGACGGCGAAGTCGCCTGAGGGCGGATAGGGCAGCGTTGTCGTGTGCGGGCAGGGCAGTTTGGAGGAGACCGGGCGGACATACGTAGCCCTTTCGCTCGCCCAATGGCCCAACCGGAGTATGGGCCTATTAATTGTACAATTTGTCTTCACAACCCATTTGGCTTGTGAACAATATGTTTTTACCTTGGCAATAACGTTCAAGTATTATAAATGCTATATTAAGTTTTACTAGTTTCATTTTATGATTAAATTTATTCATTTCTTCATTTTTAAATGCATTGTTGTGTTAATATTCAACACTAGTAGGAAAAGCCCTGTTAGTGGTGTGGCTTTTCTTCAATTCTGGCGTGAAACTCGTACGCCACTGCTATCTAGGTGTCCACTGGCATGTTTCTGGACTCGACACAGGTTACTACATGATCATTGGCGTTGATGTCATAGTCCACATCACTATCCTATAGAAATCGGTAAATAAAAAGGGTATGTAATATTGACTAGAAGCACACAAATGGTATTCAATTATGAGATAACATAACAACCATAAAAAAAAATCGCATAAACATTCATAGATTCAACCAGATAGTACTCAGCATTAACATATAATCTAAAAGTTCGCATAAAGATAGAACTCTCAGCTACAACCACGATACCTACTCATCATCTGACTGAATAATGACAACATGTGTATCCTCAGTAGGGAGCTATGGGAACATCATCTTCGGTGTCTTCAGCATCGTCAGATCGATCGTAGAGGAAGTAGGTGGACACATCACCTTCATCGAGATAGAATGTCAATCTTCCTGTTGGATCCATATCGTAGCGTTCCACAAGCTGGCCCCATTGCTGACCACTGAAGTATGTTTTTCCATCCTCATGTGTGACAAGAAATTTGTGCTGGTGGTCTGGCAATCTCAAGCTCACCAAGTTCACCTCGAGAGTTCTAGGGTGGTCCCAAATTGCAACTTGAATACGCTCCAAAAATTCACGCCTGTATCTGCAAGGTATGATCTGTAAAAAAAACAAGAAGTACACATTTTTAGTACAAATTTTTTGTCAGTTTTCAAAAACTAGATTGACCGAAAGTATATACCAATCTGTTTTCAAACCTCTCTGGTAGAACAATGGTAAATTTCTTGTTCATACACTCCTTGTAGCCACACTGTTCACATACATCCATTGCCTGCGGTGGTGCGTTGCATACACTGAATTCAGATACACATCTAACCATTTACCATTCAAAAATCAACTTAAATCTAACAATGTACATCTAATTTTGGTGGCTGAATAAACTTAAATCTAACAATGAAAATCTAATTTCTAAGTCAATCTACATCTAAAATCACAATAATCATCTAACATATAACTCAATCTACATCTAAACCTAACAATGAAAGGTACGGCGGCCGGGGAAACTTACCTGCGGCGTGACGGCAGGACGGCTCGAGGACGACGGTGGCGGTTGCGGCGGCGTTTCTCGCGGCGTCATTCCGTCGGTGTCGGTGTAGGCGGCCCCGTGGTCGCGATCGTCCATCGGTGCCGTGGAGAGGGCTTGGCCGCGGTGGGGATCGGGGGCGGAGAGGGCTAGCCGTGGCGGCGGTGGGGGATCGGGGGTGGAGAGGGAGAGGACTCGAGTTCGTGTGTGTAGCAGTTGGTGTGCGTGTAGCAATCGATTAAATTAGAGTATAAATGGTTTTCCTCAAAATTTCATTATGTGAACGGTGCCTCCACATTTGATCTTTCATAAATTGGTCCTTAATGATGAAGCCAATGATAAACCGTGCCCACCACATTTGATTCCCTCATCCTGGTTAAATGTTGTTGCACCGTGGTGGCGCATGCTGGTAGTCGGTTCGTCCGGTGGTTGTGAGGCTCGCCTTTGCGGGGCACCTAGGCGACGGGTCGTCAGGGATGGTGGTGAGGGTGTGTTTGGGAGAAATCATTGTCGGAGTACCGACATTAGAGCGGTGTCGCCATCGGGTGGGATCCTCCCTTCATGAAGGGCATCGTGTCTACCCTACATTCGCCGCCCCGATGTGCCGGGGGAAACCCTAGAAGCGCGACTATCCATGTTGAAGGTGTTGATTGGTACTTGACGTCCCGGTGCTAGAAGCGTGGTGGTAGTTTGTAGGTGGGCGCAGCGGTCGTTTCGTCTCGATCCACTTCTGTCTCCTTTTCTTTTCTTCTTTGGCGTTTATTGGTTGTCGCCTCAGCCGACTTTGTATCAAAACTGTTGTACCGGGTGGTTGCTATATTAATATAGCGGTGATTCAGCCTATTTCGCTAGAGCATGGGGAGAATATCATGTGATACTAGCCCTCTTGCATGCTCCCATGGTACCGTTTCGAATAAATGAAGTTTGGGTGATTCAAAAAAATCTAGGAAAAATCATGAGTGTTCACATGAAAAGTTTCTACAATGTGTAATAATTTTATGTCCAGATACGAAAGTAATATTGACTAACCAAAAAGACAAATCCAAATGTGAATATATAGTGCATTTTTGCTGATTTGTACTTTTTGTTTCTCAATGTGTAGGTCGAATTTGGACCTGAATTTTTTTAACATTATGTAGAAAAATTCTTTGGGAACATTAATATTTTTTTCCGGAATTTTATGAAACATCTATAGTTGATTTTTTTAAAATGGTAGCATGGGAGAACAAAGGGCTAGTATCACTCGATATTTTTCCCATTGAGCATGTGTGGTTTGCACCCTTGTTTACATTTATATGAGTCATAAAATTCAATAAAGTAAAGCAAAAATGGTAAAGCTCAGCATAAAAAACAAAATGACATCATGAAAGTAGTAAAACTAAAAAAACATAACTTTTAAATTGTGTGAGAATTCGGCAATCTAATATAGAGTCTTAACACGGGTTTTTATTGTAGCAACGGGGCTGCATGCATATAGTTGCACACAGAAACCATCATCACTGCATTCCTATTACAGACCAATTTCAGGGACATGGGTAGCAAACAAGTAGAGCCCTTCAGTGCCCTGGTATAGCAAGAACAACATCTTGTCACCCTGTTTGAGATGACTTTCCTTCGCCATGAAATCTTTCCACCCGCTGACGCACAAGCGACCATCAAGCTCAGAAATTGAATATGTCGATGTCACCTCAGTTTTCGGGTAGCAAACAATAGTGATGGTACCATTTCTTTCCATATGTGCAGGAATCAGACGGCTTGGGATTTTCTGTTGCATGCAAAGACTTAAAGTCAAGAGAAAAGCTATCGGAAAATAATCATGTTAAAAGAAAGGAAAATAGAACAAGTGTACACGTATTACTTTGCGCATAAGAGAAGATGTGTTCTTGAAGATTTACCACGTGTTTATTGAAGTTCTCGCTGTTTGTCCAATTCAGAGTATGCAGCACTCCGACAACCAGTTCTGCTTCCTCATACTCTCCAGCTCTATGGAACAGAACAGTGTAATCCAAGTTTTCAACAGCGTCGATCACCGTCTCCATCATCCTCCAGTTAATCATGGTCCCATCAGTGGTAGAGAGTGAGTCAACAATGTGACGCCTCTCAGGGGACATCTGGTAGTATGCTGTAAAAATGTAATACGCCTGAAATTAGTGGAGTACACAAGCCGCAACCAAGTAATATAGTAATGTTTATGTGCACAACATAATTTTTTTTGTATTAAGTAAGAACTTACATGGATGGATGATTGGGTCATTTCCAGTTAAGACCTCAGTTTGGCCTCGACGTGTGTCAGTTTTGAATATTAGCTCCATACCAACCTTTAATTTGTAAACTCTGCTAAATTCTTTCCAATATTTTCCATTCAAAAAGGTTATCCCATCAATGCTGGTAAGCTCAACAATGAATGAGAAACCTTCATTGGTTATCAGTGTTGCTTGACAACTTGTGTTCTCCAATGGGAAAACAACATGCATGTTTAGGAAATAAGTTCTGATGTAGCAGGGGATCACCTAAATAAGAGCATGTATTTTATTAAATTATGAGCCAGTAGTAAATTGGACTTACTATAAATAGATATATCCTACAAGAGTAGCTATTTGTACTTTTTCCTATAATTGGACATTGAAGCAATAGTCCTGTACTGCAAATAACTGAACATGCACTCATAGTTTCAGAATGGTACCCTTCAAGTATTGAAATTGCATGTAGGTAGTTGATAAAAAAAAACACGTCCATAACTAATAGAGATCACAGTCACAAAATTTTTGCTAGCTAGATCAGCTACGTATATTACATGAATTATTAACACATGACACAATGAGTACTAGGACCGGTAGATATGCTACGTATATTACATGTGAATAACCACAAAAAAATCAAATCCCATTTGTACATGAGTAGATTAGAATCCTTACCGTCTTCTCCTCAAATCCCTCTACAAGGGTTATGACGAAATAATCAGTAGTCATGGCCTCACTGCCACACATCCCGAGTTTGTCAAAACAAACTGGACACTGCGAGAAAAAAAGAATAAAAACCATCAGATCTGATGTGATAATCACGATCAAGAGGAAAAATGATACGTAAGATCGAGTTGGCACGTCTTTGCTTGGCGCCATGGTCGAAGTGGAGCGTGCGCCGGCCGGTAGACTACTTCTTGGTCAAAGTCGTGCGGCAGGGCTGGCGGCGGCGAACACGTGGCGAGGGAGGCGTGTGAACGAGGCGGTTTACTGCCAAGGGAGAATAATAACTCGCTGCCTAGGTCAGGCCGTCGCGTAGACTAGGTAGCTGGGTTTGATGGGACAATTCGTGGGCCGTGCTGGCCATAGTGTAAGTTTAGTAAATTAAAATTAGGTTTATTAGTTTAGGCCCACAAACAAGTGACTGCTTTGTACAACCTTGCGTCTATGTACCCACACGGCACAGGTGTTTCCCATTTTTTTCTATCGATTTCACACGGAAACCACTTTGACTCTGCTCCTTCCACAATTAATATTAATACTCCCCTGTTCTTCTCTGTTTTCCACTCGTATTCTCCACTCTCTTCTTCTTCCAACCGCTGCACTCCACTCTCTTCTTCTTCCAACCGCTCCCCTCTCTTCTTCTTCCAAGCATGGATGAACAGAAGTATTTCTGCCGCACGTTGAAGGTCCCCATCCACGACGAGGAAACCATCGACGTCGCGTAGACCAACGACCCTGCCGAGGTGCAGCGTATCGTAGACATGTACCAGCAGTGGACTGATAGGAAGAAAGGTTCATGGGCTTGGATTTCGAATACACATCCCACAGGTCGGAGATAGACAAAAATATCGCCGTCGTTCAGCTTGCATTCCGTCGCCACGTGCTGGTGTACCATCACTCCAGGTAAAAGACATTTTTCCTCTTGTTCAACTAGTACTCATCTAGATGTTCTTGTGATTGCTATTTTGTTATTCCTGGTTGTTGTGATTGGTGCTACTAGTACTTTTCTAAACTCTTGTTACTTGTGTACTTCAGTGGTGACTGGTGGCAATCTGCGACGCTGGCTGATCTTTTTCGTTTTGGCGGCGTCAAATTAGCAAGTGTTGACACCACCAATGACAAGAAAGTGCTTGCAAGAACCTGGAACTTTTCTATTCCAAAAGAAAATTATGAGGATATCCAAGATCTATACTTTGATGTGTTCAACCAAAAGAAAGTTGGAATGGCTACCATGGCAGTAAAACTTATTGATCCCTTCTACAAAGACATAAAGAAGAAGGATTATCGGTGGCACAACTACTGGGACAACAAGAAGCTGGACATGGAACACATCAACTATGCTGCAATTGATGGGTTCCTCTCCCTAGAGTTGTACCGTGTGCTCAAGCCCATGAGTGACGCCAAGAAGACCGGAGAGGGAGGCAGATCATTGAGGGCGAGGGCGAGCCGCACTTGGCACTAGATCACTTGCTGCGGCGTAGTATATATGCTACTTTTGGTCCTTGTAATTAGAGTTTATGTTTAAGTGTCGATGAAAATTATTCGAGTAGTTTGAGCTATGGATTAATCTTGGTACTTTTGTTCATATTGTAAGTGCTATATCTAATTAGTAATGCAAATTATGTTACGTGAACTCTGGTTTGAACTCAATGACAACTCTCCCTCGCTGGCGGTGTTCGAGTCGGTCCCTCCTCGAGGCAGAACTAGTCCTGCCGCCCTTCTCCTTTGGGTGGTGCGTCGACTAGGGATGTCAAGATGGAGTTTGTTATTCCTAAGAGGCACCAGCATCGGTGGCGACGCGGCTCTGATCTCTGTTTAGGAAAGGCCTTCTCTTGTGTTTGGTTTTTGCGTCTGTGGGGCAGTTCTCGGACTAGCCGGTGTGGAGTGGTGTAAGTGATAGTGTTGCTCGCAACGAACTGTCAAGTTCATGTACTCAAACCACTATCTCCTATAAAAACCAGGTGCCCAATTGCGTACCCTCGAAAAAAGAAACAACTCTTTAACAATATTAATAAGTTCTGCTGAACGGTAACATAAAAAGGACATAATGTTTCACATAGTGCATCATGCAGTAGTACGGGAAGCAACACATAGTTTAAACAAAAGAAACATTGTCTTCACAGGCACAACTTAGAAGATCTTGACAACTAGGCCAGCTTCCATGGGATCAGGTCTGAGTGGAATGAGAGAATTCACCTTACGAAAGGTGACTTGTTCTCCCAGCCACTCGTACCTCTTCCCGTGACACCTTAGCACGTCCTGTTTACGCATCTTGATGTAAAGATGCGCGGAGTCTCCCTCTTCGTGAGACTGGACAATTCGCCAGTTGGTATTACCCAACTTGCTAAGGAGTACACGTGAAACCATGAAAGATGATGGTCGCTCGTTCGGCGTTACCACAGCTTGAAGAACCTTGTCGGTGTGCACCCCCTTTTGCTCCTTAAGCTGAAGTATCACCAGATCGGAGACATGGACTGAGCATGCTGATTTTTCATCAACATTTGGTGATCTTGGAGGTTCTTCTTCAACATCTTCATCATCTTCTCCAGAGTCTTCTCCAGAGCCTCCATCTAGAGAACCATGACCATCTGACAGAGCCAGTCCCCCATCAAATGACTCTTCTTCAACTCTCGGCTCCTAAAATGCAATAAGCCAATATGTTAAATGAAAACGAAGTTCCTCATTCGTTTTTAACTTTGATATCATTTATTGCCGAAGAATTCAAATGGATATGAAATGTACAACCTATACTAAACCCAGTATATCATAACCAAATCTGATAATTACAATCCATGTAGGCAGTCACGTTTAATTAACCTAAAAGGTACTGTGTACAATTATTACAAAATGAGATATGAAATTGCAGTTGAAATAATGTGAAGATTATTGCAACCAAAAAAAGGTTGTAACACCACAAATACGAGAATCTAGGATGATAACACACTATACAATTATTTCAACATTAGATATAAGTTGCAGTTCTAATTATTACATGATGAGATATAAAATGGCATTTGAAAAAATGTAAATAACACTTGAGAAATGAAAGAATAAAATTAGAAAGCAAAATCGATCTACTCCCTCTTTCCTTGAATACAAGGCCACTATCAAAAATACAATTTCTATGTATACAAGGCCGCTATCTCTTCCAAAGAGAAATTGATTTCGATTCTACCACATAGAATGGTGCTCATTGATGTGAATGTGCCATGCAACCATAGAGTAATATGCCACACATACAAAATATTTAATTAGCACAAAACACAAGAGTTTATTCACATAATTATTTCTGCTATTTAAAAGTTGGCTTTTTTTTCTTGGTATTTAGGAATTAAGTTAGTGTCCTTGTATAAAATAACGAAGGTACGTAGTATATGTTGTTTGTAGCAATAAAAGAATTCTGGAAAAATATATGTTACATATTCTTTTGAGTATCTCTATCGGCTAGTACTCCATGAATTACCTACATCACTAAATTCTGAAACACCTAGTTTGATCAGTACAGATTATCATTAGTACAATTTTTTTTGGGAGAATTGCGCAATAGTTGGGCTGTGTTCCATCAAAGATACATGATATGTACATTGATATGCAATTGAAGCTGTCTATGAATTGATATGCAATTGAAGGCTTGTACAAAATGAGATATGGAATTGCAGTTGAAATAATGTGAAGATTATTGCAACCCAAAAAAGGTTGTAACACCATAAATACGAGAATCTAGGATGATAACACACTATAAAATTATTTCAACATTAGATATGAAGTTGCAGTTCTAATTATTACATGATGACATATAAAATGGCATTTGAAAAAATGTAAATAACACTCCAGGAATAAAAGAATAAAATTAGAAAATCTACTCCCTCTTTCTTTGAATGCAAGGCCACTATCAAAAATACAATTTCTATGTATACAAGGCCGCTATCTCTTCCAAAGAGAAATTGATTTCGATTCTACCACATAGAATGGTGCTCATTGATGTGAATGTGCCATGCAACCATAGAGTAATATGCCACACATACAAAATATTTAATTAGCACAGAACACAAGAGTTTATTCACATAATTGTTTCTGCTATTTAAAAGTTGGCTTTCTTTTCTTGGTATTTAGGAATTAAGTTAGTGGCCTTGTATAAAATAACGAAGGTACGTAGTATATGTTGTTTGTAGCAATAAAAGAATTCTGGAAAAATGCATGTTACATATTCTTTTGAGTATCTCTATCGGCTAGTACTCCATGAATTACCTACATCACTAAATTCTGAAACACCTAGTTTGATCAGTACAGATTATCATTAGTACAATTTTTTTTGGGAGAATTGCGCAATAGTTGGGCTGTGTTCCATCAAAGATACATGATATGTACATTGATATGCAATTGAAGGTGTCTATGAATTGATATGCAATTGAAGGCATGTACAAAATGAGATATGAAATTGCAATTGAAATAATGTGAAGATCATTGCAACCCAAAAAAGGATTGTAACACCATAAATTGGGATACAATTATTACAACATGACATATTAAGTTGCAGTTAAAATTATTACATCTAGAGCTATAAAATGGCATTTGAAAAAATGTAAAGAACACTTGAGGAATAAAAGAATAGATTTAGAAAGCAAAATCGATCTACTCCCACTGTCTGTGAATACAAGGGCATTATCAAAAATACAATTTCTATCTATTCAAGGCCGCTATATCTTCGAAATAAAAATTTGGGTACTAAAACTCGTCGGCAGTTTAAGATAGAAAGAACAGTAGATTCATGTGCAATTGAAGGAATGCTTCAGTTCGGTTCATACCCAAATCACGAGAACTCGAGGGCAATTGAAGGAACCCTTGATATCACCGACTAACCAAAGCAAGTTCACTAAAACTAGATCTTTGTAAGAGGGATGTACCTCCGTGGGCGCGGCAGTCGGTGCAGCGGTCGAAGCGGCGGAGACGTGCCCCCACATGGCGTATTCAGCTGCTTTGTCGTAGTTGTCGTCAATCTCCTTGTACGCCGCCTCGAGGTCAGATGGTACGGCGGCGTGGGATGGGCCATCTTCTCCGTCCCCGCTCATCGTCTTCTTCCGATCTATCTCCAAAGAGACATCACGGACCGCCGCGTCCACCGGCGTGGCCTCGCCGGAAGCAGCAGCCCTAGTGCCAGAGCTGGCCGCGACTGGGACGACAGCAGAAGATGGCTCGCCGACAACGGACGCCACCTCCTGAACGTTCTCGGCATCGAAGCATTCCCGTGATCTCTTCATGGCGGATGGGAAGGGCAGGGGAACCGTCGACGGTTTTGCTGTGGAAGTGGAGGGGAGGATGCGTTTTTTGTGGAAAAGTTGTTACAGAGACGGAGGAAGAAAGGAAGTGGATATGCGTCAAACCGTCTATTTATGGAGTTTCCCTTTTGCTCTCCCTATGACGCAATGTGCACGTGCGAATCTAGGGTTTCTTTTTGTATAGTTGTTTTTCCCTATTTTTTGCAGATAAATGGCTGAAATTGAACACCAAATTGAACTATATTCTCGACCGAAAGTGCCCGAAAACGGCTACGACATAAGATTGGTAGGAAAATTGAGAATGGAAGCGGCTTTTTGAGATCCCAAACGTGCAATGTTGTTGAAATTAAGTGAGGTTATTGGAATGCATCATGTTTTCAACTTTGGGCATGGGAAACAACAAGTTGGCCAAGGAAATCCACGTTTTCCGCCGTTTCTTCCGCGTTCGAAGGCAATAAACCAGATCACGCATTTCCCACTCATGGCCAGGGGTAACAAGGTGTAGTGTTGCATGTGGAGTGAGTTACTTGGAGTGGGTTGGAAGGATGTCATTGTGTCGAGGCTGGCATGGAAGCGAGAAGCGGCGAGAATCGTCCCGTTTAACGTCCGGTGGTTCGACGCCACCCAACGCAACGGCGGCACCATACAAGTCCTGCAATGGGGTTCAAGCATTTTGTGTGGGCCCACATGGCCAAGTGTGACTTACATTCTCACCTCTATAGTTTTCCAGACATCCTAGGTGGAAGGAAACAATATTCTCGACCGAAAGTGACCGAAAACGGCTACGACGTAAGATTGGTAGGAACCTTGAGAATGGAAGCAGCTTTTTGAGATCCCTAACGTGCAATGTTGTTGAAATGAAGTGAGGTTCTTGGAATGCATCGTGTTTTCAACTTTGGGCATGGGAAACAACAAGTTGGCCAAGGAAATCCACGTTTTCGGCCGTTTCTTCTGCGTTCGAAGGCAATAAACCAGATCACGCATCTCCCACTCATGGCCAGGGGTAACAAGGTGCAGTGTTGCATGTGGAGTGAGTTACTTGGAGTGGGTTGGAAGGATGCCATTGTGTCAAGGCTGGAGAAGCGGCGAGAATCGTCCCGGTTAACGTCCGGTGGTTCGACGCCACCTAGCACAACGACGACACCATACAAGTCCTGCAATGGGGTTCAAGCATTTTGTGTGGGCCCACATGGCCAAGTGTGACTTACATTCTCACCTCTAAAGTTTTCCGGGCATCCTAGGTGGAAGGAAACTATATTCTCGACCGAAAGTGCCCTAAAACGGCTACGACGTAAGATTGGTAGGCAACTTGAGAATGGAAGCGGCTTTTTGAGATCCCAAACGTGCAATGTTGTTGGAATGAAGTGAGGTTCTTGGAATGCATCATGTTTTCAACTTTGGGCATGGGAAACAACAAGTTGGCCAAGGAAATCGACGTTTTCGGCCGTTTCTTCCGCGTTCGAAGGCAATAAACCAGATCACGCATCTCCCACTCATGGCCAGGGGTAACAAGGTGCAGTGTTGCATGTGGAGTGAGTTACTTGGAGTGGGTTGGAAGGATGCAATTGTTTCGAGGCTGGCATGCAAGCGAGAAGCGGCGAGAATCGTCCCGGTTAACGTCCGGTGGTTCGACGCCACCTAGCACAACGACGGCACCATACAAGTCCTGCAATGGGGTTCAAGCATTTTGTATGGGCCCACATGGCCAAGTGTGACTTACATTCTCATCTCTACAGTTTTACAGGCATCCTAGGTGGAAGGAAACTATATTCTCGACCGAAAGTGCCCGAAAACGGCTACGATGTAAGATTGGTAGGCAACTTTAGAATGGAAGCAGCTTTTTGAGATCCCTAACATGCAATGTTGTTGAAATTAAGTGAGGTTCTTGGAATGCATCATGTTTTCAACTTTGGGCATGGGAAACAACAAGTTGGCCAAGGAAATCCACGTTTTCGGCCATTTCTTCCGCGTTCGAAGGCAATAAACCAAATCACGCATCTCCCACTCATGGCCAGGGGTAACAAGGTGCAGTGTTGCATCTGGAGTGAGTTACTTGGAGTGGGTTGGAAGGATGCCATTGTGTCGAGGCTGGAGAAGCGGCGAGAATCGTCCCGTTTAACGTCTGGTGGTTCGACACCACCCAGCGCAACGGCGGCACCATACAAGTCCTGCAATGGGGTTCAAGCATTTTGTGTGGGCCTACATGGCCAAGCGTGACTTACATTCTCACCTCTACAGTTTTCCCGGCATCCTAGGTGGAAGGAAACTATATTCTCGACCGAAAGTGCACGAAAACGGCTACGATGTAAGATTGGTAGGCAACTTGAGAATGGAAGCGGCTTTTTGAGATCCCTAACATGCAATGTTGTTGAAATGAAGTGAGGTTCTTGGAATGCATCATGTTTTCAACTTTGGACATGGGAAACAACAAGTTGGCCAAGGAAATCCACGTTTTCGGCCGTTTCTTCCGCGTTCGAAGGCAATAAACCAGATCACGCATCTCCCACTCATGGCCAGGGGTAACAAGGTGCATTGTTGCATGTGGAGTGAGTTACTTGGAGTGGGTTGGAAGGATGCCATTGTGCCGAGGCTGGAGAAGCGGCGAGAATCGTCCCGTTTAACGTCCGGTGGTTCGACGCCACCCAGCGCAACGGCGGCACCATACAAGTCCTGCAATGGGGTTCAAGCATTTCTTGTGGGCCCACATGGCCAAGTGTGACTTACATTCTCACCTCTACAGTTTTCCAGGCATCCTAGGTGGAAGGAAACTATATTCTCGATCAAAAGTGCCTGAAAACGGCTACGACGTAAGATTGGTACGCAACTTGAGAATGGAAGCGGCTTTTTGAGACCCCTAACATGCAATGTTGTTGAAATGAAGTGAGGTTCTTGGAATTGTAACACCCGGGGGATTTTCCCCCCAACTAGATTTGGTTGTTTTTTTCTTTTTGCATAGCATCAT
The DNA here is from genome assembly GCA_028641055.1 of Alopecurus myosuroides. Taxonomy (NCBI): domain Eukaryota; kingdom Viridiplantae; phylum Streptophyta; class Magnoliopsida; order Poales; family Poaceae; genus Alopecurus; species Alopecurus myosuroides. The sequence continues at coordinate 274,079,596 of CM054059.1, forward strand.
GCATCCTATGCATTGCACCTTGTTTTCAAACCAATTTAAATTCAAACATGTCCCAAATGGTTTCAAATAAAATTGCAAACAAATCATTTTGGGAGTTGGAAATAATTACAAAATGGTTGGTTTTCCAAATTGGTATTAAATAAACCCCTAATTTGAGTTCAAGTTTGCAAATTCAAATAATTTGTGAAATTGAAATTTTCAAAAACAAACTTTTGTGCAACTGGGCAGTTGCAATAATGAAACCATAAAAATTAACCCCCATAATTTTTGTAACCCCAAAACCCTTCTATTTCTCTCTCTTTTTCATCCTCTACCAAAAAAAAATATAAAGGAGAGAAAAGAATAAAAACCAAAAGGGGGAGGCAGGCCAGCCCAAATGGGCCAGCCCACCTACAACCCCACCAAACCAGCCCAGCAGCCCAACCCCCCTTCTTCTTCGTACGGACAGAACAGGAGGGGGACGTCACCACCACGCACCTGCCCCCTCCACCTGCTTTCCCCTCCCCTTATCTGCCCCCAAGCCGCACCCCCTTCCCTCTCCTAACCCTAGACCCTCTCCTCCTCCATCTGCCGCCGCCACCAACTCTCCCTCCTCTGTGTTCTTTTCCTTCTATGAATTTTCTGAAAACCGAGGGAGAGCCCGAAGTAGTTCGCCGTTGCCCCGCCACCATGGAGTCCGTCGAGCCGAGATGGGTGCGGGAATGGAAACGCCACGCCGAGCACGTCGTCCTCGCCGCAGATCGGAAGATATCGCTTCCTGGAACTCCGGAAGGCATCGGGTCCTCCTTCCTCGTGTACGACAACCGTTCCGTGTGTGTCCTCTACCGCACGTCGCTGCCTTCCCCGAGCATGTACGACTCCTCCAGCAAACCCCGCCGTGAGTCCTCTGTCTGTTTCCGCTCCCTCCCACCTGTTTCCCTTTGATGCACCTGCTGGCCCGATCAGTGTCGTCGCCATCGCTCTGTCTGTCGTTGCTGATCCGCACATGAAAGTGTTTCTGTCCCAAAGTTCAGTTAACCGCACGGTACCACCTCATATTCAGTGAGGGATGTATCGTATCACAACCGAGCAGCCAGCCCAGTGGCTGCGCGTCCCGTCCCGTACCCTGGAGTCCCAGGTTCGAGTCCCCCTGGAAGCAAAAGCCACCTCTTTTTTTCGGCCTTTTTCTTTTATTTCTCGAACTCCAGAAAAACAGATCTGAGTCTTTATTTGTAAAATCAATAACAAATTGAAAAATGCTCCAATTTCAATGATTCAAATTTCTATGGATTCAGAATCTTGTGCTCTTTCTGTTAGTAACAAAGAGGAAACATGTTTCTGTAATAAATTTTGCACTAAATAATTAAATACAGAAATGGCTATTAAAATTTGAAACTTTGGAAATTCATAACTTGAGTTCTGTTCACCCAAATTGAGCAAACTTGGGCTCTAAAATTTTTTCTTAACAAAATATACACATTGGTATTTTATTTGGTCACAATTGAATTAAATTTGAACATGTTTCCTTCTGTTTACTAAAAGGGGCAGAATAAAAATGCTTATGGAAAAATGCATAATAAATTAAATAATGATCCAAAAATTATGTTTAATAGCTCAAAATGTTCAGTGAAACATTTTATACATGTTTTCAACCTTTTCAATACATTTTGTTTACTGTTTTTCCTAATTAAAAGTGGTGCAATAATTAAATGCTTTAATTACACCTTTTAAATTGCAAAATTTATAACTTGGGCAATTCAAATCCAATTCCAACATGTAAAATATGTTTTCCATCCCATTTTTCATGGAGTTTGCAAATATCAACTTTGTTTTCTGTTTTGAACAATTTAAATTGCTGAAAACAACTATTTCTTAATTAATGCATTTAAAATTGTCAATTTAATAACTTGCTCATCTAAAATCCAAATTCAACAAATGAGATATGTATTCCATCTAAAATTTTGTGTTCTTTCCAAATATAAATTTTGTTATCTGTTTTGAACCTTTAAAATTGGTGAAAACAACAAATGTTTGTTTAAATCATTTAAAATGCCAGAGTTCATAACTTAACAAATAAAATTCCAAACTCGGTAAACAACATATCAAATTGAAGCTATTGTTGTTTTCTTATTGTTTTCATCATCCATGCATCATTCTAATCAACTCTCACATGATGATTATTTGTAGATCATTTAATTCAACATTAATTCATGGGCTTTTCCATATGCAACCCAAATTGCATATGGGCCCATTTAAATATGTTACCATGTCAACTAGTTTATCTTTGATGCACCCTTTAACTTATCATGCATATAAAATAGGATCATGCTGGATCTTTTGCCGTAGTAGTAATTGTTGCATCCAGTGTTTGTTCTAGTTCGTTGCTTCTTCGCGGATAGGACGCTGAGATGATGTGAGCAACGACAAGTTCTGCGGATGTACCTCTACTTGCTGGATCTCAGGCAAGTATACTCACTTGCTACCTATGGCTGCCTTTCATCACTTGTTACCGATTCTTTCCGTTATCCTTATGCTAGCCTTATGATTCGATGCTTGTGTCTCGATCCTATCATATGTTTACCTTGCAGCCATGATATAGCCTTTCCTTCCACTTCCTATTAACTGTTGCTTGTTTACCTTGTTGGCCCTCGTGTCGTAGTTGCATGCTTATTGTTGTTTGCGCTCAGGTCTTGTTGTCCTTTTTCATATCACCTGTTTAGTTGATATTTGGGTTTCAACTTAATCAACAACATGTTAATGTTTTGGGTAATAATAATTTGATGATAAGGCACCGGCAGGAGGCCCGGCGTGGTTTTGAGGCCTGCTAGTGTCGAACTTAATGAGGAAAAGGGTCTTGTCCTCCGATCCATGATGAGCGCGCTAACCGCATGTGGGAAGCGAGTATGGGCGCCCCCCCGCAACTTTGATTCGATTCGCATCTCGTCCAAATCGCCTCATCTAGTTCGGGTTTTCCATTTGCCGCATGCATATGCAGGTGCGAACCCTTGGCGCCAGGGTGGAACTTTTGTAGTCGGCATTTAGGGAGACACGTTCTTAGAGTGCTATGAGGGTCCCCTTTTCTTCGTGGGGCTTGATTAGTCGTGCGCTCAATTGCACGGGGTTCTTTGGGCTTCATGCAAAGAAGAGCTGGGTTGTGTTGAGTGCCTCGCTTGGTGGAAGTGCATTTCCATCTGGCGGGTCATTCTTACGTGTACGGCCAAATTGGTGCATCCCTGCAGGGTTAAATCTTCTCGAGAAGCCGTGTTGTCCGCGGTTATGGATGACTTGGTGAAAGTGCTGGCTAACAAGTACTCAGACAACTTACACTTAACGATGATAACCTGACTAGTAATATAGATTACCTCCACCATAAAAATGAATGTCACCTTAATCAACAGTGTGAGTTTCCTTGGGTTGCTTCCTTAGTAGGGGGTAACACTGGATGGGTATTGTTTGGTGACTAGTTATAGTTGGTTCTGATACGCTATCTTATCCCTTTCTTTTAGCCGGATGTTGTAGCGTGTCTCTGTAGTTAGTTAGTGCAGCCCGCTGTCGCTTCTTTGCAATAATCCCTTCCTTTCCGTTGTACCCAAAGTATTTGTATCTTGTGATGATTGGTTACGCTGGTATCTTGTGAGTATGGGTTATCCACTTGCCAGTACTTAATCGTACTGACCCACGGATCCTTTTCGTGGCTGCATATTCCACATTGCAGTCAACAGGTTTGAAGTCTGACGACGTTAGCTTGGGAATGCCTCCGGTTTGGCCTGGGCAGGGATTGGACGCCATCAGTTATCTTCAGGACTCTTAGTCCAATTTGTATCTTGTCCGTAGTCAGACGCTATGTTGTTTCTTCCGCTGTTATTTGGATCTTTGTATTGTATCAGTTGTATCCCTGACTCGTTTGAGTCGTCTTGAATATACCTCCTCTGTTGTTGTTGTGGATTATTCGTGAACTGTTGTAATGTTATCACAAGTGGCAACCTAAAATCGGTTATTATGTGGATTTTGGCGGAAATGCTGAAATCTGCATAGTGCCCGATCTTGGGGCGTCACATGAATGCATCATGTTTTCAACTTTGGGCATGGGAAACAACAAGTTGGCCAAGGAAATCCACGTTTTTGGCCGTTTCTTCCGCGTTCGAAGGCAATAAACCAGATCACGCATCTCCCACTCATGGCCAGGGGTAACTAGGTGCAGTGTTGCTTGTGGAGTGAGTTACTTGGAGTGGGTTGGAAGGATGCCATTGTGTCGAGGCTGGCATGCAAGCGAGAAGCGGCGAGAATCGTCCCATTTAACGTCCGGTGGTTCGATGCCACCCAGCACAACGGCGACACCATACAAGTCCTGCAATGGGGTTCAAGTATTTTGTGTGGGACCACATGGCCAAGTGTGACTTACATTCTCATCTCTACAGTTTTCCAGGCATCCTAGGTGGAAGGAAACTATATTCTCGACCGAAAGTGCCCGAAAACGGCTACGACGTAAGATTGGTAGGCAACTTGAGAATGGAAGCGGATTTTTGAGATCCCTAACTTGCAATGTTGTTGAAATGAAGTGAGGTTTTTGGAATGCATCATGTTTTCAACTTTGGGCATGGGAAACAACAAGTTGGCCAAGGAAATCCACGTTTTCGGCCGTTTCTTCCGCGTTCGAAGGCAATAAACCAGATCACGCATCTCCCACTCATGGCCAGGGGTAACAAGGTGCAGTGTTGCATGTGGAGTGAGTTACTTGGAGTGGGTTGGAAGGATGCCATTGTGTCGAGGCTGGAGAAGCGGCGAGAATCGTCCCGTTTAACGTCCGGTGGTTCGACGCCACCCAGCGCAACGGCGACACCATACAAGTCCTGCAATGGGGTTCAAGCATTTTGTGTGGGCCCACATGGCCAAGTGTGACTTACATTCTCACCTCTACAGTTTTCCAGGCATCCTAGGTGGAAGGAAACTATATTCTCGACCGAAAGTGCCCGAAAACGGCTACGACGTAAGATTGGTAGGCAACTTGAGAATGGAAGCGGCTTTTTGAGATCCCTAACGTGCAATGTTGTTGAAATGAAGTGAGGTTCTTGGAATGCATCATGTTTTCAACTTTGGGCATGGGAAACAACAAGTTGGCCAAGGAAATCCACATTTTCGGCCGTTTCTTCCACGTTCGAAGGCAATAAACCAGATCACGCATCTCCCACTCATGGCCAGGGGTAACAAGGTGCAGTGTTGCATGTGGAGTGAGTTACTTGGAGTGGTTGGAAGGATGCAATTGTTTCGAGGCTGGCATGCAAGCGAGAAGCGGCGAGAATCGTCCCGGTTAACGTCCGGTGGTTCGACGCCACCCAACGCAACGGCGGCACCATACAATTCCTGCAATGGGGTTCAAGCATTTTGTGTGGGCCCACATGGCCATGTGTGACTTACATTCTCATCTATACAGGTTTCCAGGCATCCTAGGTGGAAGGAAACTATATTCTCGATCGAAAGTGCCCGAAAACGGCTACGACATAAGATTGGGCGCGGTTATTACAAGCGATCAATGCGGCTGTTTACCAAAATAATTCGGCATGGAATACTTTTGTACCAACATTTCTATAAAGTGAACACACCATTGGTCTGATAGCCATTAATTACAAAAAGTAGTGGAAAACTTGTCTGGCTGCTCCATGGCGTGGCGTAGGACGAAGATCAAGAGGGCAGTGGAGTAACAGAGGAGAAAGCAGGGGAGGGGAGGGGAGAAGACTCGGTGGCAGTTCAGATAGGAACCATAAAAATGGCAACTGCCCCGCGGAAATGTACCCACCTTTTGTGGTAACAGACTTACATGTGGGCCCAAGTATCATCTTCCTCTCGTATTGTCACATCAAGTTCGCACTCCTCCTCTTTGTGTACCTACAGTTATTTGCTCCGAGAAAACCCTTTTTCCGCAGTTCACCGACACCGTCACCACCGCCGCTGTCGCCATCCATCTCTCGACCTCGCCACCCCTCGGATCAGCATCCCTCTCTGGGCCGCCGCATTCTCGCGACCGCCATCGTCGCCAGTCTCTTCATCGCGCTGTAGATTGTCCCACGGCACGTCGATTCACCACTGGTCCATCGCAGGCGGCACTCAGGTTAGAACTTCTTCTCTTGTGGATGCATTGCAGAACGATTTCAGTTCAAACACTAATTTTCTTTAAGGTAACTAGTGTCCTACTTGTCTAGACAGGAAACAAATGTGAAATCTTGTGCTAGATATAGATGGTAGCACGTATTTATGTTCGATGTCATTCATGATTGATTTGTCTGTTACACGTTTATTACTAAAGTATATGGTACTTACATGCATCTGATTGAGATGTTGCACTCTACCTTCATGTAATTTTGATAGTTCCAGGTGCCAACTTGATGTTGGTATCTGTTGTTGTGTGTGTGCCTTTTTCTAGGTAGGTAATTAGTGATGTTGAAAGTAAGACCTCTGGTACTCACACTGTCCTATCTAGGACCAGTACCTATTTTTAGTAATTTCCCTTTTTACTCTTCAGCAGTACAGTTGACTTGACCCCTTTTTAGGTTCATAGCTATTTTTAGTAATTTCCATTTTTACTCTTCAGCAGGACAATTGATGTGAGCCATTTTTTAGGACCAGAAGCTATTTCAATTAATTTGCTAAAGCAGTACAATTGATTGTCGGCATACCATTTCCTATTCATTCTAGTAGATTTTCTTTTCTGAAGTTCCGTACTTCCATGAAATTCTTGAATGCATGTCAAATTTAAATTGCACCTGTATGAATGTCTATGAACCATGATGCTGCTAGACTGCATTTAGTCCTAAATTTCTAGTGAACCTTCATGTTTCTTAACCTCTGCTGTTTTGGCACGTCTGCTAAATGTAACTGAAGTCAGACTTTTTAGTATGATCAACAGGCAGGTTTGCATACGATGGACTGCGAGTTCCTCGCTTACGTAGATGATGCTTCATCGGACAAACAAGTATTGTACTCAGTTTAGTTGTCATTTTAGTCAGATAGGTGTAATGATGTTCATGGATTGCTCTATCCTCTGCTGCAGTCACTGCCTAAGAAGTTCGCAGACTTGCTGGGGGCCGTAAACCCCGTGCACTGAAGCTTCTTGAGGTCGGCCATTGGCGTAGCACCACGTGGGACGTTGATGTGTGGTTGGACAGCACTGGCCGCATGTTCCTCAAGCACGGGTGGGAGTGTTTTGCCGAGACCTACAAACTGCAGAGAGGCTTTATTCTGATCTGCAGTTACGACGGCCGCAATGTCATCACAGTAAAGATGTTCGACCTGAGCAGTTGCCGCTTGCAATACAATGCGGCATTCAGTACATGGACTCTATCACCAAAATGTCAATTCTCGATTATATATTTAGCCGGAAATTGAGTTGCATTTCTATTATATGATGAACAGAGGGATCTGTTAAGATGGAGTTGGCAGACTTTGAGTTCTACTCCCTCGTACAAGATGCTACATCGGACAAACTGGTACGCTTCATCGACCCACACCACCACTTCAGTTATTTAGTCTGACATAGTGTCTGAGCTATGAGCCTGTAGCTAGTTAAATTTGTGAATCAAATTATGGTCTAGTAGATGGGTTGTAGTATCTCAAGTGCTCTTCGTGAATATGTTCACTCGATATGGTAAATTTCAGCTCCCACTGAGAGTTCATCTTTTTGAAATAATGTGGCAAACACCCTCATTGCTCAACTAAGATTTAGTATAACTGATTACTCGGTACTACTTGTTTATATTATTTATAGTACTCATCCATCATCAAACAATAACCTTATTTGTTGTAAGCACTCTTTTCTATCTATTTAACTTTCATATTGCTGCAGGTGCTGCCTAAGAAGTTTGTGGAGTTGCTGAAGGGCCGCGAACCACGTGAACTTAAGCTGCGTGAGGCGGACGATCCGAGTAGCAAGAACTGGGACATGGATGTGCTGTTCGATGCAGCTGGCCGCATTTTCCTCGGGCGCGGCTGGGACCAGTTCGCCCAATATTACTTCCTGCAGCGCGGCAGTTTCCTCCTCTTCAGTTACGACGGCGACGCCTTGCTCACCGTCAAGGTGTTCAAGCTGGACATGTGCCGCATGCACTACTTGTACGACCACATCGCTAGTAAAAGCAATGAAACTGACCCAGATCCCAGGACTGATGAGGAGTCCACGGATGAGGAGTCCACGGATCAGCGGTCCATGGATGAGGATGACCCATTCGACTCTTCCATCATCTTCTCCCAGAGAGCTGATCTTGATGACGATGAGAAGGACCACGTCCGTGAGCTTCTACCCCCAAAAGATGAGTACATTGGAGTGCCATACGTGACTCGTTTGACGTGGACAAATGTGGCCAGATATGAGATGGTACGTATGGTGCCAACGCTATTTCTGTTTTTGAACACAATTTATGCTTACAACGTGTGCCTTACTATGACCTACTTCTTTTTGTCTTTCATCCACACGCTCAAAATCCAGAAACTACCTCAGTCCATAGCGGACAGTGCTGGCATTCCGTCTTCAAGCCATGCTGGGCTATGCCTCGGATCATCAGAGGCATTCACCACCGTTCCATACAACACGGACAGGGACGGCCGCATTATGTTTGGCAGGAATGCATGGCGGGAGTTCCTTGTAGGCAAGAATTTATATGAAAAGCAAGCTATCCTCATTACACTTAGGAGCACCCGTAACCGCCACTTGGACGTGAAGATTGTGATGCGGGCGGTGTCGCCCTGGTTGTAGTACGTAGTCTGCCAACCTGGACATTCTCATCGGATCATGAACATATGGATGTATGTAATTATCGTACTGCCATCAGCGATGTGCTTGAGTGCATTGATCACCAAAACCCTCTGATGTCTGCATCTGCAATGAAGATTACTTGTCTTCTTTATATTTTCAGTGGCAATTTGAAGTTTCCAGAAATAAACAAGGCGGCGGCAGCTAATTAGATGCATGAAATAATTGTTCAGTGACATTACATGACTCATGTGAGACTTCCACATGTTTTCGATTCTACTTTGTAAGCGCTAGGGAATACATCCCATCAGTTTTCCCTCAATAGTTAAGAGCCCGACGCCTAGAAACTCAATGCAAAATATGCCTTCTAGGCAGCCGGCGATTGCATGCATTGTTTAACTGCTCAATTAGCGCCTATATTCGCGCCAAGGCGCTGTGGTTGCTCTAATACGATGTCCCACCAAAAAAATTAAAAGCTCCCGCTAAAACGCCAAGTGTAGAGAAATTTTGTGTTCCCACCAAAAAAGAAAAGCAGTCACTTTAAATTTCCCACTAAAGTCTATTCATAAGTGCACGATGCCCGTCCTGATTCGCGATTGCATAATCTAAGGGCCTCCTGTTTCGATTAGATCTGATCGCGCTCATCGTGTTCACAGCTCTCGACATGTCGACGTCGCCATCGGTGTCCATGGAACGCGAAACCTCTCAGGTTATTCCTTTCTAATCTGCTTCTCGTTCGTTTCCGTGATCTCGCTGTTTCTTCTATGGTCTGAATTTCATGTGTGATTTTAGTTTGTCGTGTTGTGGTTAATCGTATTGACGATGTGAGACTCGTTATCTATGTGAATAATGCCATGTAACTATTCTTTTATTTCAGATCTGCTAACTCACTGATTATTTGGGTTCTCATTTTTTCCTTCTATCTAATTGTAGACGACCGAAGCCATTTGGAAAGTTAGCCTTTTCTATGAGGATGGTGATAAAAACAAGAAAGTTGTGGAAGCAGACATGGAACATGCCGACATCTTCTATATGGAATTCATCAATTTGATTGAAAATGTTGGCTTCAGTGGCGCGCATGATTACCTCTACTACAGGCTAAATAATGGCCGTGGCAAAGGAAAACTTGTTCCCATAGACCATGTTAGTGATTTGAAGCCATTGGTACGCCTTCACTATAATTATAAGAAGATCATCCTGTGTGTGTTTAGGGAGAAGGCCACGGTTGATACTACAACAATAGAGTCTCTGCTTGATGATGGAAGTGGATCCACCAGAAAGAAGCGACCGATCACTATCACATGTTATACTTTCATGCCAAATCTCCAACGCGCAACTCCTTCAATACAGACTTTAATAAATATTTTCCCCGGTACCATTTTTATGCATTCCTTACCTAATCCACAATTTTGATAAACATGCAGTTAGGGATGCAACCGATGAGGAACAAGCTTCAAACGAAACAGAAGATACAGATTTCTCCTTTACCAATGGTACACAAGTTCATTAATTCTTAATCAGGTTTCTGAATTGTGCACAATGCTAATGCTTTGTCCATTTATTGTTAACATTTTCAGGAATAAAGAAAGGATATGTCAACATGACAAGGGTTGAAAGTTTACTAGAATATAAAAAAAGTCAGGGAAAACGTAGATGTGGTAATTTATTTTTGACATTTAAGCTTTGTCTAAGATTTGTTTTAATGCATAAAAACTACGATTGTTGATTCAGTACAAATGTTAACCCTGAAACAGGAACTGAATCTAACACTGCTGTGTCTGAAACTGACATGTGTTCCCTTGCCAAATGGCCTTCCCATGCTCGCCGCTATCGCCCGAAGATACAACTACAAGACGGTACTAGCTATTTTTTGTTACATCTGTGTCCTAATTTCTTACAATCAACTACAAAATAAATTGTTTCTTTGTGTGTGTTTTGGGTTGTAGGCGATGACATACATAAGAAGAAAGGGCGAGGTGTAGTGAAAGGTTTGAAAGCCAGTAAGAAGCGTCATGCCAATGGATCTGCAAAGCTAGGTGTTGATTTCTCTGATACATTGGGCGGTCCAGTAGGAATGAACAACCGTTCATTCAAGGATGACGTGGTAATCATAATGAAAAGAAGGTTACCAATTATTGGAGTGAGGAGGTGCTCAGACATTCACCCTAACATCCATCGCATCATCGCAGATATGTTGGTGAGTACAACCTTTCTCACATGTGTTGTCTGTTTTTTCGTCCATAATTAATGAACTACTACTAAACTAAGTCTATCTGTTTGTTCTACGCATTATAGGACATATATGAAATGCCAGATACAGCAGAAACAACCGAAAAAATTCTTAAACTTGCAAAAGAGCGATACAGAGGCTGGCGAGGAAACCTAAGCAGCACTTACAAGGCATACAAAACAGATGATGGCAGAAGGGCAGTTATACCAGAAGATTTAAAAAAAGAAGAGTGGGAATGGATGATCGAGTACTTTGGCATTGATCCCAAATTCCGGGTTATTTCTATACTCCCTGTTTGTGAATTTTGTACTATCATGAAATGACTTGTCTGACAAGTTTTTTTTTATAACTGAATGAGCAGGAACTCAGCCAAAAGAACACGGAAAACCGTACGCAGTTGAAGACAAAACACAGAGTAGGATCAAAATCCTACTCTCAACTCAGTTTTGAGAATGTATGGGCCTACTCACTATGCATGCGTCGGTGTTCACTTTGCTTTAATTTATATAACATCTAATTGTTGCACTACTTGCAGAGGGATTCGGAAACTGGAGAAGAGCCAGACTGTGTTGCTCTCTAGAAACTGACCCACACAAAGAATGAAACATGGACTACCACAGAGTCCAAGGATGTTTACGTGAGTTAACTGACTTAGAAGCTACTCTAAACATATTTACTTTTTCTCCATCTTGGATGTTTCTTCATCTGATTTGAGTGTTTTTTTCGTAATCAGGACACAACATGTAAAGAGATTGAAAAAAGATCAAAGGAAACTGATGTTCCAGTGTCAGCTGAACAAAGAATCAATATTTTCCAGAAAGCATATAAAGATATCGTTGATTGCAAGTCATCGCAGCCTCGTAGGTTTGGATACATGGCCAAGGTGCAAACTATTTCTCAGCGATCTAAGTTGCAGTTTGAAGAGCAAGCTCGGGCTACGGCAGAGACCCAAAAAGTAAACTCCCAGCTCACCCAGAAGGTCACTACTTTAGAACATAAGTTACTAGATGAATGTGCAAGCATGGAAGAGAAGATTAATTTAGAGCGGGCTGAGAGAGAAAATCTTGAGATGATATTAATGGAAGAGCTTGCTCAAAGGAAAAAACTGATGGAGTTGGAGAGATACTCAAGACAAGAGTTTGAAAAAAACTTGGTTGCACAGTTTAACTCACAGTTCGAGGCAAAGTTTGAAGAGCTCTCCGCACAGATGGAAAAGCAGAAGACGACTACACCTCAGGTGATGATAGTCATACGATTGCAAACTCGTAAGATTTAGTTGTTTACTTGCGTTGCTAACAGTGCACTTTGTTTTTTCAGCCGTTTAAGAAGTCGAACCAGCAACCATCACTTGCAAACAGTCCTGCTAAGAAAATAATTCCTCCGCACAACACGATACAGAATAGTCAAATGTATAAAGTAATTGTAAGTCACAATCTTGTATAATTCGGTACTAGTACATTCTGTTTTTGCTTCAGCCACACTATAGTGTTGCTGCACCCACCCTATATACTTGCTGCAGTTTATGTTTCACTATGGTTTGTGGCTTCTTTGAGTTACAACAACTGTTTTTGCTTCATCCATACACTATAGTCTGCTGGTTCTTATGTTTCAGCATGTGTTATTGTTGACTAGTCTCACAACTTTTTTTTTTACAATTGATTGCAGGACGGGAATTAAACTTCTGATGGAAAAAATAGCTGCACTGGATTTTCAGTTTGATTTGATCTTGATTTGATCCATATTGTACGAGAATTTCATTTGTATATATTATAAATAGCCATGAGAACTATTATTTTGTGTAAATAAACATATTTTACGTACAGTTTTGAACATTTTAATTCAGTGCCCGTATTTTTTGTTTCCTTATTTTTTTATTTTTTTCTATAACGTGGCAATAGGTGATTTACCACGATAAATGTAGTGTTGCGTGAAGGCTCAGTCGCCACAACAAAGTGTTTTGTTGTAGCGTTCCCACATTTAAATAATGTAAGGACACCTGTGTTATTGTGCTAGTCCCTGGATCAATTGCTAGCACCACAGTACAAAATGAAATATCATGCAAATGCATCAAATTCTATTATATCGCATGATCCAGTCTTTACAAAATAGTATTACAACTTGCATAGTCTTAGAAGACTAGCAGAAAACTAAGATATACAGCGGAAAACATAGTACAACATTGAGCCCATCTTCTTCATGTGCCACAGGCAAAACATGTTGGCGATAGTCTCGAGATCCTAAACGAAATCCTCACTCGTCTTCAGAAACATCTGCAATATGGAATATGCAGCCACAAGGGAGTCAATACAATTTAATGTATTGGCAAGTAACACTATGGTGGATATAAATGGAAAGACTAATACTACATGCTTATTTGGCTGAGTGGAGTTTTGGCTAAGTTTTGCATAAAGCCAGTTTTCTCCTATCACTTTTGTAAAACCAACTTTTCTTTTCAAAAGGGTGGCAACATTGGATTAAGATCCAAGCACCACAATACTGTTCTCTTGGTCAAAATTTTACTTATTGAAATTGATGATGAGATTCTTCCGTCAATCCTTGTCCAGCTGCTCATAGTTGTCCATAACCGGGGACACGGCTAAGATCTTAGTTTGTTGACTCTGCAGAGGTTGTGCACTTTCACCCTTTGTCTTCAATTAGCCCAAACATCCTATACACCCGGAGTGCATCATGGAAAGGAGAGAATTGAGACGAGATCTTTCAGAAGAAGAAGTCCAAACCCACCGGCAAGACCCGTTCCACCTATAATTTTGCTACATCTGCTTGTCAAGCCTGGGCTGAACCCTCACAACTTAATTGATCAAGACAGAGCCCATATTGTCAAAAGGCTGCACGGGAAGCTACTAGATTTAGAGGGACATAGTAATCTCTTAGTTCCTGGGTGGCCATCCTCAAGTGACAACCTCAAGTGAAATAACCCTTAAACAAGGGCCCTGAGGCAACACTCAACATAACCCAGTCTTACCACTTCCACCCAGGTGGTTCATTCTTTAGTTATACTTAAAATTTTTCCTCAACATCTAGTAAAACAATTTGTAATATTGCATAGCATCCACTAAGTTCTAAGGCTATCAAAATAACAAGGGTAAAAGAGATGGCTACACACTACTAGGATAATAGCATAGCATAATATAACTTAGTAAAATTTCCTATCATGCATGCTACTCAAAATCAACTAATGCATATAGAAAATAATGGTTAGTTGATGGTGTGTTACTTGCCTTGTTGAAGTTGGTGAAGATATCACATTCTTCACAAAAGATCGTTGCTCTCCGTACAATCTAAGCATTGACAACACAAAACCAAATAAACAAGCATCCTAACAAACAAACATACAAGTGTAGAAAACATACATAGCAACTAACATATCAAAAGGGGCTTAACCAAGTTGGTTAGGACAAGGTCTAGGTTTGAGTTCAATACTTGTTAAGGAAAATTCCAAGGGTTTACTTGGGATGGAATAGGTTGAGTTATGTATAAAACAAACTTTATTATAACCATACTTGTCGAGGAAGTTCCAAGAGTTCACTAAGAATAAACATATTACTTCTTCAACTAAAGTAGTACATGCAAACACTTGGTCATATTCACCTTCAAAAATATTTGAGTGACTATGTTAGTATTTTCCATTGTGGTTAGGGTAGGTCTACTAACTTCATCATTCAAGGGAAAATATTACTAAGTCTTGGGTTTTCCATTTGGGTCAATGGCTGGACATAAACAACTTGTTATTCTTCAACTTGTATGGATTTGCTTCTAGTCCTCATGTGATTGCCTTCTTGAAGATCATCATCATGCCATCTAAGTTGTTTCCTTCCTTGGTGTGGTGCTTCTCTTGGTCTTGATAAATTCTTCTGGGCTTTCACTTCACTAATTGGTTTGGGTATGGGATGGGCACAAAATACCACTAAGTCAAGAGAAAGAAAATAGGAAGAAAGAGAGGGAGATGCTTTTCTGAATTTCTTCACACTTGTATTTCCTTGAGTTTCTTCTAGGTGTGGAGTCCAAGTATTTTCTTCAACTTCTTCATTGATCTTCCTTGTAGCTCTTCATGTTGCCACCAAGTTGATATTGAAGTTTCATTCTTGTGCTTGAGTCTTGATCTCCATTTTGCTGACTTGGTGAATTCTTGAAGCAAGAATTGGGGAGTGGAGAAGTAGATAGAAAACTAAATTTCACTACTTGGTACTATATGTGATTGACACATTCTAAGGACATGGCTTGACTCCAAATGGACATAACATCAAATAATAATAGTTGAAAACAATTCCTAAGTCATGGTGAAAATGGATGTATCACTATGTTGGGTTTTTGGTCAAATAATCATGGCCATGGTCCAAGGGTGTCCAAAATGGTTGGGAAAGGATGTCTCTGGTTCAAGGCTACCAAAAGGATCAACTTTGCCTAAGAAAACATTTTCTAATTATTTATAGAAATAATTCTATTGTCAAAATACTCAAATAGACAACTTAATTTTAAATTCAATTTTAATTTGTTCAAATATTATTTTGGGACAGAGGATATGAAAGTACACATTCTAAGGTTTCCAAATATATTTTATTTGCAATTTTTGGATTTGTAGAATTTGAATTATGCCAAATTTCATCAAACAAGCATATTTGAATTTGAACAAATTTAAGTTTGTCAAATTTGAATTTGGACAGTGCCAAAAGATTCTAAATGTCAAGGGCTTTTCAAAAAGTCCAAGATTGCTAAATTTGGCTAAGTGGTTTAAAAGATATGATGATTTGAAGTTGTAGGGGCTTTTCTGCAAATCTGCCATTTAATTTTATTCCGGGAGAAAATCGAATTTTCCTGCGGATAAGGTTGCGCTGACGTGGCCGTTTCCTATTGGCTGATACCGGTTCGATTAAATGATTTAAACAGGGCCCCTAGATCTAGATCTAACGGCCAGAAATAAAAGGGAGAGAGAGAAGGGGTTCTCACCGGACCTAGGTCGCCGGAAATGGTGGCCGCGGTGGTGCTGCTCACCGGAAAACGACGATGCGGCGCTCCGGTTGTGCTCGAGCTTGATGGAGACCACGGGGAGATGCAGAGCGACACGGCGGAGGTGATGGTGGCCACGGGGAGGCTCCTGGGGCTCCGCAACCACGGCGGCGAGGTGGTCCCGAGGCGGTGTACTCCGGCGAGCACGACGCGGCGAAAAAATCTGCACGAAAGACCCACCTAAGTGGTCACAGAGGTGCACGGGAAAGAGAGAAAGAGAGGGGGCCAAACGAGGGCGGCAGTGTCCTCCTGGACTTGCCGGAATCGCGCGAGGACGGTGGCGGCTACGAAGAACTCCGGCGAACAAATTTGGCCGAGAGGGGGCACGATTCCACTGGGTTCCAGAGGGCAGATGGAGAGGAGGGGCAGGGGATTTAAGGGGGGCACTGGGGAGCAATCAATCGTGGCTAAAACGGCCGAATTTAAGTGCGGATTAAAACTCCCATTTCGGGAAGAAACGGAAGAGGGAGGTTGATGACGATGATGACGTCATCAATTTTTTTTTCTTTTATTCCTGTTTAATTAAAACCTTAATAACTTTTGTTTTAAATATCCAATTGACATGAAACAAATTTCTAAATTCATAATATTTGAAATACTTTCTAACAATACCATTTTTGAACACTTTTGAACATATTACATTTTTGAATTATGAAATTTGAATAATTCATTAAAAGTGACTTAATAGCATTTTTAATAGAAAATCAAATTTAATTTTGAGAAAGGGTTTTATAAAAATAAAGAGACATTATATAAGTCAAATATCATTTTTGAAAATCATTTACACTTGTTTTGCTATTTTGTATTTTGAAATAAAAATGATTTCACTAATAGCATATTAATGCTATTTTAAAAATATCAATTATATAAATGAAAATTATTGGTTGAATAAAATATCAGAGATATTAATGTGATAAAAATAACATTTTACAAAATCATATTTAATGGTTTTCATATTTTATGATTTTAATATATGAAGAAACAATGATAGTCACTTAATAGAAAACATTAATTTTTATATCATTAAAACAATTTTTAGAAATATTTTTCTATGGTTCAACTATTGTTTTCTAAGACCATTTTAGGAACTTTCACATTGTATATATTCTACATATTAGTGAAACCACAATTAGTATCCTTTTGTTATATTCCAAACAAAGAGAATTTTTTAATAAATTTGGAAAATGGGGTTTAGTAAAAGCAGAAAGGTTTTCCCAAATGAAAACATTGTTTTCTCAAAGTATATTACTTGTTTTCATAAACAATTTATTTCTATAGCACTATATTATTTTGTTGATTGACATAACACTTGGAAAACAAGGATCCAACTTATATCTATTTTGGGGTTATCAATAATAGTGAAACCCTTTTTAGAGACAAGAAGAAAATATTAGAGATAACAATTCTCTAGTTTTTATATATCAAAAATATTTTCAAGATCATAATTGGGTTGAAAACATGTTTGGTGTAAGGGTTTGCTTAATAAGAAATATTTTCTTTATGTAGAAGTATTTATTTTTAAATGACTTTAGGGTTTATGGAATAGAGGTATACTGGATTTTCATTTCCAAAACATTAGAACATGTATTGTTTTCTTTTGTTTCTTCCATCTCATTTGGTTTTTGGTGACTTGCATAACATGAAAACAAAAAGTTTCAAATTTTTGTGATTTTTGAGTTTTCCAAAAATCAGGGATGTTACAGACTACCACCCTTAAAAGAAATCTCGTCCCGAGATTTGGGAAGGTTAGAAAGAAAGATTTGGGTAATTGGATTCCAAAACAACTGGGGGGGCTACCACCCTTAAAAGAAACTTTTGTGGGTAGTCTATTTTCATTAGATTGGAGTGTAGATTGATTCTAAATTAGCTTGAGTAGATCTTTCCTCTGTGGTAGAGGTGTAGACCAACATAGGTCTGTTGAACTACCTTTGACACTGAGGGGTCACTCTTTGGGTCAATCAAAAGATCAAGTTGAGAGGATTTCACAACATCATCTCATTATAATGGGAACACATTTCTCAGACATTCATTGTGGTTTATTACACTGGAAGAACTCCTAGGGAAAATAAATTTATTTTCAACATGAAACTTTGCCTAAGATTCCTTCTTTCAGAAAGTCATGTTTCCTTCCTTCTCCCTTTGAGGACATCCATTTGCATAGTGTCCTTTATCTCTGCATTTGAAGCAAGTCACTTGGCTGATGTCTCTATAGACAGGATTGGGGTTCTTCTGAAGTTTCTTCTTCTTCCTTGGTGGAGTTAAATTGGCCATCATATCTTCATACTGCTGCCCAGTATACTCAACTATGTTGGTTGAAGGCCTGGGTTTCTTGTTGGGACAATTTCTAGATAAATGTCCATCTTTAACAATAGCAATTCTTGGTGGAGTGTTTGGATGAATATGGATGTGGTGTAGTCTTGGCTCCAGTATCTATCTTGACATGGTCCATCTGAAAAGTATCCAGCTTATGTTTTCCCTTCACATCTGGTTTTCCTAAGTTCTCTTGGATTTCACTAAGCATTTCCATTTTGGCTTGTTGTGCAACTTGTTGTACCATGGGGTAAAGTGGACATTGTGTTGGAACATGTGTTGTCCCTTCACACAGAAAACAAGTAACTTGAGTGAAGTATCCTTCAACTGAGTTGTTTGCATCACCATGGGGCCACTCATCAGGACAATCTTTGGAATAGTGTCCTATCTCTCCACAAGATTTGCAGGCTTTGGGTGTTGAAAACATTTCTTCTTCTATCTCATGGTTATCTCTAGTTATCCAAGGCTGATTGTCTTTACTATTGGCCAAGTTTTGGGACATCATCTTCACTATCTGTGATTGAGTGTCCAACACTTGTTGCATTCCTTGGGTTAACTCCATATTGGGGTGGCTTGCTTGGTTCTGGATCATCAGTTGTATCAGCTGAGTTTGAGCTTCTAGTAACATCTGCATTGCTATTGAGTTCTCCGGGTTGTTGGAAATCTGGCTAGACATCTGTTTTGAGGTTTTCGGGAAGATGAGTAGAGGTTAAAAAGGATCTAAGAAGGTTCCTATCCAAACACAGCAGATCAAGGAAACTCATCTTACAAACAACACATAACAAACATATAGCAACACATTCATCACACCAAACAACATAGTTTTAGGAAAACATCTAGTATTGTCATACCACACTCATTAGTATGATCAATACTCTAATCGTGTTTCGTGTCTCACAATCTCATGGTGGTCTCATCTATATCTTCTTGAGCTTTTCTTCATATTCTTCTCTCCATGTCTTGAGGTGTTCTTGATTGTTGGGAAGTCTATGTTTTTCTTCAAATTCTTCAAAATCTTGAGTGTAGGTCTTCATGTGGTGGAAATACTTCTTGCACTTCTTGGTATGATCATCAACATTCTTGTCTTGATGGTATTGAAGAGGTAGGTCATCTAGAAAATTTTGAAGGTGAATAATAGATGAGATGATATGAGAAGAATTAAGATGGTTGTTTTGTTTCTAGAAATTTTGAACATAGGAAAATTTTCTATCCTAGGGTCTTCTCCAAACTTAGGGTCTCGAATTCTACAGGAAACACAATGCTCTGATACCATTTTGTAGCGTTCCCACATTTAAATAATGTAAGGACACCTGTGTTATTGTGCTAGTCCCTGGATCAATTGCTAGCACCACAGTACAAAATGAAATATCATGCAAATGCATCAAATTCTATTATATCGCATGATCCAGTCTTTACAAAATAGTATTACAACTTGCATAGTCTTAGAAGACTAGCAGAAAACTAAGATATACAGCGGAAAACATAGTACAACATTGAGCCCATCTTCTTCATGTGCCACAGGCAAAACATGTTGGCGATAGTCTCGAGATCCTAAACGAAATCCTCACTCGTCTTCAGAAACATCTGCAATATGGAATATGCAGCCACAAGGGAGTCAATACAATTTAATGTATTGGCAAGTAACACTATGGTGGATATAAATGGAAAGACTAATACTACATGCTTATTTGGCTGAGTGGAGTTTTGGCTAAGTTTTGCATAAAGCCAGTTTTCTCCTATCACTTTTGTAAAACCAACTTTTCTTTTCAAAAGGGTGGCAACATTGGATTAAGATCCAAGCACCACAATACTGTTCTCTTGGTCAAAATTTTACTTATTGAAATTGATGATGAGATTCTTCCATCAATCCTTGTCCAGCTGCTCATAGTTGTCCATAACCGGGGACACGGCTAAGATCTTAGTTTGTTGACTCTGCAGAGGTTGTGCACTTTCACCCTTTGTCTTCAATTAGCCCAAACATCCTATACACCCGGAGTGCATCATGGAAAGGAGAGAATTGAGACGAGATCTTTCAGAAGAAGAAGTCCAAACCCACCGGCAAGACCCGTTCCACCTATAATTTTGCTACATCTGCTTGTCAAGCCTGGGCTGAACCCTCACAACTTAATTGATCAAGACAGAGCCCATATTGTCAAAAGGCTGCACGGGAAGCTACTAGATTTAGAGGGACATAGTAATCTCTTAGTTCCTGGGTGGCCATCCTCAAGTGACAACCTCAAGTGAAATAACCCTTAAACAAGGGCCCTGAGGCAACACTCAACATAACCCAGTCTTACCACTTCCACCCAGGTGGTTCATTCTTTAGTTATACTTAAAAAATTTCCTCAACATCTAGTAAAACAATTTGTAATATTGCATAGCATCCACTAAGTTCTAAGGCTATCAAAATAACAAGGGTAAAAGAGATGGCTACACACTACTAGGATAATAGCATAGCATAATATAACTTAGTAAAATTTCCTATCATGCATGCTACTCAAAATCAACTAATGCATATAGAAAATAATGGTTAGTTGATGGTGTGTTACTTGCCTTGTTGAAGTTGGTGAAGATATCACATTCTTCACAAAATATCGTTGCTCTCCGTACAATCTAAGCATTGACAACACAAAACCAAATAAACAAGCATCCTAACAAACAAACATACAAGTGTAGAAAACATACATAGCAACTAACATATCAAAAGGGGCTTAACCAAGTTGGTTAGGACAAGGTCTAGGTTTGAGTTCAATACTTGTTAAGGAAAATTCCAAGGGTTTACTTGGGATGGAATAGGTTGAGTTATGTATAAAACTAACTTTATTATAACCATACTTGTCGAGGAAGTTCCAAGAGTTCACTAAGAATAAACATATTACTTCTTCAACTAAAGTAGTACATGCAAACACTTGGTCATATTCACCTTCAAAAATATTTGAGTGACTATGTTAGTATTTTCCATTGTGGTTAGGGTAGGTCTACTAACTTCATCATTCAAGGGAAAATATTACTAAGTCTTGGGTTTTCCATTTGGGTCAATGGCTGGACATAAACAACTTGTTATTCTTCAACTTGTATGGATTTGCTTCTAGTCCTCATGTGATTGCCTTCTTGAAGATCATCATCATGCCATCTAAGTTGTTTCCTTCCTTGGTGTGGTGCTTCTCTTGGTCTTGATAAATTCTTCTGGGCTTTCACTTCACTAATTGGTTTGGGTATGGGATGGGCACAAAATACCACTAAGTCAAGAGAAAGAAAATAGGAAGAAAGAGAGGGAGATGCTTTTCTGAATTTCTTCACACTTGTATTTCCTTGAGTTTCTTCTAGGTGTGGAGTCCAAGTATTTTCTTCAACTTCTTCATTGATCTTCCTTGTAGCTCTTCATGTTGCCACCAAGTTGATATTGAAGTTTCATTCTTGTGCTTGAGTCTTGATCTCCATTTTGCTGACTTGGTGAATTCTTGAAGCAAGAATTGGGGAGTGGAGAAGTAGATAGAAAACTAAATTTCACTACTTGGTACTATATGTGATTGACACATTCTAAGGACATGGCTTGACTCCAAATGGACATAACATCAAATAATAATAGTTGAAAACAATTCCTAAGTCATGGTGAAAATGGATGTATCACTATGTTGGGTTTTTGGTCAAATAATCATGGCCATGGTCCAAGGGTGTCCAAAATGGTTGGGAAAGGATGTCTCTGGTTCAAGGCTACCAAAAGGATCAACTTTGCCTAAGAAAACATTTTCTAATTATTTATAGAAATAATTCTATTGTCAAAATACTCAAATAGACAACTTAATTTTAAATTCAATTTTAATTTGTTCAAATATTATTTTGGGACAGAGGATATGAAAGTACACATTCTAAGGTTTCCAAATATATTTTATTTGCAATTTTTGGATTTGTAGAATTTGAATTATGCCAAATTTCATCAAACAAGCATATTTGAATTTGAACAAATTTAAGTTTGTCAAATTTGAATTTGGACAGTGCCAAAAGATTCTAAATGTCAAGGGCTTTTCAAAAAGTCCAAGATTGCTAAATTTGGCTAAGTGGTTTAAAAGATATGATGATTTGAAGTTGTAGGGGCTTTTGTGCAAATCTGCCATTTAATTTTATTCCGGGAGAAAATCGAATTTTTCTGCGGATAAGGTTGCGCTGACGTGGCCGTTTCCTATTGGCTGATACCGGTTCGATTAAATGATTTAAATAGGGCCCCTAGATCTAGATCTAACGGCCAGAAATAAAAGGGAGAGAGAGAAGGGGTTCTCACCGGACCTAGGTCGCCGGAAATGGTGGCCGCGGTGGTGCTGCTCACCGGAAAACGACGATGCGGCGCTCCGGTTGTGCTCGAGCTCGATGGAGACCACGGGGAGATGCAGAGCGACACGGCGGAGGTGATGGTGGCCACGGGGAGGCTCCTGGGGCTCCGCAACCACGGCGGCGAGGTGGTCCCGAGGCGGTGTACTCCGGCGAGCACGACGCGGCGAAAAAATCTGCACGAAAGACCCACCTAAGTGGTCACAAAGGTGCACGGGAAAGAGAGAAAGAGAGGGGGCCAAACGAGGGCGGCAGTGGCCTCCTGGACTTGCCGGAATCGCGCGAGGACGGTGGCGGCTACGAAGAACTCCGGCGAGCAAATTTGGCCGAGAGGGGGCACGATTCCACTGGGTTCCAGAGGGCAAATGGAGAGGAGGGGCAGGGGATTTAAGGGGGGAACTGGGGAGCAATCAATCGTGGCTGAAACGGCCGAATTTAAGTGCGGATTAAAACTCCCATTTCGGGAAGAAACGGAAGAGGGAGGTTGATGACGATGATGACGTCAGGATGACGTCATCAATTTTTTTTTTCTTTTATTCCTGTTTAATTAAAACCTTAATAACTTTTGTTTTAAATATCCAATTGACATGAAACAAATTTCTAAATTCATAATATTTGAAATACTTTCTAACAATACCATTTTTGAACACTTTTGAACATATTACATTTTTGAATTATGAAATTTGAATAATTCATTAAAAGTGACTTAATAGCATTTTTAATAGAAAATCAAATTTAATTTTGAGAAAGGGTTTTATAAAAATAAAGAGACATTATATAAGTCAAATATCATTTTTGAAAATCATTTACACTTGTTTTGCTATTTTGTATTTTGAAATAAAAATGATTTCACTAATAGCATATTAATGCTATTTTAAAAATATCAATTATATAAATGAAAATTATTGGTTGAATAAAATATCAGAGATATTAATGTGATAAAAATAACATTTTACAAAATCATATTTAATGGTTTTCATATTTTATGATTTTAATATATGAAGAAACAATGATAGTCACTTAATAGAAAACATTAATTTTTATATCATTAAAACAATTTTTAGAAATATTTTTCTATGGTTCAACTATTGTTTTCTAAGACCATTTTAGGAACTTTCACATTGTATATATTCTACATATTAGTGAAACCACAATTAGTATCCTTTTGTTATATTCCAAACAAAGAGAATTTTTTAATAAATTTGGAAAATGGGGTTTAGTAAAAGCAGAAAGGTTTTCCCAAATGAAAACATTGTTTTCTCAAAGTATATTACTTGTTTTCATAAACAATTTATTTCTATAGCACTATATTATTTTGTTGATTGACATAACACTTGGAAAACAAGGATCCAACTTATATCAATTTTGGGGTTATCAATAATAGTGAAACCATTTTTAGAGACAAGAAGAAAATATTAGAGATAACAATTCTCTAGTTTTTATATATCAAAAATATTTTCAAGATCATAATTGGGTTGAAAACATGTTTGGTGTAAGGGTTTGCTTAATAAGAAATATTTTCTTTATGTATAAGTATTTATTTTTAAATGACTTTAGGGTTTATGGAATAGAGGTATACTGGATTTTCATTTCCAAAACATTAGAACATGTATTGTTTTCTTTTGTTTCTTCCATCTCATTTGGTTTTTGGTGACTTGCATAACATGAAAACAAAAAGTTTCAAATTTTTGTGATTTTTGAGTTTTCCAAAAATCAGGGATGTTACATTTGTTGAAATAGACTCTCACCACCATGATGGAGACATCGTCGCAATATTTTTTCTCCACCAAACTAACTTTGTTGAGATAGTTAATTCACGCCACGAAACTATGTTCGTTGCAATAGAGAATGCCCATACTTCTCGCCACGAAACTAAAATTTGTAGGAATAGAAAGGCGCAACGAATAGTTGAAATTGTCGCAGTTGTTTCTAGCTACTAAAATTTGGACGTTGCGAATAGTACATCTCGCCACGAAAATAAAATTTGTCGATATACAATGGCGCCACAAAAAGCTGAAATTGTCGCAGTTGTTTCTAGCAACTTAAAATGTGGATGTTGCGAATACTACATCTCGCCATGAAACTAAAATTTGTAGAAATTGAATGGCGCCACGAATAGTTGAAATTGTCGCGATTGTTTATGGCTACTAATATTAAGGCCGTTGCGATTACTATTTCAAAATCATCTTACCACGATTGATTGTGTGTGGCAAATCGTTGTTCTCACGCGTATACTGTTTGTTGCCATAGTTTTTTGCCACATACTTGGACGTGGCAAATAAACTCGACTTTTGCAACGAAAGAGCAGGCGCAACGGAACACTCGTAGTTGCCACATTGGTCACTCGCCACGTTTCGGTATTTGTTGCACTAGAGGTGTACCAACGAAACCGTACATTGCGTTAGGTGCGGGACGCAACGGAAAAGTGCGTTGCAATTGGCCCACTAAATGGTTGCAACTGGTTAATTTTGTAGCCACGAATCTAACTGCGTGGAGACAGGCTTCTACCACGGCGGTTTTTGCAACGCCTCCCAACGAAACCGATTTCGATGCAACACAAACCTATTGCGACGATAGGACACTTGTTACAACGACTATTTTCGTTGCAATAGACCGCTTTCCTTGTAGTGAAAGTCGGCGATGATGGAAGCAATATCAATCTCGTCCACATGAATGATTCCTCATCAATACTAGCAGAGCTACCCATGAGTTGTGTAGTCAGCTGACTACACAATATTTTGGTTTATACATGGAGAAGTCAGCTAATTTTTTTAAGTGATACATCTTGATGTGGGGGTACCCGAGAGACCCTCCCTTAGGAGGGTACCCGGTGCGGCCCATTAAGGGGTATTGCGGGACTCCTACACGAAAGCTCATGAAAGATCGACCCGCGACAGAAGGAAAGACTTTGCCAGCAAGAATACAAAAGTTTAGCAACCGACTTAGAGCGAAGTCCGTATTATGTACGATCTCTGAGACCCCGACTACCTATATAAAGAACAGGAGGAGGTCACAAATGGGACATACAACCCTAGATTCAGAGCTACGCCAGATCCAATATGCAAATAGCACCCTGTAATCGACACCTTTCGTCACCCTATAGAAATAAACACCGGTGGGCAGTAAGCCGTCAAGTCGAGTAGTCCACCAGCGCATTTTTCTTCTTACGAAACCTCAGGTACTTCACCATGGGGATTGTTGAGGTCACCCCCTCGATATTGGCGCCGTCTGTGGGAATCCTGGGCGCTGGATTTGCGGCTCATTCTACTCCATCTTCGAGGAACCACGACTCGATGATCTGGGCCGACCCGATGCGTTTCGGGTCGATCGACTTCACCAAGAACTCGTCAGCATTACGTCCGGCATTTGACTGCCTCGACAGGGGAATCGATCTGAAGATCGGTGACATAAACTTCCGTGCGGGACATGCAGGGGTGATACGCCTAGAAGATTCTGTCCGAATTCATCGGGAAAACATAGTCGTACCGGAACTCTCTCTGCCCCTAGAGGGAGCAAGTTCTTAGTACTTTTACCCGGCCAACCCTCACGTGCATTTCGTCGCTATGGCAATAAGCACCCACTCGCCATCCTCGGAAAGAAAACGCGACAATAAAGTAATGGACGCGCCCAAGGCAGCCCTCACAACTGACGCAGAAGCAACCGAGGGAGAAGAAGACGGGGGGGGGGGAGAGAATCAGACGAGGACCCGATGAAATCCACTCCCCCTCAGAATGAGGACCCGGAGAACAGTGATGGTGGACATGGAGAACTACCCCCACCCGCCAGCTCTGGGACCGCGACTAAAAGCAGAAAAGGCAAGGCCGAATTCCCAAAGTCTATGTATCAAAAGAAACAATGGAGCTGGTCACCTCTCTGGTTGAGCAGGGTCTTCCTCTCCAGTAGATGTTACCGCTGAAGAACGGACGGCCTACAAGTGGAAACTAGCCCAGCACAGGAAAAAGCTGAGCAAGATGTATAAGGATTTAGACGACACCGGTCTCCTAGAGATACGTTTGACTGAAGCCTCGGGTAGTGGGTTGTAGAAACCACCTGCCCCTAAATGGCGATTGCGAACAGATGATATGACAATAGACTACATGAAAGGCACCCAAAAGGTGTTGGCCCTTGATAAGGACCCGAAGGAATCTCACCCGACGGAGAAACTAACACCGAGAACGCCTCAGGAAAGGCTTATGCAGGTCCAAACGTACCTAATGTCCATCAAACCAACTCCGGGTGACCCGCGAAGAGAAGTACACGATGAGATGGTACATGGGCTCAGTATGGCAAGCGCGGAGATAGGGAATAAACCCGCCCACGAGTACCATCACCCGCAAAACCAATGAAGGAGAAAACCAAACCGACTCGGGTGGCACGCCAACGAGACGGCCTAGAGGATTTGCGGAACCGTATCATACAGAACAAAGTGGACAAGTCACGAAGGGAAAGAGCAGCAGAGCTGCCACCACCGGGAACAACCAGAACCCGAGAAGAGAAGCCGAGATATGACTCGACTGACTCGGACGACGAGGAGGTCTGTGGACCTCCCTGTTTCACTCGAGAAATTCGCCAGGCCAGGAAGCCGAGGCGATTCGAATTAACAGCCGAAACACCCAAATACGATGGCGACTAGGAACCCGAGGCATGGCTAGATGACTACCTCACGGTTGTAAGGTTCTAGAAAGGGAACATGGTAACAACAATTCAATACATACAACTACATCTAGTAGATGTGGCAAGAAATTGGCTGAAGAGTCCGCCTAAAAATAAGTACAACTGTTAGGAAGAATTTGAGTATGATTTCATCCAAAACTTCAGGTCCACCTGTAAACGATCAATAACAGTTGTGTCGTTAAAGGCTTGTAGGTAAAGATCGGATGAGAACATTCGCGGGACTGATGGAGTGTGGACACATGCTCGTTGGGAAACCCCAAGCGCAAGGTGTGAAGAGTGCAGCAGCAAGTTTTCCCTCAGAAAAGAAACAAAGGTTGAATCGACTAGTAGGAGGACAAACAATCTCTGAAGGTTGATGCAGCTGAGATGGCACGGCGCACTACCGGTTCAGCAACAACGTGGAACCTACACAACACAATCAAATCACTTTGTCCCAATGAAGTAGTGAGGTTGTCAATCTCACCGGTTTTGCTGAACACAAAGAGGTTAAACATATGGTGTGGAAAAAAAGAGAACAATATGAAAATAGTAGCAACAGTGTGAGAACAGTAATCGCAGTGGTTGTATTATCAGTATGAGAAAATGGACCAAGGTCCACAGTTCACTAGTGGCGTATCTCCGTGAAAAATAAATAACATGTGTGGTGAACAAATTACAACTGGGAAATTGACAAAAATGAAGGCTGCACCGTAGTGCATATGCAAGGCATAAAGATTACTATGTGATTCATGCGGGCATTACAACAAAATACATAGACCTTCATCCAACTGCATTTATGTCTAATAATCCACCCTCTGAATATCATCTGAACAAACGTTGGGTATTAAGTTGCTAGAAACAGATTCTCGCAGTAAGCAAAGTGTGTAATGTAAACAATGTAAACTAGGTAAACACCGTTGTTTTCTCCCTAATGGCAACAACACATCCTCCACCCGTCACGTTTTTGTCACTCGAGCACAGATGTAAAGGAGGCATGAACCCACTATTGAGCATAAATACTCCCTCTTGGAGTTACTAGCATCTACTTGGCCAGAGAATCTACTAATAACGGAGAGAATGCAAGATCATAAATAACATAAGCATGAAGATAACATGATAGATTGATAATCAGAAGACATAGCATTCAACATTCATCAGATCCCAGCAAACACAACATGTAGCATTACATAAAGGTGATCTCGATCATGTAGGGCAGCTCATGAGATCTAAACATGAGGTACAAAGTGGATAGAACAACCATCTAGCTACTTCTATGGACCCATAGTCCAGGGATGAACTACTCACGCATCACTTTGGAGGAGGGCATGGTGGTGTAGACCCCTCCGGCGATGAATTCCCCTCCCGACAGGGTGCCGGGGAGAGCTCCAGAACCCTCCCGATCTCTGGATGACGATGACGACGGCCTCGGGTGTTTTTCGGGACGAAGTGGGATCTCTTTAGGTTTTACGCCTCGGGGGGTATAAATAGGCGAAAGGCAAAGGCGGTGGAGGCCTAGGGGCCCCACACCACCCCATGGCGCGGCCAGGGGCGCCGCCCTATGTTGTGGGCCTCCTATGGCCCCCCTTCGGGTCTCTTTGGGACTCCGTGGAACCTTCGGGAATAATAGGACCTCCGGACCTCGAATTTTCCAATTCCGAGAATATTTACAAAAAAAAAATCTGAAACTAAAAACAGCAGAAAATAGGGAACTGGCTCTGTGGCATCCTGTCAATAGGTTAGTCCGGAAAATCGATAAAAATGACATAAAGTGTATAGCAAACATGTGGGAAAAAACATGGAACATCAGAAATTAAGGATACGTTTATGACGTATCAACATCCCTAAGCTTAGTTCCTACTCGTCCTCGAGTAGGTAAACGATAAAAACACATAATTTCTGAGGTGACATGCTACCAACATAAATTTGATCATCAATAATGTAAAAGCATAAGTAAGCTGAGATCATAGAACTTAAACACAGGCATGATAGATAGAATTGAAATAATAAAGCATAGCAATCACCTTGCATCATGAGAAGTAACACAAATAAAAGATCATGAATAACGATGCAACAAAAGATATACGTTTGTTTCAAGTATAGAGAAAACATGGCAAAGTGATATTTCGCTAGTCCTTAAGTGTGGGGCAAAACATAAAGGCCAGGACACCTTCAAAGTTCATGAGGAAGACTAGAACAAATAATTAGAGTACAAGCAATAACACATCATGAATCAATTAATAATGTTTATGGGAAAAATGCACACAAAACTCAGAATGACAACTATGCTCTCTCAACTATGAATAAAGTTAGAAGATGGAGACTCAACATAAAAGTAAAAGAAAGGCCCTTCGCAGAGGGAAGCATGGATCACTCATGTCCTAGAGATTTTATTTTATTAAACAGAGGTATAAAAGCTTGACACTCCTCCCATCCATCTTACACAAACCATGGCTAACCGAATCCTCGGGTGCCTGCCAACAATCACATACCGTGGAGGAGTGTCTATATTTTAAGAGAGGTGTATGCTTATGTCAACGAATGGTAAACAGAAAATACAGTACGTCACAAGCCAACTAGACTTCACAAGAGCGACTCCCATAAAAGGACGCATCTGGGTAGAAGGTCATCCCTCTTTCTCTTTTGTTTACATAATTATGCTTTGACTGATAAATCAGGGCAAAATTAGTGAAGAGAATTTGTTGTTATTAATTTGGGGCTGGGCACCCCGCTGCCAGCTCTTCTATCATTGGATAAGCGGATGAAGCCACTAGTCCAGGGTGTGAAAGTCCAATCAACAAGTGAGATAAAGATTCTCTATTTACGTCATCGTGAGCTAAAACAGGAGTACAAAACAGCAGTAATTTTGAAAGTTTCAAAGGTAACACATGATAAATTTACTTTGGAGTGGCGGTTAAATACCACATGTAGGTAGGTATGGTGTACACAATGGGAAAACTTGGTTTTGGGGAGTTGGATGCACGATTAGAGCTCATACTTAGTACAGGTGGAGGCTAGCAAAAGACTGGGAGCGACAAATCAAGAGAGCATAAGAGCCATAATCATGCATAGCGACATAAACATCATTAATCAAAGTATGAGTAGTACCACAAGTTCAAAAACTAAATGATCATGGACGCTATAAGTTACTGGTTCATAGTCATAAACATGGTGTGAGCATGCGCCAAGTCAACCAAATAAAACATTCAAAGGAGAACACCACAAATTTATGCTTCAATATGATAAGAACAACTCATGATTCAATTAAAATAACATCTAGCATGATATGAAAAAGTCTAGCCAGAGTCTATACAAGCTTCTACTTGCACCGTTATAAATTCTACTACAACCAGCTGTTTCTTTTCCCAACAAGCACCATAAAAAACATGCTTTAACAAAAACTCTCTAAATTCTAAAGCAAGAAAACATGAGCGTAAACACATAACACTACTAAAACTAACAGCTCTGAACAAGAGATTCAATAAAAACAAGAGCTAAACAGGAAATTTTGCAGGAGCTAGAAGAAAAACTAAGAATACTAGCATAGCAAGTATTCAAACGAAAAAGCGGAGCGTGTCTATCTCCCAAACAAGGAATGCTAGGGTACAACTATATTATTTAAGCAAGGAAAAAAAACAAAAAAAAAAACAAGCAGACCCTCCAAGTAAACTTCATATGATGTGACCGAATAAAAATATAGTTTCAATAGAAGTGACCTGATAGATTGTTGATGAAAAAGGGGATGCCTTGGGCATCCACAATCTTAGATGATTGAGTCTTCTAAAAATATGCTTGGATGAACCAAGGGGCATCCCCAAGCCTTGATCTTGCACTCTTCTTGATCATATATATCACCCTGTTCTCTTGACCCTTGAAAACTTCCTTCACACCACATACAAAGAGTAATTCACATTAGAGGGTTAGTGCAACAAAAAAAAATCCATGGGTTTTGTAAGGGAATAAGTGCTATTGATAATTTTGAACATTAGCTGAAGCCATTGATGTTTCGTGAAGCAAAGAAATCCACTTGACATTGCAAAAGAGCAGATGCAATAAAAATGGCGGAATCTGCCAAAACCAGAACAGTCTGTAAAGACAATTTTTTCCGAGGCAGTTACGTTGCTCAGATCGAAAAACTTAACGAACAAAAAAGTTGTGAAATTATCTTAGGAATAAGAACAAGAAATTTCAGGTCATTTTGATTTTTCTATGATTTTTACGATTTTTATGGTGGATAGCAGAAATCTGTTTCCTGCGCAGAAATCCGAAAACCAACTCAAACTCTCGTCGGAAACTTTACTTGGCATTACTATAACATGAAAAGAAAGATACAGAAGAGTTTCTACAGAAGTATGCAACCCCTTGACTCAAAGAAAACAGAGAAAAATAAAGCAAAAATAAAACCATGGGTTATCTCCCAAGAAGTGTTTTTCTTTAACGCCTTTTATCTAGGCTTAGAAAAGTGGAATCAACTATTTTCAAGTGAAGAAGATGCTCATATAAGAAATATGAATTAAGAAAAAGAGAGCATCAAAAAGAAAATATAAAACAAATTTAAGTCTAACCCACTTCCTATGCATAGGAATCTTGTAAAGAAATAAATCAAAGAAGCTCAAACTAGAGATCATGGGAAGGTAGAACAAGAGCAACTTCAAAACCTTCAACGAAAAGAGAGGTGTTTTAGTAACATGAAAATTCCTACAACCATATTTTCCTCTCTCATAATAATTTTCAGTAGCATCATGAACAAACTCAACAACATAATTATCACATAAAGCATGTTTGTCATGGTCTAAAATCACACAATTCATATCAAGCTCCAAAACAGTGGGATCAAAATTTAAAATCAGCACCTCTTTTTTCCCACTTTTAGAAATAACACAACAAGATGATTGATCACTCATAAAAGGTATAGGACACATTATAGAAATCATATTTTAAATATCATTGTAATTTATAACATCAAGTAACATAGGACCATCACCTAGAGCATTATCATATAAATTTTCTAAACAAACTTCCTCATTATCATGCATATCAATAGTTGGAAGAAATAGAGAATTATCATAGGACTTATCAAGGTAGCAAGGATTATCATAAATAATAGTATCAATATCATTCTCACAAGTTTCATTCATAGCAGTATCATGGTCACAAGTATAGCAAGTACCAACTTCATCAAAAGGGGATATTTCAAAAGAATCAATAGGATCATCACTTTCATCAAATAATGTATGAGTTAAAGAGTTAATCTCATTGGGAGGTAGACATGCGTAGATCCATTCTTTCTCCTCTTGATCATCACTCTCCTCCTCTTTTTCATCCAATGAGCTTCCAGATTCAGCAGTTTCTTCTTCCATAGGTTCCTGCAAGGCATTAGTCTCTCCCTTTGGGGGAGAGAATTGATTAAGATACTGAATTATATAGTAATTACAGTCCTTGTAATTATCAAAGCAATATTCAAGTATATCATAAATCTCATATTTTATAAGGTGCATGATCAATACTTTCAAGCAAATAGGAAATTTCGAATGCACCCTTCCAAGCAATAAATTCCTCAATTTGTTCCACATCATCAAAGTCATAATTTCCCTTAACATAAGAAGATGTGGTAACATTATCACTATACTCACATTGAAAAGGGAGGTGTTTATACCTCCTACAGCAACACGATTTATCAAAGAAATAAGTAACATTATAAGTAGAGCACAAGTTTTTAGCATAGTCATGCAATTTATTAATTTTCTCCCATAAGTGTATCCCTTTTTGTGACAAGCGGTATTCCTTATAATATTTTTGTTGTTCATCCGTGAACCCACCTTTCCAATAAGATCTAGTTTCAAAGGCATCAAACATTGATAGCAGGCATAATAAAGCAAGTAACAAGCAAAACAATAACAAAGTAAAAAGATTGGAAGTGAGAGACTCCCCTTGCATAAATTCTCTTCCTCCCCGGCAACGGCGCCAGAAAAGATTGATGGACTGTGGACACACGCTCGTTAGGAAACCCTAAGCGCAAGGTGTGAAGAGTGCAGCAGCATGTTATCCCTCAGAAAGGAAACCAAGGTTGAATCGACCAGTAGGAGGAAAAACAATCTCTGGAGGTTGATGCAGCTGAGGTGGCAGGGCGCACTACCGGTTCAGCAGCAACGTGGAACCTACACAACACAATAAAATCACTTTGTCCCAACGAAGCAGTGAGGTTGTGAATCTCATCGGTTTTGCTAAACACAAAGAGTTAAACGTATGGTATGTAAAACAATATGAGAACAATATGAAAATAGTAGCAGCAGTGTGAGAATAGTAATCACAGTGGTTGTATTATCAGTATGAGAAAATGGACCGGGGTCCACAATTCACTAGTGGTGTCTCTCCATGAAAGATAAATAACATGTGTGGTGACATTACAGCTGGGCAATTGACAGAAATGAAGGCTGCACCGTAGTGCATATGCAAGACATAAAGATTACTATGTGATTCATGCAGGCATTACAACAAAATACATAGACCGTCATACAACTGTATCTATGTCTAATAATCCACCCTTCGAATATCATCTGAACAAACGTTGGTTATTAAGTTGCTAGCAACAGATTATCACAGTAAGCAAAGTGTGTAATATAAACAATGTAAACTAGGTAAACACCATTGTTTTCTCCCTAATGGTAATAACACATCCTCCATCCGTCACGTTTCTGTCACTCGAGCACAGATGCAAAGGAGGCACGAACCCACTATCGAGCATAAATACTCACTCTTGGCGTTACTAGCATCTACTTGGACAGAGAATCTACCAATAATGGAGAGAATGCAAGATCATAAATAACATAAGCATGAAGATAACATGATAGATTGATAATCAGAAGACATAGCATTCAACATTCATCAGATCCCAGCAAACATAACATGTAGCATTACATAAAGATGATCTTGATCATGTAGGGCAGCTCACGAGATCTAAACATGAGGTACAAAGTGGAGAGAACAACCATCTAGCTACTGCTATGGACCTGTAGTCTAGGGATGAACTACTCACGCATCACTTTGGACGAGGGCATGGTGGTGTAGACCCCTCCGATGATGAATTCCCCTCCCGGCAGGGTGCCGGGGAGAGCTCCAGAACCCTCCCGAGCTCGGGATGACGATGATGGCGGCCTCGGGTGTTTTTCAGGATGAAGTGGGATATCTTTAGGGTTTACGCCTCGGGGGGTATAAATAGGAGAAAGGGAAAAGGCGGTGGAGGCCTGGGGGCCCCACACCACCCCATGGCGCGGCCACGGGGCGCGCCGCCCTATGTTGTGGGCCCATATGCCCCCCCTCCGGGTCTCTTCAGGACTCTGTGGAACCTTCGGGAATTCTAGGACCTCCGGACTTTGAATTTTCCAATTCCGAGAATATTTCTAGAATAACTTTTCTGAAAACTAAAAACAGCAGAAAACAAGGAACTGGCTCTGTGGCATCTTGTCAATAGGTTAGTCCGGAAAATCGATAAAAATGACATAAAGTGTATATAAAACATGTGGGAAACAACATGAAAACAACATGGAACATCAGATTTTAAGGATACGTTTATGACGTATCAGGTACATACAAAGGTGGACCGCGTTGAATAATAGCGCAGAAGAATTCTCGGACAAAGCAACAATCGACATCTTTAAAGAGGGACTCCGCCGAATGGATCTGAAAGAGTACATCGGCCGAATTTGTGTAAGAACAGTAAGCAAACTCATGGAAGTAGAAAACGGTTGGGGCAGAGGGCGAGGAGTCAGCACGAATAACCACCCACCCTCACTCGAGGAAGATCGCATGGAAACCTCCTACGCTCACAAGGTAAACCGAAGATACAATAATGACAAAAACAGAAGAGGGAAACACAAGAACATGGTATTTGATTAAATAGATCCTGAGTTAGTCGCAGCTGAGTTCCCAGGTAATCACATCAACGACTACCGCAGACATGGACGAGAGTAGCCGCGAGAACAAGGATGCGAGCATGGACAATAACAAAAGCGCGAGTGGCAGCCACGGAAGATCATAGCAGATGGACTACCACCCATGTCAATCGAGCAGCAACTCGAAGGGCCATGCCAAAATCACATGTATGATGATGACAATAGAAATCGTAGATCCAGTCACAAGCCAAAGGACTGCCGCAGATTCAACCTACTCATGGAGGTCTCTTTTAGAAAACAAAGAGAAGAACATCAGGAAGGATTCCCGGCTGTCCCAGGAGCACTAGCGATAGGTGCACCACCACCTTCCCCAAGGCCTACAGTCGCTCAGCCTCAGCAACAACCCGCGTCGCAAGGACCACCCAGAGCACAGCAAACAACATCAATCCAACAACAATACATGGTAGGTTACCTGGAAGACAGATACCCTGAGGTGAAAGGCAAGATATACATGATACAAAAAGGTGCTCCCTCCAAAAGAAGCCAAAAGTTAGTTACCAGACAGATGAATTTGGCAGAGCTATCACCTCCAGCAACGCCCGAGTTCCTAAATTGGTCAGATGAAAATATTACCCTTTCTAGATCTGATCACCCACCTCGAGTCCCATTTTCAGGAAAGGCAGCATTGGTACTCGAAGCGCGAATCAGAGGCTATGACTTAAAGAGAGTATTCATGGGCGGAGGAAGTGGAATCAACATCATTTACGCAGAAATGTTGAAGGAGATGAACATACCAATAAGCAATCTAAAACACTCGGAGAACTCGTTTCATGGAATCATACCAGGAAAAGCAGTCAAGCCTCTAGGTGCAATAGTACTCGAAGTAGTGTTCGGAGAACACGACAATTACATGAAGGAGAAACTCGACTTCGAAGTAGTCGACTGACCATCACAGTACAATGCGATACACGAAACTGCGGCATTTGTAAGATTCATGACGGTACCCCACTATGCGTACCTGATGACCAAAATGGAAGGACCTAGGAGGGGTGATCACAGTATGAGGAAACTACAAAAAATCATACAGTTGCGATATAGAATTCAACAAAATATCACAATCATTTGGAATGCAATAGGAACTTGCATAGCAGTCACAACTGACCACTCGATCCTTCCTTTGACAAAGAAAACGACAATCGAGATGGTGTTTGATGTGAAAAAGGACACAGTGGAATACCAGGTTCACCCGATTGATCCAGCAAAGACAGTACTTGTGTCCAAAACACTGCCTAGCGAATAGGTAAGCGCGCTCGTAAAATTCCTCCGTGAGAACTAGAAAATATTCGCATGGGCCCAGCGGACATGCCAGGAGTACCAAGGGAATGTGACGAGCACTCATTAGAAATCTACAAAGATGCAAAGCCGATCCAGCAGTCTACTCGCCGCTTCTTGGAGCCAAAGGAAAGAGCGATAGGAGAAGAAATAAATAGAGTGCTCGCAGCGAAATTCATCCGAGAGATCAAAATAGCAAAATGGCTCGCAAATCTAGTGCTGGTAGCCAAGAAGAACACTGAAATCTTTCGAATGTGCATAGACGACACGTCACTGAACAAACACCGTTCCAAATATTGGTTCCCACTCCCGCGCATCGACCAGATCATCGACTCGACCGTGGGATGTGAAAGGTTATCTTTCCTCGATGCATATTCAATCTACGATCAAATTTTCATGAAAATAACAACGTTCATTACCCCTCTCGGTGTATACTACTACACCACGATGCCTTTCGGGTTAAAGACGCTTGGACCGCATACCAACGCATGATGCGGAACTGCTTGAAAGCACAAATTGGCAGGAATTCTTAGGTGTATGTAGATGACATTGTAATCAAGTCGAACAAGGAAGAAACCCTTATCGACGACCTCCGAGAGACATTCACACCACTCAACAAGTATCAGGTCAAGCTGAACCCGAAGAAGTGCGTGTTTGGAGTACATCAAGGAGATTTACTCGGGTACCTTCTGTCCGCTAGAGGCATCGAGGCAAACCCAGTAAAAACCGAAGCTACTTTACCAATGAAGGAGCCAATAAACATCAAGGGAGTACAACAGCTTGCAGGAAGAATTGCAGCACTCGGGAGATTCATAGCAAAACTCGGAGAAAAAGAACTCCCCTTCTACAAGTTACTGAAAGAGTCTAACAAGTTCGAGTGGACGCCTGAAGCACAGGAAGCCTTCCATGCCCTCAAACGAACTTTGACGACTCCACCCATCTTGGTAGCTCCCCAGGAAAAGGAGCCGATGTAACTATACATCTCAGCAACCCGACAAGTGGTTAGTCCTGTGCTAGTATTCAAACGACGCTAGGAAGGGTCTATCTACAGAATACATCGGCCAGTATATTACCTCAGCGAAGTGCTATCAATGTCCAAGCAACGATACCCGTATTATCAGAAATTGGCGTACGTAGTGTACATGTCTGCAAAAAAGCTTAGGCATTATTTTCAGGAACACCCGATTACTACAATGCAACCGGGCGAGTGGCAAAATGGGGAATCGAGCTTGGACCACGAGATATAACATAAAAGATACGGAAGGCAATAAAATCACAGGTACTCTCTGACTTCCTATCAGCATGGCTCGAGTTGGAACAACCAAAATTACGAGATATGTTTAATAGCTGGACAATGTACTTGGATGGCTCGAATAGAGCATCTGGAGCAGGAGCAGGAGCAGAAGTAATACTCACATCCCCCCGAGGTGACATATTATTGTACGTCCTACGGATGAACGTAAAAAACGCATCAAACAATGAAACCGAGTACGAAGCGCTCATTCACGGGATGAAGATGACCAAAATTTGCGGTGTAACTCGACTCGTCATTTCTGGTGACTCGAAGCTCGGAATACAACAAACCATGAAGGAGTGTGACGCACCAACAGAAAACATGGAAGCATACAGATATCTGTACAACAAGCTTGAAGGTGAATTCGACGGATGCGAGTTGCCACACATTGGAAGAGGAAGCAATACCGAAGCAGACGCTCTAGAAAACATTGGGTCCATGTGCGCATCGATACTACCCGATGTCTTCTATGAATAAATTGATCAACCTTCAATAAAACAAAGGGTACCAGCTACAGAAATAGCTAAGCACTCGAAGGAAAATGATAAAAATTAGTCGGAAGAAGCAGAACCTGCACCTATGGATACAGATGAACAGGTTAACCAGGTGGAAACTACCTAGATGCGGCCATTCATAGACTACTTGACTCGCAATGAACTTCTAGCGGATCAAGTAGAAGCACGCCGGGTGATGCGTAGAGCCAAGGCATTCACGATTCATGACGGATTACTACGCAAGCGCAGTATATCGGATATATTACAGAGGTGCATCACCCCAGAGGAAGGCAAAGAGATACTCTTAGATATACACCATGGAACCTGTGGGCATCATGTGGACAGCAGAAATCTCGTTCTCAAAGATTTTCAAGCCGGGTTCTATTGGTCAACAACAGAATATGACGCCAAGGAAATAGTACGACGCTGTGAGGCGTGCCAGATGTTTGCAAATCGCCCACACTTACCAGACACAAAACTACATATGATACCACTCGCATGGCCCTTCGCACAATGGGGACTCCACATGGTAGGACCGCTCAGTCGACCATCGAAAGGAGGATACACTCAACTGCTCGTAGCAGTCGATAAATTTACCAAGTGGACTTAAGTCATGCCAATAACGTCCCAAGACACAAAATCAGCAGTAAAATTCATCAGGTCCATAGTACACAGGTTCGGAGTACCTCACGGCATCATCACAGATAACGGGAGAAATTTTACAGCAGATGAGTTCCAGGATTGCTGCAAAGAGACTACTCACACCCCTTAAACAGGCAGCCGGAGCATGGTCAGAGGAGCTATCTTCAGTACTTTGGAGCCTGCGAACAACACCAAGCATACCAACATAATATACCGCATTCTTTATGGTATATGGAGCCGATGCAGTGTTACTAGCAGAAGTACGACACAATGCGCCTCGAGTCACTTCCTACACAGAAGAGGATTCAAACCAAGCACTCGAGGACGCACTCGACCTGGCAGACGAGGCTCGGGACAAAGCACTCGTGCGCACGGACGTATACCAGCGAGTCATGTGCAACTATCATGCCCGTTGAGTGCGCAAGAGAACATTCAACATGGGCGATCTGGTGTTACGATTGAAACAAGGAAGCCACGGTAAGCTAACATCACCATGGGAAGAGCCCTTTGTGGATGGAGAAGTATTCGAAAATGGCGCATATAAGCTCAAGGACAAGAAGACGGAAAAATTCTATAAGAATCCATGGAAGTCTCGCAGCTATGTCTTTGTTATGCTTAGTTTATAATTCCGTACAATTAAGAATAAGGCTTTTCTAGCCATTTATGTATTCCAATCAAACAAATCAATTTTCTTTTGTC
Source organism: Alopecurus myosuroides (assembly GCA_028641055.1). Lineage (NCBI taxonomy): Eukaryota > Viridiplantae > Streptophyta > Magnoliopsida > Poales > Poaceae > Alopecurus > Alopecurus myosuroides. Next base: position 274,119,209 of record CM054059.1, read on the forward strand.
TGTTTTACAATTATAATTATGAGTCAGCAGCGGTTTCGCCTGAAGTAACCTACAAAGTATAGCTACACTCGGGGGCTGCACAACACTCAGTTGATATAGAAATCTTGGGGTAACTCCTAACCGCAGCCGCACTCGAAATACTCGGGGGCTGTGCAGCAAAACGTTTTATACAGAAATTGTAGGGTAACTCCTAGCCGCAGCCGCACTTAAAATACTCGGGGGCTGTGTAGTAAAACATTTTATACAGAAATTGTGGGGTAACTCCTAGCCGCAGCCGCACTCGCAGCAAAACGTCTTATACATAATTTGTAGGGTAACTCCTAGCCGCAGCCGCACTCGAAATACTCGGGGGCTGTGCAGCAAAAAGAATTATACATAAATTATAGGGTAACTCCTAGCCGCAGCCGCACTAAAAAAATATTCGGGGGCTGTGCAGCAAAACGTTTTATACAGAAATTATAGGATAACTCCTAGCCAGTCGCACTCGAAATACTCGGGGCTATGCAGCAAAACGTTGTATACAGAAATTCTAGGGTAACTCCTAGCCGCAGCCGCACTCGAAATACTCGGAAGCTGTGCAGCAAAACGTTTTATACAGAAACTGTAGGGTAACTCCTAGCCGCAGCCGCACTCGAAATACTTGGAGGATGTGCAGCAAAACGTTTTATACAGAAATTTTAGGGTAACTCCTAGCCGCATCCGCAATCGAAATACTCAGGGGCTCTGCAGCAAAACGTTTTACGGAGAAATTATAGGGTAACTCCCAACCGCAGTCGCACCCAAAACACTCGGGGGCTGCGCAGCAAAAAGTTTAGACAGAAATCATGGGGTGACTCCCAACAGCAGTCGCACTCGAAACACTCGGGGCTGCACAGCAAAAAGGTTAGACATAAATCTTGGTGTGACTACCAGCCGCAGTTGCACTCAAAATACTCGAGGGCTGCGCAGCGAAGAGTCTGAATAGAAATTCCAGAACAAACTATAGATGCGGTACAAGGAAAATCGCACAAGAGTACAAAAGAGACAAGGTCACTCAATCAGAATAATTGAGACACTCATTCATATACAGTTAGATAATTACAGAGTGATTTACAGATACAATAAAACTAACTACATCTACACTTCCGGAGTCCACCCATCTTGCAGCTGAATATCAGTTTCTTCTTCAGCCAAACGCATGAGTGCGGCAGCTACAGGAGTCGCTGCCTCGTATCGAGCAGTCATGTTTACACGTTGACGACCACGAGGTGCATGAGGACCTCTACCAATCTTTAGCAAATTCATATGAGGGTAATGATTTTTGGCAACAGCCAATGCAACTTTTGCTCCACCAACTAATTGGCGACGAACGAGCACCTTAGCATGATCATAACTGCTGAACTTCCGCATCAGATTGAATAGTCCTTCAGGTAGTCTGTTGAGTGGAAAGAGAGCCCCATAAATATTGCAAAATAGTGCATGATAGAAGCCGATTACTCCACCACCTTATTGAGCTCGAGTTGTCAAAGTCATAAGCACTTGAGATTTTTCAGGATTGACATAGAAAGATGATGAGCTATACGCAGAAAACTTCAGGCGTTGCTCTTTAATATACCGCATCTCTTGAGCAACATTTTCTTGAATACCTGCATGCAGATTTATTTTCACTGATCAGTAACATTCAAGATTACTCGGAGAAAGCAGGACACGAATACTCGAAAGCTTACGTGCTAAATCAGTCGTTATTGCTGCCAATTCTGCCAAGAGAAAATATTCACGATCTGTGTCATTTTGTTACTTTTTTTCCAGCATCGAGCTGAGTTTTCAAGGCTTTAACTTTCTCCTCCTTACTTAAAAGCTTGGTGATCAGTAATTGCACTAAGTTAGAAGAGGAAGAAGTCGAAGGATTTGTAGAATCGGAAGCCTCAGGCGCCTAGAAATCAAGGAAGAAACATTCAGTTATTATTTTACTCGAGTATTCAGCGGAAACATCTTGCCACATACTCGGGGGCTACTCCCATCGGGAGAAAGCACAAGTACAAAAGACTTAGAAACAGAAACAAATCAAGAAAACACTTCAAATATATATCAGAGAAGCCAAACATTTTTCATCCATAAGACCAGTTGAGAAGGTTCATTAGAAACAAATATGCAGATTTACTGCACTAAGGCACCGCTACTATTACTCGACAGAAAAGTAAAATTAAGACTCGGCAGATGTCCCCTGAGCGTCTCTAGTAGCCTCAGCAGCTTAAGAAGCCTTGGCTCGCGCTTTGAGCATTTTCAGAAGACCATCAGATAGTCTAACGGACTCCGGGGTGAAGGGTTTGAGGTCTACCTCTTGCCCATCCGAGTCCAGTGGAGGTCCGCTCAACATAGCTTCGAAGTTTCCTTCAATGTTGCACGCTCAGGCGAGTGTCAGCACTGTCTCCGTACCGGATAAAGTTTGCTCCCGACTGAAATCAACCAGGACACTAGTGTTATGAAATACATCCAGCAGCGCATCCAGGGTGCAGGAACCTCTTCTTTGGGGAACAAGCACTCATGAAAGGACACGAGTACTCCCTGGAGCTTCTCTAGAAGACCAGTGGTTTTGTCCACTTGCTGCTCGGAGGAAGTCACGACGTCCAGCAGCGGGCCCTCTCGTAGTTGACGAGATAAAGAAGGAGGACTCCCGACAACAGCTGCGACAACATAAGGTAACCGTTAGCTAAAAGTGAAAGAATACTAGAAGAATTTAACTTTAGGATGAAGAAAGGACGAGTACCTGTCAAACTATCTGTCAAGGAGTTGAATCTAGGGACAAGAGTCTCTTGCAGATCAGAGAACTGCTTGTCGACCTCCTTTTCCTTCTCCTTTGACTCATTGGCTTTTCGAAGGCCGGTCTCAGTCCTCTTTTGAGAAGTTGTGGCCTCTAGCTGCAGAGCAGCATTCTACGCTTTGAGTTCTTTTACTCGGGCCCTAGCAGATTTCTTCTTGGCAGTAGTCGAAGCCAAGAGTTCTAAAAACAAGCAAAAGGAATCAGTTAAAATGTGCAAGTAAAAGGAAAGATGATAGAAATTCATCGAAGAAAATTATCACCTTTTGCTTTGGAGAGGTTAGCCAAAGCAGAATCCCTTTGCCTCCCAATGGTAACAAAGTGGATGCTCAGGTCCTTCATGCTCACCAGTAAAGGCTGGAGTAATGCAAGATTCAATAATCGAGTCACATACTTGAGTCTGCGCTCGCCGCAAGCAGCCTAACCAGACTCGAGGGCTACTCCCATCGGGAGTGCTGATCGCGCACCCGACAGAATAAGCAGAATAAAAGGAAGAAAATCAAAAAGAAACTCACGTGGTCTCTAACCTAGAATTCAGGAGCCAAACTATGAGTCTCCGTCAGGTCCACCATCCAAGCCCCTGGGCCCGTAGGTCTCCCTCCTACCTCAGGAGCGGCATAGTGCCTATGAGTGCCTTCTTCTACGACTCCCTTGTCTCAAGTCCCCTGCGAGGAACCCGAAACTGCGGAAGTTTTATCCTCCTGAGAAGCACCCGAACGAGTCCTTGCGGGAGTGGGAAGAGTGGGCGTAGCAGTCGAAGTGGTAGGAGGAGTCGGAGCAATATTAGGGTCCACCACAGGAGGAGGAGTTGGAGCCCTTGGAGGAACGGGAGCCCTGAAATATCAATAGTTAAAACCTAGAAATTCGACTACCAAGACAAGAAAGAAGAGTAAAACTTACCTGCTCAAAGATCCCAAGCCGTACACTCGACGAACTTTTTTGGCCGAGGGAACCGCTGATTGTTGAGAAGCAGGTGGAGGCATTAAAGAGAGGGGAATAGAAGAAATTGGGTTCCTCAATTCATCTCCTCGGGTTGCACTCGAGGAACTCGAGTCCCTGGAGGTAGCTTCCTCAACATCAACTTCTACTCGAGTACGCTTGGGAGGCGCTCGAGATTCTTCAGCAGTTTCCTCCTGGAAATTGTAACATCCCAAGTTTTGAAAATTTAGAAGTCATCATGCATACATGAGCATCATAGCATCCCTGCATTTTTGTTTGCATTTGATTGAAATTTTGTTTTGGAAAACACAAAAATATGGGCATTATTATTATTAAGCCCCATTTGGATTTTCAAACATTTTATAAAGAAAATTATTTTTTTGTTTGGCAATGTTAGTGCCAAAAGGTTAAATTTTTCATAAGCTTTCCAAAATGCATTCTTACAAATTTTTCTGAAAATGATTGAGCTATTTTGAGTGGGTTTTGTTTTATTTTGGGTTTAATCAAAAAAGAAAAATAAGTACAAAAAAAAGGAGAGCCAGCCTCGCAGGCCAGCCCCCGGGGGCCAGCCCACCTCTCACCCTCCTTTTCTCTTGCTCGCGCGAGGCAAAACGTAGCCCACCAACCCAGCAAGCACAGCCCACGCGCGCGCAGCCTGCCTCCCTCTTTCTCTCGCTGACAGCGGGTCCCCCGGATGACACCATGGCTGAAGTCATCGGTTTCCTTTCCCCCTGCGCACGGAAACGAGTCCGAGGAGGACGCGAGATCCTCGACGATATCCACCCCGATTCAAACGGGATTTGCGCCTATCTCTTCCACCTACTTAAACCCCTCCTCCTCCTCTCCCTCCCGCACCTAGAAACCCTAGGCATACGCCACCAGGCTTCCGGCAATCGTCCCCGCAACCTCGCTGCGTCCATTGCCGTCTCCGACTGATTCCGGTGAAGTCAGGCCACCTCCGTCCCTCCCTCTGCCCCCTTTCTCCTTACCTCGTTGACGCGCACTCGGTTGACATCTTTTTGCCCTGTTTCGTCCCTCAGATCGACGTAGCCGAGCACGAGAGGAACCACCCGCCGCCCCGAGCATCTACAGTGAGCAATTCCCGGAGGAGAAGGACGCACGGGAGCCCACGACTGCGCCATCGCCTTCGCCTCGACGCCCTGATCACCACGGTACCCTCCGCCATCCTCCTAACCCTGTAGAACCCCCGCCCCGTCCTCGTTCTGTCTTCCGGCCACCGCGCACGCGTTTCTGACCTGCTTTCTGTTGACCTAGCGCCGCCAGCTCCGTCGTTTTAATCATCGTCGTCGATTTAAATCCAACGCTCCATAACAGAAGCAGCAAGCGAAGCGGTACGAGCGATCACAGGCGTCCATCTCCACTCAGATCTGACGGTCGACGATGATGATCCGCGCGAAACGACGCCGACCAATCAGAATCCTCCGTTGACGCTGCCTCGGATCGACTATTTTCTGAATTTGGATTTTAAAAACAAACTTCTTAGAAATCTTCAAAAATTCATAACTCGAGTTCTACAAATCCAATTTAGGTGATTTTGGACTTTTTGAAATCAGCATGACATGTAGTTCAATCTGAGCCATTAAAATTTTAATTTAGTTTCGTGCAAACACATGTTATTTGTAGATCTTTATTTACACTAAATTGCTTATAACTTTTGTTCTAAAAAGTAATTTTGAGCAAATCCAATTGGGTTAGTTTTGTTTTGATGTCCCCTATGCAGTAGTGGCCGAGCAAAAAAATTAGGATTTGTTTTCGTGGCCGAAAACATTGAGACTAGTTTATAGCCCTTTTAGAAGCTTTTTTAATGTTAAATTTTTTTCTAAGTGTGCTTAATTTGTTTTCCATGCATCTAACTCATATAAGTAACATTAGAGAGCAATATTAATCGTGTTTTAGTGTTTTTGTAAATTTTGTGCATCATGGTTCATTGAATAGCATGCATACATGTTTTTGTATTGCCTTAGTGAATTCTATTTTTATGTGTGATTGTTTTCCTTGTCTTAGATTTTGAGGAGGAGGAAGGATTTTTTTGTGATTGTTGTTGTGCTTGTTCTTCCTGCTACCAAGGCAAGTGACACTCATATTTTCACCCATATTTTTCCCTAAGAGTATTAGAGTATTTTTGAAGTAGTATGCATGATAGGGATTTTTTTTCTCTAAGTTATTTTGCTATGCTTTCCTTAGTGGCATATAAGGTCGCATTTTTCCTTGTTATATTTCGTGGCTTTTAGGCCCTATATGTATAAGTACTTAGCCATGCTACAAAGTTATATTTTCTAGCTATTGAGGAAAATTTTCTAAGTACTTAATCAATGAAACACCTGTGTGGAATTGGTGATTGCAAGGTTTATGTTGAGTGGCTCCTTGGGGCCATGTCTATGGTGTTTTTCACCTAAGGAGTGCACTTGTGGTTTTTCACCTAAGGAGTGCACGTGCAGCCTTAAGACAATGGGCTCTATCTGGAATGAAGTCGTGAGAGTTCAACTCGTCAGCTTGACAAGAAGATGTAGCAATATTATAGGTGGAGCGGGTCTTGCAGTAGAGGTGGATTCTCATTCTGAATTTCTTGTCTCAATTCTCTCCTTTCCTTAATGCACTCAGCGTGTATAGGATGTTTGGGCTAATTGAGGATTGAGGTGAAAGTGCACAACCTCTGCAGAGTCAAAAAACTAAGTACTTAGCCGTGTCCCCAGTAATGGACAACTTCGAGCAGCTGGACAAAGATGGATGGAAGAGTCTCAACATCAAGTTTTCATGAAGTAAAATTTGACTAAGGAAAATTGTGTTTTATGGTGCAACCCTTTTGAAAAGATAAAATTATTTTACTAAAGTGTTAGGAGAAAATTGGCTTTCTGCAAAAACTAAACTCCACCAAGCCAAAGTACATGTAGTTTAGACTTGTCTTTTTTATATCAACCAAAGTCACTTGCCAGTACATTATTTGTACTAATTCTCCTTCAGGGGCTGCATATTCAAACGTGCAGGTAACTCGGAGGAAGAATACTAAGTTGTTGGACTCGAGTCTACACTCAACATGAATGCCTGTGGCGTGTGCTGAAGATGGAGGCTCATTGCTATCATGTTTCTGCTTTTTTTACTTTGAAGTTTTAGCTAGTCTTCAAAGACTATGCAAGTTGTAATAAAGCTATACTTGGATACTCTGGATTTTCGTTGTAATAATTGATACTTCTGCAATGATACCTTGAATTTTGTACTGTGGTGCTAGCATGGTCCAGGGACTAGCACTTAACATGGGTATTCCAGCTTTATTAAAAGTTTGGGATATGACAAAATTGTATCAGAGCAAAGTGTTGCCTGTAGGTTAGAGCCCTTAGGTTGGAAAGCCCCTTTTTGATCAAGTTATTAACTCCTTCGAAATATTTTGGATCCTAGCGGCATAGTGAGATTGAAGCGGCCCGGACCAACAATGGTTCTATGATCAGCTAGCGGGTTTCATTGTTTCTCTGACTATAGTGAATATCCAATTTACAATAAGTTGTTAATAATTTTTTATCACTTTAAAGTAGGACTTATATTTTTTTTAAGCATTTATGCACTCCTATTCTAGTATCTCCTTGCCTAGTGTACTATGACTTATACTTTGTTTTTCTAACTTAAAGATGTCGATCGTCTACTTCACCACCGAGGAGGACTTCAATCACACGCTCTTTGGGGAACATCTTCTCTAGATTTTAGAAGTGTTGGAGCTGCCTCTTCCTTCAATCAAAGCAATGTGAATGAACAAGTTCCACAAGGAAGGCTTTTGGTGTGTCAAACTCTTTCAACCTGGACGGGAGGTTGCTGAAGACATCCAGTTCAAAACACTTAGTGACTCCATGCAGAAGGGCCTCAACATCTTCATGCAAGAGTTGATAGGACGTCTTTGCGGAAAACACCATCAAGAGCTGAAGGACCACTTCTCGTTTGACCTCGGAAGGCGTGATGAAAACGGTTTCCCCTCCTCACAGAAGAGGAGGCAAAGCGCAACCCCTTAGTCCTATACCTTCAAGACTTAGAGCATCACCTCAAGGACCTTGAGGACGATAGGGTCGAGGAGCTTCTAGCGAATGACGGACTACTAGGCCAAATCAAGGAGATGAAGAAGAAGATGGAGGAAGAAGAAGAGGCGACCAAGGCACAAGAAGAGAAGTTCAATGCGCAAGAAGAAAAGTTCAAGGAACAAGAGGAGAAGATCAATGCCCAAGACGAGAAGTTTAAAAATCAAGAGAATGGGAACAAGGTGAAGGACAAGAAGATTAGAGAACTGAAGGCGGATCTAGAGGTCTACGAGGTGCAGCTAGAGGTTGACAGCGACATAATAGCTATACTACGTGGTGAGAAAAGGACGCTACAAGAGAAGTTTGAAGCCTTAGAGTTGGAGATGGAAGAACTCAAGAGAAAGATTCTAGAGAAGGAAGCCCTAGAAGAGAAGAATGAAGCGCTAGAGAATGAAGTGAAGGAGCTCAAAGGTTTTCTCGATGATCAATGTTTTACACTTGAGGAAGTTGAAGCCATGGACGAGTAGTTTTGAAGTTGGACCATGAAGTCTTTAATCTTTCGTTAGCTTACGTTTGTTTAAGTATTGACCTATCATCTTGTGGTATGGCAATTCTAGAGTGTTTGATTTCCAAAACCTTGTCCTTTTGCTTAAGTTTATCATGTTTATGAACCAAATTTCGAAATTTGCTTTTGGGTATCAATAGTTTCTAAGTCCTTCGTGTGGTTGCTTGATTTTGTTGCTTGTGCATGTGTAGGCCATTTATTCCCCATAGTTCTATCTATCTTTTACTTATCCATGCTAAAAAAACCCTACAGATGCCTCCCCTTCGCGACGCCAACAACAACAACAATGAGAACAATGATGCTATGCAATAGATGATGGCTGCTCAGACTCAACTCATGCAGATGATGGCACAGTTTATCGCAGCAACCAACAACAACAACAACAATCCACCGCCACCACCCCCAATGGACAGACTTGCCAGATTTCTGAGGCTTAGGCCTAACAAGTTCTCCTCTGCAACTGAGCCCATAGTGGCGGATGATTGGCTTCGCTCAATCATCAAGGACCTAGTAACTTGTGAATGCACATACGCTGAAAAGGTGAGATTTACCGCAGACTTGCTGGAAGGGCCTGCTGCTATGTGGTGGGAAACCTACCAAGTTACCCATCCATTGGAAGGCATGACTTGGGAAGAGTTCAAGGAAGGTTTCCTCAATGCTCATATCTCATCTGGTACCATGAAAGTGAAGAAGGAGGAATTTCGCAGCTTGAGGCAAGGGGGTAGAAATCTGAAGGAGTATATGGATGATTTCTACTTACTGTCAAGATATGCACCAGAGGATGTGGACACAGATGCAAAAAGGAAGGAAAAATCCCTCGATGGACTGAAAGGGGAGCTAAAGATACCCTTATCTGTGGCATATGCTCCAAATTATCAATCTCTGTTATATCAAGCAATCACCCTGGAGAACAACATGAGGAAGGAAGAGAACCGGAAGAGGAAGTTCAGTGCTAGTAAATTTCATTCTGAGTTTCCACATAAGAGGCCTCAATCCCATGAAGGCAATGGGGGACATGTCTTTCATAAGCATGGAAGTCACCACAGTGGAAATGGCCACAGGCATCATGGCCACAACCACAATGGTGGATTCAAGAGTAACAATGGAGGATTCAAAGGAAACAATCACATAACCATGGCAATGGACAACACCGCCCTAACCCTGAAGGGAGGAGAGATATCGCCCAGGTGACTAGTTTCAAGTGCAAGAAGACATGTCATTATGCTACGGACTGCCCAGAGAGGAGGACTGATGAGAATGCTAAGACAAATCCATTCCAGAAGGGACATGTGAACCATATCGACGTGGAGGAAGTGATGAATGAACCTGATGCTGTAATTGGTACGTTTCTACTCAACTCCTTTACAACATTGGTTTTATTTGATACTGGAGCATCGCATTCATTCATATCAAGAGCTTTTGTCAAAAAAAATGGGTTTCACTCAGGAAACATAGGCAGATCCCTTAGAGTGAGTTCTCCATGGGGAGAAATGTTCACCAATTCCGGGTGTCGGAATCTTATCCTAGAAATTGGCAAGTATCGTTTTCCGACCCATCTTGTAATACTAGAGTCACAAGGCCTAGATGTTATTCTGGGAATGGACTGGATGACCAATTTTGCCGGAGTCATTGACTACGTTAATAGAGAAATTTCACTCACAACCCCTGAAGGAAGAAGGATTAGATACAAATACCAGTCAAAAGTAAAAAGGATTAGGCTCAATTCTCTTAAGGGGGTTAGCCTAGACCAAGTCCCCGTAGTAAGGGAATACCCCCGATGTTTTTCCAGATGAGTTACCAGGAATGCCACCTGATAGAGATGTGGATTTTCTTATTGATCTGCTACCAGGTACTGGCCCCATAGCAAAAAGACCTTACCCCATGTCCATTGATGAGCTGAAGGAACTTAAGAAACAACTAGAAGAACAACTGGGAAAAGGATTCATCCGAGAGAGTTCATCCCCATGGGGAGCACCAGTTTTGTTTGTAGAGAAGAAGGACAAGAGTCAACGTCTGGTTATGGACTATCGTAATCTGAATGAGGTAACCATCAAGAACAAGTACCCTCTACCCAGAATCAATGATTTGTTTGACCAACTGGAGGGAGCTTGTGTGTTTTCCAAGATCGATCTCCGATCGGGCTACTTCCAACTAAAGATTAGGGAGTATGATATACCTAAGACAACCTTTGTCACAAGGTATGGATCATATGAGTATACAGTGATGCCGTTTGGTTTAACCAATGCCCCATCATACTTCATGAACATGATGAATAAAGTGTTCATGGAATTTCTTGATAAGTTCGTCGTAGTCTTCATTGACGACATTCTGATCTATTCCAAGAGAAACGAGGAGCATGAGAAACATCTTTGTCTGATCCTGGAAAAGCTTAGAGAACACAAACTCTATGCCAAGTTTAGTAAATGTGAATTTTGGCTAAGGGAAGTGGGATTTCTTGGACACATAGTGTCAAAGGAGGGAATTGCTGTGGATCCTTCCAAAGTATCCGCTGTGATAGAATGGGAACCACCTAAGAACGTTCGTGAAATCCGTAGTTTCCTGGGATTAGAAGGTTATTACCGCAGGTTTATTGAGAACTTCTCTAAGATTGCTAAGCCCATGACTGGGTTATTGAAGAAGGAGAAGAAATTTGAATGAAATGAAGCATGTGAAGCCAGTTTCCGGGACTGAAGAAACGTCTAGTGTCAGCACCAGTTCTATGCTTACCAGACTTAGAGAAAGAATTCCAAGTGTATTGCGACGCCTCACGTCAAGGTCTTGGAAGTGTTTTGATGCAGGGAGGCAGAGTAGCATCCTATGAATCTAGGCAACTCAAGAAACATGAAGTTAATTATCCCGCGCACGATCTTGAGTTAGCATCAGTAGTACATGCCTTGAAGACCTGGAGACATTATTTGATGGGGAACGATGTGAAGTTTTCACCGATCATAACAGTTTGAAGTACATCTTTACTCAAAAGGAGCTGAACATGAGACAGAGGAGATGATTGGAACCTATTAAGGATTATGATCTAAGTTTGCAATACCATCCCAGAAAGGCTAATGTAGTAGCTGATGCCCTAAGTCGCAAGGTTTATGTCAATGGCCTCACGGCAGGAGTATTGCCCGAAGACTTATGCAAAGGATTCAAGGACCTCAGATTGGAAGTGGTACCAGAAGGTTTCGTGGCATCATTAGTAGTACAACTAACTTTGATGGACAAGATACGCAAGGCCCAAAAGGGAGACAAAGACATAGAGGAAATTAAAGTCAACCTGAGAGCAGGAAAGGCCAAGAGATTTCTTGAAGATGACCAGGGAACCTTGTGGTTTGAGAAACGAGTATGTGTGGACAATGACCCTGGCCTTAGGAAACTAATTCTGCAAGAAGCCAACGAAACGCCATACTCCATTCATCCATGTAATACCAAAATCTACATGGATGTAAAGGAAAGGTTCTGGTGGAATAACTTGAAGAGAGACATAGCTGAATACATAGCTAAATGTGATGTATGCAGCAGAGTAAAAGCTGAACATCAGAAACCAGCAGGACTGTTGCAACCTTTAAAAGTGCTAGAGTGGAAGTGGGATCAAATTGGTATGGACTTTATTACTAGATTACCCAGAACTAAGTCTGGGTATGACACTATTTGGGTAGTGGTTGATCATTTGACAAAGGTAGCCCACTTTATACCAGTAAAGACCTCATACATAAGTGCTAAATTAGCTGAGATTTACATGAAGAGGATTGTGTGTTTTCATGGTGTTACCAAGAGCATTGTGTCAGATAGAGGTACCCAGTTTACATCTCATTTCTGGAAGCAATTGCACGAGTCCTTGGGAACTAGACTTGAATTTAGCACAACTTTTCATCCACAGACAGATGGCCAGACAGAAAGGGTAAATCAAATCCTAGAGGATATGCTTAGAGCTTGTACACTAGACTATGGATCTAGTTGGGATGATAATTTATCATACGTAGAGTTTTCTTACAACAATAGCTATCAAACGAGTATTGAGATGGCACCGTTTGAAGCTTTGTATGGGAGAAAATGCACAACACCATTATTATGGAGTGGTGTAGGAGAACACAATTTCTTTGGTCCTGACATAATTCAAGAAGTTGAAGAGAAGGTTAGACTGATTAAGGATAGACTAAAAATAGCCCAGTCAAGGCAAAAGAGCTACGCTCATAACAAACGTAGGGAAGTTGTTTACGAAGTTGGTGATAGAGCCTATCTTAGAGTATCACCACTTCAAGGTGTTAAGAGGTTTGGAATTAAAGGAAAGTTAGCACCTCAATTCATTGGACCATTCAGAGTTTTGTCTCGCAAAGGTGAAGTAGCCTATGAGTTAGAACTTCCTGAGATATTGTCAGCGGTTCATAATGTGTTCCATGCCAGTCAGTTGAAGAAATGTCATCCTGATATGTTGGAGACACCTTTGGGTGATACATCACCTCTTGAGGAAGTACAGTTGGAAAGTGACTTGACTTACGAGGAAAATCCTATCAAAATATTGGAAACAGCAGAAAGAGTTACACACACCAAGACCATCAAATTCTGCAAAGTCCAATGGAGTCATCACACCGAGGAAGAAGCCACTTGGGAAAGAGAAGATGATCTTCGAGAAGACCACCCTCACCTATTTGCTGACCTATCCGAAGCTCGAGGGCGAGCTTCATCTTAAGGGGGTTAGTCTGTAACATCCCAAGTTTTCAAAATTTAAAAGTCATCATGCATACATGAGCATCATAGCATCCCTGCATTTTTGTTTGCATTTGTTTGAAATTTTGTTTTGGAAAACACAAAAATATGGGCATTATTGTTATTAAGCCCTATTTGGATTTTCAAACATTTTATAAAGAATTTTTTTTTGTTTGGCAATGTTAGTGCCAAAAGATTACATTTTTCATAAGCTTTCCAAAATGTATTTTTACAATTTTTTTCTGAAAATGATTGAACTATTTTGAGTGGGTTTTGTTTTATTTTGGGTTTAATCAAAAAACAAAATAAGTACAAAAAAAAAGGAGAGCCAGCCTCGCAGGCCAGCCCACCTCTCACCCTCCTTTTCTCTCGCTCGCACGAGGCAAAACGCAGCCCACAAACCCAGCAAGCATAGCCCGCGCGCGCGGAGCCTGCCTTCCTCTCTCTCTCACTGACAGCGGGTCCCCCGGATGACGCCATGGCTAACGTCACCGGTTTCCTTTCCCCCTGCGCACGGAAACGAGTCCGAGGAGGACGCGAGATCCCCGACGATCTCCACCCCGATTCAAATGGGCTTTGCGCCTATCTCTTCCGCCTACTTAAACCCCTCGTCCTCCTATCCTTCCCGCACCCAAAAACCCTAGGCGTACGCCACCAGGCTGCCGGCAATCGTCCCCACAACCTCGTTGCATCCGCCGTTGTCTCTGACTGATTCCGGTGAAGTCAGGCCACCTCCATCCCTCCTTCTGCCCCCTTTCTCCTTACCTCATTGACGCGCACTCGGTTGACATCTTTTTGCCTTGTTTTTTCCCTCAGATCGACCTAGCCGAGCACGAGAGGAACCACCCGCCGCCCCGAGCATCTACGACGAGCAATTCCCGGAGGAGAAGGACGCACGGGAGCCCGCGACTGCGGCATCGCCTTCGCCTTGACGCCCTAATCACCATGGTACCCTCCACGATCCTCCTAACCTCGTAGAACCCACTCCCCGTCCTCGTTCTGTCTTCCGGCCACCGCGCACGCGTTTCTGTTGACCAAGCGCCGCCAGCCCCATCGTTTTAATCATCGCCGTCGATTTCAATCCAACGCTCCACAACAGAAGCAGCAAGCGAAGCGGTACGAGCGATCATAGGCGTCCATCTCCACTCAGATCTGACGGTCAACGATGATGATCCGCGCGAAACGACGTCGACCAATCAGAAGCCTCCATTGATGCTGCCTCGGATCGACTATTTTCTGAATTTGGATTTTAAAAACAGATTTCTTACAAATCTTCAAAAAATCATAACTCGAGTTCTACAAATCCAATTTAGGTGATTTTGAACTTTTTGAAATCAGCATGACATGTAGTTCAATCTGAGCCATTAAAAATTTAATTTAGTTTCGTGCAAACACATGTTATTTGTAGATCTTTATTTACACTAAATTGCTTATAACTTTTGTTCTAAAAAGTAATTTTGAGCAAATCTAATTGGGTTAGTTTTTATTTGATGTCCCCTATGCATTAGTGGTCGAGGAAAAATTTTAGGATTTGTTTTCATGGCCGAAAACATTGAGACTAGTTTACAGCCCTTTTGGAAGCCTTTTTAATGTTAGTTTTTTTCTAAGTGTGCTTAATTTGTTTTCCATGCATCTAACTCATCTAAGTAACATCAGAGAGCAATATTAATCATGTTTTAGTGTTGTTGTAAATTTTGTGCATCTTTGTTCATTGAATAGCATGCATACATGTTTTTGTATTGCCTTAGTGAATTCTATGTTCATGTGTGCTTGTTTTCCTTGTCTTAGATTTTGAGGAGGAGCAAGGATTTTCTTGTGATTGTTGTTGTGCTTGTTCTTCCTGCTACCAAGGCAAGTGACACTTATATTTTCACCCATATTTTTCCCTAAGAGCATTAGAGTATTTTTGAAGTAGTATGCATGATAGGGATTTTTTTCTCTAAGTTATTTTGCTATGCTTTCCTTAGTGGCATATAAGGTCACATTTTTCCTTGTTATATTTCGTGGATTTTAGGCCCTATATTTATAAGTACTTAGCCATGCTGCAAAGTTATATTTTCTAACTATTGAGGAAAAATTTCTAAGTACTGAATCAATGAAACACCTGGGTGGAATTAGTGATTGCAAGGTTTATGTTGAGTGGCTCCTTGGGGCCATGTCTATGGTGTTTTTCACCTAAGGAGTGCACTTGTGGTTTGGCACCCAGGAACAAAGAAATTCCTAAGTCCCTCCAAGTTTAGAAGCTAAACGTGCAGCCTTAAGACAATGGGCTCTGTCTAAAATGAAGTCGTGAGAGTTCAACTTGTCAGCTTGACAAGAATATGTAGCAATATTATAGGTGGAGCGGGTCTTGCAGTAGAGTTGGATTCCCCTTCTGAATTTCTTGTCTCAGTTCTCTCCTTTCCTTAATGCACTTGGCGTGTATAGGATGTTTGGGCTAATTGAGGATTAAGATGAAAGTGCACAACCTATGCAGAGTCAAAAACTAAGTACTTAGCCGTGTCCCTGGTAATGGACAACTTCGAGCAGATAGACAAGGATGGATGGAAGAGTCTCAACATCAAGTTTTCATGAAGTAAAATTTGACTAAGGAAAATTGTGTTTTATGGTGCAAACCTTTTGAAAAGATAAAACTATTTTACTAAAGTGTTGGGAGAAAATTGGCTTTCTGCAAAAACTAAACTCCACCAAGCCAAAGTACATGTAGTTTAGACTTGTGATTTTTATATCCACCAAAGTCACTTTCTAGTATATTATTTGTACTGATTCTCCTTCGGGGGCTGCATATTCAAACGTGCAGGTAACTCGGAGGAAGAATACTAAGTTGTTGGACTCGAGTCTACACTCAACACGAATGCCTGTGGCGCGTGCTGAAGATGGAGGCTCATTGCTATCATGTTTCTACTTTGTTTACTTTGAAGTTTTAGCTAGTCTTCAAAGACTATGCAAGTTGTAATAAAGTTATACTTGGCTACTCTGGATTTTCGTTGTAATAATTGATACTTCTTCAATGATACCTTGAATTTTATACTATGGTGCTAGCATGATCCAGGGACTAGCACTTAACACGGGTATTCCAGCTTTATTAAAAGTTTGGGATACGACAGAAATCTTCAAGATCATCCGCCTCTTGAGAAGAATTTGCTGTGACAACCGAGGGGATAGAATCCAAGCCCACTGCAGCAACTTCAGCCAAACCTTCTAGGAACGGGATGGTACCTGCATTAGGTAGTTCACTGGAAAGAACTTCAAGATTCTAGGGAAAAGAAGAAGCCAATCAGTGAAAGGGAAGATCACTCGAAAACAATGGAAGTAGAGGAAGAAGAAAGAAGCAAAAATAAGAAAACAGAAGGGAAAATTCACCTTGGTGCGTTCAGTCGAGGAGAAGAGTAGGGGGAGAGCAGGAGTTGAATCGATTACTTCGTTATCCTTCACTCGGGTGTTCTGACGCAAACAATGCTCGAGTTCATTACTCGAGAGTTCCTCACAACGAAAACGTTAAGTCGAGTCAGCACTCGAATAAGCCCACATAGAGACCACCCTGGCCTGTAGTGGTTGGACTTGACGCCTGAGGATCACGGCGGCCAGATGAGTCCCGGTGAGTCCTTCAGCCTTCAGAGTGGCGACTTGGGACACTAAGCCTTCAGTCTGCGTAACCTCTTCAACGGATAGCTGATTCTTCCACGAGCTCCTTGGAACCACCAACTTGTCCAGATCCACCAGAAAAGAACCGCCAGTGTTGGGGGAGTCCTTTGCGTATAACCATCGACTCCTCTAGCCAGTGACGGAGTCAACGAAACCCATCGAGAAGTAGCCTGACTTCGGGCTAACCTGGATGTTGCAACCTCCAACCTCATGCAGGTCTCTGCTGCTAGGCTGCACCTTGACGTTGAAGTAGTGCTTGAAGAGATCCCAGTGCGGCGCTACCCCGAGGTAGCACTCGCACAACGCGATGAAGCACACAATGTGCTACACCGAGTTCGGTGGGACGTCATGCAATTGCACGCCGTACAATGCCATGAGCGCAAGAAATAAAGGGTGGAGAGGAAAAGACACACCCCTGGAGATGTGGTCCACGAAGGCCACTCATTCGTTGGCCTCCGGGAGTGGGCCTACCTCTGAACCTGGGCACCTCCATGAGTCGGCCTGGAGCAGCCCTTCGCGCTCGGCGGCGGTGAGGAACTTGGCGGTGCTGGTCGGTTTGGTCCACTTCCCACCTTTCCGCTGTCGTCCCTCCATGCCGCCGGGCGTCGAGGAACCACCATTCTTCCGGGTGTGCACCATGGTGTGAGTTTGGAGAAGTTCGAGGACCACGGTAATGGCTCTGGTGCGTGAAACTAGAAGGAGATGCGGGCACGAGGAAGAAGAAGGGGAAAAATTTACCCCTCCCCCTCGCGGTATAGCTAGGTGAATCCATCTTCACCGTTGCCTTGTTCTTGGGCTAAATCAGCCCTACATGTGGTGCAAGGAGGCCAACCGCTCCACCTCCACACCGTCCACTACGCACAATAATCTAGGCATTTACTGACAATCCCTAGATTACCGCGCACTAAACGGTCAAAAAGTGGTCAAACTCCACTCGGACAAGCTATCGTCTGACAAGATAAGCTTACCTCGCGGAAATGTCTAGTCCCCTGTCAGGAAAATATGATATTACATCACTACTGATGACAACTAATCGAACAAGACAACACTCGAGTAACTAGAAAGTTTAGTCGAGTCATGAATAGCTTTTCACAAGAATAAGATTCACTCGAGAAAGCGCGTAATTTGAGGTTTCCTCCTTCGCCACTCGAAGAATTGACTCAAATGAATCGAGCTTAAAGTATCCCAGAAGCGTACAGCTACGCTCAGAACTCTGGATGCCATGCTCATAAGCATGAAGGTAAGTCCCGCGGAACATTTCTAACGGCTTGGGGGTTGCACCATTGCTGCGCTACCTAGTATTTTTTTCCCGTACCAATAGGTATGATGAAAATCCTGATGGACGCATCGGGTGAAATAAACTGATAACTGGAATTTGACTCGGTAAGACTTCAGCAGCTCGAGTCGGGTTACCCCAGGATTTCCAGGATCGAGCCGAAGGACTTGAGCCCTGAGTAGATTAAACGGCGTATTCTCCCGAGTGATATTAATTGACCTCGTCCCGTCGAGTAGCTCAAACCCGTAATAATCGTTTTCCTCTCATAAATATTTTTTGAAGGAAAAAAACCCGAAGCAATCTAGCTGAGAAGTTTGAGTCTCTAGATCGAGTCCTTGACCATATCAGGCACTCGGGGCTACTGATGTGGGGGTAACCGAGAGAACCTCCCCTATGAGGGTACCCGGTGCGTCACATTAAGGGGTATTACGGGACTCCTGCACGAAATCCTACAAAGGAACAAGACACGACAGAAGAAAAGACTTTGCCAGCAAGAATTGGAAGGTTTAGCAACCGACTTAGAGTGGAAGTCCATATTATGTATGATCTCTGAGACCCTTGCTCCCAATATAAAGCACGGGAGGAGGTCACAAGCGGGACAGACAACCCTGTAATCGACACCTTTCGTCACCCCATCGAAATAAACACCAGCGGGCAGTAACCCGTCAAGTCGAGTAGTCCACCAGCGCCTTCTCCTTCTTATGAAACCCCAGGTCCCTCACCATGGTGATTGTTGAGGTCACCTCCTGGACACATCTATTTATTACAATTCCATAAATTATACGTGATTTTGGAAAATTTTGAAAATAACACACCATCGGCTTTGGCGATGCCGATTGGAACTTGTCGGTCTTGCCGCTACCTATTGGATGTATGCACAAGAGACAATAAAATATATCAGCTTTATGATTAATGTATTATGTTTTTTATGTTATAACTGCTATGGTCACTGAATATGAGATTCATAGGAAAATCCATACACACTTGTAGAAACATAAACACACCATTATGATCCTTTGTCATGTCTCACAGACAAACTCGTTAATATCAGATGACCATATTTTCCTGGCCATGGACATTTGTTATGTCAATATTAATGGGAGCACAATGTTGTTTCAACATTGTTGTGGTAGACCAAAGTAGTTTAGATATACGACATCAGTTTTGTTAAATAGTGTCATCATAAAATTGTCATTTTGTTTGCCTCCTTAGACCATGAGAATATTCAATGATGTTTAACGTAAGGATTATTTTCGTATACTCAAGTATCACACCGTAAACTGGGTGATAAAAAAGGCATGGGTGGTGATACGTCTCGAACATATCTATAATTTCTGATGTTCCATGATGATATTATGCCAATTGCTACATGTTTTCTCCCTTCTTTATGTCATTTTTATCGATTTTCTGGACTAACCTATTGACAAGATGCCACAGAGCCAGTTCCCTGTTTTCTGCTGTTTTTAGCTTCAGAAAAAGTTGTTCTGGAAATATTCTCGGAATTGGAAAATTCGAAGCTCGGAAGTCTTAGAATTCCCGAAGGTTCCACGGAGTCCCGAAGAGACCCGGAGAGGGGCCTGAGGGGGCCACCACCATGGGGTGGCGCGCCCCCCTTGGCCGCGCCGGGGGGCGGTGTGGAGTCCCCAGGGCTCCACCGCCTTTGCCCTTTCTCCTATTTAATCCCCTCCGAAGGAAAACCCTAGGCACCTAATCAGAAATCCCCGAAAATTTTCGCAGCCGTCGTCATCGTCAACCCTAGATCAGGGGAGTTCTGAAGCTGTCTCCCGGCACCTTGCCGGAGAGGAGATCATCACCGGAGGCCTCTTCGTCACCATGCCTGCCTCCGGAGTGATGCGTGAGTAGTTAATCCTTGGACTACGGGTCCATAGCAGTAGCTAGATGGTTGTCTTCTCCTCCTATGCCTCAATATTTAGATCTCGTGAGCTGCCTAACATGATCGATATTGTTCTTATGTAATTCTATGTGTTGTGTTTGATGGGATCCGATGAATATTGAACTTATGCCAAGTTGATTATAGTATTTATTGCATATGTTATTTGTAATCTTGCATGCTTTCCGTTTCTAGTGGTTGCTCTGGCCAAGTAGTTGCTAGTGACTCCAAGAGGGAGTATTTATGCTTGATAGTGGGTTCATGCCTCCTTTTCGCCTGTGCTCGAGTCACAGAAACGTGACGGGGGAGGATGAGTTGTTTCCACTAGGGAGAAAACAACGGTGTGAGTGCATGCGTGCACAATCATTGCTTACATTACACACATTTCTTAATGCGATTATCTGTTGCTTGCAACTTAATACCTAAGGGGGGTCGGATGATAACCTAAGGGTGGATTAGTCATAGATGCGGTTGGATTACGGTCTATGTATATTGTTGTAATGCCCGCACTAAATATCATAGTAGTCATCATGTCATGAATGTGCACTACGCTGCAACCTTTATTTGTCAATTGCCTAGCTGTAATTTGTTTACCCAGCATGCTATTATGGAGAGACACCACTAGTGAACCTATGCACCCCGGTCCATTTTCCTACACTATTAAACAAACCACTACGATTTCCTGCTTTCTTTACTTACGCAAGCATACACTATTTTCCACACTATACGTCTAATCTTTGTTTTCAGCAAGACCGGTGAGATTGACAACCTCATTGTACCGTTGGGAAAAGTATTTTGGTTGTGTTGTGTGCAGGTTCCGCGTTGTTGCTGACACCGGTGAGGCGCCATCACCACCGTCAGTGGCATCAACCTTCCGAAGATCCTCTTTCTCCTACTGGATTGATAACCTTGGTTCTTAACCGAGGGAAATTCTTACCGCTGCACTCATCACACCCTCCTCTTGGGGTTCCCAACACACCATCCATAACAACAAGAATTTCTGGTGCCGTTACCGGGGACTTAATCATCATCAAGAAGTCTCCTCGTTAAGGCACCATCAAGGTGTAGCATCAAGGATTTCTGGCACCGTTGCCGGGGATAAAGAAGTCTTCTGGCAAGGGGAGTCTCTCACTCTCAACCTCTTTATTTTGTTTATTGTCTTTTTTTTATTTTTTTTGTCTTGTTTTGCTTCTATTTATAAAAAACACACACAAAAAATAGTTCTTATACTAGCTGTAGTTTATTCATGTTTTTAGTCTTGATTATAATGAATACTCCTGTTCCTATTACCACGTCACATGAGGAAATGATCTTTACTTTCAAACAAGGGAATTATGAGAATTTCACGGAAGCTTGGTCTAGAGTTTTTGATTCCTATTGAAAAATTGAACCTAAAATGACTCTAAGCCTGTTTCTTCGTAGCTTTTACTCGATCTTGTTCTTTGTTATAGATATGCTTTGGATACTGTGGTAGGAGGGGATTTACTTCATTTTGATGGAGATCAAGCTTTCAATGCTATAAGAAAATTAATTGCAACCTATAGTTTACCCAGTAGTTCTGATAAAGCCTTTGCAAATATTTATGCTAGATTAAACACTCTTGAGTTACATATTTCTATCTTAAAAGAGGGATATAGCCAAATTCGTGAACATCTTGATCATGTCCCAATAAATTTTGAATCCTCAAATATGATTCCTTTGGTAAAAGTTTTTATAAATGGTGAAACATTTCATGCTCGTTGTGATATCATGTATGAATCTTGTGTTATGCCTAAGGAAATTTATGAATCTTTGAACCTTTGGGGGCTAGCTGAAGGAGGAGAAGAAATTCCTCTCATTAATAACACCACTATATTTCCCATTGGGATAGCTGAGGGAGTGTTTAAAAAACTCCTAGGAAAAACAGTCTCCACTAATTATCTTGTTATTGAATGCGCAGAAGGAGGACAAATTACCCTTGGAAGATCTCTGCTGAAGCTCTTAGGAGCAACTATTGATATGGGAAAAAGGTACCATGACTTTCACCTACAAATCATGCTTGGACCATCAGTTCCCTAAAACGAATAAGGGTAAGAAAGGTAAACTTAAGCTTCATAACAATTTGGATGCTTCTTCACTTGAAAATACTTGAGTTTCTTTCTATGCCTAGCTGAAAGGCGTTAAAGAAAAGCGCTACTAGGAGACAACCCGTTTTATTTCTCCGTTTTCAACCCGTTTTCCTTCGTTTTCTTTTGTTTTCTTTGCACCTGGGTGTTTTCTATTTACTTAGCAACCCCTCTGTATCCTTTGTTTTGTGTCTTTGTTGAGCCAAGTAAAGCCTCTAGTGGAAAGTTGAGACTATATTTCGGACTTCTGCGCAGGAAACAGATTTCTACTGTCCACTATTAAATTCGTATAAAATCACAGAA
This sequence comes from Alopecurus myosuroides, assembly GCA_028641055.1. Taxonomy (NCBI): domain Eukaryota; kingdom Viridiplantae; phylum Streptophyta; class Magnoliopsida; order Poales; family Poaceae; genus Alopecurus; species Alopecurus myosuroides. The sequence goes on from CM054059.1 coordinate 274,141,453, forward strand.
AATTCAAAATGACCTGAGTTTTTTTGTGCGTAATCCTGGGCTATATACTCAACGTTTCTTAGCTGAACACTTTTCGATTTGAGCAACAGAAGATTTTCGAAAAAAATCATCTTTACCTGCTGTCCTTTTTTGACAGATTTCTGCCAATAATTGCATTTGCATCTTAATCTCTTTCTTTTGGTGTTCTTTTGAGAAAAAGGGTTTTAAAAGAAGTTGTGAAATTATCTAATGTGTTTATGAGTGTTAGGCTTGTGTTGAAACTGAACCATGTGAATTTATTATTTCCATTGCACTAACGTTGCTAATGAAGATTGTGAGAAGTTTGGTGTGAAGGAAGTTTTCAAGAGTCAAGAGAAGAGGATGATATGATGTGATCAAGAAGAGTTAAAAGCCTAAGATTGGGGTGCACCGGAGGTACATCCCAGCAAATTCCAATAAGACTCAAGCGTCTAAGCTTGGGGATGCCCAAGGTATCCCCTTCTTCATCGACAAATTATCAGGTCACTTCTAGTGAAACTATATTTTTATTCGGTCACATCTTATGTGCTTTGTTTGGAGAGTATTTTATTTTTGATTTCAGTTTTTTTTATTTTTGAAATAAGCTTGGATGGAACCCAGAATTCTTTTATTGGAGAGTGACACGCTCTGCTTTTTCATGGGAATACTTTGTATTCTTAATCTTTGTCTGGCTGCTGCATTTATTTAGCTCCTGTTTCGCATGCATCTCTTATCTAAAGAGCTGTTAGTTTTAGTAGTGTTATGTGAGTGCTCTCATGTTTGCTTTCTGTATCATGAAGAGTATTTTTGTTAAAATATATCTTGTATGGTGCTTGTTGGGAATAGAAACTGCTGCTTGAAGTAGAATTTTTAATGGTGCAAGTAGAAGCTTGTATAGACCGTGGCTAGAACTTTTTCATATCATGCTAGATGTTATTTTAGTTTTAAGGCCTTGTGGTTATTGAGTAGAATTATTAGCCTCAAATAGATGAGAGTGTTTAATGTGCCATTGAAAGATTCATGAGTTGTTCTTGTCACAGTGAAGCATCAATTTATGGTATTCTCTTTCGAATGTTTTATTTGGTTGACATGGCGCAGGCTCACACCATGTTTATGACTATGAACCAGTCACTAATAGCCTCTATGATTATTTAGTTTTTGAACTTGTGATACCGCTTATGATTTGATTAATGATGTTTATGTCGATATGCATGATTATGGCTCTTATGATCTCTTGATTTGTCGCTCCCAGTCTTTTGCTAGCCTCCACCTGTACTGAGTATGGAATTATACTCGTGCATCCAACTCCCTAAAACCAAGTTTTTATCTTTGTGTCCACCATACCTACCTACATGTGGTATTTAACTGCCACTCCAATTAAATTGCTCATGCGTTACCTTTAAAACCTTCAAAATTACTCCTGCTTTATGTTCCTGTTTTTGCTCATGAGGACGTAAATAGAGAATATTTATCTCACTTGTTGATTGATTTCACACCCTGGACTAGTGGCTTCATCCGCTTATCCAAATGATAGAAGAGCTGGCAGCGAGGTGCCCAGCCCCAAATTAATACACACAAAATCTCTTCACTATTTTCCCCCCTGATTTATCAGTCAAAGCATAATTGTGTAAACAAAAGAGAAAGAGGGATGACCTTCTATACCAGTTGCGTCCTTCATATGGGAGCCGCTCTTGTGAAATCTAGTTGGCTTGTGACGTATTGTATTTTCTGTTTACCATTCGTTGACATTAGCATACATCTCCCAAAATATAGACACTCCTCCATGGTATGTGATTGTTGGCAGGCACCCGATGATTCGGTAAGCTATGTTTTGTGAAAGATGGATGGGAGGAGTGTCAAACTTTTAATCCCTCTATTTAATAAAATAAAAAGCTCTAGCACATGAGTGATCCCTGCTTCCCTTTGCGAAGGGCCTTTCTTTTACTTTTATGTTGAGTCTCCATCTTCTAACTTAATGCATATTTGAGAGAGAATTTTTGTAACATCCCAGTGTTTGGGAAGTTATAAGGATCTAAATTTAATATGTGCATTTGCAAAGCATGCATCTAAAAGTACGGGAAATTTTGGCGCGAAAGTTTAAACAAACCAAAGTGACCAATGTTTCACCTGACATGATAAAATAGGTCTAGATCATCTAGTCAAGAGTACATTTGGAGTGATCTTTATAAAAAGTATCTTAAGAAAACAAATCATCTGGTTACACAAACCATAATTGGTTGTGACCAACACTAACTCTCAACAAGCCTAATCTCTAAGTCTATAAGTGACTTGAGATAAATCAACTTGGTATCTAGAACTCGAAGAGGGGTGAGTATCCAAATCACACAGTTGATGATCTTACTCCTGCAAGTTAGTCATGTATAGCTGGATGATCTTATCCGTCCTGAAGGAGGAACCTGAACGAGGAAACAAACCTTCTTCAAACTAATGCTAAACCCTGATCACTGTCCGTGATCTTTTCCAAAACTCTTGTCTATGTTTCTGCATAATCAAGGCTACAAGAGAAGCAAACCAGGAAGGGGCCAAGATCAGAAGACATCAAATGAGGGGTGTGAAATCCTAGTGTTCGGTGTCATACAAGAATAATTTGAGTACAGGACCTGATAAATCTTGTAAGCAGATTATTTCTGAGGACATTAAACACTAGAGTCTCATTAGGTTAAGTTATATAAGAACAAGTTGGTAATTGACTCAAAATCGATATCCTAATGAGAGTGGCAACTAGTGATATGTTTGCAAATCCTTAACCTTGAGTAATCAGAGATTCATCGACTATCTGAATTGGGGTTTAGAGTCGAAGAGGGAAGGTGGAAGGATATCGACATGATCTTTTCCTAACTTAGGATTTAGATTATAAAAGTGGAGGTGGGTGAATTTGGGCATGACTCTAAGTGGTGAATCGTCGGGAGATATGAATTCTTACTTTGAATGACATGGAATTGTATTTGAATTCAAACTAAATATTTAAAGTTATAGAAATAACAGTATAAGAAGATAAATGATAGTCATTCATTAATTCAAGTCTTTATTGGATAGAATACAGTTCAAGGAGATAATAAAACAAAAATAAAGACTTTATAAATTTAAAACAATAGTACATTGTCTTTACAAACATATTTATAATAAAAGGGAAATTACAAAAGAATAAACTTTATTGATAATAAGATAATAATACAAAGTTAGTACGAAATTCAACAAATGGAAAAGTACATGTTCTATTACAAGATGACAATTACAAAAAGAAATTCCTAATCTAATTCTTGCAAAGTTCCAGTCTCCAATTGATCCTTTGATCCTGTAAAATAAACAAGAAAAAACAAAGAAAAGTAAAGCAATAAGATTAGTGGGGGGGGGGGTTAGTACTCTCAGCTAGGCAGTGAGGTGCACTGCTAATCACATCATCGAGTTCAGGCTTAGTCAAGATAATATCTGTTCATATCAGAGAATTAGCCTCGGTATAATCTCATTGGCTAGTCACTCGAAATACAAGTGTCAGTCAAGAATAAGTGCAACACCAGGATAATACCAAGTCCAGCCGAGCCAATCTCCCAGTCCAAAAGATCTTGGACAGCTCACAGGCACACAGGTGACACATCTCTGCATGTTGGTGTGCTGTCAAAGCCACATCAGACAGATAAAAGGAAAGCAATCGTAGAGCATAGGAGCAAAGCCCCGTTTCACCACCACCACCAGCATCTACTCGAGCTCCACAGCTCACAACCGCACACCAAAGCCAAATCACTCCCAGTTCATCAAATTCATCCATCCATACCACCAGATCCCTGTGAAAGTCTAGCTCCACATGAAATAGACCCAGGCAGGAGAGCTAGTCCATCTCACCTCTTGTCCAACAGCTTGAGCTACATAGCTCAAGCACACATCGCAAGAACATCCCCACAAAGCAATCCCATCACAGATCAATCTATTTCCCAGGAATCTGTGAAACCATGGATCCAGAGGAATAACGAAAAGGCCAAGCTAGGAGCTGGAGGAGCAGGCCTGAAGCACAACAACAACAAGACCACAAGCAGGAAGTGCAGGGAGAAGGCCAATAAGCCAGCAACACCACCCAGCAGTAGATCCACAAGATCAACACACCATCCCAGCATCAACACATAACAGGTTGATCTCTACACACAACTCAGCAAGAAATTGCTAAGCTATGCATAGAGAGGGGTTGGTATTTATTTCCCTCAGTCTAGCATAGTGTTGCTATGCTAATCACATTACAGGGGTTTAAAAACAAGTATAATATGTGTTCTTATCTTAAGAAAAATGCCTCAGAACAACATCATGGGCCTAAGGGAAATTCCACAAGCATTAATCTGTTCTTATCAGATATATTAACCAAACAATTAATAGTGTAGTTGATGGGCACCAGAACCATAAAAATTGGTACCTCAAGCACAACTCACCAATTCAAATATTTCTTAGAAACACAAGAGGGACATGGTGGCACATCCTCTGAACCCTAAGGTTCAGAGTACCACCCACCAGTTGGCATATAGAGATGCCCAATAATTAACCCAACACCTTAGATTTGCAATTAGCTCAAGCATAGTATCTGTACTTATATAAAATTAGGGCCTCAGACTATTGCATCATTGGCTTGGGGCTAAGAGAACTAGTGCAAGTATCTGTTCTTAAATTATGAGTCTCAAAGAAGGAAATTATATCAGGTGTAGTGCTCTGTTCTTACCATGTGATACAAAGACATATCATAACCACTGGATACCAAGGTTTTTAGCAAAGGGGACTTGAGTCAAATCACCAGCCAAAGTCACTGGATTATGCCACAACCACATACAGGGTGCTGGGCACCAGATCCAAGGATCTGATACCACAGGACCACTGAACTAAGACATAAAAAAACAGTAAAATTGGAAACATGGATTGATGGTATATTCTCTGAATAATTATTCAGAGTAACACCTATCAAACAACTTAGCACACCATAGAACATTGGATAGCATATGTTTGCTACCAGGAGTTTAACAGATAGCCAATTAGCAAGGAATTATCACAGGGAGCAAACCCAAAGGGTGTCATCTCATAGGAATAACATTGGGAGTATATTTCAAGTAAATTTCCACTACTAGCACAAGGCCAACAACCAGTAATACCTCACAGTATCTAGCAACAGCAATAATTAGGGGCATAATAAGAATTCATTGTTCATCACAGAACAAATCATGAACTCCATATCTCCATTATCAAATAACTCATGTGGTGAATTCAAAAGCCAACCAATCAATCACCAGATCATTGAGAAGGTCACGGGAAGGCATGGGTGAGCCAGCACGAGGGCAAGGCTCCAGAGCAAGGGGGAGAGTAGGGGTCAGAGAGAGAAGAGAGACACTTACAGGTGGTCACCTTCGTGGTGACCACGGCCAGTTGGTGGAGCGAAGCACAGAGGCGAGCCACGGTTGCCCAGAAGGCCGTCCCGGCGGCGGCGCATCGACACAGCCACCATCCGCAACCACAGCCACCGTGGGGAAGCAGCAGCAGAAGCAGCTCAGTCTCCAAGAGCATCCAGGGATCACCTAGAGGAGCCCAGGTCACCGGAGAGGTGGTGGAGCACCGGGGTACCCGAACCCTAGGGTTAGGGCAGGGGTTGTCCACGGGAGCCACCGAGGGAGAAAACCAGATCGAAGAAAGAGGTGTGGAAGAGGGCTGGGAGGAGAAGAGGTGGCGCTAGGTCACGGCGGCGGAGATGGACGGAGAAGAGAGAAGAAATCGCCGGAGGGGAGGCGGGCGATGCGGTCGCCTCGGCGTCGCCTTGTGCTGAGGAAAGAGGAGAAGTGGGGGGTGGCCACCTGCTCGGGTTCGCCCGAGTGGGTTTGACCCAACCCACTGGTGGGTTGGCCCACCAGTCAGTCTGGGGGCTGGTTGGTCTTTTGACCATTTTCTTTAAAGAAAAATAATAGAAATAAAAATCATATCAATTAAAAATCATCATAAACTAGAGAAAATTAGAATTAAATAAAATTTTAAATAACTTCACCAATATAAATCCTCTAATACCCTAACAGTTTAAATTAAATAATATAATACCTGTTTTACCTTAAACTTATGAATTTAAGATAAATTATGATAAAATAAATAACACTACTAAATAATTGAGAGTAATGTTATCCTTAACTCTCTATTAATAAATATCAACTTGTATAACTTTAATGGTTTATTTTTAAAAAAATTATTAACTTTTCATTCCCTGAATTATGAAAGAAAAATAAGATAATTAAAACAAATCAAATTAATAAGGAAGGGAAAATAATATGTTCTTTAAGCCTTTAAATCCAAAATTATTCAAATCAATTTAGTACTTAATGATTAAATCTTAATTATTTAAAGGGCCCTTATTGCACATCATTTAATTATACTTTTTGATGTTTAAAACCTTATCTAAAGAAATGAATATGACCTCATTTATTTATTTTAGGATTGCAATTAATATCTTCAAACGAATTTAATTCATAAAAGCAATTCTTACTTAATAGAATATAATCACTGGTTAAACTTAAAACCTTAGCATGTGATTTAAATGGGGATTGCAAGAAATTCCATCTTACTTAAGTAATACTTCCACAAGAATTTTTTTCCAAATCATAACAAATTATGTCTGTTTTCCTTAAAACATTATCCTTATTATTTTATCCTCTTATTACCTGCATAAAAGTGAACATTACTCAATTCCTTAGTGCATAACATTTTGCAATGTTTCCAACTAAAAATATGAGTTAGAACCCTAAGTAACTAATGAATCAACTAAACTCATTGGCATTAGCTCTACACTTTCAAGCATATAATAAAATGTGTCTGTTATCTATTCAATAATTATTTTCTATGTGTTGTTGTTTTGTTATTTAATCAAGTAATAAACATTTTTACCTAAACAAGATAACCATTGTTTGCTAAAATAAAAGTGAAACACACGTAAGTCTAAAAGTAGTAATAACCACATCACCACAAGTAATGAAACAATTCACCTAAAACTCATAAGATTAAGTTACCATATCAAATATAGCTTACACTTGTAAGCTGGGATATTTTCCAGGGTATTTCACGATTGCATCTCATTATTATGCATGTATCATGTTGCCAGTGTTTCTGTAGTCCTTACCGGGACTACTTTGCTATCTTTCAGACGTCAGAATGTTCTACGTGACCCTTGACTCCGAAGACATGGAATGTTATGGTCATTTAAATCTCAGGCAAGTTCATCACTTGCTCATATCCTTTGCAGTACTTCATAACAAACTATTTGCAAAAACCCTACCGTATTACCACCTGTTCTCAAAAGAATGCATGATCCTATTTTTATAATAATATGACTAATTGAATGACTACCCGAGTGGTAGTGTTCTGTGTGGTGGGCGGATGGAACCATGGTAAGATGAATAGGTCAAAGGAAGGTTCCATCTGCACGGGAACGTATTACCTAGGAACTAATCACAAATGCCGTCAGAACTCGGTGCGCCGTAAATACCGCGTTAACCATGGGTCTTCTATGGGGGGAGTAAGTCAGCCGTGATACTTTTCTCGTTCGCATGTCAATGGACTGCCAGAGACGTACGCTGTAGGTCTTGCGAGACTCCATGCACATGGGTGGGAGCCCTTACGTCCCACGGACTCTGGGGTCTATGAGTGTCTGCCAGGGGCGCGTAGATCTCCATCGTGAGGGGTGGAATCAGGCGTTCAACCTGCTGGCGGAAATGGGTGGGCATGCGTTGTGCGGAGAAGCACGGTTTGGCTTGGACCAACAACCGGGCCCCACACCTAAGTGGGCGTGGACAGGAACGATCGCCTGGTTGTGCAACATGGTCTTGGTCGTCCATGGGTAAAGTAACGCACCTCTGCAGAGTGTAAAAGGATGTGGCATGTTACCCCCTGTTCCGGGAAGGAACTGCGAACGCTACAGGAAAGGCAACTCCATGAAGTTCTAGCTCCTGTGATGGTCTGGCGGGCATAGTTTTCAGAAGTAAAAGCAATCTCTTGAAGAAAGATTTACAAAAACCTTGCATTATCTTATGACTCTTTTGAGTCTAAAGCTGTAGTTAGTGCATCAAACTACCCACTATATATCATGAGCTTGCTGAGTAACGCTCGTTACTCATTCGTTCCCGTTTGATCCCCTGCTTAGAGTTGAAGCCTGATGGGAGTCGTCATCGTAAAGCATCGTCATCAACAACGTTGAAGGAGGAGAAGCTATCAAGGTGTAGGTGGATTCCATTCTTGGAGTTAGTAGATCAAGCCATAGATTAGGGCTGACATCAGCCGTGGTAGATTAGTTCTGAGCTAGAGTTCTTCTCCGGCTTGGAGCTTCGGTTGCTTCTTATGATGTTTCTTTTGCAGGAGAGCTTCTTGATTCATCAAGAAGATTCTCAAGATTTTGTAATGAAGTTTGTATCCTATAGCTTTGCTTGGTCCCGCTGTGTTTCTGTTGTACCACTCTGAGAGATGTAATATTCACGGATAAGTCCTTCTGTGAGTATTATGTCACCGACTTGCGCACTACACATGCAGTGGTGTGCTGGGTCTCCACAGATGGTATCAGAGCGAAGCGACCTTAGGTTTAAAAAACCTCTTAGGAGATCTGTAGGTTGGTAAAGTCTATAAGAAGCCATCTTATCTAAACCATATTTCCTACAACTATGATGATCATTCACTTGTGAATGATATAATCATACTTGTATAAAATTATTCTTACTCAACCTGAGTAAACCTACGTATCTATTATCTTTATACCTAGGAATGAATAGTTAGAAGTCTAGAATGTATTAGTGCTATTGTGAAAAGGAGAGTTTTGACATGGTCAGAGATGATTAATTCAAAGTGATGATTACCCCATTCTATGAATGAATAGGATGGAGTAGAACATGGCATACATTAAGTATAGGAGTCATTCAGAAGGAATGTTTCGGAATCATGAAGAATTGTTAGACCATGGTAACTATGGGGTACATACCATATCCTTAGTTATCAACTCTAGAGGTGAATCATTATAGTATAGTATAGAGTTAGGAGAAGGCATAAGCATTGACGGAAGCTACATTACTACTTCTATGATGTGATCAACAACATGAAGGATCAACAGATGCCATGGGAAGTTTATCATAATCAAGATAAAGTACATCAAATTATATGGTACTTATTTCTTTATGGAGTCAAGTTAGACAACAACTACTATAGGATCAATTTGTCTTGGTTTATTCTATTGCAGTAAGGCATGCAATTGGAGTAATTACCTAGGCAAAGAGTGGTTGGGGTAGACTAAGATTACAAGGTAATATATGCCTACTGGTAGTGTATAGCATTTAAGAGCCTTGGTACTTGAGATGTTTTACTCTAAGTACTGTTATTTCACGGGCTTTTGATGCATGAGTGATAAACGCATTTGGGATTTATTGGATCTTATTTGGATCTTTGATTGACTAGATCTGTACATGAAGATTGAACTTGATGTGCAAATGCATGTGCAAACACTGAGTTCTATCTTGATGTTACTGGTCTAGAGGGTATATGATTAGTTTGAGAGCGGTCTGAAAACTCAACTGACTGAAGCAACTATCATAGCTCTGGAAGTCCTTGAAGTCAAGAAGGCAGGAGATCAATAAAGCCACTGAGGGGAATGGACCACATTCCACATCTCGTTTGGATCTGGTGAGTTACTTCATCAACACATGGTGAGCTACCACAAGTGATGCCAAGAGAATCACATGATTAGTTATATTCTATAAGGAAACATGTAGAAGTTGAAACCCAAAGATATTGAAGAACCATAGGAAGTAACCAGTGGGAGAGGTATATACACCGATGAGTTAAAACTCGAGGAAACTCGAAGATATTTTCTCTAATAATTGAGTCTTAGTCAGTGTACACTATGCTGTACAAGCTTCTTTGAGCAGTATTTCTCTTGAGACCACTAGATTAAACCAAATGGAGTCTAACCATAGACAATACCCATTATATTGGATGAATCTTATTGGTTATTCATCACCTGGTAGATGTACCAACTGTTCTTCAGAAAGTTGTGAGAGTTAGGAAACCATACCTATTCATCGGAGAATGAAACCTGATATCCACTATATGGTGGAAATACCACGTGGTTCTTCGTGAGACCATTAGGAAGGCCTAGTAACAAGACAGAGTTGTCCTAACAACTGTCATACTATTAGAATATCATACACAAGACAGTGGAAAGTGAACAATGAAGACAAGAGGATTCACATGTCAAGGTCAACACAAGAAACAGATGTGAAGATTCAACAGTCTACAGAAGTTCTCTCTACCTATCTTTACGTGAGAGAGGTTGAACTTCGGGACGAAGTTCTTGTTAAGGGGGAGATACTGTAACATCCCAGTGTTTGGGAAGTTATAAGGATCTAAATTTAATATGTGCATTTGCAAAGCATGCATCTAAAAGTACGGGAAATTTTGGCGCGAAAGTTTAAACAAACCAAAGTGACCAATGTTTCACCTGACATGATAAAATAGGTCTAGATCATCTAGTCAAGAGTACATTTGGAGTGATCTTTATAAAAAGTATCTTAAGAAAACAAATCATCTGGTTACACAAACCATAATTGGTTGTGACCAACACTAACTCTCAACAAGCCTAATCTCTAAGTCTATAAGTGACTTGAGATAAATCAACTTGGTATCTAGAACTCGAAGAGGGGTGAGTATCCAAATCACACAGTTGATGATCTTACTCCTGCAAGTTAGTCATGTATAGCTGGATGATCTTATCCGTCCTGAAGGAGGAACCTGAACGAGGAAACAAACCTTCTTCAAACTAATGCTAAACCCTGATCACTGTCCGTGATATTTTCCAAAACTCTTGTCTATGTTTCTGCATAATCAAGGCTATAAGAGAAGCAAACCAGGAAGGGGCCAAGATCAGAAGACATCAAATGAGGGGTGTGAAATCCTAGTGTTCGGTGTCATACAAGAATAATTTGAGTACAGGACCTGATAAATCTTGTAAGCAGATTATTTCTAAGGACATTAAACACTAGAGTCTCATTAGGTTAAGTTATATAAGAACAAGTTGGTAATTGACTCAAAATCGATATCCTAATGAGAGTGGCAACTAGTGATATGTTTGCAAATCCTTAACCTTGAGTAATCAGAGATTCATCGACTATCTGAATTGGGGTTTAGAGTCGAAGAGGGAAGGTGGAAGGATATCGACATGATCTTTTCCTAACTTAGGATTTAGATTAGAAAAGTGGAGGTGGGTGAATTTGGGCATGAATCTAAGTGGTGAATCGTCGGGAGATATGAATTCTTACTTTGAATGACATGGAATTGTATTTGAATTCAAACTAAATATTTAAAGTTATAGAAATAACAGTATAAGAAGATAAATGATAGTCATTCATTAATTCAAGTCTTTATTGGATAGAATACAGTTCAAGGAGATAATAAAACAAAAATAAAGATTTTATAAATTTAAAACAATAGTACATTATCTTTACAAACATATTTATAATAAAAGGGAAATTACAAAAGAATAAACTTTATTGATAATAAGATAATAATACAAAGTTAGTACGAAATTCAACAAATGGAAAAGTACATGTTCTATTACAAGATGACAATTACAAAAAGAAATTCCTAATCTAATTCTTGCAAAGTTCCAGTCTCCAATTGATCCTTTGATCCTGTAAAATAAACAAGAAAAAACAAAGAAAAGTAAAGCAATAAGATTAGTGGGGGGGGGGGGGGTTAGTACTCTCAGCTAGGCAGTGAGGTGCACTGCTAATCGCATCATCGAGTTTAGGCTTAGTCAAGATAATATCTGTTCATATCAGAGAATTAGCCTCGGTATAATCTCATTGGCTAGTCACTCAAAATACAAGTGTCAGTCAAGAATAAGTGCAACACCAAGATAATACCAAGTCCAGCCGAGCCAATCTCCCAGTCCAAAAGATCTTGGACAGCTCACAGGCACACAGGTGACACATCTCTGCATGTTGGTGTGCTGTCAAAGCCACATCAGACAGATAAAAGGAAAGCAATCGTAGAGCATAGGAGCAAAGCCCCGTTTCACCACCACCACCAGCATCTACTCGAGCTCCACAGCTCACAACCGCACACCAAAGCCAAATCACTCCCAGTTCATCAAATTCATCCATCCATACCACCAGATCCCTGTGAAAGTCTAGCTCCACATGAAATAGACCCAGGCAGGAGAGCTAGTCCATCTCACCTCTTGTCCAACAGCTTGAGCTACATAGCTCAAGCACACATAGCAAGAACATCCCCACAAAGCAATCCCATCACAGATCAATCTATTTCCCAGGAATCTGTGAAACCATGGATCCAGAGGAATAACGATAAGGCCAAGCTAGGAGCTGGAGGAGCAGGCCTGAAGCACAACAACAACAAGACCACAAGCAGGAAGTGCAGGGAGAAGGCCAATAAGCCAGCAACACCACCCAGCAGTAGATCCACAAGATCAACACACCATCCCAGCATCAACACATAACAGGTTGATCTCTACACACAACTCAGCAAGAAATTGCTAAGCTATGCATAGAGAGGGGTTGGGATTTATTTCCCTCAGTCTAGCATAGTGTTGCTATGCTAATCACATCACAGGGGTTTAAAAACAAGTATAATATGTGTTCTTATCTTAAGAAAAATGCCTCAGAACAACATCATGGGCCTAAGGGAAATTCCACAAGCATTAATCTGTTCTTATCAGATATATTAACCAAACAATTAATAGTGTAGTTGCTGGGCACCAGAACCATAAAAATTGGTACCTCAAGCACAACTCACCAATTCAAATATTTCTTAGAAACACAAGAGGGACATGGTGGCACATCCTCTGAACCCTAAGGTTCAGAGTAGCACCCACCAGTTGGCATATAGAGATGCCCAATAATTGACCCAACACCTTAGATTTGCAATTAGCTCAAGCATAGTATCTGTACTTATATAAAATTAGGGCCTCGGACTATTGCATCATTGGCTTGGGGCTAAGAGAACTAGTGCAAGTATCTGTTCTTAAATTATGAGTCTCAAAGAAGGAAATTATATCAGGTGTAGTGCTCTGTTCTTACCATGTGATACAAAGACATATCATAACCACTAGATACCAAGGTTTTTAGCAAAGGGGACTTGAGTCAAATCACCAGCCAAAGTCACTGGATTATGCCACAACCACATACAGGGTGCTGGGCACCAGATCCAAGGATCTGATACCACAGGACCACTGAACTAAGACATAAAAAAACAGTAAAATTGGAAACATGGATTGATGGTATATTCTCTGAATAATTATTCAGAGTAACACCTATCAAACAACTTAGCACACCATAGAACATTGGATAGCATATGTTTGCTACCAGGAGTTTAACAGATAGCCAATTAGCAAGGAATTATCACAGGGAGCAAACCCAAAGGGTGTCATCTCATAGGAATAACATTGGGAGTATATTTCAAGTAAATTTCCACTACTAGCACAAGGCCAACAACCAGTAATACCTCACAGTATCTAGCAACAGCAATAATTAGGGGCATAATAAGAATTCATTGTTCATCACAGAACAAAGCATGAACTCCATATCTCCATTATCAAATAACTCATGTGGTGAATTCAAAAGCCAACCAATCAATCACCAGATCATTGAGAAGGTCACGGGAAGGCATGGGTGAGCCAGCACGAGGGCAAGGCTCCAGAGCAAGGGGGAGAGTAGGGGTCAGAGAGAGAAGAGAGACACTTACAGGTGGTCACCTTCGTGGTGACCACGGCCAGTTGGTGGAGCGAAGCACAGAGGCGAGCCACGGTTGCCCAGAAGGCCGTCCCGGCGGCGGCGCATCGACACAGCCACCATCCGCAACCACAGCCACCGTGGGGAAGCAGCAGCAGAAGCAGCTCAGTCTCCAAGAGCATCCAGGGATCACCTAGAGGAGCACAGGTCACCGGAGAGGTGGTGGAGCACCGGGGTACCCGAACCCTAGGGTTAGGGCAGGGGTTGTCCACGGGAGCCACCGAGGGAGAAAACCAGATCGAAGAAAGAGGTGTGGAAGAGGGCTGGGAGGAGAAGAGGTGGCGCTAGGTCACGGCGGCGGGGATGGACGGAGAAGAGAGAAGAAATCGCTGGAGGGGAGGCGGGCGATGCGGTCGCCTCGGCGTCGCCTTGTGCTGAGGAAGGAGGAGAAGTGGGGGGTGGCCACCTGCTCGGGTTCGCCCGAGTGGGTTTGACCCAACCCACTGGTGGGTTGGCCCACCAGTCAGCCTGGGGGCTGGTTGGTCTTTTGACCATTTTCTTTAAAGAAAAATAATAGAAATAAAAATCATATCAATTAAAAATCATCATAAACTAGAGAAAATTAGAATTAAATAAAATTTTAAATAACTTCACCAATATAAATCCTCTAATACCCTAACAGTTTAAATTTAATAATATAATACCTGTTTTACCTTAAACTTATGAATTTAAGATAAATTATGATAAAATAAATAACACTACTAAATAATTGAGAATAATGTTATCCTTAACTCTCTATTAATAAATATCAACTTGTATAATTTTAATGGTTTATTTTTAAAAAAATTATTAACTTTTCATTCCCTGAATTATGAAAGAAAAATAAGATAATTAAAACAAATCAAATTAATAAGGAAGGGAAAATAATATGTTCTTTAAGCCTTTAAATCCAAAATTATTCAAATCAATTTAGTACTTAATGATTAAATCTTAATCATTTAAAGGGCCCTTATTGCACATCATTTAATTATACTTTTTGATGTTTAAAACCTTATCTAAAGAAATGAATATGACCTCATTTATTTATTTTAGGATTGCAATTAATATCTTCAAACGAATTTAATTCATAAAAGCAATTCTTACTTAATAGAATATAATCACTGGTTAAACTTAAAACCTTAGCATGTGATTTAAATGGGGATTGCAAGAAATTCCATCTTACTTAAGTAATACTTCCACAAGAAATTTTTTCCAAATCATAACAAATTATGTCTGTTTTCCTTAAAACATTATCCTTATTATTTTATCCTCTTATTACCTGCATAAAAGTGAACATTACTCAATTCCTTAGTGCATAACATTTTGCAATGTTTCCAACTAAAAATATGAGTTAGAACCCTAAGTAA
The DNA here is from genome assembly GCA_028641055.1 of Alopecurus myosuroides. Classification (NCBI taxonomy): domain Eukaryota; kingdom Viridiplantae; phylum Streptophyta; class Magnoliopsida; order Poales; family Poaceae; genus Alopecurus; species Alopecurus myosuroides. Next base: position 274,156,604 of record CM054059.1, read on the forward strand.
CTAATGAATCAACTAAACTCATTGGCATTAGCTCTACACTTTCAAGCATATAATAAAATGTGTCTGTTATCTATTCAATAATTATTTTCTATGTGTTGTTGTTTTGTTATTTAATCAAGTAATAAACATTTTTACCTAAACAAGATAACCATTGTTTGCTAAAATAAAAGTGAAACACACGTAAGTCTAAAAGTAGTAATAACCACATCACCACAAGTAATGAAACAATTCACCTAAAACTCATAAGATTAAGTTACCATATCAAATATAGCTTACACTTGTAAGCTGGGATATTTTCCAGGGTATTTCACGATTGCATCTCATTATTATGCATGTATCATGTTGCCAGTGTTTCTGTAGTCCTTACCGGGACTACTTTGCTATCTTTCAGACGTCAGAATGTTCTACGTGACCCTTGACCCCGAAGACATGGAATGTTATGGTCATTTAAATCTCAGGCAAGTTCATCACTTGCTCATATCCTTTGCAGTACTTCATAACAAACTATTTGCAAAAACCCTACCGTATTACCACCTGTTCTCAAAAGAATGCATGATCCTATTTTTATAATAATATGACTAATTGAATGACTACCCGAGTGGTAGTGTTCTGTGTGGTGGGCGGATGGAACCATGGTAAGATGAATAGGTCAAAGGAAGGTTCCATCTGCACGGGAACGTATTACCTAGGAACTAATCACAAATGCCGTCAGAACTCGGTGCGCCGTAAATACCGCGTTAACCATGGGTCTTCTATGGGGGGAGTAAGTCAGCCGTGATACTTTTCTCGTTCGCATGTCAACGGACTGCCAGAGACGTACGATGTAGGTCTTGCGAGACTACATGCACATGGGTGGGAGCCCTTACGTCCCACGGACTCTGGGGTCTATGAGTGTCTGCCAGGGGCGCGTAGATCTCCATCGTGAGGGGTGGAATCAGGCGTTCAACCTGCTGGCGGAAATGGGTGGGCATGCGTTGTGCGGAGAAGCACGGTTTGGCTTGGACCAACAACCGGGCCCCACACCTAAGTGGGCGTGGACAGGAACGATCGCCTGGTTGTGCAACATGGTCTTGGTCGTCCATGGGTAAAGTAACGCACCTCTGCAGAGTGTAAAAGGATGTGGCATGTTACCCCCTGTTCCGGGAAGGAACTGCGAACGCTATAGGAAAGGCAACTCCATGAAGTTCTAGCTCCTGTGATGGTCTGGCGGGCATAGTTTTCAGAAGTAAAAGCAATCTCTTGAAGAAAGATTTACAAAAACCTTGCATTATCTTATGACTCTTTTGAGTCTAAAGCTGTAGTTAGTGCATCAAACTACCCACTATATATCATGAGCTTGCTGAGTAACGCTCGTTACTCATTCGTTCCCGTTTGATCCCCTGCTTAGAGTTGAAGCCTGATGGGAGTCGTCATCGTAAAGCATCGTCATCAACAACGTTGAAGGAGGAGAAGCTATCAAGGTGTAGGTGGATTCCATTCTTGGAGTTAGTAGATCAAGCCATAGATTAGGGCTGACATCAGCCGTGGTAGATTAGTTCTGAGCTAGAGTTCTTCTCCGACTTGGAGCTTCGGTTGCTTCTTATGATGTTTCTTTTGCAGGAGAGCTTCTTGATTCATCAAGAAGATTCTCAAGATTTTGTAATGAAGTTTGTATCCTATAGCTTTGCTTGGTCCCGCTGTGTTTCTGTTGTACCACTCTGAGAGATGTAATATTCACGGATAAGTCCTTCTGTGAGTATTATGTCACCGACTTGCGCACTACACATGCAGTGGTGTGCTGGGTCTCCACAATTTTTGCCAATCTGAGTTTTATGTGCATTTGTCCCAGAAACATTATTAATTGATTCATGATGTGTTATTAGTTGTTCTCAAATTATTTGTTCTAGTCTTCCTGATGAACTTTGAAGGTGTCCTGGCATTTATGTTTTGTCCCACTCTTAAGGACTAGCGAAATATCACTTTGCCATGCTTTCTCTATACTTTAAACAAATGTATATCTTTCTTTGCATTGTTATTCATGATCTTTTATTTGAGATACTTCTCATGATGCAAAGTGAATGCTATGATTTATTATTAAAGTTCTATTTATCATGTTTGCGTTAAAGTTCTATGATCTCAGCTTACATATGCTTTTACATTTTTATGATCAAGATTGTGTGGTAGCATGTCACCCCAGAAATTATTTTGGTTATCGTTTACCTACTCGAGGACGAGTAGGAACTAAGCTTGGGGATGCTTGATACGTCTCCAACGTATCTATAATTTCTGATGTTCCATGATGATATTATGCCAATTGCTACATGTTTTCTCCCTTCTTTATGTCATTTTTATCGATTTTCCGGACTAACCTATTGACAAGATGCCACAGAGCCGGTTCCCTGTTTTCTGCTGTTTTTAGTTTCAGAAAAGTTGTTCTGGAAATATTCTCAGAATCGGAAAATTCGAAGCCCGGAAGTCTTAGAATTCCCGAAGGTCCCACAGAGTCTCGAAGAAACCCGGAGAGGGGCCTCAAGGGGCCCACACCATGGAGTGGCGCCCCCCTTGGCCGCGCCGGGGGGTGGTATGGGGCCCCCAGGGCTCCACCTCCTTTGCCCTTTCCCGTATTTAATCCCCTTCCGAAGGAAAACCTTAGGCAGCTGATAAAAAATCCTCGAAAATTTCTGCAGCCAGCGTCATCGTCAACCCTAGATCAGGGGGGTTCTGAAGCTGTCTCCCGACACCCTATCGGAGAGGAGATCATCACCGGAGGCCTCTTCATCACCATGCCTGCCTCCGGAGTGATGCGTGAGTAGTTCATCATTGGACTACGGGTCCATAGCAGTAGCTAGATGGTTGTCTTCTCCTCCTATGCCTCAATATTTAGATCTCGTGAGCTGCCTAACATGATCGAGATTGTTCTTATGTAATTCTATGTGTTGTGTTTGCTGGGATCCAATGAATATTGAACTTATGCCAAGTTGATTATAGTCTTTATTACATATGTTATTTTTAATCTTGCATGCTTTCCGTTGCTAGTGGTTGCTCTGGCCAAGTAGTTGCTAGTGACTCCAAGAGGGAGTATTTATGCTTGATAGTGGGTCATGCCTCCTTTTCGCCTGTGCCCGAGTCACAGAAACGTGACGGGGGAGGATGTGTTGTTGCCACTAGGGAGAAAACAACAGTGTGAGTGCCCGCGTGCACAATCATTACTTACATTACACACATGGCTTAATGCGGTCATCTGTTGCTTGCAACTTAATACCTAAGGGCCTTCGGATGATAACCTAAGGGTGGATTATTAGTCATAGATGCAGTTGGATTACGGTCTATGTATATTGTTGTAATGCCCGCACTAAATACATAGTAGTCATCATGTCATGAATGTCCACTACGGTGCAACCTTTATTTGTCAATTGCCTAGCTGTAATTTGTTTACCCAACATGCTATCTTTTATGGAGAGACACCACTAGTGAACCTATGAACCCCGGTCCATTTTCGTACACTGTTAAACAAACCACTAAAATTTCCTGCTTTCTTTACTTACTGCAAGCATACACTATTTTCCACACTATACATCTAATCTTTTTTTTCATCAAGACCAGTGAGATTGACAACCTCACTGTACCGTTGGGACAAAATATTTTGGTTGTGTTGTGTGCAGGTTCCACATTGTTGCTGACACCGGTGAGGCGCCATCACCACCGTCAGTGGCATCAACCTTCCGAAGATCCTCTTTATCCTACTGGATTGATAACATTGGTTCTTAACTGAGGGAAATTCTTACCGCTGCACTCATCACACCCTCCTCTTGGGGTTCCCAACACACCATCCATAACAACAAGAATTTCTGGTGCCGTTGTCGGGGACTTAATCATCATCAAGAAGTCTCCCCGTCAAGGCACCATCAAGATGTAGCATCAGGTGGTCACGAAAGTATCCATTCATTGTGATAGTTCAAGATTGGGAATTACTCCTCTAGTTAATACAGAGATACTTCCAGGATCCACTCAGTTAAATAGTATCGGTAATTAAGTCTACATAGACAAAGACATGACACTAGTCATGGGGATACTATGTCACGGTAACGAGTAAAAGGAATCATACCGGATATCACGAATAATTTGATACGGTGATTAAAGAGTTTAATCACAGTCTTATCATTCATCTCATCCCGAGGTATTGATTGGTATCACGAGGTAATAGAAACTTACTTAAGAACCAACAAGTTCAGCAGTTTTCTTCGTATAACTTGTAGGAATCAATATGGACGTCCATGGTCTCAATACTGATTATTGATTGGGAAAATGGTTTTCCAATCATGTCTACATGTTATCGAACCTGTAGGGGTCACACACTTAAGGCGTCAAAGTCTATTGTTTGCATTGGATGGTTCGGAGGAGAGTAGGGTATCATTTGGATAATTACGACGTGATATAATAAATATTCAAGAGATATTACGGAGGACATGGGATGTCCCAGGATGTTGTAAATATGTCTTTGACAACAATAGGTAATGGTCTATGTCATTATGATGCTATAGAACCAAGTCCGGTGTCAATCTGAGTGGTTTCGGGAAAATTACTATAAGAGAGAAATAATGCCGGTGTAAGGCAGAATGTTACATGAGATATAACGGGGGATATGAGATGTCCCGGGTTGTAAAAAAAATATTTATAACATCAGTAGATAAGGTCGATGAATTTATCTATAGGGGTCACGGGGTTCCGGAAGAGTTTCGGGGACTTTCCTTTAAGGTGGTAGTGCCGAAGGGGGGCAGAAATGTCCCGGGGTTGCACCCAAAATATTGGGTGACTTCCATGTGGGCCCAAGTGTAATAGACAGTGAGCAACACACTACGCATGACTTCCTTATTTGATTTTTGGAATAAATAGAAAAACCCAAAATTGAGAAAAATAAATAAGGCATGTTTTTGGTGGGTTTGGGAGGGACTCCTAAATACAATTCGCATTGGACAAGGAGGGGGTGGAGGCCAAATGTGGCTCTCCCAAACCGACATAAAAACTAGGAAGGCCCCCTCCTTCTGACAATCCTAGGACGTTCGAGTTGCCCCTGGCATATCTCGTCTAGTCCAAGGAAGTGCTTAAGTAGCTTTGGGTCTTGCTATAGTTGGATTCGTAGACATCATGATGGATGGGGCATATGGATTGGATCCACATGAGGGTCATGGTTATGAATAAGTTTAGATTGAGGCTCTAGAAGTTGGCGTAATGTCTGTTTTTCAATCACCCCGTAATGACAATCTAGTAACATGAACAATCATGCCAGATTTTGTTCATAGGTAACAATAGTTCACTCCATAGAACCTACAACCACGTAAAAGTTGCAAACACAGGCGTTAGATCCGTCTAACTTGTTTTTGCAGAGCATGAGATGTGATGTGGTATAGTCCCTTATCATTCAAGTGTTGTACGAAATGCTATCCACTTTATTTATTATTAACAGTGAGTCAATTTAAAGTATGATGGTTGGAAACCATATGATTTTTATATTTGCCCTAGCTTCCCCATGCTTTCATTAAATACCTTAGAGGTAGGAGAAGGACATGGAAATGGCGATCAAATGTTGTAGACTTCGATAACAAGCCATGGAGCAAAGGAGTTCTAAGCCCAAAAGAGGAAGAGATATATACTACATAACTATTAAATTGTCTATGATGTTAATCCCGTTTATGCAAACTTTTTGTTGCATAGTAATTGTGATTATTATGGTGATTCCTCTCTTAAAAAAAATCAAGGTGATCGTGCTCTTCCGTGCACCGTCAAACTGGTCCGGTTTTGCATTCATAACTTGTATCCAAGGGTTAACGTATTCTTATGACCTTATAGGAGGGTATGAATTGATCACTTGTATCCAAGGGTCAATACCATACAAGCATGACCAGTAGTTGGTTGTCTTGACGTTCAAGCATAATAGTCATGAGCTCGGAGCACATACATTCAAATCCTTTGGATTGTGATTAGTCGCTGAGATGTATCCATCCTTCTGATCATAAGTCTAATGTGGATCTTCATTAAATGAATATTGATTATGAGGAATATCGATTTTGGTGGGAGTGCACAATTGGTTAAATATTTGGTTTTAACCAAGTGCAATTAATCATGATAACAACTAGGGTAATTTTCATAGATTGTTATAGAGTTGACATCTATATCACACCTACACATTTATTTAGTTGATTGAGTTAGAAATATGGTTTAGGAAAACTCTAGGACTTGTTTCATAATTTAAGGATTTCCCTCAAAATGTCAAGGTAAAGTCCTATTTTAAAATTTTGGTAGAATTTTTCAAAGTATGTCAATGAATGAGATTCATGACATACATGGATATAATCCGAAGAGTATTGATTCCAATTAAGCTTAATATTATATGCACATGCAGACAATTGAAAGATATATGTCTATTAACATGCAAGGAGCTAAAAAAGTTATTTCAGATACAAACAAGATATAAGATATCTCAAGAACTAGTTTGTATGCAAGAGAAACAAAGCTTAAATTTGGTGAATAAAACGTATGTGTACTAAGCTTGGTACATACGAGGATCGAAGACATTGAATGTCCCGATCTCCCGAAAAATTGAGCACCAGTCTTAATCTTGTTTTCTTTTTCGCTAAAGGATCTAAGAGCTTTATCATTATTCATGACTAAGGGAAAAGAAGAATTGTGAATGGATTTATTCATTACACTCTGGAATCTGGGAGAAAACTTATCATAAGTTAATGATAAGTAAAGGGTCCAACTTAAGAAGAAAAGATTGTCATGATTGACACACTCATAAATTATCCTAGTACAACTGGTGTCATTCTTAATATTGAATGTTTCTCCTCTTGAAGAGGAAACACATAAATAGAGACTATTGAAAGTTTATGGCATAAGAGTAGAGTCTGGTAAAACCAGCTTGGGTATATATTATTGATGTTCAAAATTGCTAGTCAGTGTGGTTCTTGGGTATAATTATTTAATCACAGGAATACCTGATCAGTTGCTCTTATGTGCAACATGATACAAGAATTACTATGGCTTAAAAGGACTAGCAAAGGTAAAAAGAATAATGGGTGATGCAGTAAGATTACTACATCCACCATATTTTCCTTAGGGATTTATTTTGAGCAGTGGCACTTGTTGCCTTGATGGGGACATAAGCCTGATTTATGACCTTGTGGATGGGATATAATGAATCCTGCATATAGATATAAATAATATTTAAGCTATATAGGATAAATGATTAGTAGAAATCATTTTTAACAAGATATATTCCTAGCCTTGTCATGGAATTGAGTTACAAGGTATAGCGAGCATCCAGAAAGTTGTGGAATTATTCTACAACTTTGATCACTAGGGACACCATGAGTTTATGGAGTGTCCAAGTGGCATAATCCAACCTTGTTCGATAAGAATGTTTAAGGATGTTAAAATTATATCACATTTTTCGTACATCATGATTTAGAGACTAATGCTTTACACTGAAAATGAAGCCATCTAAATCATTTGTGATGTAAAGTATATTTACAAGAAATGACAAAATGAATGTTTGCTTCTTTAATGGCTGTCCCAAGTATAGGAAATTCTTCCCATCACCAAGGACAAAGCTTTTGTTAGGGGCGTTCTGAAGAAATTGACAATACATTTTGACGAGATTAGATCTTCGTAATCATATCATAAGTGACACAAAACCGAAAGTAATTTTGGTGGTTGCCATCATGAATGATGCGGAAGTGTTTACATGTGATTTAAAACTTCGACCGAGCTTAGTAACTGAGCCAAGTATATAACAATATCATTGTTTCACAATACTGAGAATGTGATGCAAGGGAAGCAGTGATGGACCCTAACTCCAAAAATATGGCTAAACACCATAAAATCCAGATAGACTGCATAAACGTAAGTCAAGTTTGGAGCTTGGTGTCAAGTTTTATGCTCCTTAAACAAGGTCATAGAGCCTATCTTTCATTAATGGATCAGTAAACAAAATGGATGGAAACATCCATGAAAGCTTGACTTGTTTACAGGTTCAAGGGAATGTCTATGATGAGATTTAATCTCCTGTAGCATGAGTTTTATGTTTACACGGATTATTCTGGCAAGCACTGCATATCTTGTCTACAAGATATTGCAAGTGAGAATATTGAATCAAGAATATGCTAGAAGGTAACACAAGTTTTAGTTATCCATTCATGGAACTAAAGAAGGCATTAAGGAGTTGGGATGTTCACCTAGATGAAATGATCAAAGTGTTTGACTTAATGAAGGATGATGCAGATGGTTGAGAACTCAAGAAAGTCAGTGGGAGCGCTAAAGAATATTTCTAACAATTTATGTGAACAACGTATTATTAGTTGGAAATATTGTTGACATAGTAAAAAGTTTCATTGAAATTACATTTCGATGAAAAGAATAAAGGATAATGCAGTATAAGTATTTCCAATTTGGAAGTGGGTAGGTGATAAACATTTGGATGAAAGTTCATGATAAAACTTATCTGTATGGGACATAGTATGGTTCTTTTTTTTCCATTACTTGTCTATGTTGGATCAAACGTGTTCAAATCAGAGTGCTAAATTGCTAGAAACAACAATTTGCATATTGGTGCAAACCAAGGAAGGGATTTCTATTGAAATCTAATACTTATACAAAGCATATCTATTCATAGTGAATAGAAAAGGAGACATACGATAGACGATACGTATGAATGATTAAATCAGTCATGTACGTGATAATATGTACACAAACCAGATATGAATTATGTTCTAAGTGTTATAAACATAAATTAAATATGACTGTGTTGATGATCAAGGAGAAGATAAACTTATAAGGATATAAGGTACACTTCATAGTTGTGATAAATGCAAAAAAAAAAGTAGTGTGAATTATTACACTGATAAATGGTTTGTTGCATAATCACAAAACCAATCAACTTAGTGACAATACGGTGGCATAGTGAGATGGAATAAATTTTATGACTAAACTTGGAGAGAAAATTGCGAAGTTTAACACTATGATAGAATATATAACACTAGTGGTAAGATGGAATACACTTTAGAAGTGTGAAGGTTAAATGTTTTGATCCAAGTTCTTCGAAGAACCGGATAGGGCAATTTACAAAAGGTGCAACAATATTGTGTACAAAAAATTATCATCTTAGCTAAAGGGAGAAGTGATTCTCCAAGGTATGAGAATACATGGATCTGAAGTTTCAGATCGAAGGACAGAGTCTACACCACAATCAACACCACAATGCAATTGGGTATTGAGATAAGGAACGAGATTATTATTTCTTGTTCAAGTGGGAGACTATTTGATCTATGCCCAAGAGACAACAAAATACATCAGTTTCATGATTAATGTATAATGTTTTTATGCTTAACTGCTATGGTCACTGAATATGAGATATAGAAGAAAACTCATACGCACGTGTAGAAACATAAAAACACTGTTATGACCCTTTGTCATGTCTCACAGACAAACTCATTAATATTAGACTACCATGTTTTCTTGGTCATGGACATTTGTTATGTCAATATTAATGGGAGCACAATGTTATTTCAACATTGTGGCTGGGTAGACCCAAGTAGGTGAGATACACGAGATTAGTTTTGCTAAATAGTTTCATCACAGAATGATCATTTGGTTTGCTTGCTTAGACCATGAGAATATTCAATGATGTTTACGTAAGGATTATTTTGGTATATTCAACTATCACATCGTAATCTGGGTGACAAAAAAAGGAAACATTGGGTGATTAAGAAAGTATTCATTCATTGTGATAGTTGAAGATTGAGAATTACTCCTCTAGTTAATAGACAGATACATCCAGGATCCACTCGGTGAAATAGTATCGGTAATTAAGTGTGCGCGGACAAAGACATGACACTAGTCATGGGGATACTATGTCACGATAACGAGTAAAAGTAATCATACCAGATATCGGGAATAATGTGATAAGGTGACTAAAGAGTTTAATAATGGTCTTATCTTTTATCACGTCCCGGGGTATTGATTGACGTCGCTAAGTAATAGGAACTTATTTAAGAACCAATAGATTCAGCATTTTTCTTAGTATAACTTGTAGGAATCAATATGGACGTCCACGGTCCTGGTGTGGATTATTGATTAAGAAAATAGTTTTCCATTCCTGTCTACTAGTTATCGAACCTGTAGGGGTCACACACTTAAGGCATCAAAGTCTGTTGTTTGCATTGGATGGTCTGGAAGAGAGTAGGGTATCATTCGGGTAATTCCGACATGATAGAATCCATATTCAAGAGAGATTACAGAGGACATGAGATGTCCCAGGATGTCGGAAATATGTTTCTGACATCAATAGGTAATGTTCGATGTCAGTACGATATCACAGAAACAAGTCCGATATCAATCGGAGTCGACCTTGCAAGAAAAATGCACACTTACGATTACACTACTTACAAGCATCCGCAACTTGAAGATAGTAATTAAGAAATAAATCTAACCGTAACAATAAACTCCCGCTATCTAATACTCCCTTATGTAAAGGCTTGAAAACTGGAATTCAGGTTTCCGTCACTCCGACAACCCTCCATAAGCAATCCAATACACAATGCATCCCTCTAGGACCATAAAGGTAAAATGCTATGTAGTCGATGTTCACATAACACCAGTCGAGAAATAGCAACATAACTTAAATATCAAACTGGTAAATATTACTTCAACGTATCATGGCTTCTAATAACGAGACTTCTCCCATGTCCTCACGAACTAAATGAACTACTCACAACACATCATATGGATCATGATCAGATGTGATATAATGATGAAAAACAATCTGGTCATAAAGAGTAAACACCGATAATTCTCACAAGCGTCAACTACGAAGGGTTAATAACCACCGGTAGAGAGATCGAATGAAATACTACAAGATAGTGCTGGTCTATGTTGCAGAATTTTTTTTTTTGCCCTACATAGTCCTCCAAGAGCACTATGAAGATAACAAGGCATGCCAATACATGCGAGGATCAAGATGTCCTTTAGCTTTTACTTGTTGCTTGTATCTTGCTTAGTGTTATTCTTGTCATATAGGTAAATTCACCTTAGTTGCATATATAGAGAATTTAACTTTGTATCAAACCTAAATCGAAAAGGTATTAAAATTTGGAGTAACTATTCACCACCCCCCCCTCCTCTAGGTGCCCATACGATCCTTCAACACCACCAGCGCATGCAATTGCACTGGCGGAGTTAGGAGTAGCAGCCAATGATGTCAAAGCTCAAAAGAAACTACACTGATGTCACAAATTAAGAGATATAGGGTCAATAATGTTGTATTAATTGATGGGGTTTTATTACTCATTAATTTCTTTTGTTGTCAAGCGACAACATAGGGCGTCTTCGGATGTCTCCCAGCTTCCAGCTTCTCCAACTCCGCGCAGGAAGCCAAGCCGAACACTTCAACTCCGCGAAGCTGGATCCGTGAAGCGGAATCATTTTTGTGTACAAACCGCGGAGCGGGTCTTCAGCAAATCCGCGGAACAGAGAAGCGCGGAGCAGTTAATATTACAGTAATTTTGCCACCGCCAAGTGAACAACGGTTCAGTCGTTCTTTTCCTTCTCGTCCACGAACCACAACTCCTTTGCTCTGCCGAGCCTGTCATCTCCCAAGGGACGAACTGATTCCGGCCAGGGGAGCACCACGCGGCGCCATCGCCGCCTCCATCCGCTGATCCGGCCGTCACCTCGATTTCGCCTCCAACTGCTGCAAAATACGGAGCTTCGACCACGACCCATCACGGAGCCGTGCCCCCGCCAGTACCCGTCAAGGCCAGCCACCCGAGCTCAGGCGGATCCACGAGCGCGCCCACGAGCTCGCCGGCGTCCTCCCTCGGACTAGAAAAGTTCTGCTCCAGCAGCCGCTCACCCAATCTCCTCTGACCCCTTCGTCTTGAGCAGCAACACCTCCGACCACGCGTGTTACCTTTCGTAGGCGAGGTAGTTCCACGGATCTGGAAGGTGGGGAAGACAGCCATGGAAAAAAAAAAGGTGGACTGGATGCATGGAACTGTTTTTTTTTTTTTTTTTTTTTTGAGGGGAGGATGCATGGAACTGTTATATGAGCTCAATTTCCTCCCATTATAATGGGCTCGAAACAGGCCGATGGGCTCCCAGCCCACCCGGATAGCTGAAGCTGCACCGAACGTATACTGCTCCGTTCCTGACGCTGGATCGAGCATACAGAAGCCGAATCGACGGATTTACAGAATCTGGACCACATCCGAACACGCCCATAGTCCATGAGTAGCTCCGCCATTGTGCAAGCCGATAGCTGCTCCTAATACCGACACATGCAAGAGGTATATAGTTTGTTTATTGTCTTGTAGACCCGTTGCTGATTCTTGAAGTGATTCGTAGAGTGTAGGGCAAACGCATCGATTCTTAATGGAAAATGATATCGTTCATCCAAGGGACCACACACATTACGTCTTCCTGATCGAATGTGCTACACACGTCCACAAAAGCGGGGGAAACGTGTGTGGGGCCGTGGGGGGCCACCTTCCAATTCTTCACGTAAGGACATCTCCAGCGGGGCTGCTCATTTGCGGACCAATTTGGTCCGCATTTTGTCCATTTGAGCAGCTGTCCGGGGCCGTGTCCGCGCGGATTTGAGCCCTGCACCCAGCGGGGCTGCTCATTTGCTGGCCACGATTCGGAAAAAAAAATACCAAAATGCCCCTAGATAATAACAAATGAATATCGGCGCATGCAAAAAGAGCCACGGTTCAGCCATACGGCCAGGTTCAGGCCGTGCCGGCCACGTTCAGGCCATGCCGGCCACGGTTCGGGCAAAGTTCAGGCGGCCAGATGAGGCCATGCCAGCCCAGGGCCAGAATGTACAAAAGTGACGCCGGCCGCGTGTTCAGGCCGGTGCCGGGCACGATCGGGGCGTGGCGCGATCACCCCTCGCCCTGCATGTACCGCAGCTGCTTCTTCTCGAAGTAGGCCTTCTTCCTCGGGGTCAGGCAGCTCAGGTCCATGGCCATGATCTGTGCCTCCTGGGCGGCCAGCGCGATCTCGACCTCCTTCCTCTTGTTCTCGGCCTCCATGGCCCTGGTCGAGGCCTCCAAGGCCCTGGTCCTGGCGTTCTCCTCCTCGATCTCGAGCTTCTTCGTTTGCACGATGAAGTAGTTCTTCGTGATCTCCTCCCGCTCCCGGCGCTTCTTCTCCTCCCTCTCGTCCTTCTTGTCGCTGGTCTTGTCCTTCTGCGAGATGAACCCTTGGAGGGTCTCTTGCAAAGCAATGGTCGTGGCGTCGCGTTTCAGGTCCAGCTTGGAGTTGCTCCGGCCCCTTGGTCGTTCAGTTGTCGCGCCATCGGCCGCCTGGCCCGTGGCCATTGGCGGCACCCCGCCCGGTATGGCCGCACCTTTCTTGATGGCGTTGTGGAGCTCCTTCCACTTTTGGTTGTCCTTCAACTTCTTGTAGCAATGGGCGAAGTTGAAGGACTTGCCCCCATGCTCGGCCTTGTACAATGTCAACGCTTGGAAGGCCTACACAAACAACAATTGGACACGAGAACGCGCGGGCAATGCATATGAAATACAGGGACGTGTGGCCACTCACCAAGTCGCCGAGGGTGGCGCCACTTTGGGGCCGGGCCACGGCGTGCTCGAAGGACCCGGTGAACTTGCTGCACTCGGACGAGATGAGGCCGAACCTCTTTTGGATGGAGAGCTCGCTCCTTGTGGTGACCATGGAGTACGGTGGCAGGACGGCCCGCTCTTGGTAGTTCCGGTGCATCCTCCTCCAATAGGCATTGCCCTTCATCTCTGCCCCGACAATGGTGTTCTGCCCCACCTCGACCCATGTGTCGACGAGGCACTCGTCCTCCGCCTCCGTGAACCCCACGCCTCGTTTGACGTTCCTCTTGGCGGCCTTGGCCTGCTGGGTCAGCTCGTCCAAGAACATGGGCATGTCGTCGATGTGGGGCACTTCGTCGATGGGGGCCTCCTCCTCGTCCTCCTCGAACAGCTCGTCCCCAGGGTGGACGTAGCTCGCCTGGCCGTCCTCGTTGACCATGTTCGACATGTGCCCCTCGATCTCCTCCCTCGTCATCTCCGTGGGCTGTGTCTCCATGTCCTGCAATTCGTCGAACAGGTTGCGGGACACCGGACGAACGGCCGGCAGGGGACGGTGGGCGGCTTTGCTCGACGGGGCAGTCGACATGCCGGACACGGGGGCCGTGTTCAGGTCGATGGAGACCCTGGTTCCGACCGGCGAGGAGTCCTCCATGTCCACCGAGAAGAAGGGTGGCGGCGTCGGGTCACGGCCTGGCAGGAAGCCGTATGCTGGCGCGGGCGATCCCGTCGTTGGCCGCGCATCAGGAGGGTGCTCCGCGGCCGGGCCGCCGAGGCATTCGAGCTGCATGTCTGCGCCGGGGCCGCGTTCATGGTGGGCGTCGGCTGCAGGCCCAGCATGATTATGGCGGCCTGCGCCGCCATCTGGGCGAGCTTCTTCTGCTCGTCCTCCTTCTGCGGCGGCGGTGCCTCCTTCGCCCTCCTCCTCCGGTCCGCTCTCTTCGCCGACTGCTCCGCCGTTCGCGCCTGCTCGGCCGGGTCCTTCGGCTTCTTCGTCTTCGGCTTCTGCGGGGGGAGGGAGGCCATGGTTCGGGCCGGGACCTGTTGGTCCGTGGTCACGGAGGCGTACGTGGCGGTGGCGGCGGCGGCGGCAGCTTCTACGTCGGCCATGGCTAGGGTAGTGGAGTGGATGAGGGTGGGAGAGGAAAGGGAAAATGTTTCTCCCTTTTGGTGTGGGCCACGGAGGGGTTTCGGGACACATATTGTTGTCCCAGGCTGTCCGGAGGCTGCTCAAAACTGGACCAAATTTGGTCAGGATTTGAGCATCCGGGGACAAAAAAGCGGACCGCGGTCCGTTTGAGCAGCCCCGCTGGGGCCTGGTTCCGGCCCAGGCTGCTCAAATCCGGCCTGTCCGGGCCAAATGAGCAGCCCCGCTGGAGATGTCCTAAGCCTTCTCCTCCACTCGTTTTGTTTGGTCAAAATTTCCCCGTCGCCCCTGCATCTATCCCGGCCACGCACCTCCTACTCCTCTCCCGACGGCGTGCGCGACTTCTTCCTTCTTCTCTCTCCTCTACCGAGGCAAGGAACTAGTGCTGCTATAAAAGCGGCATCGCTGCTGTGGTGGGAGGCATTGGTGCCCCACAAAACTTATTCCCCAACTAGAATCTAGCCCGGGCGCGGTTCGGTGCTGCAAAGTGGACGACGCTCATTGTTGATTGCAGCTAATAGTCTCTGCATATGCTAGTAGTGGGTGTCGTCGATGGTGGAAGTGGTTGCAGTCATTGCTGCGAGTCGACGTCGTTTGATGCTTCCCGTGAAGGGAAGAAGTGCTACCTTCGGCTAGCAGGGGTGCTCCCATAGGTGAGCACTAGTGCTACCGTCGGCATGCGGCCGTGCTTCCATATGTGAGTGTTGGTGCTACCGTCAGCAGGCAACCATGCTGGGTGAGTGGCGGGGCTACCGCAGGCGGCCGTTCTCCCTTAGGTGAGTGTTAGTGCTACCATCGGCAGGCGGCCGTGCTACCTTATGTGAGCGCTGGTGCTACCATAGGCGTGGGAACGTGCTTCCACCGGCGACGGTGGATGCTAGAAGCCAAGAGAGATGGTGCCTCCCACCAACGTCCGGTGACAACCGGTGCTACGAGTGGGTGGTGCCCGTCGATTCAATACAGCTCATCCGCAAGGGTTGCTTCGAAGGGCGGCCAGAAAAGCTCTAAGGGCTGGCAGCGGTGTTGCGAGTGGAGGGGGCGGTTGCCCGTCCGGAAACGGGGTGACGGTGGTAACTTGTCGGTGGTCAGCCCCTACCAGCGAGATGTGTGCAGGTCTGCAAGGAGGACAGGGGTTGAGAATTGAGATTTGCTTTTGCTTTTTTTCTGAGCGGAAGCAAAGCGAGTATGTCCGCGTAGCACACATGTTGGGGTCATCGGGAGGCACACGTGTCGGGCTCTCTGTGCGGGATCCCCGTGATACCCTCAGCGCTGGCCATTCTTAAATCTGACGTGTTTTGATTTGAACCGGTGTTTTATAGTGGTTGGTCTAAGAGCATCTCTTGCATACCCTTATCCCGCACGGAACTATAAAATAACCGTTTTTTATGGGTAAGTGCCTAAAATGTGTTACTACCAGAATCCTTAAATTGCACCAACCCATAATTTTTTTTAAGAGGCACGGGACAAAACCCCGCCAAACCTATAGAAAAAAGAGGCGGGAGGCCGACCCGAGCGCGCCCTATATCCTAGTATATTTTGGCGGGGCGGAAAAATCAGCGCGACAGTTACTCTTCCCTATTTTCGCCACCGCCGATGATCTGTCTTCTTCGACTCTGGTCGATGCTCCAAGGCCATGCGAAGCCATCATGGATGCCTCCTTGGTCACCTTCGATGCCAGGCTTGCGCCGCCAATTCACCCAACCCGCACGGCCACCACGCCGGAGCCCGTCGCTTGATCCGTTTTGGAAGAGGCTAGGCAACGTCCTTGTGCATGGCAGTGGTTTCGGTGCCCGTCCCACAGCCGGAGCTACCTCAAAGGCGGTCCGTCCTACTTCCACTGCCACTCCGGCTGATGGCGCTCCTCCGGCATCATAGAAACCGTGGGTGGTTTGCTCTAAGCGGAAGAAGAGTGCCAATTTCAAGGGCAATCGGGCCGCGACTACACCACCAACGGCAACGACACCACCGACCGATGTCGCGACAACACCACCGGCGGATGCTCCGACCCCCGGCACCGGTGCCCCTCAGTTGTTCGACGGAACGACTATGAGGTATGCCCGACGCTCATAGTTCAGTATTTGTTTTTGTAGAGGTAGCATGGTAAATTTAGTGCCAAATTTGTATCTCCTACAAAAACGCCCTCTACGAGAACACCATTGATCTTGACGATGTCCCGCTCGGCTCATACAATGAGTTGGACAACGGTGTAGATGATGGAGGCGACGACGATGAGTTGGAGGATATTGATGCAGAGGTGTACGCAATATCTCTCTCTTCAATCCGCAAGAGGTTGAAGAGCTACACCGTCTTAGAGGATGCGATCTTGATCAAGGATTGGGCGAGCGTGACCCTTGACACCCCCACCGGCGCAGACCAAACCGGAAAAATCTATTGGCAAAGAATTGAAGACAAATTCTTCAAGTTGATGCCACACATACCAGGGGTGGAAAAGACCCCTCGAAACTTTAGGTCTCTCCAAAGTCGATGGGATACTCTCAGGTAGGCATGCAACCATTGGGTTGGATGTGTGGAGCAAGTCTACAACGATGCTAACGTGATCACACGCTAGTTGGGAGACCCAAAGAGGAAGTTAGGTTGTAGTCTAGCGGAAATTTTCCCCCTGTGTGGAATCAGAGTTTATCAAACCCGTAGGAGTTTGTAGTCTCCAAGAAGGTTGCTTGTATCAATGGCGCTATTTATCGATGTTGACCAAGCGTGGAACCTGCACACAAACACAAACTCTCTCTTTACCCAACTTTCCGAAAGGTTGTCAATCTTCCGGTCTTGGTGAAAATAGGAGAATTAAACGTATGGAGTATTAGAAAAGAATAAAAGTAAAAATGGAACAGTGAGGAAACAATAATAAAAAAGGCTTTAAATAAGGTTGCAATTATAAGAAAAATAGGACCGTGGGCCATAGGTTCACTAGTGGTGTGTCTCCAAATAAAACAAACATGCTAGGTGAACAAATTGCAGCTGGGTAATTGACAAATCAAGAACGTATAAAAATACTATTATGACGAGATATAGTTCACGTGTTCTAACATTGTAGGCATTACATCAAGGCATATGGACCGCTATCCAGCATGCATCCATATCTAAAAGTCTACCTCAAGAAAGATATCCAACAAATCTCTCTGGTATTAAGTTGCAGCAACAAAGTGACTGCTTGTGTGCAACAGTCAAATGCATTAAGAACAATATGTAATGTAAGAAGTGGTCCTCGTCCGTAGACAAGAGCACCGTTGTTTTCTCCCTAGTGCAACATCACATCCTCCCCCCGCATGTTTCTGTCACTCAAGCGCATGCAACAAGGAGGCATGAACCCACTATCTAGCATATAAGCCCTCTCTTGGAGGTGAAAACAACTACGTGTCCAAGTTAATCATAAACACCGGAGAGCATCGCAAGACAAGATTCAAACTCTCTACGAATATAAGTGAAACATCTCAGATTGACATGAACAAAATAATCATAACCTCTTGGTTTATCGGATCCCAGCAAACACAACATGCACAATTACATAACGGTGGTATCGATCATGTGAGGTAGCTCACGAGACTCTAAACATGGAGGCATAGGGTAGAGAACAAACATATAGCTACTGCTATGGACCTGTAGTCCCTAGATGAACTACTCACACATCTGTCCGGAGGCGATCATGGCGATGTAGAGTCCTTCGATGACGATTCCCCTCTTCGGCAGGGTGCCGGAGCAGGACTCTAGAAACCCTAGATTGAACTTTCTAGGTGATGATGTCTCTCTGTATGTTTCATGGAAAATAACTGCGTCCTCGTGATTTTTAGGGTTGATGGCAATTTATGGGCGAAGAGGGGACGAGAGGCGATGGCCAGGGCCGCCAGGGGCCCACCAGGCAAGGCCAAGGGAGGGGTCGCGCCTGGCACCCTCCCGGTGGCCCCTTGGCCCCCTCCGGCTCTTCTTTGGACTTCGTCTCCATTTCGGGGGAAAAAATGATCTCCGTGGATTTTCAGCCCTTTCCAAGAATATTTCCTTAAGAACTTAAAATAGAAAAATAGCAGAAAACAACAACTGGCCTGGGGCATCTTGTTAATATGTTAGTTTGTGAAAACATCCGGAACAGAAGAAAACATGTGGAAAATCAAAAGGTATTGGTAGAAAACAAGCATGGAGTATCAAAAATTATAGATACATTTGCAACGTATCAGCATCCCCATGTTTAAACATGCTCGTCCTTGAGTAGGTAAGTGATAACAATTTTTTTTTTGAGGTGACATGAAGCCAACACAAATCTTGATCAACGTTATGTAAAAGCATTGCAAGCCGAGATCAAAGTACTTTAACAAAGGCATGATAAATATTATTTGAACTAATGTAAACTTAGCAACCATGTTGCACATGAAAAGTAACACAAACAAAAGTCAATGAATAATGAAGCATTAAAAGTGATACATTTGTTTCAATCATAAACAAAAACATAATAAATTGGTATCCAGATAATCCTTCGTGTGGTAGCAAAATATAAATGACAGGACACCTTGAAAGTTTAAATGGTGACCAGATACGAATAATTTTAGAGCAAGCAATACCACAATCATGAATCAATCAATAATAAATTTTGGGACTATGCACATTATACTCAGAATGACAACTATTCTCTCTTAGCTGGTGCATAAAGTAAGAAGATGAAGAATCAACATAATAGTAAAATAAAGGCCCTTTCGTAGAGGGAAGCAAGGATTACTCATGTGCTAGAGCTTTTTATTTGATAAATAAAGGTATTGAAAAAAATTAGAGAGGTGTCTATGTCAACGAATGGTATTGAAAAACTTATCATAATCCATGTCAAGCAAAGTGTTTAGACATTTGAGAGCGGTTTCCGTTAGCATTTCTTATTTATTGGTTGGCACTTCCCCCCACCATTCTTTCGCAAACCAGGGCTAGCCGCATCCACGGGTACCCACCAGCTTTTATGAAACCACGAGGAAGTGCCTTTTTTTAATTATATTATTTGGCACCAGCTCTCTGCAAATTAAGATGAGCACATATTCCATACTTATCGGGTGAAATAAGGAAGAAGAACTTTGCTTGAAATAAACCATAATAAACTTTTAATTACTTCCTCATGAGCTAAAACAAGAACACAAAACCGGCTAATAATTTTGAAGGTTTAAAGGTAGCACACGAGAAATTTACTTGGAATGGTGGTTTAATACCACATATAGGTAGATATGGTGGACACATTTCAAAAACTTGGGTTTTTGGGAGTTGTATGCACGAGTAGAGCTTATACTCAGGACATGTGAAGTCTAGCAAAAGACTGGGAGCGACCAACTAAGAGAGAAATAACGGCCATAATCATGCATAGTGACAAAGCATCATTAATCAAAGCATTAAGTGATATTACAAGTCAAAAACTAAATTAATATCAAGGCTAGAGGTGACTTTGTTTGTAGTCATAACATGGTGTGAGAATGCGCCAAGTCAAGCCAGAAAAATCATTCAAAGGAGAAATACCACAATACCATGCTTCAATATGAGAAACAACACATGATTAATTTTGATGGCACATTAAGCACTCTCAGCTATTTGAGACTAGTCATGATACATCATAAACTACTAAGCACACAATTAAAATAACATCTAACATGACATGCCAAATTCTAAGCCACCGTCAAAACATGCTTCCTATTGCACCACTATAAGTTTGAAACAATTTACTCCTCTCCAACACCAATCAACTTATTTGAAACAACTCTCAAAGAAAATAATCATCAAAAACCAGAGAGCTAATCAAATATAAGTGAAGAAAACCAACAATCTCTGAACAAAATTTGAGTGAAAAACAAGAGCTAAACGCATTACTAGCAAAAGCTGAACACTCACATAACAATAAGAGTGAAAACTAGAGTGTTCTAGGCAATAAAACAGAGTGTGTCTCTCCCAAAATAAAAGTGATAGGATCAAACCAAAAGCTACATCAAAGAAAACAAAACAAACTGAAATAAAAAATAAAATGATGCTCCAAGAATAACGCATATCATGTGAAGCAACAAAAATATAGTGATTTGAAAGAAACCTGATATTTTTGTGGATGAAGAAGAGGATGCCTTGGGCATCCCCGAGATTTGACGCATGTGCTACTTGGATATGTCTTGGGTTGACATGTGCATCCCCAAGCTTGAGCTTTTGTCCATCCTTCATCTCATCACATCATTCTTCTCTCCATACACTTGAAAACTTCCTCCACCTAAAACTTCTCACAATCTTCATTAGCAACGTTAGTGTAATCAAAATAATAAATCCACTTGATTCAGTTTCAACACAAGTATAACACTCAATTTAAAACATTAGCTACTATCAAAACTTCTTTTAAAGCTCGTCCCCTCAAAATAACACAAAAAAGAGATTAAGACGCAAATGAAAATATTGGCAGAAATCTGTCAAAACGGAGCAATCGGTAAATATGATTTTTTTAGAAAATCTTCTGTTGCTCAAATCAAAAAGTGGGAAACTAATGAAAGTTAGATAACAACCTAGGGCATGTGTCTATTATCTTTCAAAGAAACCCGACATTCTGGCTATATCTGGCCATGGGCCGGGCCGGGCTTGGGCCGGGCCTACAAAAGCCCATGGTAGAAAACTGAGGCCCTACCAACGGGCGTAGTTTTCAAGCCCATGCCCTCCCAAGTCCTACCAAAGCCCTTAGGGACTAGGGCCGGGCCTCTTCTTTAAAATCACAATCTGCCAAGCCTAGGCCCTGCTGGTGGGCTCAAAACTCAGTCCCAAGCCCAGCCCACAAGAAATCCCGTAGGGCCTAGGCCCTGGATTTAGGGCCAGGCCTGGGTGGGCCGACAGGGCGGGCCTTAGATGGACAGGTATAGTTCTAGCTGAGAGAAATAATATTTTTTGTAACATCCCAGAAATCCGTTTCAGAATAACAACTTCCCCAAATAGCACTACCTCTCTATTAGAGGTTACTCTTGGCACAAAAACAAAGTAAAACGGATAAGGAGAAGTTGTTACAACCAAGAAACAAAATAACAAAAGAAAACAGAAGAAAACAAAAAGAAAATGAAGGAAAACAAAAGTGGGTTGGCTCCCACAAGCGCTTTTATTTAACGCCTTATAGCTAGGCATGAAGAACGAATCAAGTATTATCATTCAATTGAGGAGATCGAACTCATCATAGAGGCATTGAATTTTCCGCACACAAGGTTCAGAATCTCCTCTCCCTTTTCTTTTAGGTTTACAATTTTGATCAAAGAGATTCTCAGGAACAAGCTGTTAGAGTACGTGATGGGCCTGGGCCCGTTAGTCTTAGGGTTTGCTTAGGGGTCAAGTAAGCCATTCTTGGGAGTCAAGTAAACCTCTCTATATATGGAGAGGAGATGTATCAATCTAATCAGGCAAGAATTAAGAAGGAAACCCCTTTCCCTCTTGCCCGGCCGTGGGAAAGGACACCCATGGTCGGCTCTCTCGCGCCCTCGCAGCTCTCTCTCTCTCCCGCTCAAACCCTAGCAACCATAACATCTGGTATCAGATTACCCTTGTTCGATCATGTCTTCATCGCTGGCCACCACCTCCACCTCGCTGCCCCTTACCACCACCATGCCGCTGCCCCAACCGATGGCGCCGCTGGCCTCCACTACGGCCACTGCCACCATGGCGGCGTCCTTCACCGCCCCGGCCGCTGTCGTCTACACCCCGAGCAGATGACCGGGGTCCACAACGACCTCGTCACCGCGGTCCAAGGGATCTGCCTCTTCCTGGTCGGTCCCTACGGACCGACGCCGGCCACGCCATCAGTCGCCGCCTACGGGCCGTCGCGGATGTCATGGCAGCCACCGCACCAGGCGGCCTCCGCCGCGATCGGCGGGCCGCGGCATCCGACGCTGCTGCTGTCGTCGCTGCCACTCGACGCCAGGCTGCTGCTGCCGCCGCTGCCACTGTACGTCCCCGGGCCGATCTATACGGCGTCCTGGGCGCCGCCGCACATCCAGTCGCCACCCCAACAGTACGGCGGGCCCTCCCGATTCGCCGGTCCTTACGCCGGTCCCGACGGTGCGCCATCACCGGCGCCGACCCCCGCATGGCCGCCGCCGCTGCCCTCGGCCGCGACCACGGCGCCGGTCATCACGTTCCAGCATGGGATCTCCTACGACGGGACTGCGACGACCTCGTTCCCAGCAGCGCCACCGCCGTCCCAGGACAATCCCATCCAACTTATCAAGTTCCAGCCGTCGCCATCACCGCTTCCGGCTTGGATCGCTACCCACCACGTGTCGGCGGCAGTGAGGTTGCAGGCTGTTGCGCGCGGCCTCCTAGCGCGTCGGCATGTGCGAGAGATGCGTGATTTGCAGCTGCAGCTCCTCAGAGTTGCGCTTCCCGGTGCAACGGACCTCGATCTCGTCCGCTGCGTGGGGGATCTTGGGCATGCGGTTTCCGCCACGGGCGGTGGGCATGCTGTTTTTCCCACGGGCGGCGACCTCCAAGTCTGCGCCATCGACAATCAGCCGGCGGGGAGAAGACATGATGTCACCAACAGGAGCGCACCGCGTAGCACCACTGCGTTCCGCCGCCGGCCGACGCGAGGGCTCCCTTGCTCCCGATGGTGTCCTTGGGATCCAGGGGGCTGCAAACGCACAAGTTCGGCGCGCAGAGGATTCTCGCCTTATCGTTCCGAGTCAAAAATAAAGCGTCGAAGTCTTATTCGTGTTAGCTTATTTCAGGACAATACAATAGGCCGAGATGTAAAAGTCTTGTTTTTTTTAGGCGTTAGGTTTGTGTAGGGTCGAATCGTCGTTAGGTTGCAGCTCGAGGACGAGCTGCATGTCCAGGTGGGGTGTAGTGTTAGAGTACGTGATGGACCTGGGCCCGTTAGTCTTAGGGTTTTCTTAGGGGTCAAGTAAGCCGTTCTTGGGAGTCAAGTAAACCTCTCTATATATGGAGAGGAGATGTATCAATCTAATCAGGCAAGAATTAAGAAGGAAACCCCTTTCCCTCTTGCCCGGCCGTGGGAAAGGACACCCACGGCCGGCTCTCTCGCGCCCTCGCAGCTCTCTCTCTCTCCCGCTCAAACCCTAGCAACCATAACACAAGCCAACCAAAATTCTCCTCTAATGCTTTAGACATTGCTAAAAGTTTTACTGGTATGGTGATATCAATTTTTTTCACATCCAGTTCTTCCCTCATATTTCATTCTATCAGTATCTAAAGTTTTAAAAGTGTGATTAATAGCAAGATCGTAGCCAAGCATCTTGTAACAAGCAAAAACTTTTCTAGCTTCTATAGCAATGTCATTAAATTCTAAGAGTAAAGCATTCAACACAAAATCCCTTTCTTTTTGCCTGGATCCATGCTATCAAGTTTAAGAAACATTTGTTGTATAATAGGATTGAGGTTGACAAACCTAACTTCTATCACGGCAACCAAAGAGGCTATACGGTCTCGTAGTTATGGGAACGTTTAACTACAGGTTTATCATTAAAATCACGAAGCCCATTAACATGGTTATAGAATTCTTCAATATTGTTTCTCCCAATAATAAATCCACTTCCTACTTTTAGATCTTTCATACCAAATTTAGGAGTAGACATTTTAGCAAAACAGGAACAAACACTAACACGAAGATGAAAACTAAATAACAAGACAAATAAAAGACTAGAAACTACATAACTATTTTTTTGGGGGGTTTTGATAAAGAGAAAACAAGCCTAAAAAATTAAACTAAGGAAGAACAAAACAAAATAAAGAGAGTGGAAGTGTGTGACACCCCTGGCAGCAAGCTAGAAATCCCCGACAACAGCGCTAGACGGGATACTTGTTGGCGATGATGACTTCAAAATCCCCAGCAACGGCACCCGAAAAAGTACTTGATGCTAACATGATCACACGCTTGTTGGTAGACCCCAAGCGGAAGGTATGATGTAGTCTAGCGGAAATTTTCCTCCGGTGTGGAACCAGAGTTTATCGAACTAGTAAGACTTTGTAGTCTTGAAGAAGGTTGCTTGTATCAACGGCGCTGTTTATTGATGTTGACCAAGCATGGAACCTCCACACAAGCACAAGCGTTCTCTTGCCCCAACTTCCCGGAAGGTTGTCAATCTTCCATTCTTGCTAAAAACAAGAGAATTAAACATATAGAGTTTTGGAAAACTATAAAAGTAAAAATGGAACAACGAGGAAAAAATATTGAAAATTCTTTAAAGAAGGTTGAAATTATGAGAAAAATAGGACAGGCGTCCATAAGTTCACTAGTGGTGTCTCTCCAAAGAAAACAAACATGTTGGGTGAACAAATTACAGTTGGGCAATTGACAAATCATGAACGTATAACAATATTATTATGACAAGATATAGTTCACGGGTTCTAACATCGTTGGCATGATGTCAAGGCATATGGAACGCTATCTAGCATGCATCCATATCTAAAAGTTCATCTCAAGAAAGCTATCCAGCAAATATCTCTCGTATTAAGTTGCAACAACGAAGTGATTGCTTTTGTGCAATAGACAAATGCATTAAGAAAAATATGTAATGTAAGAAGTGGTCCTCGTCCATAGACAAGAGCACAGATGTTGTCTCCCTAGTGGCAACATCACATCCCCCCCCCCCCCCCCCCCGCGCATGATTCTATCACTCAAGCGCAGGCAATAAGGAGGCATGAACTCACTATCTAACATCTAAACCCTCTCTTGGAGGTGAAAACAACTACGTGGCCAAGGTAATCATAAACACCGGAGAGCATCACAAGAAAAGATTAAAACTCTCTATGAATATAAGTGAAGCATATCCGATTGACATGAACAAAATAATCATAATCTCATGGTTCATAGGATCCCAACAAACACAACATACACAAATTATATAACGGTGATCTCGATCTTGTGAGGCAGCTCACGAGACTCTAAACATGTAGGCATAGGGGAGAGAACAACCATCTAGCTACTGCTATGGGCCCGTAGTCCCGAGATGAACTACTCACGCATCTGTCCGGAGTCAATCATGGCGATGTAGAGGCCTCCGATGACGATTCCCCTGTCCGGCAGGGTGCCATAGCAGGACTCCAGAAGCCCTAGATTGGACTTTCGAGGCTATGTCACCTCTTTGTATGTTTCATGGAAAATAACTCCGTCCTAGTGATTTTTAGGGCTGAAGGAAATTTATGGGCGAAGAGGGGACGATAGGCGATGGCCAGGGCCCCTAGGGTCCCACCAGGCGCGACCAAGGGAGGGGTCGCGCATGGCACCCTCCTGGCCCCTCTCCGGCTCTTCTTTGGATCCTTTTGATACGTCATAAACGTATCCTTAATTTCTGATGCTCCATGTTGTTTTCATGCCATATGCTACATGTTTTCCTTACACTTTATGTCATTTTTATGGATTTTCTAGGACAAACCAATTGACAATATGCCCTAGAGCCAGTTCCTGTTTTCTGGTGTTTTTAGTTTCAGAAAAGTTGTTTTGGAAATATTCTCGGAATTGGACGATTCAAAAACCAGACGTCTTAGAATTCCCGGAGGGTCAAGGAAGTCCAAAGGAGACACGGAGTGGGGCCCTGGAGCCCCCACACCATACCTCCGCGCGGGCTCCCCCTTGGCAGCCCCCACTGGTGGTGTGGGTCCCTCGGGCTCCCACCGACGTTGCCCTTTCGCCTATATAATCCCCCCGATGCATAAACCCTAAATCAATCAGCCCTTTTCCACGAAAAGTTCTGATGGAGGGATGATAACCCGGTAGGCCAATGCCAAGGTGTAACTCGGCCCAAAGGACGCTGCGCGAGACCCGGCTAAGGATAAAGGAGCTTCTAGAAGGCCCAAGATCGTAGGCCTGGTAACCCGGACTGTGGGTTCCGGCAAGGAAGTTTAGGGTTTTGTAGGCAGTGTCCGGGTAGGATTCAGAGTATGCCTTGGGGAGCATGCAAGGAGGTCCGGATGCTTTATAAGCCGGCCCCTAGGGTTAGACGAGAGAGATCCAAGAGTTAGAGCAATATCGCTAGGTATCGAGTATCCGGTGTAACACGAGAGCTGACTTAATAAGATCGAGATCGGAGACTCGGCGACTAGATTGCCGGCTACCAGATCGTATATCTTTATGTTTTCCCTTGAGCTAAACCCTCTCCCAAACACCAGAGTCGTCTTGCCCCAAGATAAGTTACCCCCGGTAACGTCTGCCGTGATTATCCCACGACAGTTGGCGCCCACCGTGGGGCCTACGTCCAAGGGTGTTTACATCATGGGAGAAGCTCGGAAGGACATGGAGAACCTTGTCATCGGCGAGATCTACACCGACCCCGAAGGAGAGAAGATGGTGGACGATTCCGGCTGGGGGCCAGAGTCGGATCTGCTCGAATCCGGATCTGTCGTGACAATCGGCCAAATCAACGTCTTCGTCGGCATGGTACGCACGTACGGTTCAATCCCTGACGATTTCGAATTTGATTCTGTGTCAGGGGAGGCCACCTACGCTCAATCAGATGGAGAAGAATCGGTCGGGACGGTAGATTCGACAGAAGAGCCCCCCACGAAGAGGGAACAGCCGGAGGAGCCGGCATGGACCCCGCGTGGCCGGGTCATGAGAGAAGACGATACCGAATCCATCCTGCATCTGTTGGAGAACCGGTACGAGGAAAATAGCAGCGAAGAGGAAGTGTACAAATCCGCGCCAAGCATTGTGCACCAGGTTGCGGTTTACACGGCTCCTGCGACCAATCTTAATCAGGGGAACATGACCGCGGCCACAGTCGGAGTAGCACAAACATTGGCCCAGCAGCAAGATCCGGTTGAAGGAAACCCGGTTCTCACCCGGGTTGACGGAGAAGCAGCATCGGTTACCAGTCACGCGGCGGACAGTGAGTTGCAGGCAAACATGTTTGGATATCTGGCAAACCGAACGCCAGGGGCGGGTCCTTCAAACCCGCAACACCCGGCCCTATTCAACAACAACTTGATTCTGGATCCAACCGTATTAGCTACAGTTATTACTCCGGAAAACGCGGCGGAACGTGTCAGAGATCTGGACGTAGCCCGCCGTGCATTGGAGCAACAGAGAAGGCAAGTAGAAGCAGAAAGGCAGGGGATGGCCACCCGCCAACGCGAGCTGGATGCATTGGAAACCCGGCTCCGAGAAGAGACAACCAGGGCGCGTCAAAGGCATCAAACCATGTTACCAGCAACGGGTGGAGTTATAAATCCGACCAACCTATTTATCACACCTCAGGATCAACCGATCCCAGCAGCAGACCAAGGAACCGTACAGCAACCTGTTACTGGAGGAGCACAGCCGGCAAACACACAAGCCGGGTTACCCACATTACAGACTGGAGTCACCGCCGGCAATACATTACCACCACCACCACCATCACAATTTCGCACGCCAGCACGTCATTACAACAACCCCATGGATAATGTGTATGCTGCAACGTTAGCATTGAATCAGATCCCCGTAAGAGAGTCACCCCATGCGGATCAGACCCGACGGGCGATCGAGTTATTGCATACGGCAGTAGCACAGCAAGTTAATTACCCGGATCACGGAAGCGGGATGCATGGGACACCATATGTCAGCCAACAACGAGCTAATACCGGCAATATTCAGACAAGTTCAGCACGGCGGAGGGCGGAGCAGCAGAAAATGCCGCCCCCTCCCCGCGTTCAAGCAGTACCAGCAGCATCAGCAGCACAAGCTATCGTGGATAGCTCCAGAGCCAGGAGGGCCGCGGCCGGGTCTGCAGTGCACGGGCCACCAGCCGTACCACGCCCAACCGCACCTCCCGCAGGATCACACGTTTCCCGAGTGAGGCCAGTTTCGACTAATCTCGCTGGGCCTAAGTGCCTGTCGGACAACATCAGGGCTGAGCCTTACCCGGATAAATTCAAGGAACCGGGTAAAGTGGTGAATTATGAGCCGACTATGGATCCGGAAACATGGTTGAGCAGCTATGAGATGGCAATGTCGATTCGCAACGCAACTGAAAATCTTCAAGCCAAGTTCATGTACTTGATGATGTCAGAAGGAGCAACAAAGTTATGGTTCAATAATTTACCGGAAGGATCTATCAAATCGTGGGAGGAGTTGAAAACTGCGTTTATCAAGCACTTTCATGGGACATGCAGAAAGCTATTTACTATTGACGACTTAGAGCGATGTGTACAAAAGAAAGGAGAATCGGCGCGCAGCTGGGTGCGCCGGGTTATGGAGATACTACACTCATCTACGGATATTCAGCCCAAAGATGCGCTACAAGCTATGGCGAAGACGTGCAAGTACATACCTTTAGTGCAAAAGTTAACACGCATGAAATCTAGTCGAAATGCTTCAGAGGTTACGATGGGAGAGCTAATGGATGCATGCAATAAACACGCTGCAACGTATACTACAGAAGAGGATGTCGATGACAAGAAACCAAAAGCAAATACAAATAATAGTGGAAGAACCGGCAATGGATCAACGCCGGGTAACAATGGAGGTAACCATGGGAACAACCAGAACAAGCGTCCGTTTGAGGGAGGCTCCGAGTTCGTCGCTAGCACAGAAGCCGGGTCTTCGAGACCTAGAGCGGAAGGAAATTTCAATACTGGAAACCATAACGGAGGAAATTATCAAGGACCGCCGAGGCCGGGTAACAATTGGGATATCTTCAGAATGGCGTGCCCAAAGCACAGCAGGAACGGTAGGCCGGCTAACCACTCATTGGACCAGTGCGCGGACCTACAGAGATGGAAGAATGAGGAGATAAACAAGGCCATGCAAGGTGTAGGTCGGGGAGGAGGACCGGGTCCAGGTGGAAACCCGGGCAACGGCCCACCCCCAGCCGGTAACCCGGCAGGCGGAAATCCGGGTAACAACCAAGGGGGAGCTGGAGGTTTCCAAGCCAACCCCAAGCAATTGGGACAATATCACGTACATACCACAGGAATTTCTAACAAGGACAAAAAGATACTGAAACAAGCAGTAAACTCGGTTTCTTCGGCTGTCCCGAGATACCTGAGATGGTCAGAGCAGGACGTAACATGGAGAAGAAGAGATCACCCGGAAAGGATAGAACACCCGGGAGTATTAGCATTGGTGGTGGCACCACAGGTTAATGGTTATGAGCTGAAAAAGGTCCTAATGGATGGTGGAAGTAGCATCAATATCTTGTATTGGGAAACCTTTCTACGCATGGGTCTCAAGGAGCCTCAGCTGCAAAAGAGTTCAACGGTTTTTCTCGGGATAGTGCCGGGTCACTCAGCGTGCCCCGAGGGAAAAATAGCATTGGAGGTAGCTTTCGGAGAATCGAAGGACAATTTCCGGGTTGAATGGCTCACTTTCGAGGTGGTTAAGTTGCGCAGTCCTTATCACTCGCTATTCGGAAGGCTGGCTTATGCTAAGTTCATGGATAGGCCGTGTTATGTGTATCTACAGCTAAAAATCCCGGGCCCCAAGCAGACCATCACCATACACGAGAGCCGGGATATAGCGGTTGAGTGTGATGAAGGAGATGCGGCAATGGCCGAACAAGCTTGCAGAAAAGAGGAACTCAAGTATTACCGGTCTCAAGTAGACCCGGATGACAGGACAACGTTAAAAAGACCGAATACTGAGGACGAAAGAGCAAAGTTCAAGGCAGCACATGACACAAAGATGGTGTCTTTCATCGAGGGTGATCCCTCCAAACAATATGCCATAGGAGAACAAATTGCACGGCCACTTATAGCCGGCTGTATCATGGAAGTACCCACCCCGGGTTGGTTAGCAAACCCGCTACTCATAAGGAAAAAGACCAACGAGTGGAGAATGTGTATTGATTACACTAGCTCGGGCTAGATCCCCAAGAATAATTAAACGATGTAACAGGCAGCAGGTTTAAGACGCACTCTTTTCCTATCCAGGGTACCTAAGGGGACTGGAGGGTTTTTAATGAGGCGGCTTGCTGACCTAACTTTCTCATATCAATAAAGAGATGGTTAAGCAATATATCTTCTTCACATGTTTTATCAAGTTTCATTCTTCTGATATGTTTTTCTTTTTCTTCCAGGTAAGTATTATTTCTCGTTTTCTTAAGTGCATTAATTTCTTTAGTATGTTGCATATATTTAGGTCTTGGGGGCTGATTGCTTGAATAGCACAGTTACAAACTCAAAGACCCGGCCATGATGCCTATGAGTTATAAGGGCCGATTACTCGCAAACGAGTACGGCTGCAATCTTATAACCAGACAAAGGAGCCAAATTTCTTGACCTTTCTTACTTAAGCTCGATGTGACTCGCACTAAAGTGGCATGATTTGCTCGCTTACGATTACAATCAGCCATGATGCCCAATGGGACTTGCCTGACCCTGTTTTCGTACAGATGTAACAACATGGTATCCACGCGAAAGCCGGCTTACAGTACAAGAGAGTCAAAAGGGTCATCTAAACCACAAGTTATGCAGAGTACAGGGTTAATAACCGGAAACTCAACGTCTATCAAGCATAACTTCAACACCTATGTGAAACGGCTCTAGGTTTTGGGCTTAGCAGAAACAATTTGTTTTCTTTGAGAAACCTCACACCCCAGACTCGGAATTTCTGGCCTTGGGGACTGGGGATTTTGAAAAAAAAAGGGAGGCAAGTTATCTAGCTATTAAGCACAAAAACCCAAAAATCTGAGTCTTGGGGACTTGGGGACTTAGAGAAAAGTTCACCCGTCAAAACCCACGAGACCCGGAAACCGAGTCTCACAAAAGGAACCATAAAGTAAGTCGGAGTATCAAGAGTAAATAAGCTTAAAGGCAGATAAATATCAAAACCATCCAAAGGCCAGAAGGGCCACGAAGTATATCAAGGCATCAAAGTGCATTACAACTCTCGATACTAGTATCAAAGGTGCACAGGCGCACTGTCAAAAATAATTGTTCAAAGGGCCCATTGGCCGACTGACGCATACGAAATGACAGCAGATAGCAAGTATCACTCGGCATCCGGGACTGAGGCACCCATCGTCCCCTTGCCCTTGCCAGCCGGGTCTTGTTCCTTGGCTTGCCCTTCAGTACTCTTGGTAGCAGCAACATCTGGATCATCAGTAGTGCCGGCCCGTGCAGGAGGAGGGACGATCGGTGTGGAGGAAGCAGGCGCAGAATCGGCCTCAGCCTTCTTCTTCGCGGCCTCCTCTCTCAACTGGGCAGCCTCCGCCTTCCATCGGGCTAGCATATCGTATGGCTTGGGAAGATCCGACTTGATAGCCTTGTCGTCAGAATCATATGCTGGAATAATGACACTAAGGTCCAAATCATCGGCAATCATGCTGGCCGGGTGACGGACTTCCTTCTGGATGGCCTTGAAATTCTTCGGGGAGAACTTGGATCCATCGTGATTAAATTCCGGAAACCCGCCCATAATCTTGGCCGGCTCGAGCTTAGGAAAATAAGCTTTAGCCAGCGCAAGCCCCCGGGTTACTCCAACCCGGCAGGACGAGCGCTTCCAATGCCAAATCCACTCGGGAATAGTGGAGCATGCGTCCAGCAGTTTCTTCAGGTTGCCGTGCCCAACACCCGGCCATCGCAGTTCTTCAAGAATCCACTTGGTTCCGGCACAGAGCTGCCGGATAGTGCTCTTGATGGTTTTCAACTTGGCAATGTCATCTTCGTCCGGGATTACTTCATCCGGACCTGCAAGAAAACTCAACGAATAAGGAAACCCGGCTATTTATCAGAATGAGAACCCGGATCATGATTATCAAGTTAAGAATTATACCGGTCAAAGCACGATATGTATCAGCGATTTGAACAGAAAGCGTCGTCAGCTTATCTTCTGCTGCATGAGCCCTCCTTCTATACTTCCTTGTGATCTTCCCGCTCCTCCAAGCTTCAGCTTCAGCCGACTCGCGCAGAGCCGCCTCCTTCTCAGCAAGCTTGGTGGCCTTCGCCAATGCTTTCTCAGATTGGGTAACGAAGGCCTGCGTGGACACAAGGAAAGATTAGCCGGATAAAAAGCAAGCTATCAGTCGGTTACACCACGAAGTTCCAAGCAAATTATCAATAAATTCACTCGGAACTTGGGGACTAGATAATGATACAGGCAATATTGCTCGGATTTACCTTATGTTTAGCTATCAAAGCTTCTAAGATATTTTCTTCATCGGCCCTCAAGGTGTGCAGGGCATCAAGCATCTGGGAGAACGTCATGTCTTCAGGCCTGACACCGGAAGAGCCGGCTGCTTGATCGCGTGGCGGGTGAACTTTCCCCGACTTTGGGGTTGATACCCAGACTGTCTGGGTGTCCGGGTTTGGAGAACTCACCCTTGTGTCCAGGATTTCAATCTCCTCGTCCACTGCCTCTTCGGACGACTTTGGAGACCCGGCTGCCTGGTGAGCTGGGTCAACAAAGGGGCCTTGTTCTTGATTACCTTCAACATCGCCACCAGTCGCGGCGTCCATATCATCAGCCAGCTCATCCATCTCCTGGTTGTCCGCCCCCATGTTCTCCAAGTCACTAAGTGTGGCTTGGGCGCTAAGGAAAAAAGAAAAGAGATAGTTAGCGACAGTGGATGAAAATTATCAAGTATATAAGGATATCATATAGTGAAGACTTACCCGGCGTTTACGGTCAAATCTGGTGGGAGCTCGCTGCTGGAAGCAGATGAAGCTGTTACAGGAACCGATAGCGGAACCCGGAACTGCCCGGCCCGTGGATGGTTGGGGGAAGGGTGACGCTGAGGGGAGTTGGAAGAATGAGGCGGAGGAGTACCGGCGCGGTGGACTGGTGAGGTGGAGATGCCCGGGTTGAGGGGATCGTCACCCGGGGAACTCCGGGTCACTCTACGCTTTGCCGGAAGAGGGTCCTTCAAGTATGACGAGTTTGATAATTGATGGTTAAGTTTGCGCATGTTATCAAAGGAGTAGGGTTCGGAGGACATATAGGAAAAAGGAACCTTGGATACCACCCCTCTGGCCTTCCGTTTGGTCCCGACTGTTATTTCTTGATCGGACTCGGTGGCCTCCGGGTCCTCCTCGTCCTTGTCCTCTTCGTCCTCCAACCCTGTAAGCCGAGTATGTATCGAGGGAAAAAGTTAGACGAGTGAGGAAAATGATGCAAGTAAGGCTGATTCACGACTCGGATAACTACCTTCGTCATTGTCAGCCGGCTCTTCATCTTCTTCCGGGTCTCCGGAAGAAGGGGAGGTCTCGACGTTCCAGAAGGCGTCATCAGCCTGAGATAAAAACATGGAAGTGAGAACTAACAGCTGTATCAAGTCAAGGAGTGGGAATAAATTTACGAGTATCGGTCTTACCGCTGGAGCCGGATTTTCCCGGGTGAACGCCGGTAACCCGGCGATGTTCTTGATCACCTCCAACTTTACCGTCAAGAAGCTCTTGATGGTCTTGTTGGTGTCACCAGCTGGATAATTCTTGGAGGAGTATCGGAGCGCGTCAGTGACGTGCCCCGAGTATTCGCACATCAGCTTGGCGCGGATGGAATTAGGCTGGATCCAAAAATCCACCCATGTCTTAACCAAATTGAGCCCAAGGAGACCTTGGGAGGAGAGGACGGATATTTTTGTAAGGAGGGGTTGGATTGCCTCCCTGTCCGAGTCAGGGGCGAAGGCGTTGAAGTTTTCAGAGATATCGAGGAGACCCTCCGAATAACCCGGCAGTTACCTCTCGCTGGGTGGGGAAGTGTCTCGGCAGTAAAAGTAGGAAAGTTGCCAATGTTTGACATGGGAATTGAGAGTAAGGGTTGGCATAGGAGAATTCTTGCGGCGTTGGATAGAGACCCCGCCGCAAGCAAGAAGTGCGTCGTCACCGCTTTCACGGCACGGCTTGCACTGAAAGACTTCGATAAAGAGAGCCAAACTTGGCGGAGTGCACAAGTATGACTCGGAAAGAACGATAAAATGGGTTATATTCAACATAGAGTTAGGCCCTATGTCGAATACCCGGAGGCCGTAATGGCTCAGAACTTCACGGAAGAAGGGGTGACCCGGAGGGCGAAACCCCCGGGTCACATGTTCGACGAAGCAAATTACCTCGTCATCAGCAGGCGTGGGCCGGGTCTCATCACTCGGCACCCTCCAGTGGATGTCCTTCTGGGGGGGGAGGATCCCTAACTCGGCCAGCTCTTCCAGCTTGGCCTTGGTAACCGTGGATCGCGCCCAGTTGGCGGAGATCGATTGAGTCATCCGGGCTTTGGCATGCTGTTTCCCTTGCTTCTTGGGAGCCATGGGTTCAGCCTGCGAAGCACAAGACAAGTGTACAAAGCATAAGATTCGTAAATCACGAATTATCCGAGTATAGGCAAGCGGTATCGGCTAGACAAAGAAACTAAGAATCATCCGGGTATCATTGAAAAGAGCAAAAGTTATGGATTGTCCGAGTATCAAGTATCAGAACCAAAATTATGGGGTACTTACATATTGGTGAGCATACGTGGAAAAAGGGTGGTTGCCCATGTATCTAATGTAGATGAAAGAACCGGAAGAAAAGGATCTGCCGGGTGTCAAAGTCAGTTGCGGAAAATTTGGGCGGCCCGAGCCTAGATTGGAGATTTCATTTTCAGATTCGTGGTGAAATTAGCGCCTACAAGTAATAGGAGAATGAAGTGGAGCCTATATTCAAGCCATTGGATGAACTAGTATGAGTCTAGTTGACCTAATCCGGCGCGGGGCAAAAAATGGCCCGCGGAAGACCAAGATCCAATCTGGGTCGATTCGAGAAATTGCAAACCTAAATCAAAGGGAGCAAGAAGCTTACCGGATGGGATTGAAGTAGAGCGCGGCGACGGCAAATAGCGCAATCTGAATGACCCTTTGTGACTGCCGGCGAGCTGCTCGAGGGCGCGGCGGCGGAGGTTGGCGGCGGCGCGGGACGAGCCGTGGCGGAACGCAACCGGCGGTGGATTGGTTCCGGCGGCGTGCGCAAGGACTCCGTGGCGGCGCTCCGTGAGCTTGGGTGCGGGAGTGAAGGAGAGGGAGAAGAAATGGACCGTTGGGGTTAGGTTATCCCATAGGTGCCTATTTATAAGGTGCGGACGGATAAACCTAGACCAACGGGCGGTAACCGGAAATTTCGGGATAAAGGATATCCGCCGGATTTTCCTGGATATGCATTAAGTGCTACACGGGATATCCGGAACAGATGTGAGGCAAATCTTTCCCGTGATACTTGGATCGGTTAGATAAGTGAAGTAAGCCGGATCTTTGGCATCATTATCAGGGCACTGACCCGGAGAAATAAGCGATAGACTTGGAGAAAGCCGGGTTACTATATGGCCACCATGGAGTTAGGCCTAGCTGTTTATCAAAGCAATCTAACCCGGCCTCTATGAACTTGAATGTTGATATTTTTGCAGGGAATAGCGTGCGCTTCAAGGAGGATCCCATGAAGCCCAAGCTATTCTGGGGACTACTGATGGAGGGATGATAACCCGGTAGGCCAACGCCAAGGTGTAACTCGGCCCAAAGGACGCTGCGCGAGACCCGGCTAAGGATAAAGGAGCTTCTAGAAGGCCCAAGATCATAGGCCTGGTAACCCGGACTGTGGGTTCCGGCAAGGAAGTTTAGGGTTTTGTAGGCAGTGTCCGGGTAGGATTCAGAGTATGCCTTGGGGAGCAGGCCAGGAGGTCCGGATGCTTTATAAGCCGGCCCCTAGGGTTAGACAAGAGAGATCCAAGAGTTAGAGCAATATCGCTAGGTATCGAGTATCCGGTGTAACACGAGAGCTGACTTAATAAGATCGAGATCGGAGACTCGGCGACTAGATTGCCGGCTACCAGATCGTATATCGTTATGTTTTCCCTTGAGCTAAACCCTCTCCCAAACACCAGAGTCGTCTTGCCCCAAGATAAGTTACCCCCGGTAACGTCTGCCGTGATTATCCCACGACAAGTTCCGTAGCTCCGCCATCGCCGCCGTCAAGTTTCGGGGGACAAACATCTCTGTTCCGGCACCCTGTCGGGACAAGGAAGTGCCCCCGGAGCCATCTCCATCAACTCTACCGCCATCTTCATCACTGTTTTTGTCTCCTATGATGAGGAGGGAGTAGTTCTCCCCCGGGGCTGAGGGATCTACCGGTAGCTATGTGTTTCATCTCTCTCCCATGGTGTGATCTTTATGTGATCGTGAGCTTTGTAATCTAGTTGAATAAGTAGATGTTATTTCATCAATTATGCTACACAAGTGGTTTTGTTATGAGATCTCCGTAAATATTTTGATCACGGTGTAATGGTGACAGTGTGTGCACCATGTGGTTTAGCATGATATTTATATCTTGTGTTGGACGACCCTATGAAATTGTGGTGTTTGTCTAGTACCTTCTAGGGCACTAATAGTGACAGCGTGGGGTTAAGTAGACATGGGAATGCGACTTTGAGGAGTGCTGTTACAGCCCTACGCAGGGAATTGGTGTTTGTTATTCAACCGGAGAGTGGTTTGGAGTAGCATAGTGAAGAGATGGTATTTATGCATTCAATTATGTTATCATTGTTGAGAGTGTTCACTAGTGAAAGTAGGATCCCTAGACCCTGTTTCTAAGCATTGAAACACCGTTTACAATCAGTTTTGCTACATGTTTGCTTGCTGCCATTTTTATTTCAGATTGCTATTATCACTTATAATCATCCATATTACTTGTATTTTACTCTCTCTTCTCCGAACTAGTGCACCTATACAACTGACAATTGTATTAGGTGTGTTGGGGACACAAGAGAATTGTTGTATCGTAATTGCAGGGTTGCTTGAGAGGGATACCTTTGACCTCTTCCTCCCTGAGTTCGACAAACCTTGGGTAATCCACTTAAGAGAAACTTGCTGCAGTTCTACAAACCTCTGCACTTGTAGGACCAACACTGTCTACAAGAATAGAAGCGTGCGTAGACATCAAGCTCTTTTCTGGTGCCGTTGCTGGGGGAGAGGGTAAGATAAAAGTTACTCATATCCTCGGGTGTGAGTGCTCGAAGTTATTTCCTTTAGATTCTGCAATTATATCTTTTTGTTTGTTGTTTTTATTTTCACTAGTTAGGCTTAATGGAAAACAACAAAAATATGAGAGAGCTTTATAATTTTTATCTTGAATTAGGACATCATGCTTTTGAAGTGAAATTTTTAAAACCTATGGTGCATTATTTGCATGCTAGTTGCAATGTTACTAGCATTAATTCTTTGAGCATCATTATTGCTAAAGCTATTAAAAAATCTAAGCTTAGGGAAGCTAGTTTTGATGAATATGATATTTTTAGTCCCCCAAGTTTTGAGGAGGAAATTTTCTTTGATGATACTTTGCCTCCAATATATGATGATTACAATGATGAATATGTTATTTTCAGTCCACCTACTATTGAGGAGAAAATTAATTATGATTGCAACATTCCTCCTATATTTGATGATTATGGTGATGAGAATGATAATGATAGCTATTTTGTTGAATTTGCTCTCACTACTATTAATGATAATGACTATTCTTATGTGGAGAGTATTAATTCTTTATGCATGTGGCTCATGATAAGAATGTTTCTTGTGATAGTTATATTGTCAATTTCGTTCATGATGCTACTGAAAGTTATTATGAGAGAGGGAAACATAATTTTATGCATCTCAACAATATCAATTTTCCTTTCTTTATGTTGAAAGTTTTGAAGTTGCACTTGTTTTGCCTTCCTATGCTAGCCACTTTGCGCTTTATTGACTTGTTCTTCTACAAGATTCTTTTTCATAGGAAGTGGGTTAGACTTAAATTTGTTTTACATTTTCTTCTTGGTGCTCTCTTTTTATTCAATTCATATTTCTCATGTGAGCATCTTCTCAAATTATCATGGCTAGCTAAAAGGCTTTAAAGAAAAGCACTTCTTGGGAGATAACCCATGGTTTTATTTTTTTCTTTGTTTTTCTCTATTTTATTTGAGTCAAGTTGTTATTTACTTCTGTAGAAACTCCTTTGTATCTTTATTTTCATGAATTAGTTGTGTCAAGTGAAGAATCTGATGAAAGTTGGAGTTGGTTTTGGATTTCTGCGTAGGAAACTGATTTCTGTTGTCCACCGTAAAAAATCGTATAAAATCCAGAAAGATCGGAATGACCTAAAAAAAATTGTGCTTATTCCTCAGATAATTTTGAAAACCTTTTCTTTCTTTAAGTTTTTCGATCTGAGCAACGTAGGTGCCCCGAAAAAATTCGTCTTTACAGACTGTTCTAGTTTTGGCAGTTTCTGCCATTTTTCTTACATTTGCTCTTTTATGATGTCAAGTGGATTTCTTTGCTTCACGAAACATCAATGGCTGTAGATAATGTTCAAAAGTATCAATAGCACTTGTGCCCATACAGAACCCATGAATTTTTAATTGTTGCACTAACCCTCTAATGCGAATTACTCTTTGAGTGTGGTGTGAAGGAAGTTTTCAAAGGTCAAGAGAAGAGGGTGACATAATGTGATCAACAAAAGTGCAAGGTCAAAGCTTGGGGATGCCCCCGTGGTTCATCCAAGAAAATTCTAAGAAGACTCAAGCATCCAAGGTTGGGGATTCCCAAGGCATCCCCTTCTTCATCAACAATTTATCAGGTCACTTCTAGTGAAACTATCTTTTTATTCGGTCACATCATATGAATTTTACTTGGAGCGTCAGTTATTTTTGCTTTAAGTTTGTTTAGTTTTCTTTGCTGTAGTTTATGGTTGGATCCTATCATACTTGTTTTGGAGAGATACACACTTCGTTGTCATTGCTTAGAACACTAGTTTTCATTCTTATTGTTCTGTGAGTGTTCATTTTTTGCTAGTACTGTGTTTAGCCCTTGTTTTCATGCATCTCCTTTTAAGAGCTGTTACTTATAGTAGAGTTATGTTAGTACTCTCTTGTTTCATTGCTATATTATTTGGAGAGTTTTTGTTGTTTGGTGTTCAATAGAAAATGCTACGTGTGGTAGATGGTATAACGAAAAAGCTGGCATATTCTTGTAGATCATTAAACTGTTTCACTTGATTATTTGCTATTGTTTTGAGATATTAATATGCTTAATGGTAAACTTGATGGTCTACTAGAGTAAAAACAATTAATGGTTGGTCTAAAAGCTTGAAACTGTGCCACACTCAAATAACCAATTGATAGGATAATGGTATATGACTTCCTTTGC
Source organism: Alopecurus myosuroides (assembly GCA_028641055.1). Taxonomy (NCBI): domain Eukaryota; kingdom Viridiplantae; phylum Streptophyta; class Magnoliopsida; order Poales; family Poaceae; genus Alopecurus; species Alopecurus myosuroides. The sequence continues at coordinate 274,196,407 of CM054059.1, forward strand.
TGATAGCAATCGTAATGGCTTTTTGTTACGCGCTACGGTCAGGGTAGCTAACAGTGACTTGTCACTGCCACGGACGCTCTTGGAGTGATTTTCATTATGCCTTGTGATATCATGATTTTATTTGGAATCTTTTAGCTTGTGAGTTCTATGTTGCGGTTTTCTGGCACTTCCACCATCCATATTTGCTAGCCTCTTCGGTATTGTGCATTGATCATTCTCACATTGAGAGTTGGAGCAAACTTCACCAGTACATCCAAACCCCGTGGGAGATCTTTGTTCTTCTACACATAAGCCAAAATTTATCTTCCTCAAAACAACCACCATACCTACCTACCATGGCATTTCCATAGCCATTCCAATATTTATTGCCATACAACATCCATCATCATTATGTTACTTGTCATGCTTCATTGTTATTTTTTCATACTGCTACACTGGCAGGAGCATTTAGTTTTATTTACATCAGAGATATTTCAGTTTGAGTTATGAGTACAAAAAGTGTGTTGATTCATTGTAAAAAAGAGTGTTGCCCCTACCAGTGAGGTTATATATCAAAAAAAAAAAGAGAGAGAAAAAGCCCGAAAGAGAAAAATAAATAAAAGAAAGAGGCAAAATACAAATAATAAATAGAGAGGGGGAAACACTACTATCATTTATTCCACACTTGTGCTTGGTTAGCATCATTACTTCAGTTTGGAGAGAGTTTCATATTATGACTTGCATAACTATGTGGGGAACTTACATTATAGAACTTGGTTTGTATATTCCAACGACGAGCCTCCTCAAAAGAGCTCTAGGTCTCCATGAGCAAGAAAGTTGGATGCACCCCCACTAGTTCCATTGGAGAGCTTTCATACACTTATAGCTCTATGTGCATCCGTTGTGTGGCAATCACTACTCATTGCATAATTTCGATTATAAGACTTCCTATTGTCTAATGACCACTTTCAGTTGTGTGAGACTTTCTTCCATTGACCATACAAACCCCCCATAATGTTCTTTTAGCCACAACATCCTGGCACCAGGAACCAATACAGAACGCTTGCTTGTTTTGAGTGCACAATTATTTGAATGGTTTTCCTACGTGCATATTGTTGTCACTTGACTTGATCCTAACAGGAGTTGTTGTGAGAGTTTGATACCATGGATGATTATATTGTTGTTCTTGAAGCTTAAATAATCTTTAATAAACCATTGCACAGTGGATTTTCTTTTAGTATTGATTCATTGAAAGGTTTTACTTTGTTAGTCCAAATGGTTTATACATTACTCTTTGATATCAACTATAAACCACAACCTTTATTCATTTGATCCTAGTTTACATGCTTTATGTTACTATGATGATCAAGTTTATTTTGGTAGCATGTCACCTCAGAAATTATTTGTTTTTTCGTTTACCTACTCGAGGACGAGTAGGAACTAAGCTTGGGGATGTTGATACGTCATAAATGTATCCTTAATTTCTGATGTTCCATGTTGTTTTGATGCCATATGCTACATGTTTTCCTTACACTTTATGTCATTTTTATGGATTTTCTGGGACTAACCTATTGACAAGATGCCAGAGAGTCAGTTCCTGTTTTCTGCTTTTTTTAGTTTCAGAAAAGTTGTTCTAGAAATATTCTCGGAATTGGACGATTCAAAAGCCAAAAGTCTTAGAATTCCCGGAGGGTCAAGGAAGTCCAAATGAGACCCAGAGGGGGGCCCTGGAGCCCCCATGCCCTGCCTCCGCGCGGGCTCCCCCTTGGCCGCCCCCACTAATGGTGTGGGCCCCTCGGGCGCCCACTGATGTTTCCCTTTCGCCTATATAATCCCCCGATGCATAAACCCTAAATCAATCAGCTTTTTTCCACGAAAAGTTCCGTAGCTCTGGCGTCGCCGCCGTCAAGTTTTGGGGGACAGAAATCTTTGTTCCGGCACCCTGCCGGGACGGGGAAGTGCGCCCGGAGCCATGTCCATCGACTCCAGCGCCATCTTCATCGCTGTTGTTGTCTCCTATGATTAGGAGGGAGTAGTTCTCCCCCGGGGCTGAGGGCTCTACCGATAGCTATGTGTTTCATCTCTCTCTCCCATGGTGTGATCTTTATGTGATCGTGAGCTTTGTAATATAGTTGAATTAGTAGATGTTATTCTTCATTTGTTATTCTACTCAAGTGGTTTTATTATGAGATCTCCGTAAACACTTTGATCACGGTGTAATGGTGACAGTGTGTGCACCGTGTGGTTTAGCATGATATTTATATCTTGTGTTGGATGACCCTATGAAATTGTGTTGTTTGTCTAGTACCTTCTAGGGCGCTCATAGTGATAGTGTGGGGTTAACTAGACATGGGAATGCGACTTTGAGGAGTTCTGTTACATCCCTACACAATGAATTGGTGTTTGTTATTCAACTGGAGAGTGGTTCGGAGAGTATAGTGAAGAGATGATATTTATGCATTCAATTATGTTATCATTGTCGAGAGTGTTCACTAGTGAAATTAGGATCCCTATGCCTTGTTTCTAAGCATTGAAACACCGTTTACAATCAGTTCTGCTACATGTTTGCTTGCTGCCATTTTTATTTCAGATTGCTATTATCACTTATAATCATCCATATTACTTCTATTTTACTCTCTCTTCGCCGAACTAGTGCAGCTATAAAACTGACAATTGTATTAGGTGTGTTGGGGACACAAGAGACTTCTTGTATCGTAATTGCAAGGTTGCTTGAGAGGGATACCTTTGACCTCTTCCTCCGTGAGTTTGATAAACCTTGGGTAATCCACTTAACGGAAACTTGCTGCTGTTCTACAAACCTCTGCACTTGGAGGCCCAACACTGTCTACAAGAATAGAAGCGTGCGTAGACATCACCTATCTCCGTTCCGGGTAAAAAATGATCTCCGTGGATTTTCAGCCCTTACCGAGAATATTTCCTCAAGAACTTTTCTGAAATAGAAACCCCACATAAAACAACAACTGGCCTGGGGCATCTTGTTAATAGGTTAGTTTGTGAAAACATCCGGAAAAAGAAGGGAAACGGAAGAAAACATGGAGAAAATAAAAGGTATTGGGTAGAAAAGAAGCATGGAGAATTATAAATTATAGATTTGTTTGCAATGTATCATACAACGCACCTCCTAGTGGAATCAATGAGGGAGATTCAGTAAGTTTCATTTTGCATTTGAATTGATGGCCAATGTTTCATATGATGTACATTCACATGCTTTGTTTGTTGTAGGAAAAAATTGCGATGGCAAAATACAAGGACATGCCATCCTCCAAAAGCAAGGCATTTTATATATGAATTTTTGGGAATTACTCAAGAAAAGTGAAAAATGGAAGGTGGGGAACAGAAGAGCTCCACCAAAAAGAGGTACCTTCACCAAGATGGAGGATGAGGATGACGATGATGAGGCCGAAGGAGGAAGGAACAAGGACAAGCCGGGTGGGACCAAATTGGTCAATGATAAGATCAAGAGGGATGCCGAGGCAACAAGTTTAGGGATATAATTGACGACATGGTCAAGTCCAATGAGATATGCGTGGCCAAGACCTTGGAGGCAAAAATAGAATTGGAGGAAAAGAAGGCGCAAGAGAAGCTTGAGAAGTGGCAACATGCGAAGGAGGAGGGGCTGCGCAAGGCCGCCATTGAAGAGAAGAAGCCCCTTGCCGAGGAGAGGAAAGCCGTTGCCGAGGAGAAGAGAGCCCTTGCCGATGAGAAGAGAGCCAATGCCGAGGAGAACAAGGACTTGGCCAAGCTACTTGCGAAGGAGAACAAGATCATGATGATGAATCGTGATGAAATGGATGAACTAACCAAGGAGTGGCACGACATGGAAATGAAGGAGATCTTGGAGCGAAGCAAGCCAGCACTCACAGAAAATGTCAAGGTAGCACCAACATCAATGGTGATGAGTGACGATGTTGATGAAGGTGGGCATGCGTAATTTAGGTCCTTCTAGCCAAACTTATGTTAATTTTTGTCTATGTTCGCAGAACCATGAGTAATTGTCCAACTATTGGGTTTAATTGTGGAGCTATTATGTTTAATTATCAAAAAAAATCTCAAATAATCGACTTTATTTTTTTATTGATTTGAGGGCTGGTTCTGCATGCGGCGGAATAGACACAGCATGCTGAACCTGCAAATCAGAAACCCCCTCCGATTTAGGGGGTCTGTTCCGCCGTAGCGTTTTTGGCCCACATAATCATGTTTTTTACGCCCCTTATTCGCGCTTAAGGGTCCGTAGATAAGGGGTCCGCTAGATGTTGTAAGAGGCATTGCACCAGTGGGGAGCTCCTATATATCGCTCCTTGCAAGCTGTACCCTGGAGTCGCCCGCACAATGGGGGTCGCTCACATTGGGTCGGCCCACAAAATCACGTCTGCGCGCCCAACATCGCTTGGCCGAGCACTGTTTCAGCTCGCTTATTCTGCTTTTTGCGAGATCTCCTCTCTAATGTGTATGCATATTCCCCTCAAAAAACAAGATGTATGCATATGTAACATGTGAAAGAAAAAGGGGGACAGAGTGTGCGCATCGCCTCACACCAGCCTACATAGTACGTACTATTTTTCTCTTCCCAATTTTCTAAAATGTTCAAACAAATAAATTTTGAACATTTTTTCAAAAGATCCTATAAAATTTAAAAGTGATGATAAATCTTCGTCGCGTGTTTGAAAAAGGTTCATCGTGATGTTAAAAAAAATTAACATGTATTTAAAAAAATGTATTCATGTATTCAATAAAAAAATCATCATGTATATTAAGAAAGTTCATTGCATATTAAAAAGGTTCACTGTGTATTTAGAAAAAAAAATGTTCATCATGTGTTTAAAATTCGAGAATCCATGCAAATAAACGTGAGGGGTGTGTGGTTCAACGGAAAATTAGGGAGAGAAAATAATGTGAACCAAGATTAATGAACTAAAATTAGGCTGAACCATAATATTATTAAACCAAACAGATTTTAACTCGGTCAACTTTGAAATATATCATTGTAGAACAAATTCGAGAAGCCTTTATACGTTTAGACCTAAATCGTAAAATCTTAATAGTGGTACTAAAGGTAAGGCTGGGGTACTTACCAAAAAATAGGGATATCCGAAATGAAAATGTGAGTGAAAAAAATTGTGAACCAAATATGGGTGAACAAAAAGGAAAGCATATGATCGAATCGTAATAATAGTGAACTAAATATATAATTAACAAGGTGAATAGGAACAAAAATTCACGTGAATTGAAAATAATATTGAACGGAAAATGCAAGTGACAGTAAAGAAAAAATAACAGTGAATAGTAAATAAATTAAAATTTGAATGAACCAAGAAATAATAGTGAACGAGATATTGGTGAACCGAAATAATAGTGAGCGCAAAAGAAACTGAAATTCGGGTGAACAAATGAGCAAAAAATGTCGATGAATAGAAAATAATAGTGAACATAAAAAACTGATATTCGGGTGAACAGAGAATAATAGAGCGGAAAATATCAATAAAAAAAAAATAATAGTGAAGAGAGAAGAAACAAAAATTTGGGTGGATAATAGGAAATACTAAATGAAAAAGGCCAGTAAACCAAAAATAGCAGTGAAAAATAAAATAAAATTATGGTCAGCATAAAATAATAGTGAACAAAAAATGCGAGTGAACCGAAAACAATAGTAAACAGAAAAAACTAAAATTCTGGTGAACAAAAAATAATAGTGAAGGGAAAATGCGAGTGGACAGAAAAAAAAGTAAAATTTAGGTGAACAAAAAATAATAGTTAACTGAAAATATGCGTGAACTGAAAAAAATTCAGGTGAATAGAAAACAATAGTGAACGAAAAATCCAAGTGAACCGAAAATAATAGTGATAAGAAAAAATTAAAATTCTGGTGAACAGAAAATAATAGTGAACAGAATAACGAGTGAACCGAAAATAATAGTGAATAGAAAATAAAATGAAATACGGTGAACCTATCGGGTTTGATTAGGAGAACCCATGAGCGCTGGCGGAATCATCGGCTAGACAGGGGGCGAGATTTACCCAGGTTCGGGGCCCTCGTAGAGGTAAAACCCTTACTCCTGCCTCCTGTCGATCTGTATTGATGATTAGATCGGTTACAAAGGTGGTGCTCGAAACGAGAGTAGGTCTCGAGTTCAAGGCGTTTGGTCGTGCGGTATTGCTTGGTCCTCTCTCGGGGGCTCTCCTGGCCTTATATAGGCGGCCAGGTCTCGAGTTCTACCCGGAGAGGACTCAAACCCTAGCTAGGTCGGTTACATGTTTCCTAACTTAACCCGCAAGTTTAGTGCGGGTGGGCTTCACGTGGGCCTTCTGGAGTATTCCAAGGGCTCCTCTTCTTGGGCCTTCACCTTGGGCCTGAGAGGGGGTGTCCTTATCCGCAGGATCCGGAATCCATATCTTCGTCAGTAGCCCCCGAGCGTTTGCTCGAGTGGGAATTTTCCAGTCGAGTAGACGGTCAAACCTTTTTTGGCCTTGCTTTTTCTTTTGAATAAACAGTTTGGCTGCTTACTGTTTTAAAGGGTGTGTTCCCTGTGCAATGAGTCCTTATGCTCGAGTGTTGAGCGACTTAGGTGCCTGTTATTGCGGCTTTATTTGCAGAAGGATGCGGCACAGTAGCTTGGCTCTCCCGAGAGATCAGGGCCAATTAATTGCGACTAGGGCAAAAACATTCATGGCCTACACAGATTCGAGACCTCCGACTCGAACCCGATAAGGTGATTGTTGCGACTGGGCCGTTGTGGACTTATCTAGTCGAACTTAACCTATGAGGGTACCCGGCGCGTCCGCTAGGATTTTTCTTCGTGTTGTTGACACGGAATCATACCGGAGGACGCAGCTTTTGAGTGCAATTCCGGGCCCTTAAGAGAGATCTTTCTGGGTCTTACCTTCATATTCGAAGAATATGGCATCCGGATGTGCCTAGTCGGCTGAACAACCCAGCTTTATATGATGTAAGTTATCATGTGTAAAAAAGAGGCAGGTTATATCTACCCGAATGACATTTTGAGTTTGAACCGAAAGGATTTCCGTGCTGAGGAAAGTTATGCTCATATGAAAGAATTTTCATGCTTAGAGTGCCGTGCCCATACGAAAGAGGTTTCGTGTATAGGGCATTTTTTCTCTTGTCTTAAAGAGGTCTTGCGTTATGAATTGTTTCTCAAAAGAGTTGTTTTTAGTCGAAGGAATTTTCATACGAAGTTGTTTTCGTGTTTGAATTCTCTATTCGACAATTCTTGAGCTTGATGTCGCGTGCCATGACGTCATGGCGCACTTTTCTCCTCCCGATGGGACGTGACGGAGTGGTAGCAGATGGGCTGGCCCACTTAGTCAACTTTTTGACCGGGAAACGAGACGCCGCTTCCGTTTTTTACGCGAACCGCGCAGTAAATGCGCACGATCTTCTGTTAAGATCGTGGCACGAAACAGCGTTCACCGTTCCTTCGTTTCATGTTCACACGTGGTGGCTGCGATACGTGCCACGTAGCGCATCGAGTGGCTGAGATTGACCCGCTCCGTGTATAAATACGGGACTTAGCGCTGCGGTAAAATCTTCCCAGCCTTCGCCTTCAACCATCTTCTTCCTCGTGCTCATCTTCCTCCTTGCGCTCGAGCTCACACTGTTAGCCATGGCCGGAGGCAAAAGACGTGGTGCCGCCGCTTCCGCATCCGGAGAAGTTTCCGCGCAACCTGCGCCTCGAGCTGGCGACTGGCGCTCGCCCAATACCACCGCGAAGAGCATCAAGGAGATGCAGCGGGAGGGGCTGCTGCCGGCTGAATCTGAGAAGCGGGTGCGCCTCGGGAAGAAAGAAGAGGTACCCAACCCGCAGTCGAACGAGCGCGTGGTCTTCGCGGACCACGTGTCTCGGGGTCTTTCCTTCCCTCTCCATCCTTTTCTCCTCGGGTTGCTGTATGTCTATGGCATACACCTTCACGATCTTCCTCCGAACGCGGTGCAGCACATTTCGTGCTTCATCGTGTTCTGCGAATGCTTCCTTGGCATTCGCCCTCATTGGGCGCTTTGGAAGGCCCTCTTCAAAGTTCGCATTTTCCGCGAGAAATCGCGGGTGGACTCCGAGCCTGGCGAGCCGCTACGCACAGGTGGCTTCGGGATCCAGGCGCGGCTGGAGAGCAGCTACTTCAACATGCACTTCGTCGACTCCGTCCAAGGCTGGCGGAAAAAGTGGTTTTACGTCATCGACAACAGCTCGGGTGGGATCGTGGAATTCCACCCGTTCGCTGTTTTGAAGAGGCGGAAGTCCTGGGCGCACAAGCTGTCAGCCGAAGAAACCCAGGTTGTCACGCCCCTACTCGCAAGAGTGTCTGCTCTCCGGGATCAAACCGCTGGAGTGGTACTCAACGGGCTGCACCTGGCGAGTATTTTTCTGAAGCGCAGGATCCAACCGCTGCAGCAAAGTCCTTCCACCATGTGGGAATACCAAGGCGCTGAAGATCCTAGCCGAGTGAGCCGCGAGGAACTTTCGAACGTTGAGTTCGAGAAGAAAATCGCGGCTGTCACCAGCTTGAAGGTGGGGGAGAAGTTCCCCGACTGCACAGTCGAAGCCTTCGACGCTTCGAAACCTCCACCAGCCGCGGTTAGTTTTATCCTTCCTGTCTGTCATTATTTTCTTCTTTGCTTTGAGTCTTTTGTCGACTGAAATTTTCCTTGCCTTCCTCTGCCTTCTTTGTAGAGCTTAGCAGTGGCGAACTGCTACCCGCCAGTTGCGGGAGAGGACGCCTCGGAGTTATTGGCGAGTCACCTGGACGGCTTAGCCGATACCAGTGTAGCCGATGCTTCCTCGAGCTCCGAGGACGATTCTTCGGATGATGCGCAGGGCTCGAATGGCGGCCTTCGTCATTGCAAGCGTCGTCGGGTAGAGGATGATAACGAGGCTACTTCCAAGGATAATTCCTTAGAGGAATCGCCCGGGAAAGCCCCTATCTCCGCGACTCCACTTCGCTCCCTCGCCCCTTCACCTTCATTCCCAGTAATCGCAACCGCTTGGAACGCGGATTTGCTGGATGAAGATGAAGATGACGAGTAAGTTATTTTCCTCGTTCTTAGTCGAACGTTCTTTCTTCTGCGCTTATATTTGATTCCTTGTTCTTCTTTGCTGCAGTGTGCAGGCCATCAGCCCTCGCAGGTACGCTTCTTCTGTTCCTCCCGAAAAGAGGAACAAAGCAGGAACTGCGGGTGAGACTCCCAATGCTGGCACCGTCCAGAATTCTCCCAGCGCAGCCCCCAATGCGGCGACTGCGGAACGTGAAGCTCCTAGCTTTGCCGCCAGGACTTCAGCTTCGAAAGAAGTGATGGACAGCTCCGCAGATCCTCTCTCCCGCGCCACGGGCCCGGTAAACTTTGTTAGTTTGTCTTCGAATTTTTATCGGGTGCACGACAGTGCTCCCGATGGGAGTAGCCCCCGAGTGAAAGTGCACTATGGTCAACTAGAGGGGGGGGTGAATAGGTTGACTACCAATTTTTCTTTTCTTTTCCTTTTAGTGGGGCTTAGCAAGATAAAGTAAGGCTCTCTAGATGTGCAACTAGGTGAACAACCTATGTGAACAAAACTATATGCGCAACGGAAGTAAGCGTAAGGTAGTAAAGCAAACGACAAGTGTAAACAAGGAGACAAGGATATGATTCACCGTAGTTCCTTCTCAAAGAGAAGTACGTCTACGTTGGAGAGGTGGGGAGCCACCTAGGCGCTCCTCAATAGCACGGTTGTGCACACCTTGTTCTCCTTGAGCTTCTCCGGTGAGGGAGATGCTCGTTTCCACTATGAGGTTGACTTGAAGGCGTTGACCAAACCCTTACAAGGACTTGAGGTCACTCCACAAGATGGATGGAGGCTCTCAAGCAATCCGTAGCTTCTTGCAACAAGGTGGAAACTACAAGCACGAGATCTACTAAGGTTTCTAGGCCTCAAGTAGGATTCTAGATCTACTAGGTTGTGGTGGATGGATTTGAGATTCCTTTGGTGGAAGTGTGGATCTAGGTCTTCTCTAGCTCTCCACCAAGTTTGGGAGTGTTTGGGTGGACGGAGTGGGAGATCTAGGTGGTTGAAGCTTTCATTAATGGCTAGGAGAGAGAATGGGGAAAGCTTGGCATTTAAGAGGTAGGGGAAGGGGTATTTATACCCCTTGCATTTAAGTGGCCGTTGCAGTCCAGTTCCACCGGAGGCTCCGGTGGTTTCACCGGAGGCTCCGGTGGTCTCCTGTTAACTGCGCAGTTGCGCAGTTGCGCAGTGCCCTAGCTTGCACGCAGTGGAGAACGGACCGGAGGCTCCGGTGGAGATTGCGGAGGTTCCGCCCACCGGAGGCGCACCGGAGGTTCCGGTGGAACTTCCGTCCTGCGGTAACAGAAGGGTGTTTTGGCGGAACAACCACCGGACCCTCCACCGGAGCCCATTTGCACTGGACCATGGGGTCCACCGGATGTCCACCGGAGGTTCCGGTGGTACCTCCGCCCTGTGGTAACAGAAGGGCATTTTGGCGGAGGTGCCACCGGAGGCACACCGGATCCTGCTTGCGCGTGAGCCAAGTGTTTGGCGGATGGCGGAGCCTCCTGTGGAATTGGCGGAGGTTCCGCCCACCGGAGATCCACCGGAGGTTCCGCTGTAGGTTCCGTTCTGCGCCAATAGAGGGGTGGTTTAGCGGAGCAACCACCGGAACTCCACCGGAGCCTCAGCGGAGCCTCCGGTGGATTCACCGGAGCCTCCGCTCCTGCATATTTGGTTCCCTGGCTCCCTTTCACCTAGCACTTTTCATATAGAACGAGCATGTGCCCCATAAACTTAATGAACCTAATAACGTGGGCATTTTCATTCATTGAACAAAAATTAGATCAAATGGTTATGTTGTCATATGATTACCAAAACGGACGATGATCTTTCATTCTCCCCCTTTTTGGTAATTGATGACAACATAACAATTTGCATGATTATAGACACAATATGAACGGAGCTCCCCCTAAAGATGTGCTCCTTTCATATTGAGATCATCTAAGGCATGATATAAACTAGTAATATGACAATGATAGCACATAACACATAAATAATATCACAAGGTTCACACACGAACATAACATAACAAGGTTCACGATGGATACGAATAAACACAAACGAAGTTCCAAATAGTTCAAATAAACTCCCTCAAGAGAAAGATGCAAATCGAGAGAGCTTGAGGGAGACCCATGAAAATGCCCGTTCCTAATATAAATCTCTCCCCCTTTGGCATCAAGATACCAAAAAGAGAGAGAGACCAAGATGCAAACGTCCCAAATCACTCGGAGGAGGAAGAGGCTTCCGGAGCCGAGGAGGGATCACGGTGGTGAGAGCTAGTGGCTTCATCTCCTTCTTCCTCGGACCATTCAATGAGCTTGCCCTTGGAGTCCTTTGCTTGCCATGCATCCCAATCTGTGATACTATCAAGAGCCGGGGATTCAATGGAGAGACCCTCTTCACGGAGACGTTCACGAGATGCTTGAGCCTTTTTGCGGTCCTTGAGTTCCCGATCATAATGTGCTTCCCATTGATGTTGCTCTATTTTCTTGTTCAAACGAAACACTTTCTTGATAGCCCGTGCCATCCATTTGAAAGCATTGCTAGAGGGAGGAGGATGAGATGGACCCTCGGCTTCTTCCTCATCAACAATGATGCGAGGCCTAGCCTTGTGCTTGCGGACGGCGGGAGTGGGATGCACAACGGGTTCGATATGATCTTTCATGAGAAGCCTCTTTTCCGTGTGAGATATCCAATGTGCATCATCAAGAGGGTCATTGGGAAACTTCTTATTCCATACGTCAAGGATAATCTTCATGATAAATGGCCCAAAACAAGCATTCTTCCGGTTGGCAATGGCATACCACAACTCATTCCAAATATAGTCCAACACATCAAGCTTGCGTGGAGTGTCATCCATCCGGTGTTGGTGAGTAAGGAGCATAAGGTTCTTCAAGAAACCTTGAATCTCATCCACATTGCCCGCCTTTGGGTTGATGGTCTCGCGATAGATGCGCAACATGATGTCATATGTGGGATAGAGGCCCTTCACAAACCCAACGGCGTATTTATTCCAATGATATAGAGGAGTGAGGCCATCCTTGGGAAGTGAGGAGGTGTTAATGACATGAACTCGGAACCATCCGTTTGCAAATGCTTCTCCTTCGGCAAATGGACCAAAATCCGGGTAGCCACCAAGGATGACACCAACATGTTTCCATGTGATGTCAAGCTGCTTGTCCTTAGTCATCCAAATCATATTACGCTCGGTCTCATTGGAGAGATGAACCGTGGCAAGAAACTGACAAACAAGCTCTTCGTCGAAATCTTGTTGAAGAGTGATAATAGGACCAAGACCAAACTTCTGAATGAGCTCAAGAGCCTCTCCAAAGTACTTGTGATTCCTTTCCATGTGTCCAATATTGATGGCGTGTTGAGGGACGATATTTTCCTTCGGCTTCCTCATCAAAATCTCATTGTAAATCTGTGCTTGGAAGATGGTGTGAAAACGAGGATCCTTACCCCGGAATTGGGGCATCAAACGATCCCGGGTAATCACATATGGATTCACACCCCTTTCCTTCAAGAACATAGCCTCGGACACCTTGGAGGCGGTTGGTGTGGTGTTCCTTCTTGGCAAAGTCTTCTCGGGGGCCGGGAAGCGCTTGCGCTTGCCTTGAGAGCTGTCAAGTTCGGCTTGAACCTCATCCACGGGTGGAGGCTTGCGGCGGCCGGTGGTCTTGTACCGTTGCCCTTTTCCCTTGGAACCGGAAGCATCGGCTGCATCCATGGTGAAAAAGGAAGGAGGGAAGGATCCCGGGGCGTCCCGTGGCAAGGAGAAGGCCTCCCCGCGGTGGAGCGCCCAAATCCGGCGGCGGAGAGCTTGGGGGCGGCGGCGGTCGTGAGGAGGAAGATGGGGGCGGGTGGGGGAAAATGAGATTGGATCTCACTTACCCCCGCGCGCCCGCAACTTATCCACAGAAATTCCGCCGGCGGAGCCTCCGGTGGTTTCACCGGAGCCTCCGCTCCCACCAGCGGAGCCTCCGGTGGCTCGCACCGGAGCCTCCGCTCCCTGTCCCAAAACATTAGGTTTTGGCCCGCTGAGCCACAGGGACCCAGCGGAGCTTCCGGTGGGGTTCCGGTGGACAGGCCCAGCGGAGCCTCCGGTGGTTTCACCGGAGGTTCCGCCCAACTTGAGTTTTGGCACGCCAAGATTGGAAAATCACGAGCAATACTATAGAAACAAGGGTTTGGGCAAGTGGGGCTTGGGTTGGAAAAACGTCACTGATATACGAGAGACATTACTCGACGGGGTCCGCAAGAAGAAATAAAAGGATAGAAGACCGGACCCACACGAGTTGTCAAGACGGGGATATGATAGGCGTGAAAGATCCAAAGCACACAATGGTCGATGGCCGAGGCCACCATGTTTGAGTGTGTAACTTGGCACCGCGAAGATATATCATGGGTCCAAAGTTACTACTCACATTTAAGCACAATAAGTCACAAATGACTAGATATGCAATGATGATTTATTTTTCGCATAATAGGAGAAGCGCATATTCATGAGTTGAGTAGTGCTCCCCCTATGTCCATGCCTACATCTAAGCCTAATAGCATGCATAATGAGGGTAGATATGCAAGGTTTAAAGTGAAGTTGGAGGAATCTATGACATTTAGTTCATTCCTCAAAGCTCGAAATCTTGGTTCATCAAGGGCCTTCGTGAAGATATCGGCAAGTTGATCCGTTGTGGAGACATATGAGAGATCAATATCACCTTTCTCAACATGATCCCGAATGAAATGATGACGGATCTCAATGTGCTTCGTCTTGGAATGAAGAACCGGGTTGTAGGCGATCTTGATAGCACTCTCATTATCACAAAGAAGAGGCACCTTGTCAAAATGAATACCATAATCCTTCAAGGTTTGCCTCATCCATAGCAATTGGGCACAACAACTTGCCGCGGAGATATACTCGGCCTCGGTGGTAGAGAGAGCAATGCAATTTTGCTTCTTAGAAGACCAACATACCAAGGAGCGGCCAAGGAATTGACAACCCCCGGATGTGGACTTCCTATCCGTCTTCTCTCCCGCATAATCCGCATCCGAGTATCCAATGAGCTGAAAGCTTGAACCCTTGGGGTACCAAAGACCGAAGTTTGGGGTATGAACTAGATATCGAAAGATTCTTTTCACAGCTTCCAAATGACTTTGCCTTGGGGAGGCTTGAAACCTTGCACATTTACCTACGCTATACATGATATCGGGTCTAGATGCACAAAGGTAGAGCAAAGAGCCAATCATGGAGCGGTATACCTTTTGATCTACCTCTTTACCGTTGGGGTCGGGTTTCAAGTCGGTGGTTGTGGACATAGGAGTCTTCATAGGTTTGGCATCATTCATATTAAACCTCTTGAGCATGTCTTGAGTGTATTTGGCTTGTTTGATAAAAGTCCCTTCATAATATTGATTGACCTCAAAGCCAAGAAAGAACTCCAACTCTCCCATCATAGACATCTCAAACCTATCGGTCATAAGCTTGCAAAACTCCTCATTGAACAAGGTGTTAGTAGACCCAAAAATGATGTCATCCACATAGAGTTGGCATATGAACAAGTCACCTCCAACCGTCTTGGTAAAGAGAGTGGGATCGATTAAACCAACATTAAACCCGCGATCTACTAGAAACTCTTTAAGGTGCTCATACCACGCACGTGGAGCTTGTTTAAGTCCATAGAGCGCCTTATCAAATTTATAGACATGATCGGGGTGGTTGGGATCCTCGAAACCCGGAGGTTGCTTGACATATACTAACTCATTAATGGGACCATTAAGGAAAGCACTTTTGACATCCATTTGTTGTAACTTGAAGTTATGATGAGATGCATAAGCAAGTAAGATACGAATGGATTCAAGGCGAGCTACGGGGGCAAAAGTTTCACCGAAATCGATACCTTCGACTTGAGAAAAACCTTGGGCCACCAATCTTGCCTTGTTGCGAATGACAATGCCATCTTTGTCTTGCTTGTTCTTGAACACCCATTTGGTGCCAATGACATTTTTGCAATCCTTGGGTCTTGGCACTAATTTCCACACTTTGTTGCGCTCGAAGTTATTGAGTTCATCATGCATGGCTTCAAGCCAATCTTGATCTTCGAGAGCTTCATATACCTTATTGGGTTCAATGAAGGAGACAAAAGCATGAGCCTTGCTAAAATCCGCCAATTGCCTTCTAGTGACCACTCTTCCACGAACTTGTCCAAGAATCATGTCCTCCGTATGACCCGCTCGTTCAAGATTCTCTAGCCTTCTCTTTGCTCTACGAGCTAGTATCTCCTCCAAAGATTCCTTGGATATCGATTGAGAATCACCTTCTTCATCGGAGACATTTCCATCTTCATTTCGTACTTGATCAAAGTTGGGTGATGAATCACCACTAGGTTGAGCATTCTCAACAATAATAGAATCTTGATCATGATTTAGATGTGTTGCTTGGCCTTGATGGTTAGCTTGAGGGCTTGGTGCATCTTGTTGGATAGCTTGATCATCAATGGGTGTAGTCAATGGCTCCACTTGAGTGGGGCATAGTCCTTCTCCCTCCGTCATCCGGTAACCCTCAATGGGAATTATTTCACCAATCCCCATTCTTCTTATGACGATGGGAGGAATTGCATCTCCTACAACACCATGATCTATACGCCCCCCTTGGGAGCCGTTGTCCTCATCAAACACTACGTCTATAGCTTCTTCAACTTGCCCGGTGGACTTGTTGTAGACTCTATAGGTATGAGCATTCGTGGCATAGCCAACAAAGATACCCTCATAAGATCTAGTCTCAAATTTTGACAACCGTTTTCCTTTCTTGCGAATGAAGCACTTGCAACCGAAGACCTTGAAATAAGATACATCCGGTTTCTTGCCCGTGAGAATCTCATAGGGAGTCTTGTTCAAGATCTTGCGAAGATAGAGCCGATTGGTAGCATGACAAGCGGTGGAGACGGCTTCGGCCCAAAAGTTATAAGGAGAAGAAAACTCCGCAATCATAGTCCTAGCCGCATCCATCAAAGCCCGGTTCTTTCTCTCCGCAACACCATTTTGTTGAGGGGTATAGGGAGTGGAATATTGATGAGCAATGCCTTCTTCACTAAGAAAACCCTCAACGGTGTAGTTCTTGAACTCCGAGCCATTATCACTCCGAATGGCCAAGATGGTAGCATTGTGTTGGCGCTCCACTAGAGTGATGAACTCGATGACCCTATTTTGAGTCTCACTTTTCCTCTTGAAGAAATACACCCAACAATATCTTGAATAATCATCCACAATCACCAAGCAATACTTCTTTCCTCCGAGGCTATCATAAGATAGTGGACCAAAGAGATCATAAGATAGTGAACCAACAATCACCAAGCAATACTTCTTGTGGTGGAGATGGTTGTCTTGGTTGGGTGTTGTTCTCCATGTTGCTTCCCAAAGGTACAAGAGCTACACACACGATCTTTAGCAAACTTAGCTTTGGTTAGTCCTAGAACGTGATTGCCACTTTGGAGGTCATGTAACATTCTCATATTGGTGTGGGCTAGTCGGCGATGCCAAAGCCATCCCACATCAACTTTAGCCATTAGGCATGTCGCGACACACGTGTCTTCTTTAGAGAAGTCCACTACATACATGCCGTTCTCGACAAACCCAACAAAGGCTACTTTAAGAGAAGTCTCCCAAGTGACAATCACACTCTCTTTATTAAAGAACGAGGTAAAACCACAATTTGCAAGTTGAAGAACGGACATCAAGTTATAGCCAAGGGACTCAACAAGGAGAACATTCTCAATTGATAGATCATTTGAGATAGCTACCTTGCCTCGTCCCAATACCTTATGCTCGGACTTGTCACCAATTGTAACGCAATTGAGATGTGGTAGAGGAGGTTCAATATTACTTATTGCGTCATGGCTTCCGGTCATGTGTTGGGATGCACCACTATCCACTGTCCATCTATGTGCCCCAGAAGCGTTTCCCTACAAGAGATCAATTTCTTGATTTAGGTACCCATCCTTCAATGGGTCCTCTTTTGTTAGTCACAAGGGTCTTAGGAACCCAAATAGTCCAATGATAATCATCACCATAAGAAGTACCAACGTATTTAGCATAAACATGTCCATCTCTAGATTTCATAAGAACATAAGATGGGTTATATTTTCCGGCAAAATCATTATGAGTGATGCTCCCCCTAGAGGTATCACCACCCATAATGGCGTTGGTCTCCTTTTCTTTGGGCACCTCACCCTCTTTCACAAAGATAACATTTTTGGAGGGAGAAGTGACACTCTTGGATTTCTTCTTTGACTTGGAAACAAAGCCAAGTCCCTCTTTTCCTTTCTTGGCACCTTGAGAGATTATTGCATCATTGAGAATTCTTTCCTTCCCTACAATGTTAGTTGTAGTAGAAGAGGTAGGCATAATAACAATGCTATTTGATGAAGATGCAACATGCTTATTAGATTGTTGAGCTAGAAGCTTGATTCGAGACTTAGCAAGTTTGTCATGAATTTCTTTGAGAGATGCAAACTCCCCTTTTAGTTTGTCATGTTCCTCGACAAGTTTTTCATGGGCTATTCCTAGCTTCAACTCTTCCTCTTCAAATTCTTTAAGTAAAACAAGAGATTTGGCATGTTCTTTCTTAAGCTTGGCAAGAGATTTTTCGTTATCTTTTCTAAGCTTAGAAACACTAATAGCATAAGTCTCTTATAGACTTGATAGTTTCTCTTCAAGAGAAGCTCTCATGGATCTCTCCTTTTCGAGAGCCTTGACGAGTTCGTCATCATGATTCTCACGGCTACCGCCATGGTTCTCCAAGGTCGTGATGATCTCCTCCTTCTCATCAATGAGAGAGTTGGCGTCATCAAGTTGCCTTAGGAGAGCTTTTACTTTTTCTTTAGTTTCACCTTCAAGACTACACAACCAAGATCCTAGGTTCTTGGCCTCCTCATCATCAACAATGTTTTCAACACAATCCAATAGTGAGGGAGAGCTAGTGATAGTAGACTTGGAGGTAGAAGATATTACCGCGGTGGCTTTTGCCATGAGACATGTAGGTCGGATCGATGCCTTCTCATTGGGAGATTCAAATAGAGAGACCGATGAAGAGGAAGTCGTAGCTATGGCGACGTGGGCGACACCTACGACTTCATCTTCTCCTTCATCTCCGGAGTAGTATGTTTCCAATGTTGGGCCCTCTTGAACATATAGAGCCCTTGGGACTCTTCTAGCGAGGTTCTTGTTTTGTGGAGACTTGTTCTTGTCCTTGCGTACAAGCTTCCCTTCATTCTCTTCTCGTGGCTCAAAAGGGCACTCCTTGACGAAGTGGTTTGCACTTCCACAATTGTAACAAGTCCTTGGCCGCTCCCCTTTCTTCCTAAAGGTCTTGTTCCTTGAGGGTCTAGGGGTACCGGCCTTGTGAGCCTCCCATCTCTTCCAATACCCTTGCATGGCAAGAGAATACATTTGTGGGCACCCTTGTATGTATCCTCATAGTCCTCATCATCATCATCATCATCATCCACTTCTTCTATCTTGGCCATGGCCTTAGATTTTAAGGCAAGGTTAGGAGACTTCCCATGGCCTCTTGAGCGAGCAAGAGCATCATCCGCGCTCTTGTGAGACAAAGATATGGCTATGAACTCACTAAGGACACCAATGGAGTTGAGTGAGTTGTAGTCGGATCTTGTTCGAATGCTAGTGGAGAGATTCTTCTCAAAAGGAGTTATGGCCTTGACAAATTTCCTCTTGATCCACTCATCGGAGATTTCCGCCTTTCCAAAGTCCCTTAATTGATTGCCAAGGGTGACCACTCTTCTATATAGCTCCTCGGGACTCTCATCTTCATGCATGACAAAGTTCTCAGACTTGTCAAGAGCAACATCGTATTTTGATGATTGGATGCTTGCATTGCCTTGGAACAAGGAGTCAAGCTTATCCCAAGCTTCCTTGGCGGTCTTGATACCGCGAATGTGTTCAAGATGTTCTCTTGGGAGGGCCTTTTGAATAGTCACAAGAGCGGTCTTGTTGAGTTGAAATTCCACATCCTCTCTTGGAGTCAAGTTGTTCGGATCATGAGGGTGAAATCCATATAGAATGCTTCTCCACAATGCGGTGCAAGATCCTGAAATGTGAGACTCGATATCGAACTTCCAAGAAGAAAATTCGTTAGTGTTAAGCATGGGAGGAACTCCAACATTAACCATGTGTGGCATAGTGGCAATAGGGTGAATAGAGTCGTAATTGGGAGGTGGTGGAACTTTAGATTGAGACCTCGAACTGTTAGCCGATTGAGACTTGGAGCCCTCGGAGCTCACACCACCCTTAGCCTTTTTATCGGCTTTTTCTTTGGCTTTCGCCTTAGCTAAAGCGATGTTAGCTTCCATCTCGTCGATATCCGGAATGGAATCTTCGTCCGAGCTAACATCGTCGGTAGTGAGAGGTGGTTCCGTGGACTCCTTGGTTTTCCCCATCAGTGCCTCCATCATTTTCTTCATGCTAGACACATCCGAGCTAACACTAGAGCTAACCTTAGATAGTTCGGTTTGGATAATTCCAACCGTATCTTGTAGGTTAGATATAGTGTCGGCCATTTTGGATATTTCCGCACTAGAACTTCCGGGGGCATTTTCATCGACCATTGTACTCTTGGGCGGTTAAGCCCTTAGTAAGAGCCGAGGCTCTGATACCAATTGAAAGTGCACTATGGTCAACTAGAGGGGGGGTGAATAGGTTGACTACCAATTTTTCTTTTCTTTTCCTTTTAGTGGGGCTTAGCAAGATAAAGTAAGGTTCTCTAGATGTGCAACTAGGTGAACAACCTATGTGAACAAAACTATATGCGCAACGGAAGTAAAGCGTAAGGTAGTAAAGCAAACGACAAGTGTAAACAAGGAGACAAGGATATGATTCACTGTAGTTCCTTCTCAAAGAGAAGTACGTCTACGTTGGAGAGGTGGGGAGCCACCTAGGCGCTCCTCAATAGCACGGTTGTGCACACCTTGTTCTCCTTGAGCTTCTCCGGTGAGGGAGATGCTCGTTTCCACTATGAGGTTGACTTGAAGGCGTTGACCAAACCCTTACAAGGACTTGAGGTCACTCCACAAGATGGATGGAAGCTCTCAAGCAATCCGTAGCTTCTTGCAACAAGGTGGAAACTACAAGCACGAGATCTACTAAGGTTTCTAGGCCTCAAGTAGGATTCTAGATCTACTAGGTTGTGGTGGATGGATTTGAGATTCCTTTGGTGGAAGTGTGGATCTAGGTCTCCTCTAGCTCTCCACCAAGTTTGGGAGTGTTTGGGTGGACGGAGTGGGAGATCTAGGTGGTTGAAGCTTTCATTAATGGCTAGGAGAGAGAATGGGGAAAGCTTGGCATTTAAGAGGTAGGGGAAGGGGTATTTATACCCCTTGCATTTAAGTGGCCGTTGCAGTCCAGTTCCACCGGAGGCTCTGGTGGTCTCCTGTTAACTGCGCAGTTGCGCAGGGCCCTAGCTTGCACGCAGTGGAGAACGGACCGGAGGCTCCGGTGGAGATTGCGGAGGTTCCGCCCACCGGAGGCGCACCGGAGGTTCCGGTGGAACTTCCGTCCTGCGGTAACAGAAGGGTGTTTTGGCGGAACAACCACCGGACCCTCCACCGGAGGCCATTTGCACTGGACCATGGGGTCCACCGGATGTTCACCGGAGGTTCCGGTGGTACCTCCGCCCTGTGGTAACAGAAGGGCATTTTGGCGGAGGTGCCACCGGAGGCGCACCGGATCCTGCTTGCGCGTGAGCCAAGTGTTTGGCGGATGGCGGAGCCTCCTGTGGAATTGGCGGAGGTTCCGCCCACCGGAGATCCACCGAAGGTTCCGCTGTAGGTTCCGTTCTGCGCCAACAGAGGGGTGGTTTAGCGGAGCAACCACCGGAACTCCACCGGAGCCTCAGCGGAGCCTCCGGTGGATTCACCGGAGCCTCCGCTCCTGCATATTTGGTTCCCTGGCTCCCTTTCACCTAGCACTTTTCATATAGAACGAGCATGTGCCCCATAAACTTAATGAACCTAATAACCTGGGCATTTTCATTCATTGAACAAACATTAGATCAAATGGTTATGTTGTCATATGATTACCAAAACGGACGATGATCTTTCACCGAGGCTGTAGTCGATTGCTTGCGATCGGCTACAGGCTCAAAATCTTGTTTTATTTTCTTCGCCTTGTTTTTTATCGGGTGCACGACAGTGCTCCCGATGGGAGTAGCCCCCGAGGCTGTAGTCGATTGAATTCAATCGGGTACAGGCTCTAATTTATATCTTCTAATTCTTCTACTTCTGTGCTTTTGCAGTCGCTTGTTGACTCGCTTGCGGCGATTGGTCGCCGCATTGTTCTTGCCGAATCAGAATGCGATAGGCTTCAGTCACACTGTAGTCGATTCCAGACCGAAAACGAGCTCCTTAAGAGTAAGTCTCATTGTCTTCTCTTGTTTCTGTTCTTGTGTCCATTCTTGATGCCTAACAAATGTTATTGTGCAGCTCAACTCGAATATTCGGAGTCCGAGAAAGTCAAGCTCTCTGAGCGGGTAACCACTCAGGAAGCTGATTTGGCGGCTATTCGACAAGAGCTGGAGGCCTCCCGCATGCGGTCGGAGGATCTTGATAGGCAACTTGCGGATGCAAGAAAAGCTTTGAAGGATCAAGAGGAAGCTGGCAATAAGGCCGATTCTGACCTTGTCACGTTCCTCCGTCCCCTTGCTGAGCGTTTCGCGGGTAAGTGGCCTAGGCTCTCGCATTTGTATCTTTTATCTTGGTGAACTTGCGAAATTTTGACGTTCTTTTCCTTTGCAGGTCTTCTGGATGTTCCTTTGGAGATCCCTGGGATCCAGCGGGTAGATGTGCTAACCGACACACTTGCTCAACTCAAGAGGCACGCCGAAGGAGTGTGCTCCTTGATTGGCGATGCCACCCAAGTGTTGTCGCAACTGCACAGTCGCTTCCTCGCCAACGCTATACCTCCATCCGCGCTAGACGGCCTGCTGAAGATCTTCTCGGAGGGCAATCTCCTGGATGCTTACGCAGTCGCCCAGTCGGAATCTGGCGCGAAGACTGCGATCCAGTTCGCGCTGGCACACGGAGTCAACGGTTTGGAGGAAGCCTACTCGGCTCTTCCAGTCGACCCCTCGACGGGCAAAAAGGTACGGCTCTCTCGTTTTGGCGAGCAGGCCACCATTCTTGCTCGGAAGCTGTCTGAGCTATTTGCTCGACTGAAAGGAGGGGCGACTGCCGCTAGTGGGAGAACCACTGTAGCTTCTTAGTTTTGTTCTTCTTTTTCCTTTCCTTCGTGAATGTAATGAACCTTGGGATGTATTCTCGTATTTTCATCGTCTTTAATCGAAGTGTTCGTTCTGGAAATTGCTTCCCGTAGTTTGTGTATTTTCTCCCGATGGGAGTAGCCCCCGAGCACTTTTGTCGGATGTGCGACTAGAAATACTTCGAATAGGGCTTCTTACTTCTTTCCTTGTATTCTTCCAGGCTACTGGGGTAGTTGCAGAATCTTCAAGTGGACATGCTACTCCAGTAAATCCCCTTGTTGCCGCCGTTGGCACCTATGCTGGTCTTCGTGATAAGGTCCGGGAGGGTGAGTGTCAGCTTAAAGCTCTGCGTGGTATAGCCGATGTGGCGAAGTCCAAGCAGAAACTGGCGGCTGAACGTGAGCAGTTTCTGATGGATGAATTATCGTTGGTTGCGAGGGATTTGCTGTGTAAGTAATACATCCCCCGTGTCTTCTTTTTGCTTTGTTTCCTTAGCTGATCAAGCATGCTTGCTCTTCAGTTGTCAGACCAGATGACAGGGAAGAAAAGCAGTGGGTGGAAAACCACATTGTTCAGGAGGCTAGTAGCTCAAATCCTCATGCGAGTAACTTCTGGTCTGATCGCAGTCGAGGATTTGTGATGGCCACCTTGAAGTTCCGTGTTCTGCAAGCGAGAATTCTCGTGAGTTCTTTTCACGAGGTCCTGATCGCGATGAACGCTGCTTTCTACCCACTCGAAAGGGGTCCTGAAGACTGGAGCTATCTTCTCAGGTTGTTTGGACGTGAGGGAGAGGTTCACGCGTGTGTGCGCAATCAAATGACATGCGACGCGGTTGTAGCCCTATCCTTTGTCCGAATATGGTATCCTGAAATAGATTTTAACTCCGTAGCCAGGCTCCCAGATGATCTAATCGATGATATTTCCCCCTTCTATGATGCTGTTCGTCCCGCAGCGGAGAAAATCATCCGATTGTCCTCTGAGGAGGTGGATAGAGTTTTGGCGACTGAGAATGCTCAGCGCTTTGATTGATTGTCGGATGTGCATATCCTGTAGCCTTGTATAGTTTGTAAAACTGTTGTAAGGTGTAAAACCTTGTATGTATGCTTTTTTCCTGTAATGCTTAGTTGTAGGTGTAGCCCCCGTGTGTTTATGGGGTGCGTTCCTGTAACTTTTGAGCGTGTAAAAATAGGAAGTTGCGAGTGAATATGATGGAGAAACCATGTTTTTATTGCGATGACTGAGAAGCCATGTATTCGAGCTACAAGAGTGTCTAGCATAGCCTTATTTGTTGTGAGAACAAGTAAACCTAGGGATAAAATTTGCGGAGGTGTGCAATATTCCAAGGATTGGAATAGATTCCTCCAGTCGATGGATTCTTCAATCTGTAGGCTCCACCTGGGATGACTTCGTGTATGATGAAGGGTCCTTCCCAGGGTGGTTCGAGCTTATGTCCTTCCTTCTGCTTGAGTCGCAGCACTAGATCTCCAACCGCGAATGCTCTGTGGCGTATGCGGCGACTATGATAGTTTCGCAGGGATTGCTGGTATACTGTGGTTCTTGCGAGTGCGATGTCCCGCATCTCGTCGAGTGCATCCATATCTTCCGTGAGTGCCCTGTTAGAGGTTTCTTCGCTGTAGGCCACAACTCGTGGGGCGCTGAATCGAACGTCCTCGGGGAGGACTGCTTCTGCCCCATATACCATGAAAAATGGCGTGTATTTTGTAGATCGGTTAGGAGTTGTGCGGAGGCTCCATAGTACGGAGGGTAATTCGTCCGCCCAATGTCCTGCGGCGGGGTGTAGACGATCGAGTAGGCGTTTCTTGATGCCAGCCGAAACTAAGCCGTTGGATCTCTCGACTTGTCCGTTCGTTTGCGGGTGGGCAACTGAAGCAAACTTGAAGTTGATGCCCTTTTCCTCGCAGAACTGTTGCGTTTCCTTTGCTGTGAAGTTTGTACCGTTGTCTGTAATGATGTCGTGTGGCACACCAAATCTGCATACAATGGAGTCGAGGAACTTGACGGCGCATTGAGCACTAGCCGAAGTTACTGGCGTGGCCTCGATCCATTTGGTGAATTTGTCAACTGCGACCAGCAAGTGTGTATATCCTCCAGGGGTGGACTTGCGTAGTGGTCCAACCATGTCTAGCCCCCATTGTGCGAAGGGCCAGGCAATGGGTATCATGTGCAATTCCGTAGCAGGTGCATGTGGTCTTGGTGCGAATCGCTGACAGGCATCGCATCGTTCGACCAGGTTCTTTGCATCGGTAGCTGCTGTCAGCCAGTAGAATCCTGCTCGGAAGGCCTTCCCCATTATTGTTTTCCAGCTAGCATGATGTCCGCAGTCTCCTTGGTGGATGTCATGGAGCAATTCTTTGCCATCTTCGGGTGCGATGCAGCGCTGAAGTATTCCCGAGATGCTTTGCTTGTATAATTCCCCATTGACTACCCGAAAGGATTTGCTGCGTCTGATTATTTGTCGAGCCTCGCGTGGGTCAGCCGGGAGCTGTCTGTTGGTCAGGTAGTCGAGATATTTCTGCGTCCAGACTGGCTCGACCAGAAAAACCTGTCGTGATATGTTATGAATGAGCTCGATAAGGGCGACTTGCGGGCTGGCCTCTGTTTCTGGCACTGCTATTGCTTCTGCAGCTTTCTTGATTTTGACCGATTGCTTGATCATCCGTTCGAAATATATTCCTGGTGGTATGGGTGCATTCGTGGAACCCATGTTTGCCAGTCGATCTGCTTCTTCGTTGCTGGATCTTGCGATGTGCTTTAGCTCGCATCCTTTAAAACTTCCTTCGAGTAGATTGTACATGTCGCGATACGCGATCATGTTTTCGGCGATTGCGTCACACTCTTTCATCGTTTGTTGCACAATGAGATTGGATTCGCCGTAGATCATTAAGCGAGTAGCTCCACAGGCGATTGCCATCTTCATCCCGTGCAACAAGGCTTCGTATTCTCCGTCGTTGTTTGATGCCGGATCATCTGGTGGAAAGTCCAATCGTAGGACGTATTGCAGCTTGTCTCCCTGAGGGGATATAAGAACAATTCCAGCTCCTGCTCCTTCGTTTCTCTTGGACCCGTCAAAGTACATTATCCAATTTCTCGTGTACTCGGGTGGTCCTGGCGTTTGCAGTTCTGTCCATTCGCTTAGGAATTCAACAAGTACCTGGGATTTGATTGCGCTGCGTCCTGCGTAAGTGATGTCCCAAGCGCCCAACTCGATGTTCCATTTTGCTATTCTTCCGGATGCCATAGGGTTGTTCATGATCGTCCCGAGTGACGCATCATTAACCACTGTAATGGCGTGTTCCTGGAAATAATGTTTGAGCTTGCGGGCTTTAGAACGACTCCATATGCGAGCTTCTGGTAGTGAGGGTAGCGTTTCTTGCATGGTGAGAGCACTTCGCTGATGTAATAGATTGGGCGTTGAACTCCATACGCTTTGCCTTCCTCAGGTCGTTCGACCACAATTGCTGTGCTGATGACCTGGTTTGTGGCGGCTAGGTACAAGAAAAGTGGCTCCCCTTCTCGCGGTGTTGCGAGGACGCGCCTACTTTGCAATGACCGCTTCAAATCTGCGAATGCTTGCTTAGCTTCTGATGTCCACTCGAATTTGTCTGTCTTCTTCAACAACTTGTAGAAGGGTAATGCTTGCTCTCCCAATCGTGCGATGAATCTGCTTAGGGCGGCTAATCGCCCTGCGAGCTGTTGGACTCCGCGTAGGTTGGTTGGCTCCTTCATGGTCAAGATGGCTTGTATTTTCTCCGGGTTGGCTTCAATGCCTCTGGCGGATACCAGGTACCCGAGAAGTTTTCCTGCCGGAACGCCAAAGACACATTTGGTCGGATTGAGCTTGATCCTGTACGCGTTGAGGGCGTCGAATGTTTCTCTAATATCATCGAGGAGTGTGTCCTTGACTCGAGTCTTGATGATAATGTCGTCAACATACACTTGCACGTTCTTGCCAATGAGGTTGGCAAGGCATCTTTGCATGCAGCGCTGATATGTTGTGCCTGCGTTCTTCAGCCCGAAGGGCATTGTTGTGTAGCAGTAGACACCGTGAGGTGTGATGAATGCTGTCTTTTCTTCATCCTCCCTTTTCATTCGGATCTGATTGTATCCCGAATAGGCGTCCAGGAAGGAGAGGCGTTGGCAGCCTGCTGTAGAATCCACGATCTGGTCGATTCACGGGAGGGGAAAATTATCCTTGGGGCAATGCTTATTTAATGACGTGTAGTCGATGCACACCCGAAGGATATCCGTGTTCTTTTTAGGGACCAACACCGGGTTTGCTAACCAAGTGGATATCTTGATCTCCCTGATGAATTTCGCAGCTAGCAACCTGTTTACTTCTTCTCCAAGCGACTTCTGCTTGGGTTCTGAAACTCTTCGCGTGGTCTGTTTGATGGGTTTAGCGTCTGGAAAGACTTCGAGTGAGTGCTCGGCAAACTCCCTGGGTATTCCTGGCATATCTGAGGGCTGCCAGGCGAAAATTTCCCAGTACTCACGGAGGAGTTTGACGAGCGCGCTTTCCTATGCTTGCGAGAGGGTTGTTGAAACCATCGCTGTCTTCGCAGAGTCTGTCGGGTGCATTTGATGCTTTCGGGTGTCGCTGTTGGCGCTAAACTCTAGCTCAGGCGCATTTTTCTTCGTGAGGGGCATCACGGAGTGATCCGTGGTTTTTTCCAGCTCTTGAAGTTCTTCGTGCATCCCGAAAGATTTTGCGATCTCGTTGAACTCAATGTCGCATTTGTTGGATTTCTGAAAGTCTCCGTCAATGGTGATTACGCCATGTTCGCCAGGTAATTTGAGCTTCAGGTAGGCGTAGTGAGGTACTGCCATGAATCTGGCGAACGCTGTTCGGCCCAAGATGGCGTGGTACTGTGAAGGCCAGTCGACAACTTCGAAGTCGAGGAACTCTCTCCTGTAGTTGCTCTGCGTGCCTAGCACAACTTCTAGGTTGATTGTTCCGAGTGGACGGACTGCCTTGCCTGGAACTATCCCGTGGAAGGATGTTTCTGATTCCGGGAGGCCGTCCAAGTTCTTGTTCATCCGACGGAGTGTATCCGCGTAGATAATGTTGAGGCCGCTGCCCCCATCCATGAATACGCGGGCTAGGCCGGAGTTGCCAATTTGCGCCTGGATGACGAGGGCGGCGTGTCCTGGTCGATAGACTCGTGGTGGGTGATCTTTCATCGAGAACGTGATTGGCTGGTCCGCCATTTTCAGGTATTCGGTCTTTGTTGGCGGTGTCTGCACTGCCATGCATAGTTGCCTTGTGTTAGTCTTTTGAGCTCTGCGAGAGGGGCATACCTTCTGGATCATTGCGAGTTGTCCTGCCGGGTTCGGATACGCGTTGGCTCCGGCGTTCTGCGGTGGTGCGGGTACTGCAGCTAGCGCCATGTTTGGATTTGCGGGTGGAGGTGGTGGTGGTGGCGGCTGGAATCCTTGGTGCCCTTCTCCTGGAAGCGGCGGGTAATTTTGAGTGGAGGCAGATCTTTTCCTCGCGAGTGCATCCGAGATGTCATGGAACTTTCGGCAATCCTTAAGCAGGTGTGTTGCCTTAGTTTTGCCCGTGCGCTTATCTGTGAATAGATGTAGCGAGTAGTATGCATCAAGGTCTTCCTCGGGGGATTTTTCTTCAGCCTTTGGTCTCCACTCGCGATTTCCACGGCGACCGGAATCGCGGTTTCGCGTGAATTCCGCGGCGACCAACTCCTCTCTATCCTCATGATCGTAATATTTTCTTCTTTTTCTTCGACCATGACGATCGTCATCGTGTGTGGGTGACGACGCTCTTTCGTTGCGCACCACATCTTCTCCGTTAGCCCATTTTTCGGCTATGATCATTAGCTCTCCGATAGTCTTGGGTGCAGCCCTGCCTAGCTCCTCTCGAAAAGCAGTTCTTCTGGCGCCTTTTGCGAAGGCTTCGATCGCTACTTCTTCTGAGATAGTTCCCGCGGTATTCCTGAGCGTGGTCCATCGCTGGATGTACTCGCGTGTGGACTCGCCACTCTTCTGCTTGCATGCTCGTAGTTCTTCGATTGTAGCTGGCCTCTTGTAAGTCGACTGGAAATTTTTGCAGAAATCGCGGTGCAAATCATCCCACGATGCGTAGCAAGATTTTGGTCTTCTTTCCAGCCAACTGCGGGCCGCGCCGGTAAGATGCAAATTGAGGTATTGCATAGCCGTGTCCTTGTTCCCACGTTGTCATTTTACTGCCGCGAGGTAGTCGCTTAGCCACTGAGAGGGCTCGAGTGAGCCGTCGTACTTCGTCACCTCCGTGCTGAGCTTGAACCTTTTGGGTAGAGGTGCTTCGCGGATGCTGCGAGCGAAACAGAGTGCTCCGCAGGTTTCGTCATCCGAGGAGCCGGACGAAGAGCGCTCGCGATATCGCGAAGCCCTTGCCTTATCCACCCTTTTTTGAGCGAGATCTGATCGCGCGTCGTATTCTGGCCGATCGCGGTCGTCATCTTTCCTTGGTTCCTTGCTTCGTTTTCTCGAGCGGCTGCTATGGTGCCGCGAGCTTCTGTCTCTCGGGCTATCTTCACTGCTGCTTCGACTGTCGCCGCAGCGTCTAGCTTCTTTTCCTCGACCGTGGCGTGGTGACTTATCCCTTCTTGGTGAAGAGCTTCTGTGCCTGCGGGGCGTTTCTTTATCTTTCTCTTTCTCCCGTCGCTCCTTCTCCTGCTGCTCCTCGGCCTTCTTGCGATCGTGAGAGGCGAGCTTTGCGGCCGCCAATCCGAGTCCCTTTCGTATTTGCTTGTATTGCTCTGCCCGAGGGTCGCTTTCCGTCGGTTGGTTCATCTGCATGTAGGTTGCGGCGGCTAGAACCGCAGCAGCGGGAGTTTGCGGGTACACGTTGCCGTCGTCGTCGACTCGCATGAGAGAAGGAGTGATTGATCTGTTTGTTTCGGGTATGGAATCATCGTTCCTGGATGTGGATGCGTGTCCTTTCCTCGCGGGTCGGGTTCCGACCGAGGGTGTTACGGACAGCCCAGCTCGTCTCTGGCTTGATTCGTCCGCCGCTCTTCTTAGGCGGGCCAGATCTACCCGAGCATCTTTGATAATCGTGGCTGCTCTCACTAGGTGATAGTGGTAGGCAACCATGTCTTCGTGTGAGGATCCGGCTGCGGGTGGCTTGCTTGTTCGCATAGCTTCCTTTGCTCGTTTCCAGGATTCCCGCGAGACGCCGATTATGTTGCGCTCTGTCGCGCTGTGTTCTGTTTCCGATCCTTGTTCCGATCCTGCCATGCAGACTTGAGCTAGTCGAAGCTCGTGCGTCCTAGGCGTAGGTCGAAGGTTTCCTTGAATTCTTGATGGTTCCTCTGTCGAGAGGGTGTGATAGTCGTTGGCGTTGAAGCGGATGGACTCGCCACTTTTCTCCAGGTGGCGGCGTGAGTCGACAGCTCCAGATTCAGTTTCCGATTCATCCGAGAAGTGGAGGATCCCGTCCCTGTTCGTCACGAATTTGAGGCTCCCGAACGTCAGGGTGACGCTCTCCTCCAGATCTTCGAATACCGGGAGCGATTCCGGCGAGTGCGGTGTGACCACGACAGATCCGATCCGTACAGGATTGTTCGGAGCCGTAGTTGTCGGTTTCCAACGAGAGTTTGATGTCGATGAAGCCGAAGATGCCGGTGATCCAGCGCCCGCCGTTCCCACAGACGGCGCCAATTGTCGAATCCCTGACTCAACAAATCCCTTCGGTGAACCTATCGGGTTTCGATTAGGAGAACCCTTGAGCGCTGGCGGAATCGTCGGCTAGACAGGGGGCGAGATTTACCCAGGTTCGGGGCCCTCGTAGAGGTAAAACCCTTACTCCTGCCTCCTGTCAATCTGTATTGATGATTAGATCGGTTACAAAGGTGGTGCTCGAATCGAGAGTAGGTCTCGAGTTCAAGGCTTTTGGTCGTGCGGTATTGCTTGGTCCTCTCTCGGGGGCTCTCCTGGCCTTATATAGGCGGCCAGGTCTCGAGTTCTACCCGGAGAGGACTCAAACCCTAGCTAGGTCGGTTACATGTTTCCTAACTTAACCCGCAAGTTTAGTGCGGGTGGGCTTCACGTGGGCCTTCTGGAGTATTCCAAGGGCTCCTCTTCTTGGGCCTTCACCTTGGGCCTGAGAGGGGGTGTCCTTATCCGCAGGATCCGGAATCCATATCTTCGTCAGGTGGATAGAAAATAATAGTGAAAAAAATGCGAGTGAACTGAAAATAACAGTGAAAAAAATCCAGAATTTGGATGATCAAAAAATAATATTTAACGGAAAATGTCCGTGAACCGAAAATAATAGTAAACGGAAAAGAAGCTAAAACTCGGTTGAATAGAGAATAATAGTGAACAGAAAATTCCGGTGAACTAAAAATAATAGTGAACCTAAAAGAATCTAAATTTGGGTGAACTAAAAATTCCAGTGAACTGATAGTAATACTGAACGAAAAGAAAAAGAAATTCAGCTGAAAAAAATAATATTGAATGGAAAATGAAAGTTAACCGAATATATTAGAGAACGGATAGGAAAAGAAAACTAGCCAAAAAATGCAGGTGAACCAAACATAATGGTGAATAGAAATGAAACTAAAATTCTGGTGCGCAAAAAATATTAGTGAGCATAAAATGCTGATGAACAAAACATAATAGTAAAACAAAAAGAAACTAAAATTCGGGTGAAGAGAAAATAATATTGAACCAAAAATTCTAGTGAACCGAAAACAATAGTGAATAAAAAATGCTAGCGAAATGAAAATAATAGGGACCAAAAATAAAATAAAATTTAGGTGAAAAAAAATAATAGTGAGAGGAAAATACCGGTGAAACGAAAATAATAGTGAAAAAACAAACTTAAATGAGTGTGAAGTGAAAATCACAATAAATGAAAAGTGTTGGTGAACAAAAAATAATAGTGATATGAAGAGAAACTGAATTTCAGGTGAACACAAAAGTGGCATGAAAATAAGGGTGGACAGAAAATAATAAGTAGTGAACAAAAAATAAACTAAAATTTGGATAAAACAAAAAATAATAGTGAAACAAATAAGAAACTAACCTTTTAGAAAATTAATATTTTTATAAATGTGATTTTTTTAAATCACAACCATTATTTTTTTAAATATGGACATTATTAAATATTTGAACCATTTTTTAAAATGAATAATTTTCTAATAATTTTGTGAAAAAGATTCACATTTTCAATTGTTCATATATAAAATGTTCACATTTTTGAAAAAATAGATTTATGAAAATGTTTACAATTGAAAATTGTTAACATTTAAAAAATAATCAAAGAGAAACAAAAAAAGGTAAAAAAGAAAACAAAAAAGTGTTCAGAATTACCAAAAAAAGTGTTTACATATTTAAAAAAACATAGAAAAAATGAAAATAAAAGAAACAATAAGTCCCACCGGAAAACCATGAAAAAAATAAACAGTAAAAGCCGAAAACTGAAAAGAAACGAAGAAGGTTAAAAAAAAATCTACGGATAAGCTACTTTTGTAGGGATCCCTTATAAACCGCTTTAAGCGATTCTGAGGCGCCGTCTCGCTCGCGCCGGCTCATCTCCCGTACACGTGGGCCGGCCGATTAGTGTCCAATTAGCTTCCAGCGAGCGCAGGAAGCAAGGGTAGGAAGCCAGCGCGTATACAAAGAAAGGGCCCCGTCCGTACACGTGTAGGAAGTCCCAGCAAGAGTTCTTGGTGCTAACTTCTCCTTTTTTTCTTCCTTTTTTTCTTGCTTGTCTATTATTTATCTATTTCTATTTTTTATTTGAAAATAACTTTTAGATTTTAAAGTATGAAAAATGTGCAGATTAAAAAAACAAATTTAAAATGGTGAACAAAATTTGAATCAGAACAATTTTTGAAATGGCGAACAATTTTTGGAAATGATGAATAAAATTTGAATCAAATATAAATAATTTCAAAACATGAACAAAGTTACATATGAACAATTCTCAAATTTAAACAATTTTTTTTTATCTAAACGTATTTTTATTTGAACAAATTTCAAAACATAAAATAGGGACCCCTATCTCTCGCTTGAAGTGAGTTGAACTCTCGTCTGCTCAGGCAGAGCTACTCTGCAGGCAATCTTGAAATTCCCCTACAAACAATTTCGAGAAAGACAATAAATCAACACAATCGAAATCAAGAAAATAAATAATACTCCCCCCTATCAAAATATAAGATATTCTGGCGTTTTCTAGACAACACGTATCTAGACATGTTTTAGTGTGTCGATTTATTAGAATCTTACACTAAAACATGTCTAGGTACATTTATTTAGAAAAAGGTAAAATATCTTACATTTCAATACGGAGAGAGTAGATACATGGAAGCAACCAATGATCTCTTGCCAAAAATTGACGAATAATGAGGAAATGTTACAACAAAAAATACTTCCGGTGCATATATGTAGCACATAGATCAATTCATACGGCAGGCGTATGCACGAAGAAATTAAATCCGAGGAGGAACAAGCTCAACCGATCCCCCGCCAAAAAACAAAAAACAAAACACACACACAGAATCAATGGGCCCGACCAAACTGTCAGTTTGATCTATGTGACCGGTCAGTCGACGATGATTCCGCAGGTCCCTCTGATCTCGCCGTCGGTGCCGGTGCGGACGCCGATCCTTCCCATGTTGATCATGGAGACGGCGAAGTCGGCGAAGAAGGTCTCGAGCGAGGAGGCGTTGTTCATGACGCCGACGTAGGCGCCCGTGAGGCTGTCGTGGCGCAGCGCGTCGTCGGATTGAAGCAGCCCCTTGCCGGCGTAGACGGACTGGTAGTATCCCAGGTCGAAGTCCTGCGTGGTCACCGCGTCCAAGGGCACCACGGTCGCCACGTTGTCCAGCCCGCCGCACGACGTGTTGAGGCTCTGCGCGTACGCCGCCTCCATCGACTGGTCCACGTCACCGGCGCCGGTGTGGTTGTACACCCGCTTCGAGAAGGACGGGCAGTGCGCCACCCCAATCGTGTGCGCGCCTGCATCAATGTAGTACGCTTAGTTCACAGGCCTGAGAGGACCAATGGTGCGTGCGGTGGATGGATCAATGGTGCGTACCTGAGAGGACGACAAGGTCCTTCATGGTGAGGTTCTTGGCGTCGAAGAACTTGGTGAGCACGGTGACGTTGCCGTCGGCGGGCGGGAGGTCGCTGAGGGCATCCGCCATCATGGAGACGTTGCCGTCCCGCCGCCCGGTCTCCACCTGGTACTGTGGCCCTTTGCTCTGCACCACAACAAAACCAAATACATGCGTGATGTGAGCAAAGCATGGCAGAATAAATGGACCAAGGAGGGATTAGCCGCGACGGGAGATCGAGCTAGACGACGTACGGCATTGACGGCGTCGCGCGCGGCCATGGCTATGATGTCGGCGCAGGATACGACGAGCGGGCAGGCGGCCTCGACCTTGGCCTTGATGGCCTCGATCACCTCGTAACCGCGCACCGTCAGGTTGGGGTTGGCGTCCTTCTCGGCGGTGCCGTTTTGGGAGTTGATCATGATGGAGGCGTCGCAGCCCTGGACGAAGCAGTCGTGGAAGTGGAGGCGTAGCAGGCCGGACCGAATGGTGGCGTCGGCGAGGAAGGCTTCCGTGGCAGCCTCGCGCACCAGCGTCTCCACGCCCGGGCACGACGTGTTGTAGAAGTCGTACTGCAGCTCCGCCCGCGCAAAGCTCGCCAGGAGGCTCGCCGCCACAGCCAAGATCAAGAGGCTGTTGGAAGACGCCATTGGCACGGTCGTCGTTTGATCGAGAGCTAGGCACACGAAATGGATGGATGGATGGATCGATGCGCGAGCTGAGGATGAATATCTTGCTCGATCCTGGCTATATTTATACGGTGAGCGCTGACGGAACGCGCTCGATGGGAATGTCGGGCAGTTGACCTTGGAGGGCAGACTTCGTGCTCGCCATGAACGTCCTATATGCAAAGCGTATGTATGTACGTGCGTGCCATTAGCGGCCCAGCTCCAGCTCTATTGTAGCTAGGGGGGGATGAACCACTTGAATTACCCGCAAAAAAAAACAGCTTAAATTAGTATTTAGGACTGCCAATTTGAAAAAAAAATGCGATGTCAAGCTGCTAATTGGACGTTTTGCCTTGCTGGATAGTGTATGTTTGGCGACAAACGAGACTCGTCAACGTCTTTCTTTGTAAAACTGACTAGAATAGTTTTTTTTTGTTTGAATCAACTGGAGAGACTAGTCAACGTCCTGTTTTGGAATACGTAGCCAAACTTAGGCCTGTTTGTACGTTACCGGTCCAGCCCAACTTATTAGTCTCGGGCCGTATTCTACACTTCGAAACACTGTAAGAGACCAACATACTTGGATTGCAGGAATTTCGTAGGATGTTTGGAGGATTCCAATCCCTTAGCATTATTTCCTATGGATTGCCTTTGGATCAAAAGAATGGTACACCATAATTTCTATGGATTGGATTCCTATGCCTCAATTTCATAGGATTTTGAACATCCACTCCAAACTCTTTTTTAGACTCAAGTGCGTAGGTTCGAGACACTTTTTCCTGCGTTTCATCCAAACGACTAATCCTGTAGTTTTCCTCTGTTTTAAGCATACAAACATGTGAGATTCCTATGTTTTTCATATTCCTGTGCTTTTCAACCCTGTGATCCAGAGAGGCCCTGAGAGTAGACGGCACGTTCCAAACTATGGCAACCTCGGGGTCACGGGTACTAGCACTCGGGCGAGGCCAATGCTGAATGATGTGCACTTTATGAATGACTTCAATTTGCCTATCATGCTCAGTTTATTCTTGTTTCCACTGAATCAAAGTTTTTCAAACCTAGACTTATACTAGAGGGACCACGCGCGTCTTGCCGCGCCGTTTTTTTTATGGATCGTGTGTATTTTTCTTTTACCGAAATCAGATCGCATATTTTTTTTCGTGTCTGTTGCGGGTATTTGGGTACCCTTTGTATTTTCTTCTCGCGGAGCCCGTTTAGGGTGTGCATGGGTTGTTCCCGTTTGCGTGGCCGGTACGTTTGTCCTATGTCTGGAGGCGGTTCGCGGCAGGTGCCCGCGTGTCGTACTGGCACGAGCTAGCTTTTCTGGCGCTGGAACGTGTCTTCTGGAGTAAGTCGGTTTGGTGGGCTGTATAAAAAAACGTGGTACGCTGGATGGATTAGATAGGTTCTGGTAGCTTCTCTCTGCTGCGCGCATTTACCTTTCGTTGTGTATTCTGAGAGTTTGTTTTTTAGAGTTAAGTGCACAAGGGAGTAGATGGCTGG
Source organism: Alopecurus myosuroides (assembly GCA_028641055.1). NCBI lineage: Eukaryota > Viridiplantae > Streptophyta > Magnoliopsida > Poales > Poaceae > Alopecurus > Alopecurus myosuroides. The sequence continues at coordinate 274,231,982 of CM054059.1, forward strand.
AACACACGATGGTGCGTACGTTTGTTTAGCTTTTTTCTGTACTTCCGCCGCCTTTTGCATTTGCTGGAAGTGTAAGCATGTTTTAGGATGGATGTTTGCGGTATTTTTGTAGGCTAGGCGTTAATTTTTTTTTTCTGTGTCTCGGTGTGTTGCGTGCAGGCGGTCTCGTTCTTGTCCGTCTCCCCCGTCGTTTGGTTGTCGCGGAGGTAGTAAAGGACGTTGAGGGGTCGGCGGCTGCTTATTCTACGCGCTGGATATCGGGTGGATACCGGACGGCAGTAGAAGCAACTATTCCCCGTCGTTGCCATGTCGGCTGTGCTGCGAAAGTAAGCGCGATTAGCCGTGTCTCTCCGGACATTGCGTCAGCTGAGGAGGACGCGGCCGAGAGGTTGCTTCGTCTACTGCGAAGGGAACACGGGGTGCGCGTCGACGACGTTAATTGGGCGGGGGCAAATCGGGCACGCCGGCGCAATATTCTGCATCGATCTTTTAAGAGAGCTATTGTCAGCAAACATAAGCTAGCAGTCCGTAAGGCGGTAGCTCTGGAGAGGGGCTGGGGCGACGCTCTTGCGGATCTTCGTGATGCTGCACGTTTCTGCGGTCAGCTCTGTGCTGCTTCGTCCGGTGATCTGCCTCCTGCCGCGGCTGCAAGCATGCTTCGTCATTTGGCATTTGGAGTCAAGTGCTTGGGCGAGTGGGCTCAGGATAGGGCCGATGTTGGTTTCGCCGGCTTTGGAGCAGCTCTTAGCATTGGTGAGTGAGTTTGTAGCGTGCGGTCACGCATTATAAGTGACGTGTGTATCTCTGTTTGGCCTGTACGTGTGAGACGTGTCCTGGTTTGAGCGTGTGGTCTGTGTGGTCGCAGTATATGTGGTGGGCTCGTGTATGCTTGGTATGTAGGCGCGTGTTGTGTTTCGTTTCTGTAACAAACAGATAGTATATTGTGATTTCGAGAGAGCCGTGTTTCTAAAACTCGTCTAAGAAACCATCTAAAATTTTTGTTTTTGCCCATTCTTAGAACTCATGATCTACGGAGCAGTTTTCATGATTTTTGAGAAAAGGACGAAAACTCAAAAGCGCTTTCGAGATCAACTTTGTCGCTATCGTTTTTGTCTGAACTCGATGGCACCTTTATCTCTTTTCGACCTGGATGTGTTATTTGAGCATCTGTCTAGAGCTGCGTAACCGAAACAACTTATACGTTCATAGCTAAATGCGTTGGCGAAGCCTATCTCAAAACCGCCTAAATTTCAGTTCCCAAAGCTTGAAATGCTGTTTTTTTTCTAATTTCGCGTGTAAATGTATTTAGTGGAGAGTATCTTGGTTTAAGAAACACGATGGTTTTTTTTTTATTAAGTTCCTTTTTTTTTGGCCGAGTCATGTCCGTAGTCTGTGTAAAATTGTTATCAAGGATCACTGGCCACGCTGGCGCGGATTGTTGAGTTCGTTTTAGTCTACGCGCAGGTGTGGTTCTTTTTGGGCTTTTATGTGTCGTAGAATATCAGCATCGTCATCACTATATGAGATTCGTTGGAGAAGATCCGCGGTCGTTTATTCGTCGATTTTGGCGGGCAGACTTGCGGGCTACGCGTGTGTCTCGAATGCAAAATCTATGACGCGATCCATAGCTTCCTATTTTTTTCCTTTGATTTTGAAGTCAACAGTGTATAAGTCGTATGAATTTTGACGATTAAGGCCTAAGGGCCCTCTCCAAGTTTTGTAGACGGATTTTTTGTTTTCCTTTTTTCCTTTTTTTTGAACCTGTCCCGATGTTTTACAAATTTCTCGTTATAGTTTTCTCTACCCGTTGGTGTGTATTGGCGACTACGGCCAGCCCCACGGGAGTTTTTTTTTTTGTTTTGCTTTTAGTTCCAAATTTCTATAGTCGTTGGGTCATTCCATGTATATGATTAGCGTCGTCTTTGTCGTTCGAGGCTTGTCGTAGAGGAGTTCGCTTTAGGCTGTACGACGACATCGTTTTTTTTGGACGTTCATAGTAGTTTGCGCTATTTGTTTGGCTGTCTGTTGCTAAAACGCATTGGATATAACTTCTAGCATACTCCTTCATTCATATATAGGTCTGCTGTATATAAGACCTTTTCAGCTTACATGACACAGACTCTTTTTACTTGTCCCAGCGAGAGATCACTGGGTACAAAACACGACTACATTACTACGAAGCTAGCATGCTTATGGAACGCGATGTAGAGCAGGTGTTCGTGCAAAATTAGACGGCAAGCCGGGCGTTGTCTGCTTCTAGGGAGTGACCATGGGGGAGTGGTCTTTGCTCCTACTGTTGCCGCCGTCGTCCGCTCTGACATCGCGTTCTGTTGCAGCTTTGTTTTCGCCTTCCTCCTGTCAGAACGACAGCATTAGTGTTTGATCACAGTGCTACAAAGTGTTTAAGGAATAGGGCGCGCAGTTACCTCACTGGGCCAGAGCCCACTCCGTGTCGACCCTGTGGTGATACAGGGAGATCATAGAGAGCGCCAGCTTGTGGGCACGGTCTGGGGGCGGGAGTGTACCTGCGAACACTGGGATCACGAACGGGCGCCCGTCGTGGTGGTGGCCATGTTGGTGGTTGATGGGCAGGAAGCCTGCCGACTTCTCGGCCATGCGTCTAGCCCTCTCGATGATGTCCGCGTACCTGTCAAAGAGAATGCCGAAGCGCCTTGCGAGAACGCCACGGTCGTGCTCAGACGTCACGTACTTCTCGAGGAGGACATTGTGCTGGTGAAGAGAGCTCGCCAGGTCCTGGGCGAGCTTGGCGTCTTGTTCTGCCAGGGTGTTGTAGCTCTGTTGAAGCTGGGTTATCTGGCGAAGCATGTTTCCTCGTTCCTGAGCGAAACTGGTATTCTGCTGGCGCATAGCAGCATTCTCTCCGAGGAGAGTGGCGTTCTCCTGCAGAGTCTTGTTATGCTGCTGCTGCAGCGCGTCATAGTCGCGGCGTGCAGCTGCGGCATCGCTGATGGCGTTCTCGGCTGCTTCCTGGTGAAGCATCTGGAAGGTCTGAACCGCCAGGAGCTTGCGGTCTTTGTCCATGAGTTCTTTGTGGTTGGAGTCGTTGATGCGGATCTGCAGGTAGATGCGGAAGAAATCGATGACTTGCTCCGCCGCGCTTTCCACTGCCATGTACTCGTTCGGCATGGGTTCTCCGATGAACTCGCGGTCGACTGGAGTGCCGGTGATTCCTGGCACCTTCATGTTGATGCGGCCGGTGCAGCGGGCGTCGTCTTCACGCCATGTCGACACGGTGTTGATAGCCAGCTGAAGCGCTCCGCTTATCCTCTGAACGACCACCTGTCGAGGGAAATAAATGTCTTGCGTTGTCTGCGAAAGCAAAGTAAATCTCCAGATTAGGGATAGACATTCAGTGGCTCTAATAAATTAAATTTCTCGACAACGCCTCAGCGTTATTGTCTAGGTGTTTTTTTCGTGCGTTTTTTCCTTTTTTGCCTTGTCTCTTTCTCTGCATACATAGTTTCGTCTGTATGAAGGGAAAATCTACAGTGTATTGGAGCCGATGCCAATCAAAGTACGCACAATACACAGCTAAGACTACTGTTTGCGTTCAGATCTAATGCAAAGTTAGTATTAACGCAAGAAGTATTTCGTTTTTTCGTTTTTTTAGGCTTCAGTGGTTATCTGTACATTCATGTAAAGGAAAAAACGCAAAAGTAAGATTAATATTGCTGGGATAGACAGACAAAGCTGTGAACTGAGCGTCCTACGAACACACATCTAGTTTTTTTTTTATCTTGAAAGCATGCATGGGTGCAGTCATCGAAAGTCAAGCCGAGAGTCATGTAAGCAGGGGTCGATGAGAGGAAAATCTAAAGAGGCAAAGCAAGCATAGCACGGGCTGAATTATATACACAGCAATGAACCAACAACTCACGTAGAGAGCTATATACATAGCTGTGATCTGGCTATTGTAGGAGCATGTGTCTATCTATTCTCTTATCAGTATCATGCATGGTTGCTAGTAGTACACGCTGATAGGGAAAGCTGATGGAAAAGGTAGAGATGGAACGGAGCGCTTACCCCAGGCACATGCACGAGGAGGTCGTCCTGCATCGGGCCTGTCGCGCGCAGATAGATGTCCTCTTCGGGCAGGTGGTATGGAGTGAAAGCGCTGGCGCCAGTCGCAGACGCGGGCAGCATCAGAGCGCTGTGCGCGGTCGCGGTGGAGCTGGAACCCACGCGGCCAGCGGTGCCGAAAACGACGTCTCCAGTGCCGGTGGGGCATGGCGCGCGCCGCTGTCCGAGTTCCTGCTTTATGAGGAGCAATACGTCAGGCTTATTTTAGGGGGGAGAAGTAAAGACGAAGAGCAGATTTGGCGCCATACCAGTAGCCAGCGTGGGAGCGCGTCCGACAGAGTGGCTTCCATGGCGTGGGTGCTACAGCCTTGATTACCTCGATTAATGCTTCTGTGTACGGTCTTCGTTTTCTGCTCTTGTGTATGACTGGTGCGATTGAAGAAACCTAAGCTAGGCATTTATATACACAGAACGGCACTTGCTGCGCCGACAGATCAGCTCCTGGCAACCACACGCGTCAGCATGCTTTGCTAGCTCACGGACAGATCAGCTGCCGTGGAGAACACACGCTGCATGCAAACAGGCACTTGGCGCCTACATCCCGCGCGCATCGCGCACGTATGTTACCGCCTTGGCTGGATACCTGGGTATACGACACGCAATAGCGCATGCAGCGGTTGCTTAGCTAAGCTAGATGGGCCATGCAGTTTCTGGGCTTTGATTTCTATAGCTTTTTTTTACTGTACACATCCTTTACGCGTTTCTTGATTCGTACATGGTGTTTGCGGACTGGCATCGGCAGTGCACATGGCTTGATTGCCGAGCCACTTGTTCATGCATTCTTAATTCTAGAGCTTCCGCGTATTCAGTCGAGTAATCTAGAGGCCCGAGGATTGCAGGGGTAACACCTGGGAATTTGTCTATGATCTAGCGCCTGAAAAGAATAGGATAGTCACACGGACATCATAAAGAAAGAAGCATCTTTAGCTAGCTGGGCATCTGCGCATGGGGATCTGGATTCTCGGGCCTGCACGCACGAATCGCCAAAGGTACTATGCCAAAGATAAGTCTCTTCTACGCCTACTAACCTAAGACCAGCATGTGAGTGATTTTTTGTATGCCTACTAAACTAAGTCCAGCCTAATGGGTACCGACATCAGCAGAGCCAAAGAGGCTCAAAGACCAAAGAAAGTAGAATCAAAGGCGAGTTTCAGCCTCACATATAAAGAAAAACACGGCAGCAAGACAGGCTATTTCTAGTTATAGGACGGGATATTTATTATTGCATCTGCTAATTCGATCTTACACACTGAGAACCAAGGGTACTAATCTATAGAAACTCGAGCTAGTAGGGGCCAACGATTTCTGCAAACTCCCTTATGCCTTCGAAGATAGCTCTCGATACTACATCTTCGGCATGGGTGGCATCTGAGACTAAAGACGATACGGGTACTTCAGGAGGATCCGAAACGGCATACTCGACGACAGTTGATCGGGCAGAAGAAACCGTCTCGCAAGCGCGATCAAATTCTTCGAGAGTGCGACGCCATCCTCTTTCGAGATGTTCTATTCTTAGCTCTAGCTCCTTTTTCTCTTCCTCTGCACGCCTCCAACCCTGACCACAATTAAACCTGTCGAGATCAAAACGCCGCTTGTCCCACCAATTGAAATCCCTTGTTTCGAAACCATAGTTCCTCTCTAGTCTTCTAATCATATGTTTTGCCGCTCTCTCCTCGGCTTCTAAAGCAGTCGGAAATTCGTGAATGCTTGAGCTAAACTCTTCGTCTAGCTTTACAGGGACGGTTTGATTGGGAACTGAAAGCTGGATATTACTGTAATAACCACGGTATCTAAACCAAGTGGTGTAAACCGGTTCGAGGGCAGGCAAGCCTTTCGCTATTTCAAGCAGCATAACTTTGCTGGAAACCTCTAAAGTACGGGCATCTTCTGCAAGAAGAGATGCACGGTGGAACACACAAAATAGCTAATAAATCATGCATGAACATACGGCTAACAAACCAAGGAGACACTGGCTAGCGTACTCACGGATTGGATGCGGACAGGCTGGAGGCATAACATCTAGGCGCGCAGCGTCCGTTTCTATCTCCTGCTTCCAAAGATCGAGCATGTCTTCGAACTGCCACGATGAATACATCTCTTCAGCAAACAAGTTTGATCTACTGCTACCAAGTCCCTCCTCTAGGGGTTTGTGGATCTTGGCTCTTCAGGATGTGGTATGTTTCAAAGGAAGGAACTGGCTATATGTATGCAGCTGAGAGTTTTCGCAGAAGACGTGTGTCCCCAGGAAGCACAACACGTATAGGCATGCAAGTGTAAGTGCTGTACAGATGGCTGCGCGCAGGGAAGCTGTGCAACAACACGTGTGTCAGGCAAGAGCGGGTCAGCGGCCAAGTGATAGAGCTACCAGCTACCTAGCAGGTACGTGGCATGCTACCAGCTATCTAGCAGCTACGTGGCATAAGTAAACCTGTCCTATGGAACAGACGTGCTCGTCTTTACCTGCGAGGTATGGGCGATCAATAGAGATTGACCTGTCTACGGCGGTCTAGTGACTCTAAGACTCGTCTAACCAACAGCACCTTGCTAAAGCGCAGATAAAGGAAGCAGGCAGGCACAAGCACCTAGAGGACAAATGCGTCTAAGACACAGGCTTCTAAACTTTGGCCGGAATATAAACGTTTTTACGGCCTTATTACAAAACACGATGAAACTTTAAGCAAATCCTGGCTAAACGTTCTGCAAACGCACTGATCTCAGAAGAAGAAGCAAATGATTCCAGCGATCAGAGCTTGCCGGTCACAGAGAGCTCACTTCTGACGGGACCTATAGAAAGAAAAGCTCCTGATCATCTATCGCACGAGCAAGCATTTTTTCAGCAAAGAATGGCGGTTACGAAAACGGTACCCTGCCGAAGGCGATTCTGAGCACTCAAGAAACAACTTTTTGGACGCGGACGACTTTCCTCCTTCAGCGCGCGTTCTGGAGTGGTGATAACAGACAGTAAGCATAACTGCTCATGGATCTGCAATTTGTAAGAGGCAGTAACAAACCTTTTTTTCCTCTGTGTTTCAGTAGCGCCGACAACAACGGAAGTGCCGCTCTTCTGCGCAGCGTTGTCAACCGGATCCTATAGCAAGTAGAAAGACCAGAGAAAGGATGAGTGTGCGACGACAGCAGCTGGCACGGAAAATTGTATGAACTGAATTAGGCTAGGCAAGGTATGACTATCACGATTTTTTGCATAAGCTTTGCATGACCAGAAGCAGGCTAACCAAGGTGCGTGTATCATGATTTTTTTGATAAAGCAGGCTAGGTAAGCTGTGTCTATCATGTTTTTTTGGATAAGCCGCAATAGACTGGATCTAGGTGTGTAACTCTGAATTTTTCTATTCCTGTAAGGGCGTCAGCGGCGAAACAGTTTTATAGAAGGTTAGGTATATATCATAGACATAGTTATCAGAATGATGCGTTCCTATATAATCTTAAAGCAGCTAATGCCTCTTTTCGTACGCCATCTATGGTTTCTACCCTGGGAAACAGCAGCTGCTATCAGATTGAAACTTGCTAAAACACAGCTATGTATTCGATATCTGATAACAATAGGCACAACCGAGCACTACAGCAAAAAAATACAGACCACGTAAAAAACTGCTAGAAAGACTGAGCTTGTCGCAACCGGGGAGCGAGCAAAAGCCATCTAAAGCGTGCTGTAGTAGTACACCTTTATGTCAAAGCATACGCGATAAATGACGGGAAGACAATCAAAAGAGAAGGCTCACAGATAACAGACTGTAAGAAAAAGAGAGACGCAGATCCGGCTTTACCAAAATGTCTCCTGGAGGGGTCATCTCAATCCCCTGCTCATTCTTGTTCTGAATTGGCTCGGGGCTTCGTAACAATGCCTCGGTGCTGTCCAGTGGCCGGGCTTCTATTTCGGATTGAGCTGTTACATCCACGAAACAGAGAAACATTAGCTAGAGAAAAAGTCTGTAGACAGTATCATTGAAAGGATATGCATAAGATAAACAGGGAGCAGCAACAGCACCAGCAGACTGTTCCTGATCAGCAGAAAGAGGCAGCGAAATTTCGTTTCGAGGGCTTGTTTGATCGGCAGAGACCACAGGAACGGGCCCAGCTTTGTCAGAACATAGTGCATCAGGCTGATCTTTGCCCTCAACAGCGGCACATGTAGTTCCGCGGGATAAAAAATCTGTGTAAACTGATCCTCCCTCTGTGTAAAATTTAAGGACCTGAAAGTCTATGTTATCCCGCCGGAATGAAAATCGTGAGACAGCCACCTCCACAACATAGCTCCTCCCAACTAAGCGAGAAATCTGGAGAGGCATCGCGATGTCACTCGCCAAGAACTCGCTAACAAGTTCGTCAGCAGGTTTCCCAATCAAGTCCGTAGCAACATCGCCAAAGAAAACCATGTCAACCACTGCATTTCCACCGCTTGCTTTGATGCTAAGCTTGTACCTTACGAAGCAAAGAGATAGTATCAGGAAAGGGAGAAGACAAAAAAGAGTACACCATAGGAGAAAAAAGAAACTAAACAGAGCGGGAAACAGCAGAATCAACATGAGACCTTGGGCTAGCACTTCGGTTGGTGCATTCCTTATTTGTGCAGCGAAATGCATAGCCATCCTCCACTGCTTTGCAGCTGCAACGGTCACAGGAACGAAACCACCAGTTCTGACTGGACGCAATAGCTTGAATCTGAATCTTGCACCTGAAAACCTTGTCCTATAAAAGGAAGACGATATATCTCAAAGACTAAATAGACTACACTGGAAAGTCAGAAACAAACAAGCGGAGCGACACGAACCATTGCCTCGTTTGGAATAAGTGTGGCAAGATGAGCGACCGAAGTATCCTCGATAGATGAACTGCCTAGGCGACGACCCCTCTCAGCGATCCATTCAATGGAATGATCTCTCCCAATTATCCTAGAACAAAGTGGGAAAAAAATTAGATCTAGCCCTGTCAGCAGACATGAGTAAAAACAGAAGGCAACTAAATACACAAACCTGTTGCGGAACGCAGCTATATCTGAGATTGGAGGGTTAATACAGATTCTTGCTCCAAAGTTAGGCGTCAAGCAAAGCATCGCTATAAAAAAAGAGAGAAGAGAAATACGTGAGCCTCTGAAGGAGTATAGATAGGAAAAAAAAAGAAGCAGATCCAGCGTCAGCTAGGCTAAATGAACATACAATCCTGTATCTTAGAAGTACACCCCATAGCCAGAAGCATGACTGGCTCCCTCTGGCTCCTCCGAACCAGGTCGTCAGCATCGATTTCCTCAGCGTATCCGCTCCAGAGCGCCACGATAGCGGTATGCCTAGAACGCAGCAAGAAGAACTGTGACGCTTTTAGACACATCAAATAAAAATAGCAATCTTTGGTAAAAGAAAGCTCTAAACTTCTTAGAAAACGAATACAGTGAGGACGGGAAAAAAAGATGTGGAAAGAATGGGAATCATAAACTACATTCAAGCACAACAGGGGGAACTGTAAACGGAGCAGAAAGAACTGAATCTCAGCTAAATGCATCAAACAATTCTACACGTGCTATTCTAAGCTTAGCATAGGTAGAATCACAGTTTCCGATGACGGCAAGAAAAATCAATGTAGCAAAATCCAAACGAAGCACCATGATCGTATCCAAGCCTACCAAGCGCAACGATAGACGAAGCACGAAAACGAACCTGTGAAGCAGTTCAGAAATATCTATATACGGAACTATCGGATCCAAACAAAAACACTGTGAGGTAAGCATGTAAAAAAAACATATGCGTACATGAGAGGAGGTAAATGAATTTAGACCCATTCGAAAGAGCAAAATTCGGGAGCAAAAACAGGAAACATATATCAGATCATAAGCTTAGACAAAAAGAAACTAACATGTATCAGATCATAGGCTTAGACAAAAAGACACTAAATTAAGGCAGAACTCTCTAGAAAAGCAAATCAGGCCACCCAAAGAGTCAGCCATACATAAGATCACAACTCTAGATAAAGGGTAAATAAAAAAATCCAGAAATACATTAGAATATAAAAACTATGTATCAAAAACATCAGGTAAGAACGACCTTCCATCAGTGATACGGATATTTCTTTTTGGGGTGGATCTCCCACGAACATCTAGAATTACTTTTTCAGATATTCCTGTCACAAGGCCTAATGCATCTGAAAAGGAATAAATAAGCACAGGTCAGTCTTTGAGAGGGAATCAACAGATCAAGCACCGTCCATAAATAGGACCTGAATATGCAAACGTGAAGTGGGAGAAGCAACCGTAGCAGTACCTGCAAGGTAGGTCTTGTCAACCACTGTATCCATGATATCCTTCAGAGGCCTAAGTGTGTATGCGTAAAGCGGAAAAGATTCGCCAACTTGAGCAATATGAGTAACTGACGTCCACGAAGTAAAGCGGAGCTCACAGCTGTGAAACACAGGGCGATACTGCCTAATAATCGGGCTGGTCTCAAAATTTTTCAGATAATAGACCTCGCCTTCTTCCAATTTCGGCTTAAACCTGGATATCAGGGCCTTGGGAACATAAGCGTAGATGCCGTCACCCTATGATAGGAAAAAATGTGTCAGTTTCAGCTAAGTAACAGGCATGGACTATCTATAGACAACAGCATAAACCACAAGTAGACAACAACCTTTTCATCTACCAAGACCATATGTAACTTGATAAGATCCCCAGTTCTGCCTTCGTCATACTGTTCCCACATCCGTGCCACACGTGTCCTAATGCGCCAAGTCTGAGCATTCTCGTTAACCTCCTTCACCAGCGAGTACGCCATTGCAGACATCCCTGACAACAGGTGGAAAACACAGAATCATAAGCAAACAAAGAGCTAGCAAGAGCAAGCAAGCAGGCAAGGTACAAGCAAACAGAAAAGAAAAACAGAGAATGAAAAAGACGCCACGAGAAGAACCGATGTAGGCAAACAACGGAATGCGCCAAGTGCGCCAGTCAAACCGGCGGGGCTCTAAACGGTACAGCAGGGGAGGAAACCAGAGATACATAGATCGAAACCAGATACACAGAAAAAAACCATCCTGAAACACAAGGTGCAGACCTCCAAAAAATGCTATAACAGACCACAGAGAGAGCTCACACAAATAAGGGAAAATCATAAAAAGAAACTCCTGCGCCTAGATGTCGAGGCCACAAAGGACTTGCTTACACACAGAACACACCGAGAAATCACAGAAACAAGACAAAGCCGTAAAAAGAAACCGGTGCGGCTAGCTGTCAAGACCACAGAGGACTTCCTTGTACACTATATTCTTCGTGATAGATAATCTCGCTTCATCATCCGAATCAATCAGAATCTTTAGGCCAGAAGGAGAGGTGACACGCGATATGGCGACATATAACTGTCCATGAGTGAAAACAGGGGCCTTCAAATAAATGCCAACCTTCTTTAGAGTTTGCCCTTGACTTTTATTAATCGTCATAGCATAACAAACTCTAACAGGGAACTGCCTACGCTGCATAACAAAAGGCCATCGGGTGTTTGAAGTGTTCAGCACAACCCTAGGTATACAAACGGACTCGCCTGCCGCTAACCCAGTGAGGACCGTCCCTTGTAAAACAAACTCGCTAATTCTTGTGGTCAATAGCCTGGTGCCATTGCATAAACCAAGCGACTGATTCAGATTACGAAGCAAGATTATAGGAACACCAACCTTGAGTTCCAAGCAATGTTTAGGATAGTTAGGCACCGTAATACCGTTAAGGATCTCTATGGGATAATCCATGTGTATATTAGGGATCTGTTCCGAACAGGGAGCTATTCTATCAGCACTCAGGCACTCTCTTTTCTCGCCAGGGACCAGCGACATGACGCGCTCGTTGATTCTATCGACCACGGCATTTGTTGGGCACACAATAGCCCTATCAGCAAGGTAAGAAGGACTCCTGTATCCCGCCAGGAAACTATCATATACTTCATCTATTATAGCATCAATCCTATCGCCATCAGATCTGATCAGGAACCTAGACGGCACTCTTACCCAGGCTGTTACTGGGTCACCTTCACACTGCTCAGTAGGCACGGTACCATCTCCCACGGAAACCACCCAATCTGCAAACCTAGCGAGATCGTCCCTCTCACACACCGATAAACCCTGCGCACACAGTCTCATGTTACTTTTCAAAGAGAAAAGCCTAACACGAGACCAAAGAGCGGAACTACATAGAGCGGCATCGATAACCTCCGCTCTAGACGCCCCTGGTATGACTGGCAGAACCTGCCTAAAATCGCCGCCAAGGACCACAGGTAAGCCACCAAACAGAAGGTCAGCGTTTGGAGGATGATGCTCAGAAAGCACGTCCCTAAGCGAGCGATCCAAGCACTCGAAACACCTCCTGTGTGTCATCGGTGCCTCGTCCCACAGGATCAAGGTCGTTTGCTTAATCAAGTCCGCTAGCATTGTACCCCTACCAATACTACACAGAGACCGATCGTCCAAATTTTCTACAGGAATATGGAATCTTGAGTGCGCTGTCCTCCCACCAGGCAGAAGCAGCGCAGCCACACCCGAAGACGCAACGGCGAGCACAATCTTCCCTTGGGACCTAAGCCTAGCCATAATCGTCTTCCATAAAAAGGTTTTACCCGTCCCTCCACAGCCAGACACAAAAAAGCAACCCTCCTCACGCTTGGCGACCGACTCCATGATAGCGTCGTACACTCGTAACTGCTCTAGGTTCAATCGCGAATGCATAGAGTGCCATTCAGCGGCTAAAGCCTCAGTATCATAGCAGGTCTCCTCAAATACCAAACGGTTTATAACCGGCGCCCCTGAAGCATTAACAACAGGGGGCAAATTATACGAAGAAATCGATCCACCACTGTTACTAAAAAGGACACTGAGGGCCTTCAAAAGGCGAGAGCGTAAAATAGCGTCCGGCACAACGTACGCCTGACTTTCCAAAGAACTACGTATAGAGACAACAATGTCATCCGTCATATATCTCCAGTACTTCTCAAACAAATCGCAAGCATTTCCAACATCACAGAACATCAAAACAGTAACAAACAAATTCCTTAGCTGATAAGAGGTAGCCCAAAGAATAGTCTCGTCAAACACGCGGGACCACTCGCGATCGTCTCCCAGCAAGCCGCGAGCGCAGCAAGCTTCTCTAAAAGTAGAGTACAGCACCCCTTCCCAACATCGCAAGTCTTCATACCCACATGCGCCACGAACAGACATGAGCAACATTCTCAGATAGAAAAGTTCCCCGGTCGTCGGACTCACATACCGGACCCTACCCAACTTTTCTCCGCGGGATCTCGGTACCCACATTTTTTTATCAGGGTACCACGTAAACTGAGAAGGAAACTCACAGTAGGTGAGATCCCGTGTTTCTATGTTATTCTGATTCATAACAAACCACTCCGTAAGAGAACTTTTCCTAACGTTCTCGCGATTAACAACGTCGTCTAGCCTAACGTTCTCGGAATAAACAACTCTATTCATACCAGGAAGATGGAGCTCAAGGCGCTCCACGGAGGGCTTTCGAACATGCGTCTCGAAAGAAAACAGCCTCCACATAGCTTCACAGGAAGATAAATATCGGCAGTTCAGATACTCATCCACCTCATCGACCCCTTCATTTTGAGCGTGAGGCCGCTGACTACCCGAATGCTCCGAAGAATCCTGTCCCGAAGAAGACTGAGCAGGGGGCTGCGACTGAGGCTGGTCTGCAGCACTAGACCCAGCAGAACATGAAAACATCTTAGCCTTGGCGCGGTCTCCATTCTTGGTCACATACTTAAAAAGGTACTTCACCAAATGGGTTTTATTACACCACTCCACATTCATGTGGGCCTGATATTTTTTAATCAAGCGGATGTTGTGAGGAACAACCCAACGATTATCCAAGCAATGAACTCCCTTCGCAACAAACCTACCGTCACGCCTCCTCCTATAAACTGGATAGCCATCCTTATTTATGGATGTCTGATCGACATACTCCTTTGGATACCGCTTTGAACAAGACCCACGCTTCATACAATGGCATCCCATATTCATCCGACCGCAAGGACCGTGCATCATATACTCTTTAACCAAATAATACGCAAGAGGATCAGTCCTAACATCTGGCAATTTAGCGGAAATGAACTCATCGATGAAATCAGTAGGTAACTCTGAACAGCCAGCTAGGTCAGCACGATCAATACGATCAAGCCACACAAGGATATGCGCATGCGGTAACCCCCTCTTTTGGAACTCAACGGTGTACACAACTACATAAAGCAAACAAAAAAGAATCACATAAAAAAAGCAGAGCAGGCACAAAAAACAACAGCAAAGAATGAGAATCAAACAAAAAACTAACCAGCTCTGACCGGACCAAAAGCTGAACCCTCTACAATATCAGCATAGAGCTCATCTAACTTAATCTTAAACACCCTCGCAACCAGATCCGATCGATCAGCGGCTTTCTGACCAGGCAGAAGCTCTTCAACAATCTCGTCCCATTTTGGGTTGCATGTAAACGTCACAAACAGGTCAGGTGCTCCGTAAGCTCGGCAAATAGCCATGGCATCTTGATAATTCTGGGCCATGTATCGACGCGAGCCAACAAAGCTAGAGGGAAGCAGGACCTTGACACCGACACTTTTGCCCGTCGCAGCCCCCTCACCAACCGCGTCAGACAGACCCTGAAAGGTGTCGCTACGCAACTTATCCTGGCTGCTGCGAATAAAATCCAGCCTATCGCACTCAACACATGAGAAAGCATCGACCTTAGATTGCTCAGACAGACGGCCAGCACAGGTATACGGATTAGACTGGCCCCTCCGATAATGACACCGGTGACAATAATATTCCAACATGCTAACTTCGTCCCTCCCCACTATAGGAATGCCGTCTACAGGAACAAGCTTAATTCCCAGATAGAAACCCTTATCGCCATAAGGGAACAGCAAAGGGTACTGCAACGCCATAAGAGCAGGATGCAAGGGAGAAACCCGCTTCAACGGACCGTCCTTTTCCTGAACAACGATATCAAACCTACACCTATCGGCGGTCAAATCTCCGACTATAAGAGCAGCAAGCTCAGGAGCAGCAGGCGGAGCATACTCTCTAGGGTCCGCAGAATCAGAACCAACAATGCGAACAGCTATCTCCGGACAATCAGGAGACAACAGGCGCTGACTGGCCAGTCTAAATTTTTTTACCAGTTTGTTGTGCTCATCTAGCATAGCGAGCAGCCCCTCCACAATCTCAGGATCAGGGCCGGCAGAATGCTCCCCATCAGGATTAAAGAGCCTCAGACGATTATCCAATTCGTGCACGGTATCATGAACATAAAGCTGCGCAAACTGAGGATCTTTGCCATCAGACGGCACAAGAGACCCTATCTTATGACATACAACACCATTGATCTTAAACACGTATGGACCAGCACCCGTGTTTATAGAATTGTCTACCTTAGCGCCAAGAGAGGTGAAAGCAAACATCGAATTGTAGGACCTGATCAAACGCATGAACTCATTACACCTACGACCACCGTTGAAGACAGCGAGCTCTCGAAGAGGCGAAGGCCAGTCCCTAAATGGAGTCAACCGAACTTTCCCACCACGGCAGCACAGATTATACACCACCCTACCAACTGTGATAGCACTCAAAGATTCACACCTCTCGGCATACCAAAAAAGCGCACCACAATGAACACAACGATAAGCAAGGTTACCATTGTGCGACCTGCCAGCATAGGTAACTGAAAACAAAAAAAGACTTCAGACAAAGAAGCCCCCACGGCCACAGAACACAAGAGAAACCAAAAAGCAAGCCAAATTGGAAACGGAAAAGGGACCTCTAAGAAACTCAATCCTCTCCTCAGACAGCCCATCATACCCCACTGCCTCACTCGCAGTCAGCAAGCCTGAAGAAGAGACAAATAAGCGAAGAGACAAATGGACAGACACTGGGACAAAACAGGCAACGCTTCCGAAAGAAACAAACAAAAAACAGGAGCAAGCACCAAAAAGATGAGGCCTCCTGACTCGACGCCTATGCAAACGATTCCGTCGCGCTTGAAGCCGAGAGACATCAGGCAAAAAAATATCTCCACCTAACGGAAATGAGAAGCATAAAGAGCAAGCCAAAAACGGAAAACGAAACCTCCGTCGAGAAAGGCAGATAGCTAACGACCCACCACGAGCACGACCAATGCGACGGCGCGCACGCCGACAGGCACCAACCGGAGGAAGCAAAACAGACTCACGACCCACAGCCGCCTCGGCTGACACACAAACAAACAACCGGGACAAAAAAAAACTGAGATGCTCGCAGGCAGAGAGCTAAAAAAAAAAATCTGGGCGACAAAACCAAACTGACCAGGAAAAGGAACATCATCAGATTGCGACGCAGAGAGCATTCCAGCCGACGGGTCCCCTA
Source organism: Alopecurus myosuroides (assembly GCA_028641055.1). Lineage (NCBI taxonomy): Eukaryota > Viridiplantae > Streptophyta > Magnoliopsida > Poales > Poaceae > Alopecurus > Alopecurus myosuroides. The sequence continues at coordinate 274,248,476 of CM054059.1, forward strand.
TCCATCCGAACACAGGCACCATTAACTCAGCTAGGCAAAAAAACAAGCAAGAAAAGGGAAGAGAAAGGAAACGAAACCGATCAAGCAAGAAATACCAGCACGACCCCTCTTCCGACCACACGCACGAGAAGAAGAAGCCATGGATTCCATCGGAAAACACGGGAAAAAAAACCTTTACAGAGACAAAGCGAAGAACAATTTACAGACCAAAATAAGGCCAGCTGAAACTAAGCTAACTCAAACAAACCGAAACAATGAAAAAAACTGTACCTAAAAAAAGAGCAGCCGAACACAAGCAGCCTGTAGCAAACCAACTCGGTTGCGAAGCAGAACAAACACCTGCACCCGAAACAAAAAACACAAAAGAAACCACCGAGACCCAATCACATACCGCAACCAGCAATCAATCTAAAACAACAATCAGCCCACAGCATCGCTCAAAGCACAAGAATACGCAAGGCACTGACATGCAAACATACACAAAGCGGATCCACCCCAAATCGCAGAAAGGGGAAAAACAAAACAGGAAAACGGCGATTCCCCGCAGCAATCGAACCACAGAACGCATGCATGGTAAAGATCTACAAACATCTAGCACGTAATGCAGCCAAGACCCCACAACGCGACCTAGATTCGAGAAAAGCAGGGATGAGCGAGACAAACCGGCGGGGAGGCGACACCAGCCACAGCGGCGGCTCGAGCACCGTCAGAATACAAAGCCGCCACCAGCAATCGAAGGAGCAGCGGAGAGCCAAGCGGAAGCGCGGAAACTTCTAGAAGGCGGCGGGCACCAGCAGAGAAAAAGGGGAGGAAGAAAGGGAAAAGGAGCGACAGGCGAAAAGAAGGGGAAAGGAGCGACGTGCGAAAAGAAAAGAGAGAGAGCGGTACCGCCTCGGTTCCGCGTCGGTAGAAACCGACATCTCCCGCACCGTGCCACGCAGGAGACATGCGCGGCGCCAGCGCACAGGACGGTCCCACGTAGCGACAGGAACCCACCAAACCACCGGCAACGACCAGGAATATACAGGCTGACAACTCGGGCCCACAGCGGGAGTGAATCTCAGGGCTTCAATAGCCCTACGCTTAGTTCTCTAAGAAGATTTAAAGTTGAAATTTGGTGTGCTTTCGAAGACTAACTTTCAAACTCTAGCTAAAAATGCATGGAAAACTACCGCTAACAAATCCTTCCACACCAGACAAACTATCCTTTGCAGGTACTTTACATAAATGTTGCAAGAAAACGAAGTTGATTCAACAACAACTCGATTGCTTTCAAAGTGAGATCAACGACATAGAAATGCAGCCACTGCAGAACCAGGAAAACAATATATAAGCTAAGCCGGTAGGCCAACATGGGTAACTCATGCCAAACACACCGATTATCGGCAGCGTGCAAAAAACATCAGGATGTTCATGGCGATGGGAAGATCGCTCTATTTCACAATGTAGTCTAGAAACGGAAGCGTAGGAACCGTAGTGTATCCATTCGTGGTGCGCATGAAAATAACTTAGTTTGATCTGGATAATATTACTAATGGATTTGTTCATTAATTTAAGTCCCAGGATTGTTTTTCAACCCAAAGGCTAGGTCGGGCTAGACTTGGGCCTGTTTTTTTAGCCTAAATACTAAGTCAGCCGAGCTCAAGCTTGTTATGTGGGCAAGCTAAAATGCAGGCTAAAACACTGATACGTCCATTTCAAATTACTATTTTTCATCATAATTTACTCTTACTTAAAGATATATATATATTATATACACTACAACCGTAAGTTTGGTAGATTCCCCATATGATGAGGCCACTCCCACCATGAGAGCTTATTCACGTTGGATCTCGAAAACGAGCGATCTGTGATCATCAGTTTGACCTGATAAACTTGTTTTTCTATTACCGTGCGGGACCCCTCTCCAGTTAGGTGAATCGCCTCACCCCAACTTCTGTCCATGGCGCGGCGACCCAACCCCCGCGTGGGACAGTGTTGTGTGCTTCATATGGTCACATGTCTCCTCTTCCTCTCTATCTCCCCACCTCTTGCTCCCTCTTCCTCGCCATGTCCCCACTTCTCGCTCCCTCTTTCTCTCCGTCTCCCCACCTCTCGCTCCAGGGCTTCTGAGGCACGTAGTCTCCTACGCTCCACCTCCACGCGCCGTCGTTACCACCTCTGGGCGCCGCCACCAGTGTCGCACGCGCTGCTCCCGACCTGCCTCCACTCCATCTCCGGGAACCACCACCTGTGACGCGTACGCTGCTCCCGAACTGCCGCCACTCCATCTCCGGGCGCTGCCACTAGTGCTGCAGACACAGCACACCGCTCCTGACTTTCCGCCGCTCAACCTATGGGCCCCTCCACCTGTGTTGTCGACGCCGTGCACAACTCCTGACCACCTGTGCTCCCTGCCGCAGACACCTCTGTTCGCGGCCATAGCTCTCCTGTCCACATGCATTGCTCCGCCGTTCGATCTTTCCCAGGCGCCACTTGCCATGGGTAGCTTCATCGGGTTCTTTTCTTAGCTTGTGCAAACAAAGGAGACATAGGAATTTATGATTCTCCTATGGGAGCCTCTCTTGAAGCCATTAAACATGAAAAGATAATAAGTCATTTGATAGCATTCGTTGACATAGACATACACCTCTCTCAAAAATTGCTTTCAATACCTCTATTTTATTAAATAAAAACCTCTAGCACATGAGTAATGCCTGCTTTCCTCTTCGTCTTCTTACTTTATGCACCAATTAAGAGAGCATAGTTGTCATTCTGAGTATAATGTGCATAGTCCCAAAATTTATTATTGATTGATTCATGATTATGGTATTGTTTAATCTCAAATTATTTGTATCTAGTCACCATTTGAACTTTGAAGGTGTGCTGAAAGTTATGTTTTGCTAACACACGAAGGACAAGTTGGATACCATTTTATTATGTTTTTCTTTATGATTGAAACAAATGTATTACTTTTAATGCATTATTATTAATTGTCGTTTATGTGTGTTACTTTTCATGTGCAACATAGTTGCTAAATTTACATTAGTTCAAATAATATTTATCATGCATTTGTTAAAGTATTTTGATCTCAGCTTACAATGCTTTTACATAACGTCGATCAAGATTTTGTTGGCTTCATGTCACCTCAAAAATTATTTTTGTTACCACTTACCTACACGAGGACGAGCATGAGTTAAGTTTGGAGATGCTGATACGTTGCAAATGTATCTATAATTTTTGATGCTCCATGCATGTTTTCTACCAATACATTTTGTTTTCCACATGTTTTCTCTTGTTTTCCTTCGTTTTCCACATGTTTTCATTGACTAAGCTATTAATGAGATGCCCTAGGCCAGTTGCTGTTTCTTGTTGTTTTTCTATTGCAGATTAGTTCTTAAAGAAATATTCTTGAAAAGGGCTGAAAATCCATGGAGATCGTCTTTTTTACACAGAGCAAAGATGGAGTCCAAAGAAAAACCGGAGGGGAGCCAGGGGGCCTCTAGGGGGGGTGCCAGGCACGGCCCCACCCTAGGCCATGCCTGGTGGGCCCCTAGGCACCCTGGTCACCGCCTCTCATCGCCTCTTCTCCTGTAAATTGACTTTAACCCTAAAAACATCGGGGACGGAGTTATTTTCCACGAAACATATAGAGAGGCGCCTTCACCTCGAAAGTCCAATCTAGGGCTTCTGTAGCCTTGTTCCGGCACCCTGCTGGAGAGGAGAATCTTCATCGGTGTAACATCCCAAGTATGAAAAACAACCATTAGAATGTTTGATTCTTGTTAATTTATGTTTTGCATCATGTCATCATAAGCTTTGCATTTGTTTTCCATTTGTTTTCCCTTGTTTTTCTATTTGAGTTTCAAACAAATTTCAAATTTTGTTTCATACTTGTTCTGTTACATTTTTTTCAAATGAAAATTACAAATCAAACCAATCATTTGTTCCTAATAAACTTGAAATTAAAAACTACTAACTTGCTTCTTATCAATAATTCAAATTAATACCCAAATTGCTCAAATTCATTTGAATTTACAAACAGCAACCAAAATTCAAAAGTTTGAAAACAAACACTTGCACAGCTAGGCTTTTGAAATAATCAACCTATAAAAATTTATCCAAATTTTTAAAAACCCCAAGAGCCCTTCTATTTCCTCTCCTTTCTTTCCTTTTCTTTTTTCTGCTAAAAAAAAAGAGAAACAGAAACAGGAAAAACAAAAAAAAACAGAGGGAGAAGGGGGCAGGCCAGCCCAGCCCACCAGCCACGGCCTGCGTACCCCCCTCATCCCTTACCTCTGTACGGCAGCTCATCGGAGCTGCCCACGTCGGCAGGCAGAGGAGGGAACGGCCACAGCGCCTCCTCCTCCTCCTTATAACCGAGCCCGAGCTCCTCCACCTAGCCCTAGACCTCCTCCTCTCTCTCTCTCTCACCGTGCCGCCATTTTTCCTCCCTCCTCCCACCTCTGCTCTCTCTCTGGAACACCGAACACCACCGCCGCCAAATCCCGGCGATCGCCGTCGCCGTGATGCCTCTCCGGCCTGGTTAAGCGCGTGAATCGAAGCCCCACTACGCCCTCTTCCTCCTCGACACCGCCGCTGTGACTGGAAGCCCCTGGATCATCGCCGCCGTCCCTGTCGCTGTCGCCGCCGTCGACTGTCACCTCCCGAGCACCTCCTCCTCCCTCTGTTTTCCCCCGGTGAGCACCACCTCTTCCCTTCCCTCTCTACATCCTCGACACCAGCACGCACCCCTTGCACCTCCCTGTGCTGGCCCGCAAGCAGCAGCAGCACAGCGGCGCCGCCGGCGACCACCGCATCACCGTCAGGTTCAGAAAGCCTGAACCTTTCGACAGTTTCAGTTAACAGCAGCAGCTGAACGTCAAAACCGCGCGCATCTCCTCTCTGTCACCAAACGCATCCGCACCGTACTGGTTGGATCTAACGGCGCGCACGCCCACGGCGCGGGTTCGATCCCCCCCGCGCGCAGAATAAAACCCCATTTTGCTCCTTTGCCACGCGGGCAGGCAGGGCCCACCTGCCATAGGCAGTGGGTGCCACGCCAGATCCCAGCCGCGCGCCAGCTGGGCACTGGCCCACTGCCAGTGACCCAGGGGTTGGTCTGCGCGCGTAGAAAAAGACCCCAGGGGCCTTTCTGTATTTCTTTTTCGCACCTAGGCCCCTGTAACAAGTTTAATACTTTTAAATTCACAAAATAGCCCCTGCAATTTCAAATTCAAATAACTTTTGTATTTCAAACCCAAATAAAATAAATAAAATATTTTTTCTGTACAAAATTTAATTCTCTACATGTTTAAATCATTTGTTTACTGTTTTGAACATTTCAAATGTTTTCAAAATTCAAATTCAAACAACTATTTCAAATTTGGTCAAAATCATAACTAATTCAAATTTAATTCAAATGGCACATATAAAATATGTTTTCCATGCAAAATTGAACCACCTTTCCAAATATAAACTTTGTTTCCTGTTTTGAATAATTAAAATTGGTTAAATAATTTAAACCTTGTTTAAATCATTTAAAATTGCTCAAATTCATAACTTGGTCAAATTAAATTCTTTTTGAACATATAAAATATGTTTTCAAACTAGAAAAGTATAAACTTTCCAAATATGAATTTTATTTCATGTTTTGAACAAATAAAAATTCAAATAATTTCATACTTGAATTAAATTCATTTAAATCTTGTTTAAACTTGTTTAATTCATAATTAATTCATTTTAATTCCTTTTCCAACAAATGAAACATGTATTCCATCTAAAATTTTGTGTTCTTTCCAAATATGAACTTTGTTATCTATTTTGAACAATTAAGATTGGTGAAAACAACAAATGCTTGTGTAACTCATTTAAGAAGCCAAAATTTCATAACTTTATAAATAAAATTCCAAACTTGGTAACCAACATATCAAATTGAAGCTATTGATGTTTTCTCTTTGTTTTCTTCATCCATGCATCATTCTAATCAACTTTCACATGATGGTTAGTTGTAGATCATTTAATTCAACCTTAATTCATGGGTTTTCCATATGCAATCCAAATTGCATATGGTCCCATTTAATTATGTCACCATGTCAACTAGCTTACCTTTGATGCATCAATTAAATTTCCATGCATCATCCCATGATTGTGCATTATGCCATGTTATTGATTGTTTGTCTTTCTGCGTTGTTTGTTTGCTTCTTCCCGAATAGACGACGACGCTGAGACAGACGAGGGTTACGACACTACTTCTGAGGAGTTAGCCCAGTACCAGGCTACTGAGTTTGCAGGCAAGTATTCACTCACATGAACCATTGTGTCCTTTCAACACTGGATATCGATACTTTCCGTTGTCTATCCTGCTAGCCTTAAGATTCGTTGCTTGTGTTCCGATCCTATCACATGTTATCCTGTAACCCTGATATAGCCTCACCTCCACACCTATAACCCCGCTGCTTGTTGCCTGTGTCTTACTAGCATGCTTAGGGTTGTTTATGCTCGAGTCTGATGTCCGTTATTTCTGTTGCCATATTTATTATGTTCTGGGGGCTCGATGTTAAACAACCACCTGTTAATGTTTGAGGTAATGCTAATTTGAAGATAAGGCACCGGCAGGAGGCCGGGTATGGTTTTGAGGCCTGCTAGTGTCGAACTCAGGAAAAGTTCTTGTCCTCTGGATCCATGTTGAGCGCGCTAACCGCATGTGGGAAGCGTGTATGGGCGCCCCCCGCAACTCTGATTCGATTCGCATCTCGTCCAAATCGCCACACTTAGTTCGGGCTTTCCATTTGATGCACACATATGCAGGTACGAACCCGAGGCCAGGGTGGAAACTTTTGTAGTCGGCATTTAGGGCGGCGTGGTCTTCCAGTGCTATGAGGGTCCCCCTTTTCTTCGTGGGGGCTCGATTAGCCACGCACGCACAGCACGTGGTTCTTTGGGCTTGATGCGAAGAAGAGTTTGGTTGTGTTGAGTGCCTCGCTTGGTGGAAGTGCATTTCCATCTAGCGGGGTATTCTTATGTGTACGGCCAAATTGGTGCATCCCTGCAGGGTTAAATCTTCTCGAGAAGCCGTGTTGTCCGCGGTTATGGATGACTTGGTGATAGGGCTGGCTAACAAGGATTAGACAACTTACACCTAACTAATGATAACTTGACTAGTAATAGACCTTATTGACACAATGACTTGACCCATCATTAATCCAACTGTGTGAGTTATCCTCGGGTTGCTTCTTTGGATAAGGGGCGAGGTCCAGGATGGGTTTGTTTGAGGTTAGTGGTAGTTGGTTCCGATACGCTAACTTATCCCTCTCTTTTAGCCGGATGTTGTAGCGTGTCTCTGTAGTTGGTTAGGCAGCCCGCTGCCGCACTTTTATATCACCTATCTTCCGTTGAACCCGAAGCATCTGTACTTGGTGTTGCCGGGTACACTTTGGTATCTTGTGAGTCTTGCTTGCCAGTACTTGTCTGTACTGACCCCTTTGGGGCTGTGGTTTCCGCAGACTACGTTTCCGAGGATCCCCATGGTGGCTACTACGTGGAGTATGACGAGGCTGCTGACGAGTAGATAGCGGACCCGGGCAGGATCCGAGCCATCGTGGATGGGCTCCGTCTTTTCGTTTCCGGCCTCTTAGGCCTATTTGGATCTTGTCTGTACTCAGACACTTTGGATGCTTCCGCTGTGTTGTAATGATGACTTGTTGGGACATGTGTCCTCTGGATGATTGTATTTGCTATCTCTGCTCTAGTGAGAGCTATTTGCAACTTATTTCTATTTCTTTGTGTCTTAGAGATTTGTTGTGATATCACTTGTTCAAATGCCGTTGACGTACCATGTGTGTATGTTGTGAAGTACGTCAATGGAAGTAGTCGGATTTCTATGGGATGGTTTACGCAGACGATGAATAGTAGAGAATGGTTTTCACACGTTTACGTGTTGGCCTACTCATATTGAGATGCGGGTGCCGGTATGCCCCGTAAGCCATTTATCTACTGTTTAGCGGGCTGTGAATATCCTCTAGAAGTCCGGGTGCGACAAATGGTATCAGAGCCTGTCTGCCTGTAGGATCCCTTTTACTGGTCGCAGTTGAGTCTAGAAACTATTTTGTAGCTATATAGGAAAAATGAAACGTGAGAGTAGGAATTCTGTTCTTTTATTTGTTTCCCCACCCACCCTCCCTTTTTCTGGTAAGGAAGTGCAACGTTGTTCTCTCTTCTCATCTAAACTTTCAAGTTAGGATTTCACGTATCCTGGTTTCTCTAGGATAGTTATATCTACTAGACCATAGGAATGGAGGTGGTTGTGACATGATTTATCATGTTGCCTACTCACGATTGAGAACGGAGGCGTGTAAGCCCCGGAAGCAGATCCTCTATTCCTTGAGCAGTAGATAATTATCCTCTAGAAGCCTGGATGGGTTTTCCGTAGTACCTCAGGAGTGTTTGGTCTCGTGTTTCCCCAATGTTGCTTCGATATCCTGTTCTTCTCAACATCCTTTTCGTCCGTTGAAACCTTGTTGTTGCTTGCCACTTCAGTTCTTCTACCGGCGTCTAATCAAAACTTCCCCGATCATCTGCAGATGGATCTCAGGTTCTACCTGCAGGTGGTTCGTATGACTCATTGCGAGAGCACTGCCGGTTATCCGGAGATGCTGAGAGACATGGTCACTTTTCTGGGGTTCCGTTGGACACCAGAATACCAGGTCTACGAGCAGCAGCGAGAGTTTGACCAGACCTACTACCAGGCTATCGTCTACATTCTGTCAGATGATGGCATGAGCGTAGTCCACCGCTACGAGGCAGTAGGTTCCACAGTGGATATGGCTGTGCAGCAGGCAGCTTATGTGAGTCTCACCGTCCTTCGTGCTGACTACTGGGGATTTGACGATTCTATCTATCGCCACATCCCCCATGGTTACATCACTTCGGAGGGAGCTCACTTCACTCTCTACGACAACTTGGATGTCTACGAGCATGATAACTCCAGGCTGCACACCACCGCTAAGTTTGTGAGGCACAGTGACGCAGTTGCCAGCACACTATCTCAGGAGTTGGCTTCAGTCAGAGAGCAGCTTTACCTTGCTTTGACTCGTCTGGCGACGTACACCACAGACTTTGTTGGAGACGAGCGCTTTGCACGTTTCGATCAGCCAGTAGGGCGTCGTCTGCCAGATGCTGGAGGTTACGAGCCGATCAGAGGTCCACTCCTTAACCTTGGTGCTGGTTACACTGGGATTCCACGCTTTGGAGCACAGGGAGTTGACGCTATGTACTTCACCACACCTAGAGTCGCTCTAGGACCACGTCAGATCTATGTGGATCATCGTTCTACCTACTTTCATGGGCGTTCTCCTCACCGTACCTCTCGCCGTACTCCTAGTCGCCGTCCTGCGTGATGAGCATGGGAGTACCGATGTATCCATTCCTAGCTATGTTTAGTTATCCTTTGGCATTCGAACCATTTATGGTGTGTTGGATATTCTGATGTATTTGAACATGTGATGATGTACCTGTTGGTTATCTATTCATGCGTCGGAATAATCTCTCTTTCGGTTGCCAAGTCTATCGTTTTCTGTTGTTGTGCTAAAATGCATTTCCATTCAGGATGCCGCCAACAAGGAACAACGCGCCTGAGCCACCGCCAATCGCGGAGCTGTTGACTCAGATGACCCAAGTCATGGCGCAGATGGCCTAGTTTCAGACTAATCAGCACAACAACCAGACAGCTCCACGAGTCAGCATCAAGGAGTTTCTCAGTCTGGGCCCAAGAGCTTTCGTGGCCACACGCGAGCCTCTGGACGCTGATGACTGGATCCGTGAGATAGCTAAGGCTCTGGAGATTGCTCACGTAGCTGAAGAAGACAAGGTCAAGTATGCCTCCTATCTGCTGAAGGGTCAGGCAGCTACTTGGTGGGAGAACTTCCAGGCAATGAAAACTGGGATACCAGTCACGTGGAATTGTTTCAAGGAAGCCTTCCTGAAGCACCACAATCCAGATGGTCTCATGGAAAGGATGCGTGAAGAGTTTTGCTCACTCAAGCAGGGCAAGCTGGACGTCATCGGGTATCAGAGTGAGTTCAATTGCCTCGCTCGTTACGCTGGTGATGAGGTGTCCACTGAGGCTAAGAAGATGGCAAGGTTCCGCAGAGGTTTTAACCCGGAACTCAAGTATGCCCTCACAAACGTCAAGGCCAACAGCTTCGAGGATCTCGTTAACACCGCGCTCAATGAAGAAAATGGGCGCAAGGCGTTCGAGGAGTCTCGCAAGCACTCGCGTGAGGGTGATTCCTCCTCCAACATGACCACCCCTCCGCAGAAGCGCCGCATCTGGGTGCCAAATGGTGCTGTCACTCGGGCTCCATATGCCCAAGCTTCTCCAGGCTTCGCTCCCCGCCCACCCAACCCTGCTCAGATGCATGATCCAAGGGCTTCAATGGGGCAGCCAAGGCCAGGGCCTCCTCGTGTCGTCACTTGCTACAAGTGCAAGCAGACGGGACACTACGCTGACAAGTGCACGCAGAGGCAGCTACCTCCACCACCACCTCGTCCTAACACAAACCAGGCAATGGTGCGCTCTCCCCCGCCTAAGGCCTTCAACTCCAACAACAGGCCTGTCGGGAGGACCGCAAGGGTGAATCATGTCAAGATCGATAAAGCTGAGGAAGCTCCTGACGTCGTTCTCGGTATATTACCCGTAAACTCTTTTCCAGCTAAAGTGTTGTTTGATACCGGAGCGTCACATTCTTTCATGTCAAAGATCTTTGCGACATCAATTAAACTCCCTTTTGTTGGTTTGGGTTCCCCGCTAGTGGTCAACTCCCCTGGAGCAACTATGCAAACGTCCAAGATCAGTCACAAAAATCAAATTCTAATTGGAGGCCACATATTTCTTGCTTCTCTCATACTGCTTGGCAATTCTGACATTGATGTCATTCTTGGTATGGATTGGCTGAAGGCCAATAAAGCAAGGATTGACTGTGCTCAGAAGTCAATAACTCTGTCCCACCCTTCTGGCCAGATAATCTATTCTCCACATGAATCAAGTTCCATTCAGCTATGCACCCTCGATGCAAAACCTCTACCTTCACTTGAAAATGTTCCGGTGGTTTGCGACTTCCGTGACGTCTTTCCAGAAGAGTTGCCAGGGATGCCCCCGGACAGAGCTGTTGAGTTCGTAATCGAACTTGAACCAGGTACTGCTCCAATCTCTAAGCATCCCTATAAGATAGGAACTCCCGAGCTGAAGTTGTTGAAGGAACAAATTGATATGTACATGGAAAAAGATTAGATTCAACCTAGTTCCTCGGCTTGGGGTTGCCCAACTCTGTTCGTTGCGAAGAAGGATCACACAAAGAGACTCGTTGTTGACTATCGTCCTCTTAACGAGAAAACCATCAAAAACAAGTATCCAATTCCTCGCATCGATGATCTTTTTGATCAACTTGCTGGAGCCTCAATATTCTCCAAGTTGGACTTGAGAATGGGTTACCATCAAATAAAGATCAGAAAAGAGGATATTCCAAAGACAGCCTTCACCACTCGCTACGGTCTATATGAGTTCACCGTCATGTCCTTTGGTCTCACCAATGCACCGGCGACATTCTCTCGACTCATGAATTATGTCTTCCATGAATACCTCGACAAGTTCGTTGTGGTATATCTTGATGACATTCTTGTCTACTCAAAATCCGAGGAAGAGCATGAAGAACATCTTCGTCTCACTCTCATGAAGCTTCGCGAGCATCGTCTTTATGCCAAGTTCTCCAAATGTGAGTTCTGGATTTCAGAAGTTGCTTACCTTGGTCATGTCATCTCTGCCAAGGGCATAGCCATTGATCCAGAAAAGGTTAAAGCAATTGTTGATTGGAAACCTCCAAAGACGGTGAAGCAAGTAAGAAGTTTTCTTGGCTTGGCTAGCTATTGCCGTCGTTTTGTCCAAAACTTCTCCAAGATTGCCAAACCTCTCACTGACCTCACAAAGAAGGACAAGAAGTTCGTTTGGTCTCCACAACGTGATGAAAGTTTCAATCTCCTGAAGACTAAACTCACTTCTACACCAGTTCTGGTTGGCCCAGATCCTTCCAAACCTTTCCAAATATTCTGTGATGCTTCTCTCCAAGGTCTAGGTGCAGTTCTTATGCAAGAACGTAAAGTTGTGGCTTATGCATCACGTCAGTTGAACACACATGAGCTCAATTATCCCACTCATGACCTTGAACTTGCAGCAGTTGTGTTTGCCCTCAAGAAATGGAGACAATACTTGTTGGGTAATCGTACTGAAATCTTTTCAGATCATAAGAGTCTGAAGTACATCTTCACTCAACCAGATCTAAACCTCAGACAAAGGAGATGGATTGAAAAGATCAAAGACTTTGATCTTACAATTTCTTACACTCCAGGCAAGGCTAATGTTATGGCCGATGCTCTCAGTCGCAAGTCGTATTGCAATAATCTCATGATCATGGAAAGCCAACCTCCTCTTCATGAAGAATTCCAGAAGATCAACCTTGGTCTTGTTCCTCAAGGCTATCTTGCAAACTTGACAGCCAGTCCAACTCTCGAGGACAAGATTCGTTCTGAACAACTTCGTGATGCTGAAATCAAGAAGATGGTAGAACACATCAAAGAAGGCAAGGAGAAATTTAAGTCCTTCTCAATCGATGACAAGGGAACTGTGTTCTTCGAAGGATGCATTGCAGTTCCTCAGATTCAAAGTCTCAAAGATGTCATTCTCAAGGAGGCTCATGAAACTCCTCTCTCCATACACCCTGGAAGTACAAAGATGTACCAGGATCTCAAGACACTGTATTGGTGGCCTAGCATGAAACGTGAAATTGCTCAATACGTTTCTGAATGCGACGTTTGTCAACGTGTTAAGGCAGTTCATCAGAAAACAGCCGGTCTTCTCCAACCTCTGAAAATCCCTGAGTGGAAGTGGGACATGATTGAAATGGACTTCGTCACTGGTTTTCCAAAGTCCAAGAGGGGCAACGATGCAATCTTCGGTGTCATTGATCGACTCACTAAAGTAGCTCACTTCTTTCCTGTCAAAGAAACAATCTCAGCTAGCCAGTTAGCAGAGCTCTACACAGCAAAGATTGTTCCTCTTCATGGTGTTCCATTGGAAATAAGCTCAGACCGTGGAAGCATATTCACTTCTCATTTCTGGAAAAGCTTTCAAGAAGCATTGGGCACCAAACTTCTGTTCAGCACAGCTTATCACCCTCAGTCTCAAGGGCAAGTCGAAAGAGTCAATCAGATTCTCGAGGATATGCTCAGAGCATGTGGTATCTCCTTTGGCATGAAATGGGAGGAATGTCTTCCATATGCTGAATTCTCCTAGAACAACAGCTTCCAGGCAAGCCTAGGCATGGCATCATTTGAGGCTCTCTATGGCCGCAGATGCAGGAGCCCAATCAATTGGTCTGGAGCTGGTGAACGTTCACTCTTAGGCCCTGACATTGTTAAGGAAGCCGAAGAGAAAGTTCGCATCATTCGTGACAATCTCAAGATTGCTCAGTCTCGTCAGAAAAGCTACTATGACAGCAAGCACAGGGACATGGTCTATGCAGCTGGTGACAAAGCATATCTCCGTGTAACTCCCCTCAGAGGCACGCATCGTTTCGGTGTCAAAGGAAAGCTTGCACCAAGATACATTGGTCCTTTCAACATTCTCTGAAGGCGTGCATAAAATGCCTATCGTCTTGAACTTCCAGAAAAGCTATCCAAGGTGCACGATGTGTTTCACGTGTCACAGCTCAAGAGGTGCTTCAAAGATCCACGTCGTGCAGTTGATCATGATTCCATTGATCTGCAAGAGGACCTCTCTTATGAAGAGCATCCTGTTCGAATTCTCGATGAGACCGAGCGTAAAACTCGCAACAAGAGCACCAAGTTCTTAAAAGTGCAGTGGTCTCATCATTCCGATAAAGAGGCAACGTGGGAGACCGAAGAGGATCTTCGCAAGAAGTATCCGGACCTTTTCTCTTCTCAGTAGGAATCTCAGGGCGCGATTCCTTCAAGGGGGGGCGTTTTGTAACATCCCAAATATGAAAAACAACCATTAGAATGTTTGATTCTTGTTAATTTATGTTTTGCATCATGTCATCATAAGCTTTGCATTTGTTTTCCATTTGTTTTCCCTTGTTTTTCTATTTGAGTTTCAAACAAATTTGAAATTTTGTTTCATACTTGTTCTGTTACATTTTTTTCAAATGAAAATTACAAATCAAACCAATCATTTGTTCCTAATAAACTTGAAATTTAAAACTACTAACTTGCTTCTTATCAATAATTCAAATTAATACCCAAATTGCTCAAATTCATTTGAATTTACAAACAGCAACCAAAATTCAAAAGTTTGAAAACAAACACTTGCACAGCTGGGCTTTTGAAATAATCAACCTATAAAAATTTATCCAAATTTTTAAAAACCCCAAGAGCCCTTCTATTTCCTCTCCTTTCTTTCCTTTTCTTTTTTCTGCAAAAAAAAGAGAAACAGAAACAGGAAAAACAAAAAAAAAAACAGAGGGAGAAGGGGGCAGGCCAGCCCAGCCCACCAGCCACGGCCTGCGTACCCCCCGTACCCCCCTCATCCCTTACCTCTGTACGGCAGCTCATCGGAGCTGCCCACGTCGGCAGGCAGAGGAGGGAACGGCCACAGCGCTTCCTCCTCCTCCTTATAACCGAGCCCGAGCTCCTCCACCTAGCCCTAGACCTACTCCTCCTCTCTCTCTCACCGCGCCGCCATTTTTCCTCCCTCCTCCCACCTCTGCTCTCTCTCTGCACCACCGAACACCACCGCCGCCAAATCCCGGCGATCACCGTCGCCGTGATGCCTCTCCGGCCTGGTTAAGCGCGGGAATCGAAGCCCTGCTACGCCCTCTTCCTCCTCGACACCGCCGCTGTGACTGGAAGCCCCTGGATCATCGCCACCGTCCCTGTCGCTGTCGCCGCCGTCGACTGTCACCTCCCGAGCACCTCCTCCTCCCTCTGTTTTCCCCCGGTGAGCACCACCTCTTCCCTTCCCTCTCTGCATCCTCGACACCAGCACGCACCCCTTGCACCTCCCTGTGCTGGCCCGCAAGCAGCAGCAGCACAGCGGCGCCGCCGGCGACCACCGCATCACCGTCAGGTTCAGAAAGCCTGAACCTTTCGACAGTTTCAGTTAACAGCAGCAGCTGAACGTCAAAACCGCGCGCATCTCCTCTCTGTCACCAAACGCATCCGCACCGTACTGGTTGGATCTAACGGCGCGCACGCCCACGGCGCGGGTTCGATCCCCCCCGCGCGCAGAATAAAACCCCATTTTGCTCCTTTGCCACACGGGCAGGCAGGGCCCACCTGCCATAGGCAGTGGGTGCCATGCCAGATCCCAGCCGCGCGCCAGCTGGGCACTGGCCCACTGCCAGTGACCCAGGGGTTGGTCTGCACGCGTAGAAAAAGACCCCAGGGGCCTTTCTGTATTTCTTTTTCGCACCTAGGCCCCTGTAACAAGTTTAATACTTTTAAATTCACAAAATAGCCTCTGCAATTTCAAATTCAAATAACTTTTGTATTTCAAACCCAAATAAAATATGTTTTCTGTACCAAATTTAATTCTCTACATGTTTAAATCATTTGTTTACTGTTTTGAACATTTCAAATGTTTTCAAAATTCAAATTCAAACAACTATTTCAAATTTGGTCAAAATCATAACTAATTCAAATTTAATTCAAATGGCACATATAAAATATGTTTTCCATGCAAAATTGAACCACCTTTCCAAATATAAACTTTGTTTCCTATTTTGAATAATTAAAATTGGTTAAATAATTTAAACCTTGTTTAAATCATTTAAAATTGCTCAAATTCATAACTTGGTCAAATTAAATTCTTTTTGAACATATAAAATATGTTTTCAAACCAGAAAAGTATAAACTTTCCAAATATGAATTTTATTTCATGTTTTGAACAAATAAAAATTCAAATAATTTCATACTTGAATTAAATTCATTTAAATCTTGTTTAAACTTGTTTAATTCATAATTAATTCATTTTAATTCCTTTTCCAACAAATGAAACATGTATTCCATCTAAAATTTTGTGTTCTTTCCAAATATGAACTTTTTTATCTATTTTGAACAACTAAGATTGGTGAAAACAACAAATGCTTGTGTAACTCATTTAAGAAGCCAAAATTTCATAACTTTATAAATAAAATTCCAAACTTGGTAACCAACATATCAAATTGAAGCTATTGATGTTTTCTCTTTGTTTTCCTCATCCATGCTTAATTCTAATCAACTTTCACATGATGGTTAGTTGTAGATCATTTAATTCAACCTTAATTCATGGGTTTTCCATATGCAATCCAAATTGCATATGGGCCCATTTAATTATGTCACCATGTCAACTAGCTTACCTTTGATGCATCAATTAAATTGCCATGCATCATTCCATGATTGTGCATTATGCCATGTTATTGATTGTTTGTCTTTCTGCATTGTTTGTTTGCTTCTTCCCGATTAGACGACGACACTGAGACAGACGAGGGTTACGACACTACTTCTGAGGAGTTAGCCCAGTACCAGGCTACTGAGTTTGCAGGCAAGTATTCACTCACATGAACCATTGTGTCCTTTCCACACTGGATATCGATACTTTCCGTTGTCTATCCTACTAGCCTTAAGATTCGTTGCTTGTGTTCCGATCCTATCACATGTTATCCTGTAACCCTGATATAGCCTCACCTCCACACCTATAACCCCGCTGCTTGTTGCCTGTGTCTTACTAGCATGCTTAGGGTTGTTTATGCTCGAGTCTTGATGGGGGGATAATAACCCGGTAGGCCAACTCCAAGGCGTAACCCGGCCCAAGGAACACGGTGCGCAATCTGGTTAAGGATAATGAAGCTTCTGGAAGGCCCAAATTTTGTAGGCCTCGTAACCCGGATTGTGGGTTACGGTAAGGAAAGTTAGGGTTATAAGCGGTGTCCGGATAGGATTCAAGCTGCGCCTGGGAGAATAGGGCCGAGGGGGTACGGGCGCTTTATAAACCGACCCCTAGGTCTAGTTTAGACAGAGATCTAAGAACCCTAGCAATATCGCCTGATATCGAGCATCTAGTGTAATCCCAGAGTTGAGTTATTATATCAAGATCGGAGACTCGGCGATTTTGATTGCCGGCTACCAGATCGAGTTGCATCATGTTTTCCTCTGAGCTAAACCCTCTCCCAAACTCCTGTGTCGTCTTGCCCCAAGATCAGTTACCCCCGGTAACGTCTGCCGTTATTATCCCACGACAGTTGGCGCCCACCGTGGGGCCTGCGTCCAAAGGTGTTTACATCACGGGAGAAGCTCGGAAGAACATGGAGAATCTTGTCGTAGGCGAGATCTACATCGACCACAAAGGAGAAAAGATGGTGGACGATTCCGGCTGGGGTCCAGAGTCGGATCACCTCGAGTCCGGATCTACGGTGACGATCGGCCGGATTAACATCTTCATCGGTATGGTACGTACGCCTGATTTAAAGGGACAATATCATGTGCATACTACAGGAACTTCTAGCAGGAACAAAGAGACATTAAAGCAAACAGTAAACTCGATCTTTTCGGCTACGCCGGGATACCTTAGATGGGCGGAGCAAGAGGTAACGTGGAGCAGAAGAGATCACCCGGAAAGAGTAGAGCGTCCAGGAGTCTTGGCATTGGTGGTTGCTCCACAGGTTAATGGTTATGAACTGAAAAGGGTCCTGATGGACGGTGGAAGTAGCATCAACATCCTTTATTGGGAAACCTTCTTACGCATGAGTCTCAAAGAGTCCCAGTTACAGAAAAGTTCGACAATCTTTCATGGGATCGTGCCAGGTCACTCGGCGAGCCCCGAGGGAAAGATCACCTTGGAGGTTGCTTTCGGAGAATCGACGGATAATTATCGAGTTGAGTGGCTCACGTTCGAGGTGGTCAAATTGCGCAGTCATTATCACGCGCTGTTTGGAAGACCGGCTTATGCCAAATTCATGGCTAGGCCGTGCTATGTGTATTTGCAGCTAAAGATCCCGGGTCCTAAACGGACCATCACCATACATGGGAACCGGGATATAGCGGCTGAGTGTGATGAAGGAGATTCAGTTATGGCCGAGCAAGCATGCAGAAAGGAAGAACTCGAATATTACCGGTCTCAAGTAAATCCGGATGATAGAACAGCCTTGAAAAAGCCGAATACTGAGGATGAGAGAGCAAAATTCAAGGCAGCACAAGACACCAAGAAGATAGATTTTGTCGAAGGTGATTCCACTAAGCAATTTACCATAGGGTCTAATTTGGGAAAAGAGCAGGAGAAGGCACTTGTGGAGTTTATTCGTTCAAATGCAGACGTGTTCGCCTGGACACCTAGCGACATGCCGGGTATCCCTACAGAGCTGGCCGAGCACAGTTTACATGTGGATCCCAAGTCCAGGCCCGTGAAGCAGGGTTTGAGGAAAATGAATGAGGAAAGAAGGAAGGCTATAGGCGAAGAGATCGCTCGGCTATTGGCAGCCGGCTTTATCATGGAAGTATTTCACCCGGATTGGTTGGCAAACCCGGTTCTAGTGATGAAAAAGACCAATGAGTGGAGGATGTGCATTGATTTTACGAGTCTCAACAAACATTGCCCAAAGGATCCGTTCGCGCTACCAAGGATAGATCAGATTATAGACGCAGTAGCTGGAAGCGATCTATTATGCTTCCTGGACGCATATTCTGGGTATCATCAGATTAAGCTCAAGAGGGAGGATTGGGAGAAAACATCATTCATAACCCCTTTTGGGGCCTTCTGTTATAAAACTATGACGTTTGGATTGAAGAACGCCGGTGCAACTTACCAACGGTGTATTCAAAAGTGCTTCGAGGACCAAATTGGACGCAACGTCCATGCCTATGTGGACGATGTGGTCATCAAGACCAGGAAGGCGGAGACATTTATCGATGATCTAAAGGAGACGTTCAAAAATTTGAGGAGATATCAGATGAAGCTTAACCCGACAAAGTGCGTGTTCGGAGTTCCAGCCGGGAAATTACTCGGCTTTATCGTTTCCGAGAGAGGGATCGAGGCAAACCCGGACAAAATCAAGGCCATCCAGAGTCTGAAAAAGCCGGAAAATTTGAAGCATGTTCAAAAGCTCACGGGCTGCGTAGCAGCCTTAAGCCGATTCATATCCAGGCTCGGAGAAAAAGCAATACCCTTGTACCGGCTCTTGAGGAAATCAGATAAATTCGTATGGGATCAAGAGGCGGATGAGGCGTTTGAAGCGCTAAAGAAGCAGTTATCTGAAGCACCAGTACTAGCGGCTCCGGGTCCTAAAGAACCTATGTTGCTATACGTGGCAGCTGGCCCCCGAGCCGTCAGCACAGTAGTTGTTGTGGAGCGCAAAGAGGATGGGAAGGGTTACCCGGTTCAGAGACCGGTTTATTACGTCAGCGAGGTATTATCAGAAGCAAAGCAGCGCTATCCGCATTGGCAAAAGTTGGTGTTCGGGGTCTTTATGGCTAGCCGGAAATTGAAGCCGTATTTCCAAGAACACCCCATAATAGTGGTTAGTTCAATACCGATGTCGGATATCATCAGAAACTCGGACGCGACGGGAAGAATAGCCAAGTGGGCGATAGAGATGGGGGATTATCACATCAACTACGAACCCAGGTCAGCAATCAAATCTCAAGCTTTAATTGATTTCGTTAACGACTGGACACATACAGGCATGACTACGACGGTTCCAAATTCCGAATCATGGATCATGCACTTCGATGGATCTAAGCAATACGAGGGATCAGGAGCTGGGGTGGTGCTAACGTCACCCAAAGGAGATAAATTGAGTTACGTACTACAAATTCACTTTGACTGTTCCAACAACGTGGACGAGTATGAGGCCCTATTGCACGGCTTAAGGGCAGCCAAGGAGATGAACGTCAAGAGGATACGGTGTTTCGGAGATTCGGACCTTGTGGTACAGCAGGTGTCAGGAACTTGGGATAGAAAGGACGCAACTATGGCAGCATACCGCAGGGAAGTTGATAGGGTTGCAGGATGTTTTTCTGGGTATGAGGTGGAGCATATAGACAGAAGAAAGAATGAGGCAGCCGACGCACTCGCTAGACTCGGCTCGCGCAGAGAGCCGGTTCCACCTAACGTTTTCCTGGATGAATTATGGCGACCATCAGTTAAAACCGAGTCAGAGGAGGAATTGGCAAATCAAGACCCGGATTCAGGACTTGTGGCCACTGTACGTACTATTCCCGAATGGACAGAACCGTTTTTGGCCTACCTATCGCGAGGCGAGTTACCACAGTAGGAGGTATTATCAAGGCAAATTTTGAGGCGAGCAAAGGGATATTCTATCATCAATGGGGAATTATATAAGAGAAGCGCAGCAGGGGTCTTTTTGCGCTGCGTAGCGCCAGAAGAAGGCCGACAGATTCTCAAGGAAATCCACGAAGGCGACTGTGGACATCATGCGTCCACAAGATCTCTCGTGGCTAAAGCTTATCGACACGGGTTTTTCTGGCTCACGGCTCTAGCAGACGCGGAACGATTGGTAGCAAGGTGTGACGGATGTCAAAGGTACGCTCGCCAAACCCATGTGCCGGCTATGGAGTTACGGACCATCCCGTTAACTTGGCCGTTCGCTGTCTGGGGTATGGACATGGTTGGCCCATTTCATATGCCACCATGCAAGAAGACACATCTTTTGGTGGCTATTGATAAGTTTACCAAATGGGTTGAGGTTATGCCTAATTGCGAATCAGCCACAGCAGTCAAGTTCCTGAAAAGGATTATCTACCGGTTCGGGTATCCCCACAGCATAATTACCGACAATGGAACCAACATGTCCCTTGGTGAGATGGAGAGGTTCTGTGGCAACAATGGAATCCGGCTTGATGTCGCATCAGTGGCTCATCCGCAGGCCAATGGACAAGTGGAGAGGGCAAACCAAGAATTGCTTCGCGGATTAAAACCACGATTACGAGTCCCCTGTATCAGGGCAGCTGGCGCATGGGTCGAAGAACTTCCTTCTGTGGTTTGGGGTATCAATACCACGCCTAATAGATCTACTCAGATGACACCCTTCTTCATGGTCTATGGCGCGGAGGCAGTACTACCGAGTGATATTATTCATGATTCACCACGAGTATCAGCATACGTCGAAGTGGAGAATGAAAAAACCCGGCAAGATGCTGTGGATATGTTAGAAGAGCAAAGGGAACAAGCCCTGGAAAGATCAGCCATATATCAGCAGGATTTACGAAGGTATCATAGCCGGCACGTGAAAACCCGGGTCTTCCAGGAAGGAGACCTGGTTCTGCGCCTGGTACAGTCGAACGAAGGAAAGCACAAGTTATCACCACCCTGGGAAGGACCGTTTATCATAAGCCGGAATTTGCATAATGGGTCATATTACTTGATAGATGCAAGGGAAGAGTCGACCACAGTTAATGACACCGCTCACACCACTTCATCTATGCAAGAAAGTGACAGACCGTGGAACGTGGCTCAGCTACGTCCATATTATACTTAGCAAAAATTGTGTTGGCATATGGAATTGAACGATGTAACAGGCAGCAGGTTTTCAGACGTACTCTTTTCCTATCCAGGGTACCCTTGGGGACTGGACGGGTTTTTAATGAGGCGGCTTGCTGACCTAGATTTTTTTATATCAAGTAAAGAGGTTATTATCAAGAAAAGAGATGGTTATTATCAGGTTCTGTACTCTCAGTATGATGCGTATATCTAGGTCTTGGGGGCTGGTCGCTTGAATAGCACAGTTACGAACTCAAAGACCCGGCCATGATGCCTATGAGTTATAAGGGCCGATTACTTGCAAACGAGTACGGCTACAATCTTATAACCGGACAAAGAAGTCCAAATTTCTTGGCTATTCTTACTTAAGCTCGATGTGACTCGCACTAAAGTGGCATGATTTGTTCGCTTACGATTACAGTCAGCCATGAAACCCGACGGGGCTTGACTGGCCACGTTTTCGTATAGATGTAACAACATGGTATCCACGGGAAAGCCGGCTTACAGTACAAGATAGTCAAAAGGGTCATCTAAACCAAAAGTTATGCAGAGTACAAGGCTAAACAGCTGGAAACTCAACGATTATTAAGCATAACTTCAAATCCTATGTGAAACGACTCAGGGATCTTTGTGAATTTAGCAGTAGGCAATTCGTTCTCCTTTCAAGATCAAGTGTCCTAGACTTGGAGATCCGGGTCCGGGTGACTTGAAATCTTGAAAAGAGAAAAAATTGCTTACTTGTAGAATTCCAAAAACCCAAATATCCGAGTCTTGGGGACTTGGGGACTTAGAAGCAAATCCGCTTGTCAACACCCATGAGACCCGGAAATCGAGTTTCACAAAAGGAACAATAAAGAAAGCCGGATATCGAGAACAGACGAGCTCAATAATGGATAAATTTAAAAAGGCCGGAAGAGGCATAGAGTATATCAAGACCTTAGCGTGCATTACAAAATCCCGGTGAAAAGATATCAAAGGTGCACAGGCGCACCACCCAAAATATAACTGTTTAAACAGCACGTTGGCCGACCGGTGCATAAGAAGAGGCATTA
Source organism: Alopecurus myosuroides (assembly GCA_028641055.1). Taxonomy (NCBI): domain Eukaryota; kingdom Viridiplantae; phylum Streptophyta; class Magnoliopsida; order Poales; family Poaceae; genus Alopecurus; species Alopecurus myosuroides. The sequence goes on from CM054059.1 coordinate 274,271,048, forward strand.
GAGATCAGATGTCACTCGGCGTTCATCTTGGCCTTGCCCTTGCCATCATTGGTGGTAGCAGCAGCACCCGGATCAGCGGTACCAGCCCGTGCAGGAGGTGGAACGACTGGTGTTGAGGTAGCGGGGGCAGAGCCGGCTTCAGCTTGCTTCTTGGCAGCCTCCGCCCTCAACGCAGCAGCTTCCTCCTTCCACCGAGCCAACATATCATACGGCTCGGGAAGATCTGACTTAATCGCTTCACCAGCAGCATCATATGCTGGAACAAGGATATTAACATCCAGGTCGTCAGCGATCACGCTGGCCGGGTAACGGACCTCCTTTTGGACGGCCTGAAAATCCTTCACCGAGAACTTGGACCCATCAAGCTTGAACTCTGGGAAGCCGCCCATAAGCTTCACTAGCTCGAGCTTGGGGAAATAAGCCTTGGAAAGTGCAAGCCCCCGGGTCACTCCAACCCGGCAAGACGAGCGTTTCCAGTGCCAAATCCACTCAGGAATAGTGGAGAAGGCATCCAGCATCCTCTTCAGATCAACATGTCCTTTACCCGGCCACCGTAATTCCTGAAGGATCCATTTGGTTCCGGCACATAGCTGCCGGATAACGCTCTTCATAGTTTTCAGCTTGGCAATGTCATCCTCATCCCGCATGGCTTCGTCCGGGCCTGAAAAAATAGAAACATAAGTCGGGAAAACTCTCGCTATCTATCAAAAGGATAAACCCGGAGGAGGAAACGTACCAAGTAAAGCACGATATGTGTCAGATATTTGGACAGAAAGGCTTGTTAGATCATCTTCTGCTTTGTGAGCCCTTTTCCTATATTTCCTCATTATCAGCCTATTCCTCCTGGCCTCAGCCTCGGCTGCTTCACGCAAAGCTACCTCCTTTTCGATGAGCTTGGTGGCGTCTGCCAGTTTTTCCTCAGATTGAGTCACGAAAGACTGCATGGATGCAAACAAGGATTAGTCGGGTAGAGGGGCAAGTTATCAGTCGCTTGTATAATAAAGTCCCAAGCAAATTATGAATCAATTCACTCGGAACTTGGGGACTGGATAAGGGCACAAGCAACATCAGTCGGATTTACCTCGTGTTTGGCTATTAAAGCCCCCAAGATGTTTTCTTCATTAGCCCTTAAAGTGCGCAGGGTTTCCAGCATCTGAGCAAACGTCAGTTCCTCGGGTCGAGTACCGGAAGAGCCGGCAGCCTGGTCGCCTGGTGGGGGAGCTCTCCCCGCTCTTGGGGTCGAGACCCGGACAGTTTGAGTACCCGGGTTGGGAGAACCCATCCTTGTATCCAGAACCTCGATCTCCTCATCCACTGGTTCCGATGAGGAAGGAGATCCGGCAGCTCGGGGAAGCGGATTGTTCAGAGGGCCTTGTTCCTGGTTATTCGCCGTATCACCGCCAGTCGCGGCGTCTACGTTCTCAGTCGGCTTCTCTGCCCGATGGTTATCCGTCTCTACATTTTCCGGGTCACTGACGGTGACTTGAGTGCTGAAAGAAAGATGAGAAAAGGCAGTTATTAGTGGTGACGGTGGCTTGAGTGGAAACTTGGCAGACGTCAAAGGAAATCATGTAGCAAAAACATACCCGGCGTTCACGGTGTAGTCCGGCGGGAGCTCGCCGCTGGAAGCAGATGAGGTCGTCACAGGGACCACTAACGGAACCCGGAATTGCCCGGCACGTGGATGGTTAGGAGAAGGGTGGCGTTGAGGAGAGTCGGAAGGACGGGACGAAGGAGCACTGGCACGATGGATCGAGGGGGTAGAGATGCCCGGGTTAAGGGGATCTTCACCCGGGGAGCTCCGAGTTACTCTGCGCTTGGCTGGGAGAGAATCCTTCAAGCACGACGAATTTGATAATTGATGGTTAAGTCGTCGCATGGCGTCAAAGGAGTAAGGTTCAGAGGATAACGAGGAAAAAGGAACCTTGGACACTGCCCCTCTGGCCTTCCTCTTGGCTCCAACTGTTGCTTCTTGATCAGACTCGGTTGCCTCCGGGTCATCCTCGTTGGACTCACCTTCGTCCTCCAGCCCTGCGAACCGGGTGTGTGTTCGTGGGAAAAAAGGTAAACGGGAGGAAAATGATACGAGTAAAGATTATACAAGTTCTGTGCAAATACCTTCACTATCATCAGCCGGCCCGTCCTCTTCTTCCGGGTCTCTGGAAGGGGGGGAGGGTTCAACTCTCCAGAAAGGGTCATCAGCCTAAGACAAAAGAATGAGACTAAGGGTTAGAAGTTGTATCAAGTCAAAATATGGAAATAAGTTATGAATATCGGATATTACCGCTGGAGCCGGGATTTCCCGAGTAAATGGGGGTAACCCGGTGATGCCCTTTATCACCTCTAGCTTCTCTGTCAAGAAGCCCTTGATGGTCTTGTTGGTATCGCCGGTCGCAAAGCTCTTGGTGGAGTATCGGAGTGCATCTGTGGTGTGCCCCGAATACTCGCACATCAATTTGGTGCGGATGGAGTTGGGTTGGATCCGAAAATCAACCCATGTTTTTACTAAATTTAGCCCGAGGAGGCCTTGGGCTGAGAGGATGGCTATCTTGGCTAATGAGGGAAGGATCGCCTCCCTGTCTGAGTTTGGTGCAAAGGCATTGAAAGACTCGGAAGGTTCGAGGAGGCTTTCCGAGTAACCCGGCAGTTTCTTTTCGCCGTCTGGGGAGGTATCGTGGCAATAAAAGAAAGACAGCTGCCAATGTTTGACGTGGGAGTTTAAATTGAGGGTTGGCATCGGTGAATTCTTGCGGCGTTGGATGGATACCCCGCCGCAAGTAAGAAGTGCTCCGTCACCACTTTCGCGGCACGGCTTACACTGGAATAATTCGATGAAGAGAGTCAAACTTGGCGGTATGCACAAGTACGACTCGGATAGAACGATGAAGTGGGTAATATTCAACATAGAGTTAGGCCCTATGTCGAATACCCGGAGGCCATAATGGCTTAAGACCTCCCTGAAGAAAGGGTGACCCGGAGGACGGAATCCCCGGGTCACGTGCTCTACGAAGCAGATTACCTCGTTATCGGCGGGTGTGGGCCGGGTCTCATTGCCCGGCGCCCTCCAGTGAATGTCCTTCTGAGAAGGGAGAATTCCTAATTCGGCTAGCTCGTCCAACTTGGCCTTCGTAGCTGTGGAACGCCCCCAGTTGGCGGATATGGTTTGGGTAGTCCTTGCCTGAGTCGGTTGTTTTCCTTGCCGTTTGGGAGCCATGGGATCAACCTGAAAAGCACAAGAAAAAGAGGCATAGGAAATAAGACCCGGAAGTGTTGGATTATCTGAGTATAAGGTATCAAGAAAGTATGAAGCTAAGAATTATCCGGGTATCACTCTATGAGGTGGAGATTACAAGGTATCCGGGTGTTAAGTACAATTGTGGAAATTATTGGTCACTTACGTCTAGAAAAGCATTTGGGGAAGATGGATGGTTGCCCATGTGTCTACTGCAAGCAAAATAGCTGGAAAAGGAGGATTTTCCGGGTGTTAATGCAATGAGCGGAAAATCGAGGAGGAATGGATCTAGATGGGAAAGTTTGCGAGCGATTTTACGGGAGATTTGGTGATTAGTAATGGTAGGAGGATGAGTTGTAACTATCTAGTAGGTGGTTAAAGGAGTTGGCGAGCATCGAATCGATCTAATTTGATGCAATCGGAAGAACGACTCACGGGTTGACCTAGATCCAATCATGGATGGATTGAAAAATTGCGGGGCTAAATTAAACGAGTGCAAGGGGCTTACTGGAGGTATTGGAGTCTAACGCGACGGCGGCGAACGGCGTGGCTCGAATGCCCCTGTGCGACTCTTGGCGAGTGGAACGAAGGCGCGGCGGTGAAGCTTGGCGACGGCGCGAGATGGCTCGAGGACGAATACGGCCGGCGGCGGCTTTGCTTCAATGACGAGCACGAACTTCTTGCGGTGGTGCTGCAAGGGCGTAAGGAGCAAGGAAGGAAAGGGGGAATTGAAGTGGAGCGATGGGTTTTAGGTTATCCTCGGAGCACTATTTATAAGGTGGGGGTGAGTCTATCCCAACGGCCGGAAGCCGGGAATTGTGGGGTAATGGTTATCTGCGCGGATTCTGCGAGATATGCGCCTAGAACTGAGCAAAGTACCTGGACAAAAAAGAGAAGGAGATCTACCCCATGATATCAGGGTCAGTTATCGAGTATGGAATCTTGACATTTTTATTAGGGTTTAGACCTGGAAAGTCAAACCAAAGTATTTGGAGGAAGAGCCGGGTTACTATATGGCCACCATGGAGTAAGTCCTAGCTGTCTATCAAAGCATCTTAACCCGGCCTCCATATGCCTGTGTGATTGATATCTTTGCAGGGAATAGCGAGCGCTTCAAGGAGGATCCGTGAAGCCCAAGCTATTCTGGGGACTACTGATGGGGGGATAATAACCCGGTAGGCCAACTCCAAGGCGTAACCCGGCCCAAGGAACACGGTGCGCAATCTGGTTAAGGATAATGAAGCTTCTGGAAGGCCCAAAGTTTGTAGGCCTCGTAACCCGGATTGTGGGTTACGGTAAGGAAAGTTAGGGTTATAAGCGGTGTCCGGATAGGATTCAAGCTGCGCCTGGGAGAATAGGGCCGAGGGGGTACGGGCGCTTTATAAACCGACCCCTAGGTCTAGTTTAGACAGAGATCTAAGAACCCTAGCAATATCGCCTGATATCGAGCATCTAGTGTAATCCCAGAGTTGAGTTATTATATCAAGATCGGAGACTCGGCGACTTTGATTGCCGGCTACCAGATCGAGTTGCATCATGTTTTCCTCTGAGCTAAACCCTCTCCCAAACGCCTGTGTCGTCTTGCCCCAAGATCAGTTACCCCCGGTAACGTCTGCCGTGATTATCCCACGACAAGTCTGATGTCCGTTATTTCTGTTTCCATATTTATTATGTTCTGGGGGCTCGATGTTAAACAACCACCTGTTAATGTTTGAGGTAATGCTAATTTGAAGATAAGGCACCGGCAGGAGGCCGGGTATGGTTTTGAGGCCTGCTAGTGTCGAACTCAGGAAAAGTTCTTGTCCTCTGGATCCATGTTGAGCGCGCTAACCGCATGTGGGAAGCGTGTATGGGCGCCCCCCGCAACTCTGATTCGATTCGCATCTCGTCCAAATCGCCACACTTAGTTCGGGCTTTCCATTTGATGCACGCATATGCAGGTACGAACCCGAGGCCAGGGTGGAAACTTTTGTATTCGGCATTTAGAGCGGCGTGGTCTTCCAGTGCTATGAGGGTCCCCCTTTTCTTCGTGGGGTCTCGATTAGCCGCGCACGCACAGCACGTGGTTCTTTGGTCTTGATGCGAAGAAGAGCTGGGTTTGTGTTGAGTGCCTCGCTTGGTGGAAGTGCATTTCCATCTGGCGGGGTATTCTTACGTGTACGGCCAAATTGGTGCATCCCTTCAGGGTTAAATCTTCTCGAGAAGCCGTGTTGTCCGCGGTTATGGATGACTTGGTGATAGGGCTGGCTAACAAGGATTAGAAAACTTACACCTAACTAATGATAACTTGACTAGTAATAGACCTTATTGACACAATAACTTGACCCATCATTAATCCAACTGTGTGAGTTATCCTCGGGTTGCTTCTTTGGATAAGGGGCGAAGTCCAGGATGGGTTTGTTTGAGGTTAGTGGTAGTTGGTTCCGATACGCTAACTTATCCCTCTCTTTTAGCCGGATGTTGTAGCGTGTCTCTGTAGTTGGTTAGGAAGCCCGCTGCCGCACTTTTATATCACCTATCTTCCGTTGAACCCGAAGCATCTGTACTTGGTGTTGCCGGGTACACTTTGGTATCTTGTGAGTCTTGCTTGCCAGTACTTGTCTGTACTGACCCCTTTGGGGCTGTGGTTTCCGCAGACTACGTTTCCGAGGATCCCCATGGTGGCTACTACGTGGAGTATGACGAGGCTGCTGACGAGTAGATAGCGGACCCGGGCAGGATCCGAGCCATCGTGGATGGGCTCCGTCTTTTCGTTTCCGGCCTCTTAGGCCTATTTGGATCTTGTCTGTACTCAGACACTTTGGATGCTTCCGCTGTGTTGTAATGATGACTTGTTGGGACATGTGTCCTCTGGATGATTGTATTTGCTATCTCTGCTCTAGTGAGAGCTATTTGCAACTTATTTCTATTTCTTTGTGTCTTAGAGATTTGTTGTGATATCACTTGTTCAAATGCCGTTGACGTACCATGTGTGTATGTTGTGAAGTACGTCAATGGAAGTAGTCGGATTTCTATGGGATGGTTTACGCAGACGATGAATAGTAGAGAATGGTTGTCACACGTTTACGTGTTGTCCTACTCATATTGAGATGCGGGTGCCGGTATGCCCCGTAAGCCATTTATCTACTGTTTAGCGGGCTGTGAGTATCCTCTAGAAGTCCGGGTGCGACAATCGGAGGCCTCAACATCGCCATGATCGTCTTCGGACAGATGCGTGACTAGTTCATCTCGGGACTACGGGTCCATACCAGTAGCAAGATGGTTCTTCTCTCCCTTATGCCACCATGTTTGGAGTCTCGTGAGATGACTCACATGATTGAGACCACCGTTGTGTAATTGTGCATGTTATGTTTGTTGGGATCCGATGAACCATGACATTATGATTATTTTGTTCATGTCAATATGAGATGCTTCACTTATATTTGTAGAGAATTTTAATGTTGTATTAAAATGCTCTCTTGTGTTTATGATTAACTTGGCCACGTAGTTGTTTTACCTCCAAGAGAGGGTTTATATGCTAGATAGTGGGTTCATATCTGTACTCGAGTGACAGAAACGTGACAAATGGGGGATGTGTTGTTGCTACTAGGGAGAACACAGTGGTCCTCTTGTCTATGGACAAGGAGCACTGCTTACATTACGTATTGTTCTTAATGCATTTGTCTGTTGCACATAAAGCAATCACTCCGTTGCCCAAACTTAATACCAGAGAGATAAGGATGTATGCTGGATAGCTGTCCATATGCCTTGACGTAATGCCTACAATGTTAGAACCATTAAACTATATCTCGTCATAATAGTATTATTATACGTTCATGATTTGTCAATTGCCCAACTGTAATTTGTTCACCCAACATGTTTTTTTTTTCTTTGGAGAGACACCACTAGTGAAACTATGGCCGCCGGTCCTATTTTTCTCATTATTGCAACCTTGTTTCAAGCACTTTTACAATTGTTTCCTTGATAGGCCCAGATGGTTTTAATGGCATGTTTGTGAAGAAATGTTGGACTATCTTGAAAGATGATTTTACTCAATTATGCAATGATTTTCATTCTGGGCATCTCTCTTTGCAGAGCATTAATGACTCCTATATCACACTCATCCGTAAGAATAATTCTCCTCAGACAGTTATTGATTTTAGACCAATATCATTAACTAATACTTGCCTGAAATTTGTCACCAAATTGATTGCTAACAGAATGCAAAGTATAATTTGTAACACTATACATGAGAATCAATATGGTTTCATCAAAGGGAGAACTATCCAGGATTGTCTTGCTTGGTCTTTTGAGTTCTTGTTTCAATGCCAGCAATCCAAGAAAAAAAATTGTGGTCCTCAAAATTAACTTTGAAAAAGCATTTGATACTCTGGATCATGATGCCATTATTCAAGTTTTGAGAGCTAAGGGTTTTCCAGATTTTTTCATCTTATGGGTTAAAGAAATCCTTGCTTCTAGTTCTTCCTCTGTGCTTCTCAATGGAATTCCAGGTAAAAAATTCATCTGCAAAAGAGGGGTAAGACAGGGTGATCCTCTTTTCCCCCTGTTATTTGTTGAAGGTGTTGATTTATTGCAAAGCCTTGTTAACAAAGCATACATAGATGGTTTGATTTCTTCTCCCATTCCAGTCAGAGCAGATTTTCCTATTATTCAATATGTAGATGATACTTTAGTGGTCATGCCAGCATGCAAAAATGACTTGAGTGTGCTGAAAGGAATTTTACAAACCTATGCTGCTTTCACAGGTTTGATACTTAATTTCCACAAGTCCTCAATGATCCCTCTAAATCTTGCACTTGATAAAGCCACTGATCTTGATCAGTTTTTTGAGTGCCAACTTGGGACCATGCCTTTCACTTATTTAGGTTTACCCATGGCACAAATAAACACACAATCAAGGATTTTTCTCCTCTTATTGATAGAGTTGAAAGAAGATTATATTCAACATCTTCTCTCCTTTCTTATGGAGATATGTTGGTGTTGGTGAATTATGTCCTTTCCTTTTTGCCCACCTACTACATGCTCTCCCTGGTTATTCCTGCTAGTGTTATTGAAGTGATTGATAGAGCTAGGAGGAATTGTTTGTGGAGCAAAAAAGGAACAGAAAAGGCTAACTCTCTTGCTGCTTGGCCCATGGTGTGTAGGCCAAAGAAGAAGGGAGGACTTGGAGTTATAAATTTGGGACTTCAAAATTCTGCCTTGCTATTGAAGCATCTCAACAAATTTTATAACCAGGAGCAAACCCCATGGGTTCAACTCATTACTGATGCTTATTATTATAATTTATTGCCTCATGTTGTAGTTGATTCAGGCTCTTTCTGGTGGAAAGGAATCCTAACTCTGTCTGGTCATTATAGGAAACTAACCACCTGTTTTGTTGGGAATGGCATCACTGCGCTTTTTGGGAAGATAAGTGGCAATCACAACCCCTCAAGGTGACTTTTCCAAGGCTTTTTTCTTTTGATAAGGATAAGCTACAGTCTGTCCATGAGTTTTTCCTGCAAGCAGATTGTTTACAAAATTTCTTTCTGCCCCTGACAATACAAGCACATGATGAATTCATGGTTTTGAGAACAATGATACATAACTTTATTCTAGAACCAGATAAGAAAGATGAATGGAAAATTTCTATAGCAAATGCCAAGTTCTCTCCCAGTTCTATCTATCAGCACAATTTTGCTCAATTTCCTAATGATGTGGTATCCTATTGGATTTGGAAGAGCAAATGTCAGTCAAAACATAAGTTCTTTTCCTGGTTACTGTTGCATGATAGGATCAACACCAGAGATATGCTGATTAGAAGACACTGGAATGTAAGTGATTCCTCTGAGTGTGTGCTTTGTTCTGCCCATGTATATGAGGACTGGAGGCACTTATTTTTCAATTGTACTTATAGTACAAGAATTTGGAATTATCTACAAATTCCATGGTCACCAGGCAGTGCTAATGATGCAATAAGGTTTGCAAAGAAACATTTCCATGGACCATGTTTTCATGAAATCATCATTTTGGCTTGTTGGGGCATTTTGAAACAGAGGAATGGTTGGATTTTCAATAATATCAGACCCGACTTCAGAGGTTGGAAGGCCCTGTTTGTTCAGGAGGTCACCCTGCCTAAGTATAGGGTGAAGAGAGATCTCTCTATTTTTTTGACATCATGGATTGATTCACTTCCTTGATCCCCCATGTACATATTGTACATATTTTAAATAAATTTGTATTTTGTTTTCCTTTTTAATAAATGGGGGGCTGGGGGGTTTCCCTCACAGTATTGGTGTCAAAAAAAATTGTTTCCTTGATGTTCCTTTTTTACTTTTATTACTTTCAATACTGAACGTATAGTATGGGAACCTAGAGGGGGTGAATAGGTGCTACGACCAATTTTAATTTTCTTCAAATTAAGGCTTGACACAAAGGTAAATTCTCTAGATATGCAACTACGGTGAATTTACCTATATGACAATAAGAACAACAAGATACAAGATACACAAACAAAGTAAATGATAGGGAACGGGGTAACCGATAACGGAAGCACGCGGAGACAAGGATGCAATCCCGAGTTCCTCCCTTTGAGGGGAGTACGTCTTGTTGGAGGGGTGTGAGCTTGCCACAAAGGCCTACTCAACGCCACAAAGGCCTCACCCTATTCTTTGATGAACCTCGCCACAAAGGCTTAGTTCACCTTCCATTATTGATCCCCTTTTAGGCCGGAATCGATTCCTTTACAACAAGCTTGGGGCACACACCTACAAACAAATTGGGGGCTCCCAAGAATCACCAAGAGTAGCTAGGAGGTCTAGGTTTTCCGCACAAATAAACCCTAGAATTGGTTCCCTCAAGTGAATGAGGAGGAAATGGAAATCTGGTTGGTGAAGATGTAGATCCGGGTCTTCTTCTTCAATCATCCAAGTTTAGACAAGTTTGGGTGGAGGAAATAGGAGATCTAGCTTGGTGGGTGAGCTAAATCAATGGAGCAATGAATTCTAGACGAGTTGGCCCTTTGGAGACGAAGGGGTCGTCTATTTATAGGTCCACTAAAAAACTAGCCTTTTTTATGTCGACGTGCAATCCGGAATGAATCTGGAACTTCCAGAATGAATCCAGACGCCCGGAATATTCCGGAGCAATCCGGATGCTAACAAAGGATTTTACGTTCATGTCAGAATGAATCAGGAATGAATCCGCCTGCCCGGAATTGTTCGAAATGATTCCGAAATGCAACAAAGGTTTTCGAGGCAAAGTCGGAATGAATCCGGAATGGATCCGACTCCCGGAATCTGCCGGAGTGAGTCCAAATCCTAATAGAGGTTTTTGCGGCCAATCCAGAATCATTCCAGAAATTCCGGAATCATTCTGGATGCCCACAGAAACCTCTCCTTTGGCAGATAAACAACCCGAGATCTTTTTCTCCTTCACCATAAGTTTGACACCACTTTGTGCTAGTAATATTTGTACCTTAAACATTCAACACACGGTTAGATATCATTTATGTTGTTAACAAACACACAAAACTCAAAGGATTATGAAATGATCTTTCAATCTCGCCCTTTTTGTATTTGATGACAACATAAAGATTCACGGAGATATCAAGGTGAAGAACATGTAATGATCTCCAAAAATAGACGGGCTCCCCCTAGATATGTGCACCGGAGAGGAACACAACACTTAGGCTTTGATCCCCCTATGTTTTAGAAACCAAGAAATCTAAGAAAGTTCACAACAATTGCATATAGGATAGAACAATAATAAACATGTAAGCATAGTTCTAAGGATAATAATTTAAGCGCGGTAAAGGGTGACACACATGAGTCACCAAGGTTCCACACACAACATAAAGAAAATGTTCTCAACGAAGAAAGTAAACTGGAGCACAGGCCTATAAGATCGAATCGAAAGGCAAGAAACTTGTGCCCCAGTCTTGCAAATCCCGTGATAACCTAAATAGGGACTCCTTCCCCCTTTGGCATCAAGACACCAAAAAGGAGAAAAAGAGTCCAACTAGCATCCCAAGAGATCACTCGAGGTCTTCATCTTCATCGCCTTGCTCCTCATCATAGTGCTCTTCATCCTGATCATTGCCACCACGGTCGCCAGCAGGATCGAAGGCATCCTCATCATCAGACTCTTCTCCATCTTCCCCATAAGCCGGAGGCACCCCAAAGTAGAAGTCATCATCATAGATCTTAGGCATCTCAATGGGAACAAGAGGAGCAGCAAAAAGAGAGGGAGGATCAGCAGGCATTTCAATCCCAGCATTCCTCCTGTCGGTGTTCTGAATACGCCTAGTCTCCTTGGCTAGCTCCCTAGCCTCATGAGAAATAGCCCTAGTGTCACTCCACATGTTGAACATAGCCTTGAAGAACTTTGCAATGCCACTAGAATACTGAAGCTGAGAGCCACCAGTATAGGAACCAGAAGGAGGATCATAAGTCATCTTGTACTTGGCTTTAGCATACTCAGGAATCTCTGGACCACGGATAAGGGAAGGAATGATCTTCTTAGGTTTAACAACCGGGAAAAGCTCCATGATCTCTTCACCAATCTTGGAGTTGATGAACCTCTGAATATAAGGGCCATAAGTTGGCTTCCTCTTCTCCATCACACCCAAGCAAATCTCATGGTAGAGAAAGTCCATCACATACATCTTCCTTTGGCTTTGGGGCTTGGTGAGGACCATTAGGTTACCATGTAAGCCCTAATAGCTGAATAATCTCCAGCTTTGATCATAAGAGTGGAGCGGAAGATCTTGGTCAACACATTGCAGTAAGGATACATTTGAGAGTTGAAGGGCAAGTGCTTGACATGAGCATCATGAGTGTAGCAAAACTCCAATACGCAGTTATCATACTCAGAAGCATCATGAACAAAGTAACCATGATGTCCCCAAGTGGCCTTCCATGAATGTCCCCAAGTGTACTTCCATGAATATCACCAGACATCCAAGCCATGGAGCGCACCGCATCACCCTGCGGTGTACAATGCAGTAGAACTGGGCAATCAAATCAGGACAATACTCATGCTCGATCTCCATAAGTGGTGCAACATTCATATTCACCAAGCATTTATGAACATGAGGAAGTTCTACGGTCTTGTGCTGATTATAGAAGTCCATATCCACAAGAGACAGATCATAGACAAGAGGATTCTGAGTGGAATAGAAATCTTCCCAAGCCTTGAGCTGAAGGTTAGTCCAGAAACGGTCATCCTCACAAGTGGGCTCGGGAAAGTGGCAAGGGTTCTTCTTCTTGACATATTTCCAATGAGTTAGAGAGAATGGATTCATATTTCCCTCAGTAAGATGCTAAATCAGGCCATCATCATGACCATCGACAAGACGGCCGCCTGGACCTGCGACCCCTCGAAGGGCGAGAACCCCTAGTGTAGTCCCCACGAGTGACAAGTGGACTTCCTCTTGCGAACAGGACCCCCACGAGATCCTTCACTTGACATAGATAGGTAGCGGGGGGTAAGTGTAGATGTCAAACGGAGAGTCAAATGCCCTAAGTTAGATGAAGTGCAAGTTTTCATAATTTCTGGAGCCATCCGGATTCAATCGGGATTTCGGATTCATTCCGGGATGTCGGATCATTCCGGATGCCTGGAATGGTTCCGACATTTTCGGAATAATTTCGGGAACCTCGATCTGAATCTAAACTTCCACGAAATTTTGACTACTTGGCTCAAAATCTTCATCAAACTAAGATAATATATGGGATAGGTCCTAGGTGATTATTTGGTAGACTAATGTGCAGGAAAACATGGATTTTTGACAAGGATAAATTAGATCTAGGCCTAAAATGGTAATTGGAAAGGCTAGATCTCTAGAAACATGGAATCAAGTGGTAGATAGATTAGCCTAGATGAACAAGTTGAGAACAACTCTAAATGTAGAACAACCCTAGGTCAAGATTGCATCTAGAATAGAATCCAACCAAAAAACGAAAAGGAGATGGGCCAATCGAAAATACCTTCGATGGAGTGATTCCTTGACAAAGACGGGATCCAAAATCCCTTCCTAGGGAAAGGGGACGATTTGGGGCGGATTTTGATGGCTAGGGCAGCAGAGGAGGGGAATAAGAGAGAAAAGAAACCTCTCCCGGCCATGCAACCGCCTCTTATAGGCGGATCCTGTCACTCCCAGAATGGTCCGGAGTGAATCCGACTGGCTCTGAATGATTCCGGAAGTCCCGGATTGATTCCGACCGAGTCGGGAAAACCTGGAAATTTCGGATTCATTTCGGCCTACTCGGAATGATTCCGAGATTTCCGGATTCATTTCGTCCTACTCGGAATGATTTCGAGATTTCCGGATTTGATCTGGACCATGCTAGAAATGACAGAGAGGAACATCTATAAAATGTGTGACTTATGTGGAGTAAGGCATATGCATTTAGATGAATAGAGAAGACAGATAGGTAGCAAAGACACAAGATGGGATAGGGTTTCCTAGTCCCACTCCTTGTAGAAAACAACATTAAGAGGCAAATAGCAACAAGGAGTAGTGTTCGGAATAACCAAAAAAACTTCAAGGAGACAAAGAGATCCAACTAAGAACCAACTATTCAAGAGAAGAGGTTGGTGGCCTAAGCCACCATGTAAGAGATCATGGTATGTCACTGCGAAGATATATCTTGGGTGCATTGCCAATTCTCTACAATGAAGCTCACAATTCAACATTAGAATAGAGAGATAACAATGAATTTTTGCGTAGGGAATAATGGGGGGGGAGGGAGAACCCAATGTGTTAGGATAACACTCCACCTATGTCCATGCCTACACCTAAACCCAAACACATAGTCAACTATAGGGGTGTGTGCAAGATCCTCAAGTCAAACTCCTTGAATCAATGATATTTAGCTCATTCCTCAAATACATGAATCTTGAACCATTCTAGAGGCTTCGTGAAGATGTCTGAGAGATTATCCTTGGTTGGGACATAAGCTAGCTCAATATCACCACTTGCCACATGATCCCGGATGAAATGATGAAGAATCTCAATATGCCTTTTCCTTGTGTGTTGCACGGGGTTGTAGGAAATCCTGATGGCACTCTCATCGTCACACAAAAGTGACACCTTACTCCAAGTGAAAATCATACTCTTTGAGGGTTTGCCTCATCCATAGCAATTGGGTGCAAGCACTAGCGGCCGCCACATACTCGGCTTCGGCGGTAAGGAGAGATATACAATTTTTCTTCTTGTAAGACCAACTCACCAAAGACCTACCAAGGAATTGGCATGCCCTGGAAGTAGACTTCCTATCATATTGATCACCGGCCCAATCCGAGTCCGTGTACCCCTTGAGAGAAAATTGTGCCCCTTTGGGTACCACAAACCAAACCTAGAGGTATGAACCAAATACCGAAAGATCTTATGGACCACCACTAAGTGACTTTCCTTAGGAGCCGCTTGATACCTTGTACACACACCTACACTCAACACAATATCGGGCCTAGATGCACAAAGGTAAAGCAAAGAACCAATCATAGAATGATACAAATTTTTTTCCACATATTTATCATCCGGATTGCGCTTGAGGTGACATTTGACTTGCATTGGAGAGTCCTTCCCTTTTGCACCTTGGAAGTTAAACCTCTTGAGCATGTCTTGGGTATACTTGGCTTGAGAAATAAAATTCCCTCGAGCCAATTTCTTGATCTCAAAGACAAGGAAGAATTTAAGCTCTCCCATCATAGACATCTCAAACCTGTCGGTCATAAGCTTTGAGAGCTCATCATTGAAAGCTTTTTTTAGTTGAGCCAAAGATAATATCATCCATGTAGAGTTGGCATATGAAAATCTCTCTCTTTACCCTTTTTGTGAAAATGGTGGGATCTATTTGCCCCACTTCAAACCCACGGTCTTGCAACAACTCTCTAAGGTGATCATACCACACGCGTGGAGCTTGTTTAAGTCCATAGAGAGCCTTAGAGATCTTGTCGACATGGTTAGGGAAGTTTGGGTTCTCGAAACCCGGAGGTTTCTTAACATATACCTCCTATTTCAATGGACCATTAAGGAAGCCACTCTTGTCATCCATTTGTTGCAATGTAAAGTTGTGATAAGAAGCATATGCAAGGAGGATACAGATGGACTCAAGACGAGCCACGGGAGCATAGGTTTCATCAAAGTCAATGCCTTCCACTTGAGTGTATCCTTGAGTCGCCAATCTTTCCTTGTTCCTCACAAAAATACCATGCTCATCTTGATTGTTGTTGAATATCCACTTGGTGCTAATAACATTATGGCAATCTTTAGGCTTCTCAACTAGCTTCTAAACTTTATTGCACTCAAAGGTATTGAGCTCATGATGCATAGCTTCCAACCAATCCGAGTCTTCAAGAGCTTCATACACTTTCTTTTATTCCACCATGGATATGTGAGATTGATGCTCACAAAAGCTTGCCAATTGAGCTCTTGTGTATCTCTTGTTTTGCAAATCACTCAACACCTTGTTATCAGATGCATTAATACGCTCCAAGACTTTTGCAATCCTTCTAGCGTGACGGGCTTCGATCTCCTCATTATTGCAAGGAGGAATCACTTGATCATATTGATCATTTGGGTCCCCGTCTTGATCAATTTGTTGGCCGTGATCATCATCATTATTTTCATGACTTGCTTAAACTTATGATGAGGAAGGTTGATCTTGGCCTTGAACTTGGCTTGCTTGAGGAATAGGAGTGGTTGGTTCTTGCATAGCAACTTCGTCAACAATGGGAGGGTCTTGAAATTGTTCTTGGGTTGGTGCATCACTTGCTCCTTTGGCTTGATCTTCCAATGTAGATGAGGGCTCCACTTGAATAGAGCATAGTTCTTCTCGAGTTTCCACAAGGTATCCCTCAATGGGGCGGAAAAATCCCACACCCATTCTTCCTATTCAACATCTCGAAAACACAAAATTTCCCAACTTGGGAGACATCATTTTGTTCTAACACCACACTACAAGACTCAATGAAAATCCATGAGGCCTTGTCAAAGACTCTATAAGTGTGGGTTTCGGCATCATAACCAACAAATATACCCTCACTAGTTTTAGCTTGGAATTTAGACAAACGAACACCCTTGATCAAGTAGAAACACTTACAACCGAAGACACAGAAGTAAGATATGTTGGGTTTGTTGCCGGTGAGAATCTCATATGGAGTCTTCACTATGCCCTTGATAATGTAGAGCCGGTTTGATGAATGACAAGCGGTGGAGATGGCTTCGGCCCAACGATATTGCGGAGAATTAAACTCCGCCAACATGGTCCTTGCCATATCCAATAAAGTCTGGTTCTTCCTCTCGGCTACACCATTTTGTTGAGGGGTATATGCAGCAGAATATTGATGACGCATACCCTCTTCACTTAGGAACTCATTAATGGTATAGTTCTTGAACTCGGAGCCATTACCACTCCGAATGGCAAAGATAGGAATATTGTGTTGACATTGCACTTGATTGGAGAAGTCAATGATGGTTTTTTGGGTCTCAATCTTTGACTTGAAGAAATATACCCAAGCGTATCTTGAATAGTCATCCAATATCACCAAGCAATACTTATTGCCTCCAAGACTTGCCTCGGGCACGACACCAAAGAGATCAACATGGAGAAGCTCCAAGATCTACTTTGATGAAATTATTGTCTTGGCTTTATGGTCGATGTAGTGCATATTTCCTTCAACACAAGCCCTACACACACGATCTTTGGAAACAGAAATTTTTTATTTTAGTCCAAGGATGTGACCACCCTTGTGGAGACTTTGCAAATTTCTCATGTTGACATGGGATAAGCGGCGATGCCACAACAACCCCACGTCGGCTTACCGAAGAGACACGTCGCTTGAGAGTTGGTGGACTCCGAGAAGTCCACCACATACAATCGTTTTTGACATGCCCAACATAAGCAACATCGAGATACTTTCTCTACAAGATGATCACCTTGTCATGATCAAAGAAGACGGAAAATCCCATCTCCCCTAAAGCACGAACTGAAATCAAATTGAAACCAAGGGATTCGACAAGCATGACATTTTCAAGGGTGATTTTGGAGCAACAACCACCTTGCCAAACCCCGTTACCTCAGGCTTGGACTTATCCATAAGTGACGGTTGCTTGATTTAGATTTGGTTTCAACACCGTCACAATTTCTTTGCTTCCGGTCATATGACTTGTACACCCACTATCAAGTATCCATTTTGCACCATCGGAAGCATAGCCCTACAAGCAATCATTGACTTGAGTTAGGACCCGAGGAGGGTCCTCTCATGTTAGCAACAAGGGTAATTGAAACCCAAATAGAGTAATCAATGTAACCCTCAATAGGACCAACATATTTAGCTTGCACAACACCATAATAATCAACAAATAAAACATGGTGTGGATTGTTAGTTCCCGCGAAGTTGCTACGAGTAGTGTTGTCCCTAATGATAATACCATTTGCACCAACATTCTTCTTAGCTTGTGCGGGCTTGGCCTTGCTCTTCTTCTTCTTCTTCTTCTTCTTCTTCTTCTTGTTGTTGTTGTTCTTTCTCTTGGCTACATAGCCAAGACCTTGCTTGCCAACTTGTGGTTTAGGAGCAACCTCCTGTGGCTTGGGAGCCACAACCTTATCAACACTAGGGCCCTTTCCCTTGATTCTTGCCAGCTCTTCCTTCAACCTACCATTCTCCTCAGTAATATTTGCATGATCACAAGAAGAATTAGAAGTATTAGGCACATTGAATTGATCAAGTTGAGTTTGAAGTTGTTCACGAGACTTGTTGAGGGTAGAGAGTTCACTCTCCAGAGCCTTGTGAGCCTCGGTGATCTTCTCTAGCTCCTCAGTTAGTTTTTCATGACCAACACCAAACTCAACCTTCTTATTTTTAGTTCTCTTATATTTAGCAATTGCATGGTCACGTTCTTTAGTGAGCTTAGAAATTGACTCATGATGTGACTCTTCAATAGATTCAAGTCTCTCCTCAAGAGATACTCAAAGATCACGTTCCTCCTCAAAGCAACCATTCCTCCCGGTTTCACATTTCTTCTCAAGAGCCTCTTGGGCCTCTCCCAATTGGCTCATGATAAGGGTGAAATACTTCTTGTTCTCCCCTTGCAAGTTAGTCATATATATGTTCAAGGAGGCAATTTCATCTTCAACACTAGAACTAGCAAGTTTACTAGTGAAAGAAGATGATACCTGCTTGGCCTTAGCCATGAATCACTTGGCGGAGGGTTAACAAAGATTATAATTGAGGGATTCAAAGAGTTACGGAGATTATGAAGATGCAATAGCAATAGCGGCCACTTCACTTGTGGTTTCTTGTTCTTCTTCGTCTCTAGTGTCATACTCCTCTTGAGTCACAAGCACATATCTAGACGATGGATTCTTCTTGAATTGAGGTTTCTTGTTGGGAGCCTTTGACTTGTCCTTGAGGACTTGATTTCCTCCATGGTGCTCCCTATTCTCGAAGGGTAATTCAGCAACAAAGTGACACTTGTCTTGGCAATTGAAAAAAGCTCTCACTTTTTGAGTCCCTTCTTTTCCATAACTTGACTTGGTCTTGTCCTCAACATATTCCTTGGCCTTGGGAAGATTCTTCCAAAACTTTTGCACCGCAAGAGCAATGCAATCCTTAAGCACGGGCTCATATTCTTGATCTTTGAGCAGGGACAAGTGTTCCTTCAAGGCAACCTCTTCATGTTGATCCACCGTCTTTCCCACCACCTTGGCCTTCAAAGCAATGGAGACTCCTTTGTGCATCCCAATAGCACGAGCACGTGTGTCATGGGCTATCTTTGATTGCACCTTGAAGGAGGCCATCTCTTGCATCACCTCGGTTGAGGTCATGGTGGCAAAGTTTTGCTTCCCTTGAAGGCTCTTCACATCCACATTCTCAAATAGGAAGAGGGCATTGATGTACTTCCTCTTGATCCAAGTGGCGTCAACATAGTTAGCACCAATAGCACTAAAGGAGGTAGCAAGAGTCTTGAGTCTTCGGTACATGTCCTCATGGCTCTCACTATCGAGCATATGTAACCCTTAGACCTCATTGCACAAGGTATCATACCTATTCCTTTGCATGCTTTCATTGCCCACAAATATGGTGACGAGAGCATCCCAAGTTTCTTTGGTGGTGGAATATTGTTTGAGATGAGGCATGTGTTTTGGACCCATAGCTTGTTGGATGATCGACAATGCGATGTAGTTGAGTTCGCAATTTACCGCTTCTCTTCTTGTCAAGTTCTTGTGGTCATGAGGCTCGTATCCATCTTGAGTGACCCTCCAAAGCTCAATACAAGAAGAGTTCAACTGAGTTTTCATAAAAGTATGTGCATCAATTTTAGGAGGTTTGCCTCTAGGGTTAATATGAGGATGTGGGACGGGAGGATCGGGGGAGTACCGTTCTTCGACATTGTGGTACTCTCCCTTATCATCTGACCCGTTAGATTTTTTGTTCTTAGAGTGCGAGTCATTTTTATTTTCTCCACCCTTATCCCCATTATCCGTATCCTCCTTCTCCTCCGGAATTGCTCCCAATGGAGAAGATGTAGACGATTCCGGTTCCTTGGCTTTCAAAGTCGCAACATGAGATCTCGCAACTCCGTCAACTTGTAAACCATGGCCGAGGTCAAGGAATCTTTCAATTCCTTGAGATCATCCATGGTGACATGAGCCGAGGCCTCAGGGGGATCCTCTATGTTTACCATACTAAAACTCTTAGGCGGTTAAGCCCAAGAAAAGAGCCGAGGCTCTGATACCAATTGAATGTATAGTATGGGAACCTAGAGGAGGGGAGGGGGTGAATAGGTGCGATGACAAAATTTAATTTTCTTCAAATTAAGGCTTGACACAAAGGTAAATTCTCTAGATATGCAACTATGGTGAATTTACCTATATTACAGCAACAAGATACAAGATACAAACACAATGTAAAGGATATGGAACGGGGTAACCGATAACGGAAGCACGCAGAGACAAGGATGTAATCCCGAGTTCCTCCCTTTGAGGGGAGTACGTCTTGTTGGAGGGGTGTGAGCTCGCCAAAAAGGCATGCTCAATGTCACAATGGCCTCACCATATTCACCAATGAACCTCGCCATAAAGGCCTAGTTCACCTTCCAATCTTGATCCCCTTTTAGGCAGGAATCGAGTCCTTTACAATAAGTTTGGGGCACACACCCACAACCGAATTGGGGGCTCCCAAGAATCACCAAGAGTAGCTAGGAGGTCTAGGTTTTCCACACAAGGAAACCCTAGACTTGGTTCCCTCAAGTGAATGAGGGGGAAATGGAAATCCGGTTGCTGAAGATGTAGATCCGGGTATTCTCCTCTAGTCCTCCAAGTTTCAATCAGTTTGAGTGGAGGAAATGGGAGATCTAGCTTCGTGGGTGAGCTCAATCAATGGAGCAATGAATTCTGGATGAGCTGGCCCTTTGGAGAAGAAGGGATCTTCTATTTATAGGTCCACTCGAAAACTAGCCATTTTTCTGTTGTGGACGTTGAAAGTGCATGGTTCCCCCATATGTGGTTTTGGTAATTAATGACAATCCTTATGGACTAATGTTTGCATTGAGTTATCTTTGTAGATCTTGTTCATAGGAAATAATGGAGTTCATGTGTTGAACTCTATTAGCTTCCTTGATGGCCATTGTTACATTCAAGGATTTATATGAAGAATGGTCATGGTTTGTGTTGAGCTTATTGCTAGTGTGTCTTGAAGAAAAGGATTAGGTGATCTTTCATTATCTTCTTCAAGACATCATCTTTAGAAGTGAGAAGCAAAGATACAAGGTTGATCAAGCAAAGCGATCAACACACAAAGCTACAAGTTGTACCAAGTGGGATTGTGTATCTCATGGTATGGTAAGCAATTGTCAAATATAGCTTTGTGAACTAACCCATGATATGTGTGTGTCGCATCTCTATGTGTGGTTAGGTATCTTTCCATGGGCATGAACCAAAAGGAATATTTCATTTAGCCCATGGTCTATGTCGTCGTCAAGCGGTGTTTGTCATCTAGCTTGACGTGGAAGCTCAAGTGAAGCATCTAGAAGATATCCTATGCTTGATGCTTGCCACCCTTTTGGAGATTGTGGCCTTGTGAAGATTTGCCGAAGGGTCTCTCCCATAATGGTGTATGGGGGAGCTAGTCTCTCCCATAATGGTGTATGGGGGAGCAACTTGCAAGTCTTCATGAAGCGGAGTTTGTGCTAGCAAGCGCAATCAAGAAAGAAGATCCAACTTGAGAGAGTCAAGATCGTCATCATCTAGCTCAAGTGGAATGCTCAAGGCAAAGGTATAATCTTGATAGGTTTTCTATTTTACCGGTCTCGTGTCTTTGGGAGACCGGGTTATAGGATAGATAGTCGTACTATCAAGAGGGGCTCTCAAGTGAGTAACTCGATCGAATCGTTATGGAGAGCTCAAACCTTTGCATACCTTGCATATCATCTTTCTTGGTTCTTATTTGGCTTTTGTCTCCTTTGGGTTTTAGTGCTTGTCGTGATCTTCATGACAAACCTTGGTTTCTCGAAAACGGATTTCGTAAGAAAACTTTGTTGCGTTTTCGGTGGTGAAAATATTCCGTTCGTCTTTGAGAATGTTCCCACACCTTCCATGTGTGGTAACTTCTCCATACTTTGAGGTATCAATATTTTCACCTTTTATTTGGATACTCCTTGTTGTTATCTTTCCAATGCATTTGGACTCACCTAATTCGGAATTCATTCGCAAAAGTTATGTGAGTTTTCGTGTTGGAAGTTTTACCGGTTGTTCCTTTTAGAGAGGTTAAACCTTTCTATATTTGGTTTTAGTTTCCATTGTTGGGCAGTGATGTTTCTCTGCATGATCTTGTAGAGTTTTTCATTACGAACTCAACGAGCCAAAGATCATCAAAAACGGAGTCCGGACGCAAAAGTTATGAAGTTTCTAGTTGAGCCATTTTTCGGTATTGACATGAACCGGTTTATTGGAAACCGGATTTTTCGGGGCATACCGGATATTCCGGTTTCGACGGATTTCAGACCAGTTTTCGCACTGGAGTGAACCGGATTATTTGAACCGGATTATTCACTTCGGACCGGATATTCCGGTCCCAAAATTCCTGCACAACGGCTAGTTCTTGTGGGGACCTATTTAAGGGGGCTTTCTTCCCCATTGGTCCCCAAGTCTTCCAAGCAAGTTTTTCTCCCTCTCCTCCACCATTGTTGACCTTGGAAAGCTTGCCCCTATCCCAATCCCTCCTATGATTCTTGCATATCTTTGAGGGAGAAGGTAGAGGAGATCTAGATCTACATTTCCACCAATCCATCTTCCTTCTTAGTGAGGGAAACTTAGTAGATCTTGATCTTGGAGTTCTTGGTGTTTCTCCTCCATTGTTCTTCCTCTCTTATTCCCCCATAAGCATTTGTTGCTTTGTTGGAATTTGAGAGTGAAGGATTTGAGCACTTGTGCTCTTGCCATTTGCATCGGTTGCATCGGTTTGCTCTCTCCACGAGGATTCGTGGAAGTTGAAAGTTTGTGAGTTTGTTACTCTTGGGTCTTGGACCCTAGACGACTTGTGGTGTTCTTGGGAGCCTCCAATTGAGTTGTGGATGCGTGCCCCAAGATTGTGGTGACACCGAGAGCCTCCAATTGAGTTGTGGATGCGTGCCTCGGGTTTGAAGGTTGCCAATAGTGGAAGGTGAACTAGGCCTTTGTGGCGGGGTTCATCGGAGAATAGGGTGAGGCCTTTGTGGCGTTGAGTAGGCCTTCGTGGTGAGCTCACACCCCTCCAACGAGACGTACTCCCCTTTGTGGGAGGAACTCGGGAATACATCTTCGTCTCCGTGTGCCTCGGTTATTTCTATACCCGAGCTTTTTTACTTATGCAATTTACATTGTGATAGCCTTCGAGCTTGAAGTTATATATCTTGCTATCACCTTGTTACTTGTCTTGCTTAGCATAAGTTATTTGTTCATCTAGTTTACCCTAGAATATTTAGGTTGTATGCTTGTTAATTTAAACACCTAGTTTATTTCCGCATTTAGCAAGCATTAACCGGAAAAGTTTTAATCGCCTATTCACCCCCCCCCCCCTCTAGGCGACGTCGTTGTCCGTTCAATTGGTATCAGAGCCTCGTCTCTCTTTATTAGGCTTTACATCCTAGAGAGTACGATGTCGTTTAGAGAAATAGAACATGATTCCGCTTTTATATTCTATGGTAGAAACTTTGATGTTTGGAAAATTCGCATTCTTAAATTTCTTACGGACATGGGTCCAAAGTATGTTAAGAGAATTGTAGATATGGATTTTCCTCCTCCTAAGGATTCTCAAGATTTATCTTTAGAGGATAAGGAAAACTCTTATCTCGATACTCTTGTATCTAATGGTCTCTTGTCCTTTTTGAGCGATGTAGTTATTGAATCAATCATGCCTTTTCGGAACGCTCATGAGCTATGGACAAAACTTCAAGATATATATGATGTGTCCAATATTATTGAGGATGATTGTTCTCCATCCACTTCCGGCCGTGATGAGTTCACATCTTTCTCCACTCCACCAACATGTGATTTGTCACAAGGTAATGATATGGTGAGTGGTGATAGAAATTGCATTGTGGATAGTGAATTTTCTATTGACTATACTTCATCTCTATCCCATTGCAATGATCTATCTTTGGACTTAATATCTTCTAGCACTCAAAATTCCATACATGCTAGTGTTGATAGTCCTTGCATATCATGTAATAGTTGTTTAACTAAATCTCATGATAATATGCTTCCTATGTCTTGTTTTCATGAAAATAATGCTTCCATTTCCTCTAGTACTTGTGTGGCTAACAATGTAGAGGAATCCCACTTTTTTGTGGAACAAGACATGGACCTTAATGGCTCTTCTAGTATATCTTCATCATCGCCATCCATTTCTCATATGTGCCTTATGGCTAGGGATTCAAAGGCATCACCACCTTTGGAACCCACTACATCTTGTGATGATGAGGATGAGGATATATTTTATGGACAGTATGAGGACGAAGACTCTTTAATGGAGAAGGGTGAGTTGGTTCTTCTTGATCTCCCTAAAGGTAGTAAAGCTATCACTCCTTTTAGTGAAATATTGGCTTTTGCTATTTATAGCGCTAAAATCATTGAAAAGAAAGGTGAGATTGAAAGAAGTGATGCCGATGAAAAGGCATCCCTCACTATGTCCCTTGAGGAAGAGTATGAGCTCCGAGTCACTCTTGAGGAGAAACTTGAATCTATTGAGGAGCTCTATAATGAACAAATAGCCTATCTCACTAAAGCACGTGACCATACCCATGCTAAATATAAAGTGCTTAAAAATGAAAAGGTTGAATTTGTTGTTGGCAATGCTAATCTAATTGAAGAAAACTCTAGGTTAAATAATGAGCTTGCCAAGTTATCTTCTTCTATTTCAATTGATGCTTGTGCTACTAACTCCACATCTTGTGAAGCATCTATTTTGAAGGAGAATGTTGAGCTAAGGGCTCAACTTGAGCTAATGACTAGCAAGTATGGGAAATTGGAAGAAAGTCATGAAAAGCTATCTAGCTCTCATGAGGATCTTCTAGAATCTCATACCAAGCTAAAATTAGCTCTTGAGGCTATCACTACAAAGGTAACATCTTGTGAGCCTCATGTGGTTACTAGCACAATACCTTCTAATAATGCTATATTGACTTGTGCTCGTATTAGTAATTCATCCTCCCATAATGTTTCTACATCTTGTGATGAATTGCTTTCATTGCCTTGTTGCTCTAACAATGAAGCATCTACTTCCTCTAGCTCTTGTGTCGATTCTAACCATGTAGAGGAAATTAAAGAGCTCAAGGCCCAAGTCACTTCTTTGAAGAAAGACTTGGAAAAGTGTCATGAAGGGAGTTCCACACTTGACAAGATGTTGAGAGTGCGAAGACTTCCCAATGACAAGAGTGGACTTGGATTCAACTCCAATCTCAAGAACAAGTCCATTATTGACAAGAAGAAGGGCCAAGAACAAGTCAAAGATTCGGCCAAGATTATTTGCTTCAAGTGCAAGATTGAAGGGCACCATGTTAGATCTTGCCCTTTGAAGAAGAAGCCTCTTAGTGAGAAGCAACTAGGGAAGAGGCCTCTTGTTCAATCTCATGCTCAACCACGAGTTGAACAACGGCCACCTCCTAAGAAGACTCAAGCCAATGCTCCTCTTGTTGAGAAGCCTATTGAGAAGAAAGAAAAGAGTCGATGTTGCTACCTTTGTCGCAAGAAGGGACACTTCGCTTCTTCATGCACTAATGGTACATTATCCAACCCTATCCTTGTTGATAATGTTTATTCCATTCGGAAGGATAATGTGGGCAATGTGTTTGCCAAGTATGTTGGTACTCCAAGTGGTGTCAAGAAAAGAACCATTTGGGTTGCCAAACCTATTGTGACTAACCTCTTAGGACCCAACTTGGTTGGGGACCAACAAGCTCAAACTTGATCAATAGGTGTTGTTGGAGGGCATTGGAGACATGGCTATTTCATGAATAATTAAGGGATCTTCATCAATTATATTTCCTCATGCCAAGTCACTTGGATTATATATATCTCTTACCCAATGTTCCTCCAAGCGGTAACTTGTATTTAATTCTATATACATTGAAAGTTGCTTGCTCCCTTGCATATGTTAGTTTTGTTTCTAGCATGTGTTTGTATATGTTGTGCTTACTACTTACCTATCTTGAGTAATCTAGTTATGTTTGTTGGTTTGCACTCCATGTACTTGTGTTCTTTGTGTTGAGCCTTCATTGCTTTTATTGCTTATCTTAGTTGGCTCTTTGGGAGATTAATGGACTATCCCATTTTGGGGGAGTAATATGCTTTGCACTTTACTATCCTAAAATGTGTGTACATGAGGAATACCACTTAGTGTTGATATATCAATATTATCTAGTCTCTATGTGATATGTCTTTTTCATGAGAAATTCAATTTCTAAATGTCCATTAACTTTCTCTTGTTGGATTTATTTTTTGCCTCTTGTTGTTTTCAATGGATTATCACATTATGGAGGAGTAATAAGCTATGTGCATATTACAAGCCTAGAAAATGTGAACATTTGAGGTATTGCCACCTAGAGTTGATATTGTTAATTATCTTGTTCCTTTGTGGCATGTTTCTCAAACAAGTTCCATATTTTCTTAAAATATCTTTTGTCTCTCTTCTTTGGTATATTGTTTGTTAGAGAGTTTCTTGTTGCCTTGCTATTCGGTTTTTATTTGAAACCTTCAAGAATCTCTATCTAAGCATGTTTTTCTATCTTTTACCACATGCTTATGTTTTGTGAATATGATTGTGAACAAATCTACCACCGAGAAATATCTCCATTCATCTCTTGTCTTTGACAAGTTATAATAATTTGTGGTAAAGTTTCTTGATCATATTTACTTTGGCCATTGCTCTAAAATTTGCCTTATTTCTTGCCAAGGATTTGTTTGGTTCAAACTCCTTTGTGTCTTCCTTGGTCTACTCAAAATTTGTTTTATGCTTTCTTGAGTTAGGAAAAGCAATGATCCCATACTTGTGCACTTGTGTTCAAAGTCATATTTCTTTGGGTTGCACTATTCTTGGGGAAGCTATCCTACATCGAGTAGATCACCATTCTTTAAATTGGTATTGCATCTTATTGGTTTTATTTAAACATGACTAGTGTTTGAATAATATATATGGAGAGTAATGATTCCATTGTGTGCATTTTGTATTCAAATGCAAGATCATAAATAATGCACTATTATTGGAAGAACTATCCTATATGCGTTTGAACACTTGTTGCCTTTAAATTTGTTTGTTATCCCAATGACTTGTCTCTTTGGAAGACAAACACTTTTCGTCTTGGTACTTTGTGTGCTATCATGAAAAGTGTAGAGGGTTTGTTCACTCTTTTATGTTTTTTTGGTATCCTCTCTATGTTGGTTTCCTCAATCATGTGTTGATTTGGGTTTTGATATATTTTGGACAATTCTCTTTCTTTTCACTCTTGTGAGTGGCTTCTTGGTTTAATTAGTTCTTTGTCCAATTTGTATCTTGTTTTGGTTCTTGAAAGTTTTGTGCATGCATATTTACTATATATATCTTTTGGCATGCTTACTTTCGTTGATCCAATATATAGGATAAACTCCATAAAATCCTAAATGGCTAAGATGTGCATGAAATTCAAATTCATATTAATATGCACATATTTACTTGGAGTTTGTCCTATGTATTGTAGTTGTTCTAACTACTTCGGACCCAATGAGTTTGGGTACCATTTTGTACTTGAATTTTGTTTTAGGTACAATGGAGATACATTGGTTGCTTGCTCCATTCATAAGGAAGGTGTTCTCACCATGGTATTATAGGAGTCAACCTTCGATGATTATCAAACTCGCATCCTCTTCATCACCAATGTCGTCTCGGTAACAAGTATCTATCTCATGCATACATTTCTGGATTTCAACCTTGTGTAGGTTGCTTCTTGGCATGATTTCCCTTGTTGCAATTTCATTTGGTTCTTGCAAATGTCTTTTCAAAAGCATCTTTATTGCAACTATGAGTAAGCCGTGATGATTACATACTAAGGGGATATTTAAATGATTCACCAATCCCAAGTATATTAATCTAGCAACTTCTACTTGAAGTATCTCATATGAAATATTGATGATTTCTCAAAAACCATTTGAATCTTTTGTGATATGCGTTACCTTTCTCGAAGCATTCCAACTATCACTTTTCCCTTGTGATATTTGTGATGCTTTGATGAGTTTTGTGTGTTCATCTATATCCCCTTAAGATTAAACTAAGCTTAGTGCTTTGCTTTCAAGCAAAAATCTTATTGGTATATTAATGAACCTCTCTTGGATATCATGTTCTTCACCTTTGTACCTATTTTGCGTGTGCATGTTTCTTTGTGGATATATATCTTTGTGATTGTTGTTCACTTAGAAACTTATACACACGATAATAGTTACATCTTTTATTGATATTCTATCTCTTTAGTGACCACTTTTTATTGCTTTATATTCCTTGGTGGTTCCTAAAGGAACAAGCTTTGTTTTTGTTTTGGTATTCCTTTTGCATCTTAATAAGCTTGTGGACCTATGTGTTTTATCATTTGATGGTTTGTGTGTATGGGAAAGACATGATATGCACTATGTGCCTCCTATATTGAAAGACTATGTTGATGATTCTATCATCCTATTAGTCTCCTAAAAATGTTTTTCCTTGTCACACCCATCTATTTCGGTTGAGTAAGTCTTTATTTGTCAATTCTTGATCTTCATTGCTCAACTTTTGTTTGTTTGCAAGTTGCTTTGCTTCATTTCCAATCTATTCGCTTGCACTTGTTTGTGTTCAAAATTATCTAGAAGGGAGTGATGATTCCATGTTGTGCACACTATATAGTAATTCAAATCTAACATTGTGCATGTACCTTGGGGAGTTCCCTATTGATTTTCTAGAACACTTGGTTGATCTTATCAAAATATTGATTTTTGGTCAATCGGTTTTTCGGATCCTTTGGTTGGTTGCTTCTTTGTGAAAGTATCCTTCAATTTGATTTTTCTTGTAAATCTTTGGATCCCCAATATAGTTTGATCTCCCTCCATCTATTCATAGATGGAGATATGCACTTGTTTTCACTCATATCATGAGGAATGCATACACTATGGGGGAGCTCTTACTATATTGGCCTTCTAACCTTTTTGCCCATTTCGGCAATGGATGCCAATGGGGGAGAAGTTTAGAGGGTTTAAGGGAATTTGGTTTATGCTTTAGTTTCGTTCTTAAGCATTTTCCTTTCCATGCTATTGCATCCTTGCTCTTGTTTAGCATGTTTGCTTCATTCATCATATAAACCCTCGTAAAAAGGGATTGTCATCAATTACCAAAATGGGGGAGATTGAAAGTGCATGGTTCCCCCATATGTGGTTTTGGTAATTAATGACAATCCTTATGGACTAATGTTTGCATTGAGTTATCTTTGTAGATCTTGTTCATAGGAAATAATGGAGTTCATGTGTTGAACTCTATTAGCTTCCTTGATGGCCATTGTTACATTCAAGGATTTATATGAAGAATGGTCATGGTTTGTGTTGAGCTTATTGCTAGTGTGTCTTGAAGAAAAGGATTAGGTGATCTTTCATTATCTTCTTCAAGACATCATCTTTAGAAGTGAGAAGCAAAGATACAAGGTTGATCAAGCAAAGCGATCAACACACAAAGCTACAAGTTGTACCAAGTGGGATTGTGTATCTCATGGTATGGTAAGCAATTGTCAAATATAGCTTTGTGAACTAACCCATGATATGTGTGTGTCGCATCTCTATGTGTGGTTAGGTATCTTTCCATGGGCATGAACCAAAAGGAATATTTCATTTAGCCCATGGTCTATGTCGTCGTCAAGCGGTGTTTGTCATCTAGCTTGACGTGGAAGCTCAAGTGAAGCATCTAGAAGATATCCTATGCTTGATGCTTGCCACCCTTTTGGAGATTGTGGCCTTGTGAAGATTTGCCGAAGGGTCTCTCCCATAATGGTGTATGGGGGAGCTAGTCTCTCCCATAATGGTGTATGGGGGAGCAACTTGCAAGTCTTCATGAAGCGGAGTTTGTGCTAGCAAGCGCAATCAAGAAAGAAGATCCAACTTGAGAGAGTCAAGATCGTCATCATCTAGCTCAAGTGGAATGCTCAAGGCAAAGGTATAATCTTGATAGGTTTTCTATTTTACCGGTCTCGTGTCTTTGGGAGACCGGGTTATAGGATAGATAGTCGTACTATCAAGAGGGGCTCTCAAGTGAGTAACTCGATCGAATCGTTATGGAGAGCTCAAACCTTTGCATACCTTGCATATCATCTTTCTTGGTTCTTATTTGGCTTTTGTCTCCTTTGGGTTTTAGTGCTTGTCGTGATCTTCATGACAAACCTTGGTTTCTCGAAAACGGATTTCGTAAGAAAACTTTGTTGCGTTTTCGGTGGTGAAAATATTCCGTTCGTCTTTGAGAATGTTCCCACACCTTCCATGTGTGGTAACTTCTCCATACTTTGAGGTATCAATATTTTCACCTTTTATTTGGATACTCCTTGTTGTTATCTTTCCAATGCATTTGGACTCACCTAATTCGGAATTCATTCGCAAAAGTTATGTGAGTTTTCGTGTTGGAAGTTTTACCGGTTGTTCCTTTTAGAGAGGTTAAACCTTTCTATATTTGGTTTTAGTTTCCATTGTTGGGCAGTGATGTTTCTCTGCATGATCTTGTAGAGTTTTTCATTACGAACTCAACGAGCCAAAGATCATCAAAAACGGAGTCCGGACGCAAAAGTTATGAAGTTTCTAGTTGAGCCATTTTTCGGTACTGACATGAACCGGTTTATTGGAAACCGGATTTTTCGGGGCATACCGGATATTCCGGTTTCGACGGATTTCAGACCAGTTTTCGCACTGGAGTGAACCGGATTATTTGAACCGGATTATTCACTTCGGACCGGATATTCCGGTCCCAAAATTCCTGCACAACGGCTAGTTCTTGTGGGGACCTATTTAAGGGGGCTTTCTTCCCCATTGGTCCCCAAGTCTTCCAAGCAAGTTTTTCTCCCTCTCCTCCACCATTGTTGACCTTGGAAAGCTTGCCCCTATCCCAATCCCTCCTATGATTCTTGCATATCTTTGAGGGAGAAGGTAGAGGAGATCTAGATCTACATTTCCACCAATCCATCTTCCTTCTTAGTGAGGGAAACTTAGTAGATCTTGATCTTGGAGTTCTTGGTGTTTCTCCTCCATTGTTCTTCCTCTCTTATTCCCCCATAAGCATTTGTTGCTTTGTTGGAATTTGAGAGTGAAGGATTTGAGCACTTGTGCTCTTGCCATTTGCATCGGTTGCATCGGTTTGCTCTCTCCACGAGGATTCGTGGAAGTTGAAAGTTTGTGAGTTTGTTACTCTTGGGTCTTGGACCCTAGACGACTTGTGGTGTTCTTGGGAGCCTCCAATTGAGTTGTGGATGCGTGCCCCAAGATTGTGGTGACACCGAGAGCCTCCAATTGAGTTGTGGATGCGTGCCTCGGGTTTGAAGGTTGCCAATAGTGGAAGGTGAACTAGGCCTTTGTGGCGGGGTTCATCGGAGAATAGGGTGAGGCCTTTGTGGCGTTGAGTAGGCCTTCGTGGTGAGCTCACACCCCTCCAACGAGACGTACTCCCCTTTGTGGGAGGAACTCGGGAATACATCTTCGTCTCCGTGTGCCTCGGTTATTTCTATACCCGAGCTTTTTTACTTATGCAATTTACATTGTGATAGCCTTCGAGCTTGAAGTTATATATCTTGCTATCACCTTGTTACTTGTCTTGCTTAGCATAAGTTATTTGTTCATCTAGTTTACCCTAGAATATTTAGGTTGTATGCTTGTTAATTTAAACACCTAGTTTATTTCCGCATTTAGCAAGCATTAACCGGAAAAGTTTTAATCGCCTATTCACCCCCCCCCCTCTAGGCGACGTCGTTGTCCGTTCAATTGGTATCAGAGCCTCGTCTCTCTTTATTAGGCTTTACATCCTAGAGAGTACGATGTCGTTTAGAGAAATAGAACATGATTCCGCTTTTATATTCTATGGTAGAAACTTTGATGTTTGGAAAATTCGCATTCTTAAATTTCTTACGGACATGGGTCCAAAGTATGTTCAGAGAATTGTAGATATGGATTTTCCTCCTCCTAAGGATTCTCAAGATTTATCTTTAGAGGATAAGGAAAACTCTTATCTCGATACTCTTGTATCTAATGGTCTCTTGTCCTTTTTGAGCGATGTAGTTATTGAATCAATCATGCCTTTTCGGAACGCTCATGAGCTATGGACAAAACTTCAAGATATATATGATGTGTCCAATATTATTGAGGATGATTGTTCTCCATCCACTTCCGGCCGTGATGAGTTCACATCTTTCTCCACTCCACCAACATGTGATTTGTCACAAGGTAATGATATGGTGAGTGGTGATAGAAATTGCATTGTGGATAGTGAATTTTCTATTGACTATACTTCATCTCTATCCCATTGCAATGATCTATCTTTGGACTTAATATCTTCTAGCACTCAAAATTCCATACATGCTAGTGTTGATAGTCCTTGCATATCATGTAATAGTTGTTTAACTAAATCTCATGATAATATGCTTCCTATGTCTTGTTTTCATGAAAATAATGCTTCCATTTCCTCTAGTACTTGTGTGGCTAACAATGTAGAGGAATCCCACTTTTTTGTGGAACAAGACATGGACCTTAATGGCTCTTCTAGTATATCTTCATCATCGCCATCCATTTCTCATATGTGCCTTATGGCTAGGGATTCAAAGGCATCACCACCTTTGGAACCCACTACATCTTGTGATGATGAGGATGAGGATATATTTTATGGACAGTATGAGGACGAAGACTCTTTAATGGAGAAGGGTGAGTTGGTTCTTCTTGATCTCCCTAAAGGTAGTAAATCTATCACTCCTTTTAGTGAAATATTGGCTTTTGCTATTTATAGCGCTAAAATCATTGAAAAGAAAGGTGAGATTGAAAGAAGTGATGCCGATGAAAAGGCATCCCTCACTATGTCCCTTGAGGAAGAGTATGAGCTCCGAGTCACTCTTGAGGAGAAACTTGAATCTATTGAGGAGCTCTATAATGAACAAATAGCCTATCTCACTAAAGCACGTGACCATACCCATGCTAAATATAAAGTGCTTAAAAATGAAAAGGTTGAATTTGTTGTTGGCAATGCTAATCTAATTGAAGAAAACTCTAGGTTAAATAATGAGCTTGCCAAGTTATCTTCTTCTATTTCAATTGATGCTTGTGCTACTAACTCCACATCTTGTGAAGCATCTATTTTGAAGGAGAATGTTGAGCTAAGGGATCAACTTGAGCTAATGACTAGCAAGTATGGGAAATTGGAAGAAAGTCATGAAAAGCTATCTAGCTCTCATGAGGATCTTCTAGAATCTCATACCAAGCTAAAATTAGCTCTTGAGGCTATCACTACAAAGGTAACATCTTGTGAGCCTCATGTGGTTACTAGCACAATACCTTCTAATAATGCTATATTGACTTGTGCTCGTATTAGTAATTCATCCTCCCATAATGTTTCTACATCTTGTGATGAATTGCTTTCATTGCCTTGTTGCTCTAACAATGAAGCATCTACTTCCTCTAGCTCTTGTGTCGATTCTAACCATGTAGAGGAAATTAAAGAGCTCAAGGCCCAAGTCACTTCTTTGAAGAAAGACTTGGAAAAGTGTCATGAAGGGAGTTCCACACTTGACAAGATGTTGAGAGTGCGAAGACTTCCCAATGACAAGAGTGGACTTGGATTCAACTCCAATCTCAAGAACAAGTCCATTATTGACAAGAAGAAGGGCCAAGAACAAGTCAAAGATTCGGCCAAGATTATTTGCTTCAAGTGCAAGATTGAAGGGCACCATGTTAGATCTTGCCCTTTGAAGAAGAAGCCTCTTAGTGAGAAGCAACTAGGGAAGAGGCCTCTTGTTCAATCTCATGCTCAACCACGAGTTGAACAACGGCCACCTCCTAAGAAGACTCAAGCCAATGCTCCTCTTGTTGAGAAGCCTATTGAGAAGAAAGAAAAGAGTCGATGTTGCTACCTTTGTCGCAAGAAGGGACACTTCGCTTCTTCATGCACTAATGGTACATTATCCAACCCTATCCTTGTTGATAATGTTTATTCCATTCGGAAGGATAATGTGGGCAATGTGTTTGCCAAGTATGTTGGTACTCCAAGTGGTGTCAAGAAAAGAACCATTTGGGTTGCCAAACCTATTGTGACTAACCTCTTAGGACCCAACTTGGTTGGGGACCAACAAGCTCAAACTTGATCAATAGGTGTTGTTGGAGGGCATTGGAGACATGGCTATTTCATGAATAATTAAGGGATCTTCATCAATTATATTTCCTCATGCCAAGTCACTTGGATTATATATATCTCTTACCCAATGTTCCTCCAAGCGGTAACTTGTATTTAATTCTATATACATTGAAAGTTGCTTGCTCCCTTGCATATGTTAGTTTTGTTTCTAGCATGTGTTTGTATATGTTGTGCTTACTACTTACCTATCTTGAGTAATCTAGTTATGTTTGTTGGTTTGCACTCCATGTACTTGTGTTCTTTGTGTTGAGCCTTCATTGCTTTTATTGCTTATCTTAGTTGGCTCTTTGGGAGATTAATGGACTATCCCATTTTGGGGGAGTAATATGCTTTGCACTTTACTATCCTAAAATGTGTGTACATGAGGAATACCACTTAGTGTTGATATATCAATATTATCTAGTCTCTATGTGATATGTCTTTTTCATGAGAAATTCAATTTCTAAATGTCCATTAACTTTCTCTTGTTGGATTTATTTTTTGCCTCTTGTTGTTTTCAATGGATTATCACATTATGGAGGAGTAATAAGCTATGTGCATATTACAAGCCTAGAAAATGTGAACATTTGAGGTATTGCCACCTAGAGTTGATATTGTTAATTATCTTGTTCCTTTGTGGCATGTTTCTCAAACAAGTTCCATATTTTCTTAAAATATCTTTTGTCTCTCTTCTTTGGTATATTGTTTGTTAGAGAGTTTCTTGTTGCCTTGCTATTCGGTTTTTATTTGAAACCTTCAAGAATCTCTATCTAAGCATGTTTTTCTATCTTTTACCACATGCTTATGTTTTGTGAATATGATTGTGAACAAATCTACCACCGAGAAATATCTCCATTCATCTCTTGTCTTTGACAAGTTATAATAATTTGTGGTAAAGTTTCTTGATCATATTTACTTTGGCCATTGCTCTAAAATTTGCCTTATTTCTTGCCAAGGATTTGTTTGGTTCAAACTCCTTTGTGTCTTCCTTGGTCTACTCAAAATTTGTTTTATGCTTTCTTGAGTTAGGAAAAGCAATGATCCCATACTTGTGCACTTGTGTTCAAAGTCATATTTCTTTGGGTTGCACTATTCTTGGGGAAGCTATCCTACATCGAGTAGATCACCATTCTTTAAATTGGTATTGCATCTTATTGGTTTTATTTAAACATGACTAGTGTTTGAATAATATATATGGAGAGTAATGATTCCATTGTGTGCATTTTGTATTCAAATGCAAGATCATAAATAATGCACTATTATTGGAAGAACTATCCTATATGCGTTTGAACACTTGTTGCCTTTAAATTTGTTTGTTATCCCAATGACTTGTCTCTTTGGAAGACAAACACTTTTCGTCTTGGTACTTTGTGTGCTATCATGAAAAGTGTAGAGGGTTTGTTCACTCTTTTATGTTTTTTTGGTATCCTCTCTATGTTGGTTTCCTCAATCATGTGTTGATTTGGGTTTTGATATATTTTGGACAATTCTCTTTCTTTTCACTCTTGTGAGTGGCTTCTTGGTTTAATTAGTTCTTTGTCCAATTTGTATCTTGTTTTGGTTCTTGAAAGTTTTGTGCATGCATATTTACTATATATATCTTTTGGCATGCTTACTTTCGTTGATCCAATATATAGGATAAACTCCATAAAATCCTAAATGGCTAAGATGTGCATGAAATTCAAATTCATATTAATATGCACATATTTACTTGGAGTTTGTCCTATGTATTGTAGTTGTTCTAACTACTTCGGACCCAATGAGTTTGGGTACCATTTTGTACTTGAATTTTGTTTTAGGTACAATGGAGATACATTGGTTGCTTGCTCCATTCATAAGGAAGGTGTTCTCACCATGGTATTATAGGAGTCAACCTTCGATGATTATCAAACTCGCATCCTCTTCATCACCAATGTCGTCTCGGTAACAAGTATCTATCTCATGCATACATTTCTGGATTTCAACCTTGTGTAGGTTGCTTCTTGGCATGATTTCCCTTGTTGCAATTTCATTTGGTTCTTGCAAATGTCTTTTCAAAAGCATCTTTATTGCAACTATGAGTAAGCCGTGATGATTACATACTAAGGGGATATTTAAATGATTCACCAATCCCAAGTATATTAATCTAGCAACTTCTACTTGAAGTATCTCATATGAAATATTGATGATTTCTCAAAAACCATTTGAATCTTTTGTGATATGCGTTACCTTTCTCGAAGCATTCCAACTATCACTTTTCCCTTGTGATATTTGTGATGCTTTGATGAGTTTTGTGTGTTCATCTATATCCCCTTAAGATTAAACTAAGCTTAGTGCTTTGCTTTCAAGCAAAAATCTTATTGGTATATTAATGAACCTCTCTTGGATATCATGTTCTTCACCTTTGTACCTATTTTGCGTGTGCATGTTTCTTTGTGGATATATATCTTTGTGATTGTTGTTCACTTAGAAACTTATACACACGATAATAGTTACATCTTTTATTGATATTCTATCTCTTTAGTGACCACTTTTTATTGCTTTATATTCCTTGGTGGTTCCTAAAGGAACAAGCTTTGTTTTTGTTTTGGTATTCCTTTTGCATCTTAATAAGCTTGTGGACCTATGTGTTTTATCATTTGATGGTTTGTGTGTATGGGAAAGACATGATATGCACTATGTGTCTCCTATATTGAAAGACTATGTTGATGATTCTATCATCCTATTAGTCTCCTAAAAATGTTTTTCCTTGTCACACCCATCTATTTCGGTTGAGTAAGTCTTTATTTGTCAATTCTTGATCTTCATTGCTCAACTTTTGTTTGTTTGCAAGTTGCTTTGCTTCATTTCCAATCTATTCGCTTGCACTTGTTTGTGTTCAAAATTATCTAGAAGGGAGTGATGATTCCATGTTGTGCACACTATATAGTAATTCAAATCTAACATTGTGCATGTACCTTGGGGAGTTCCCTATTGATTTTCTAGAACACTTGGTTGATCTTATCAAAATATTGATTTTTGGTCAATCGGTTTTTCGGATCCTTTGGTTGGTTGCTTCTTTGTGAAAGTATCCTTCAATTTGATTTTTCTTGTAAATCTTTGGATCCCCAATATAGTTTGATCTCCCTCCATCTATTCATAGATGGAGATATGCACTTGTTTTCACTCATATCATGAGGAATGCATACACTATGGGGGAGCTCTTACTATATTGGCCTTCTAACCTTTTTGCCCATTTCGGCAATGGATGCCAATGGGGGAGAAGTTTAGAGGGTTTAAGGGAATTTGGTTTATGCTTTAGTTTCGTTCTTAAGCATTTTCCTTTCCATGCTATTGCATCCTTGCTCTTGTTTAGCATGTTTGCTTCATTCATCATATAAACCCTCGTAAAAAGGGATTGTCATCAATTACCAAAATGGGGGAGATTGAAAGTGCATGGTTCCCCCATATGTGGTTTTGGTAATTAATGACAATCCTTATGGACTAATGTTTGCATTGAGTTATCTTTGTAGATCTTGTTCATAGGAAATAATGGAGTTCATGTGTTGAACTCTATTAGCTTCCTTGATGGCCATTGTTACATTCAAGGATTTATATGAAGAATGGTCATGGTTTGTGTTGAGCTTATTGCTAGTGTGTCTTGAAGAAAAGGATTAGGTGATCTTTCATTATCTTCTTCAAGACATCATCTTTAGAAGTGAGAAGCAAAGATACAAGGTTGATCAAGCAAAGCGATCAACACACAAAGCTACAAGTTGTACCAAGTGGGATTGTGTATCTCATGGTATGGTAAGCAATTGTCAAATATAGCTTTGTGAACTAACCCATGATATGTGTGTGTCGCATCTCTATGTGTGGTTAGGTATCTTTCCATGGGCATGAACCAAAAGGAATATTTCATTTAGCCCATGGTCTATGTCGTCGTCAAGCGGTGTTTGTCATCTAGCTTGACGTGGAAGCTCAAGTGAAGCATCTAGAAGATATCCTATGCTTGATGCTTGCCACCCTTTTGGAGATTGTGGCCTTGTGAAGATTTGCCGAAGGGTCTCTCCCATAATGGTGTATGGGGGAGCTAGTCTCTCCCATAATGGTGTATGGGGGAGCAACTTGCAAGTCTTCATGAAGCGGAGTTTGTGCTAGCAAGCGCAATCAAGAAAGAAGATCCAACTTGAGAGAGTCAAGATCGTCATCATCTAGCTCAAGTGGAATGCTCAAGGCAAAGGTATAATCTCGATAGGTTTTCTATTTTACCGGTCTCGTGTCTTTGGGAGACCGGGTTATAGGATAGATAGTCGTACTATCAAGAGGGGCTCTCAAGTGAGTAACTCGATCGAATCGTTATGGAGAGCTCAAACCTTTGCATACCTTGCATATCATCTTTCTTGGTTCTTATTTGGCTTTTGTCTCCTTTGGGTTTTAGTGCTTGTCGTGATCTTCATGACAAACCTTGGTTTCTCGAAAACGGATTTCGTAAGAAAACTTTGTTGCGTTTTCGGTGGTGAAAATATTCCGTTCGTCTTTGAGAATGTTCCCACACCTTCCATGTGTGGTAACTTCTCCATACTTTGAGGTATCAATATTTTCACCTTTTATTTGGATACTCCTTGTTGTTATCTTTCCAATGCATTTGGACTCACCTAATTCGGAATTCATTCGCAAAAGTTATGTGAGTTTTCGTGTTGGAAGTTTTACCGGTTGTTCCTTTTAGAGAGGTTAAACCTTTCTATATTTGGTTTTAGTTTCCATTGTTGGGCAGTGATGTTTCTCTGCATGATCTTGTAGAGTTTTTCATTACGAACTCAACGAGCCAAAGATCATCAAAAACGGAGTCCGGACGCAAAAGTTATGAAGTTTCTAGTTGAGCCATTTTTCGGTATTGACATGAACCGGTTTATTGGAAACCGGATTTTTCGGGGCATACCGGATATTCCGGTTTCGACGGATTTCAGACCAGTTTTCGCACTGGAGTGAACCGGATTATTTGAACCGGATTATTCACTTCGGACCGGATATTCCGGTCCCAAAATTCCTGCACAACGGCTAGTTCTTGTGGGGACCTATTTAAGGGGGCTTTCTTCCCCATTGGTCCCCAAGTCTTCCAAGCAAGTTTTTCTCCCTCTCCTCCACCATTGTTGACCTTGGAAAGCTTGCCCCTATCCCAATCCCTCCTATGATTCTTGCATATCTTTGAGGGAGAAGGTAGAGGAGATCTAGATCTACATTTCCACCAATCCATCTTCCTTCTTAGTGAGGGAAACTTAGTAGATCTTGATCTTGGAGTTCTTGGTGTTTCTCCTCCATTGTTCTTCCTCTCTTATTCCCCCATAAGCATTTGTTGCTTTGTTGGAATTTGAGAGTGAAGGATTTGAGCACTTGTGCTCTTGCCATTTGCATCGGTTGCATCGGTTTGCTCTCTCCACGAGGATTCATGGAAGTTGAAAGTTTGTGAGTTTGTTACTCTTGGGTCTTGGACCCTAGACGACTTGTGGTGTTCTTGGGAGCCTCCAATTGAGTTGTGGATGCGTGCCCCAAGATTGTGGTGACACCGAGAGCCTCCAATTGAGTTGTGGATGCGTGCCTCGGGTTTGAAGGTTGCCAATAGTGGAAGGTGAACTAGGCCTTTGTGGCGGGGTTCATCGGAGAATAGGGTGAGGCCTTTGTGGCGTTGAGTAGGCCTTCGTGGTGAGCTCACACCCCTCCAACGAGACGTACTCCCCTTTGTGGGAGGAACTCGGGAATACATCTTCGTCTCCGTGTGCCTCGGTTATTTCTATACCCGAGCTTTTTTACTTATGCAATTTACATTGTGATAGCCTTCGAGCTTGAAGTTATATATCTTGCTATCACCTTGTTACTTGTCTTGCTTAGCATAAGTTATTTGTTCATCTAGTTTACCCTAGAATATTTAGGTTGTATGCTTGTTAATTTAAACACCTAGTTTATTTCCGCATTTAGCAAGCATTAACCGGAAAAGTTTTAATCGCCTATTCACCCCCCCCCCCTCTAGGCGACGTCGTTGTCCGTTCAGACGTGCAATCCGGAATGAATCCGGACGCCCGGAATATTCTGGAGCAATCCGGATGCTAACAGAGGATTTCACGTTCATGTCAGAATGAATCCGGATGCCCGAAATTGCCTGAAATGATTCTGAAATGCAACATAGGTCTTCACGGTAAAGTCAGAATGAATACGGAATGGATCTGACTCCCGAAATCACCTGGAATGAGTCCAGATCCTAACAATGGTTTTTGCGGCCAATCCGGAGTCATTCCGGAAATTCCAGAATCATTCTGTATGCCCACAGAAATATCTCCTTTGGCAGAAAAACACCCCGAGATCTTTTTCTCCTTCACCATAAATTTGACACCGCTTTGTGCTAGTAATATTTGTACCTTAAACATTCAGCACACGGTTAGATATCATTTGTGTTGTTAACAAACAAACAAAACTCAAAGGATTAACTCTATATGTTTAATTCTCTAGTTTTCAGCAAGACGGGAAGATTGACAACCTTCTCGAAAGTTGGGGACAAAAGAGAGATTGTGTGTTGTGTGCAGGTTCATGCTTGTTGACGCGCCAGACAACAAGCAACCTTCTCCAAGACTACGAAGTCGTACTGGATTGATAACCCTGGTTCCTTAATCGGGGGAAATTTCCGCTAGACTACATCATACCTTCTACTTGGGGTTTCCCAACGAGCGTGTGATCACGTCTACATCATTGATCTGGGCCTGAAGGGCCCTACCTTCTACGTCCGGTCGGTGGCCGTCGTTGGAGGTGGAGGATGGTCGATCGTCTCCTAATGGATGCGACGCGGCCGGAGGCCTAATCTGGGTGGGCCTAGATCGGGTTGTTGATGTCTACGGGGTGTGCCCCAGGAGGGAGGCACCTTTATTATCCAACTGCCACCTCATTCCGAGCCATGTGGGTTTGGATTGGCTGCCTCCCTCCCATGGTTGATCCATCAGTCCTTCCGTGACCTCTCTGTCACGATACGGGTCTGAGCTCAGGGTTGCCGGAATAGCGTCCGTGCTGGTGGGAGCCTTGTGAACAGATAGTATGGGCACAAAAGGGGGGGGGGGGGGTGAATAGGTTCTACGACCAATTTTATTTATTTTTCAATTTAGGCTTTACACAAAGGTAATTTCTCTAGATATGCAACTACGGTGAATTTACGTATATGACAAGAATAACAATAAACAAGATACAAACACAAAGTAAAGGAGAGGGAATGAGGTAACCGGTAACGGAAGCACGCGGAGACAGGGATGTAATCCCAAGTTCCTACTTTTGAGAGGAGTACGTCTCGTTGGAGGGGTGTGAGTTTCGCCACGAAGGCCTACTCAATGCCACAAAGGCCTCACCCTATTCTCCGACGAACCTCGCCACAAAGGCCTAGTTTACCTTCCACTATTGATTCCCTTTGAGGCGGAAATTGAGTGCTTTACAACGAGCTTGAGGCACACACCCACAACCGAATTTGGGGCTCCCAAGAATCACCAACAATACACAAGAGTAGGAATGGGGCCTACGTTTTCCACAAGGAAACCCTAGTCTAGATTCCCTCAAGTGAATGAGGGGGAAATGAAGAACGGGTTGGTGAAGATGTAGATTAGGGCTTTCTCCTTCAATCCTCCAAAGATCAACTAGTTTCGGTGGAGGGATTGGGAGATCTAGCTTGGTGGGTGAGCTCAATTAATGGAGCATTCAATTCTGGACGAGCTAGCTGGAGGGAGAAGAAGGGGAGGGGGTCTTTATACCCAATCCCCAAAATCTAGCCGTTTGACATCTTTCTGAAAAAGTCACACCGGAGACTCCGGTGTAAAGGCCGGAGACTCCGGTCTAGCAAAGTCTCGGCATCATTCCGAAGGGCCGAAAACTTTGCAGAAACGCCGGAGACTTCGGGCACTCTCCGGACCACATCTAGTGGGCGACACCACTTTGAGTTTGTTGGGAAATCTTCAAGGGAGGAGACTCCGGTCTTCACAGGCCGGAGACTCTGGCCTTGCCGGAGACTTCGCATAGTCTCCGCACATATTTCTCTCCAGAGTCCCGAGAGTGACACCGTTTGCTTCGTGTGCGGGGAAACAACCACGAGTCCGGAGACTCCGCCCCCTGCACACCGGAGACTCCGGCTGGGCCAAAAACTCCGGGAAGACTCCGAACACAATCCGGTGATGGTCCAAAGGGTGACACCAAAGTTCTTCTTTGCTGGGAAATCCTGAGTCCGGAGACTCCGCTCTGAGACCCCCGGAGACTCCGGCCTGGAAGAAAAACCCAGCACATCCAGCACTTCAAATTCTCTTTTATTCCTTTTTGGGAAACCGAGCTACCTTCATTAAACTTTTAATAATGGCCCCTAAAACATCAACACACGTTAAAATAATACTAGTATTGTTAACAAACACACAAAACAAGATATAAACGGATTTGCGCTTTCACCTCGTTGCTCGTGGGCGACCTCATGGATCGGGTGTGAGCTGGCTGCCTTGGCCGTGCGGGCGGCAGGGTGGCTGGCGTTTGGTGGGAGGTGTGGGTGGTACGCCTTCATGGCTGCACCACGCTTCAGAGGCGGAGAGTTTTTGCAGGGCGAAGAACTTGTCTGGCTTTGACTAGGCCGAAGGTTATCATCCGCCCTCCGTGTTGCTCCGGGTGAAAACCCTGATCCATTGGATCGGACGGTGGTGGCACTACAGTGTTGTTCCCTTCCTAAAGGCGTCGTATTGGATCTCATTGTTCGTCGGATGCGGCTTTGTCTCCTCGTGGTGGGGTGTCGTAGTTGTTCGTTAGCACCCTTGTATATCTTGTCTTGGGTGTGTGCGGTGTGGAGTCGAGTTGTAAGTTGTTGTAGTATAATCGTTGTTTTATTTAAAAATCGGGGTGAAAGCCTTTTTCAGCGTTCTCCTTGTTTTAAACTCGTGTATCGGTGTGGTTGCTATATTAATATAGCTGGATGAAAGTCTTTCTAGAGTTGTCTAAAAAAATTGTTTGCCGCGAACATATTTTGCTTTAAAACATTGTAGGGATCGCTAGTCCATGATAAGAAAGAAAATAAATCGATTAAATAAATAGTCACACATCCTAATAGTTCGTCACGTCGAGATCATGTGCTTCGACAAATGATGGATCCACGATTAATTGATCCTAGCTACTCCCTCTGTCCGGGTTTAAAAGTCCCTTAACGTTGGGCATTGCGACCAAGGCAGTAGCTGAGTGGGTTATTTCAGTTGACCCTAATAGTTCAGTTGACAAGGTTACACTTGGTCCTGATCTCCCCCTGATCGCCGGTGAGCACTCCGATGGCGCCCATCTTGGCCATGGAATGGCGGAAGTCCCGGAAGAAGTGGCCGTCGTACCTGCCAGTGGCGGCGCGCCGAACGTAGGCCCCGGTGAAACGATGCTCCAGGAGGTCCGCGTCGGACCGGAGCAGCCCGCGCCTCCTGGCCACCTGCCGGTAGTAGCTCGTGTCGAACGTCGCGCAGCTTCCGGCGTCTATCTCCGCCATCGCCGCGCTGCTGTCGCCGGGGCCACGGCACCGCATTCGCAGCCTGTGGGCATACCGGCCGTCCAGGGTAGGGTCGGTGCTGCGGGCGCTGCCGTTATAGAGTCGGTCAGCGAAGGAGGAGCAGTGCGCCTTCCCAAGCGTGTGCGCGGCCGAGAGCACGACGAGGTCCTTGACATCGAGGCCCTTGGCAGCGAAGACCTCGATCATGACCGTGATGTTCCCGTAGAGTGGAGGCAGCTCGCCGCAGTTGGATGCGCTGGACGTCCGGCCGTCCCTCCGGCCGAGTGCCACCGGCCAGGACGGGCCCTTGGTCTGGGATCGAGACGACCGAGTTGCAAGATACACCGATCAGTGTCAGACGCGCTCACGCACATGCAACGTTTATACAGCTATAGAAAGACAAGTTTGTACTGCGCGATAAGACAAGAGGCAAGTTGCATGTACATACCAGAACGACGGCGTCGCGTGCCATGAGCGCGAGGAGGTCGGCGCAGGACACGGTGGCCGGGCACGCCTTCTCGAGCTTGTCCTTGACCCGAGCGATGGCGTGGAATCCTCGCAGGCTCTCGTTGGGCTTGGCGTCCTTCTCCGCCGGGGTGCCGTCGGTGGAGTCGAGCAGCACGGACGCGTCGCAGCCCTGCACGAAGCAGTCGTGGTAGTGCATCCTGAGGAGCGAGGCGGCGAGGTCCGGCGAGGCCCTGACAATCCTCGTCGTCTCCCGGAACACGATGCCCTCCGCCCCCGGGCACGTCTCCCTGTAGTACCCGAAACCGATGCCTGGCTGCGCCGCGCGGGCGGACAAGAGCGTCGCTAGCGAAGCTGCTAGAGCA
Source organism: Alopecurus myosuroides (assembly GCA_028641055.1). Lineage (NCBI taxonomy): Eukaryota > Viridiplantae > Streptophyta > Magnoliopsida > Poales > Poaceae > Alopecurus > Alopecurus myosuroides. Next base: position 274,315,452 of record CM054059.1, read on the forward strand.
AGTGAGAGCCACTGCATCCTTCCCGCCGCTGCCATCGCAGCTTGACGGCGACGAGGACGATTGCCAGGCACGCACGCACAGCGCGTACTACTACTCGTGTGCTACAGTGAAACTGGATACTCCCTCTGCGCTTACTGGCACTTAGTACTTATGGATCTGCTGTGCTGTATCCTGCAATTCTTAGGATAAGCTAAGCTGCAGAGCTTGGATCCGATCCTTGAAAAGGGCGAGCTTGACCTTGCCATTACGAGCTGCACGCGGCAGATTCTTTGCGTTCCCGTTCCCCGCGGCGCCGTCCGTTGATTTAGGTATTTAACTAGTCATACTACACTCATACAGCGGTGTGGTAGACAGGTAGCCGACCGACCATATGCACTACATCGTTCCTAGCCCGCACCTTTTTTTAGAGCACAACGGAGGCGATAGTAGCCCATCTGAACGATTTTCCATTAAAATCGGACGAGGGAGAGTACAGGGGGCGGTCACGCACATGAAAATAAAATGGAGGCCCGACGCTCAGAGACCATGGCGAGCGCCGGAGAATCTTTCTGAATCAAACACCATAGGATTCCATGATTTCGACACCGACCACGTAATTGCGAGAATAGCCGTGTTGAGAGTAGACAGGTGCTGAAGAGGCAGGTGGCCAGCGAGCCCGTGCACGAGTGTCTCCGTGCCCGCGTCGTGGGGAAGGCGCAGGCCTGGCACCACGCGCGACCACACCTCCAACAGCCGTTGGTAGCGGACAAATAGGTGGATAAGGTCCTCCATATGACCGGGGTAGAAGGGGCTATGCGGCGTGGGAACGCAACCATGACGGAACAGGCCGGCTCGAGACCATCTCCACCACCCTCATTTATTTCATAGCCGCCACTCATCAATTGAGCCTTTTTTGTGGTGTACGTAAATTTGGTGGGTATCGGCCGACCATCTAACCGGCAGACCTATTTTGATCCGATTTCTATCTGAAAACTCTCGGCAAATTGGTACAATAATTTTACAATACTACAAATAGTTCAATATTCATCATAAGATTTTAAATAATTTAAATTCGTCAAATTCGTATAGTTAAATCATCGTGATCAAACTACTCGTTAACTCTGATAGCCCATAAATGCGCCACAAGATCAGTTTGTAGTTAATCGTGAATGACCTCGTCACGAATTTCCTGATAAACACTGAGAAAATCATCAAACTCGGCTGACACGCCCGGCTGTAGTGTAACACCCCTGTTTTTAAGCACTTGTTTAATAGTATATTAGCAAGCATCTTAAGACTTTTGTAAGACAATTAAGTGGACAACATGTTTGTGTAGTCATGTTTATCTATGCAATATAAGTGGTGTGTTTCTTTTCACTCATTTGAGGATTTTCCCTGATGATTGATTATTTCCTGCCTGATGTTTTTCAACTGGAAACCCTAAGATTTTTCTTCTCAAAATTTGGGGAATGCTTGATTCACTCATGATAGCATTATTTAGTCATGCCTTGACCAAGGAAACACTTTGGTTTGATTTTAAATAGCTTTGGAAATTCATTTTCCTATTTAAACATTTAGCAGAAAAACAACATGACTAGCTGTTTTCCACACTTGTTTTCAAGAGGCAAACATATTTGATTTGTTGTTTTCTTGTTGTATTATGGTTGAACATGTTATGTAATACAACTATATGCCACTGGTTTAAATTTAGCACTTGGAAAACAATCTAATCCATGATTGTTTTCCTAGTATAAAAATATTGAAAAAACCAATTCTATTTGGAAAACAGAAACATAGCTTTTTGGGCAGTTGTTTTCAGAGGGTAAACCAACTCCATTTTTTGTGTACTGGTTGTTTTCTCAAACTAGAAAGTACATACAACAATCACCAACTTGAATTTCCAAAATCCAAGTTCAATTGCCCTTTCAAACAGAAGCAAACTTTTGCTTCAAATCCCTGTTTTTCCAACACTTAGTGAAATTAGCACTAATGCACTTTTCTGAATTTTCTGAATCTGTTCCTAAACAGAACTTGGGAGATGAATTTCTTGAGCTACACTTGATCTTTTTGTGTGGTTTTTGGTTCTAGTTATTCACCTAGGATCCCTCTGTAACTCCATGTGCTCACATGCCCGAGAGATGCCTTAGCAAGGAAGAAAAGAGGAGAGAAACTAGGGCTCGAGTAGGAGGGGGGTGTGCAAGTGGCATAGCCAAAAAAAACCTCATGCCTCTCTACCCTAGCTCCACTGTGGTGACTAGTGACTTTGGCACCGCCCCTGGCTCGAGAGACAACGAGAAAACGGCCCCCCACCCCTCTGCTTGCCAACACGCACGCACACATGTGCACCCCAGAGCACCCACACGGGCCCCGTACCTACAAAGCTCCAATGGTCGTGCCGTTTCGCCACCACACGCCACCACCATCCACTCCCCCACCCACGAAAATCCAGGCCGTGCCTCGCCGTGTGCGAGCGGCACGGGCAGATTTTCGCCGCCGGCCACCGCAAGACTCACCGAAGCGAACCGAGCAAATCCGTGCGTAAGTGCTCGGCATTTTCGCACGAGCATGCTCCCCGTAGCCCTAGGCGCCGCCCTGACATCCTCCGCGACGTTTTTGCCTGCAGGAGCATCGTCGCCATCGCCGCCGTGTCCGCCGTGCCGCCGCGGAGAGGAACACGCCGTCGAGGAAGCGAACGCCGCCACCACCGCGCCACCAGCCTCCCACGACCCCTCCGCCACCACGCGCCGCTCCACAGACCCCGTAGGTGAGCACCCCGCTCGTCCCGTGCGCGCCCGTGAGGTGTTCGACGTTGGTTCAGTCGGGTGAGGAGAGATGAGGAAGAAAAGACCAGCGCCGTCGATCGGGCGATCAACGGTTGCGCTTAAACGGGAGTTTCCCGCGTCCTCCGCCCGTGCGCGCGCGCAGCTGGGCTAGCCTAGGCGCTAGTTGGGCCGCGCGCAGCGAATCCAGCCCATCTGGGCTTGTCCCTGTTATTTTTAAATCAATTTTTTCTGGCAGAATTATACCTGTTAGCTTTTGGCCTAGGAAAGTTAGCAAACGATTTTATTTGGCTTTTCCAATTTTTGTACATGTAGCCATACAAAATCACAACCACCTCCCTTTGGCAGAATAATGTTTTGACTTTTAGTTATTTGTTTATAGCTAGTTTCCCAGAAAGTACCCTTAAAATGGAAATGAATAGAACTTCAAAAATACAAAACATTTTTGAACAAACTCAACTGTTTTGGAAAGCCCTTATCAATACCTACCAATAGAATTTTAGTTTGAACCAAGGTGAGTTACCATTTGGAAATGCCATCCATTTTGGTGAAACATCTGTGAGCTATTCCAGGATTTTTAGGGGGAGTTTGGGACATTATTTTTGAGTAGGACCAATTTGACAGGCTTTGTATTGCTAAGGACTATTACATCCTAGAAGGATTTAATTTTTGGAGCCATACAAAAAATTAGGGAGACAGAACAAGTTTTGGTACTTTTCTGCCTAATTTTTAATTCCTAGATCTTGTTTTATATGTTCATTTTGTGATGTGCACAGGATGTGTTCTTGCTTGTAATGTTGTTTTCTAGTGTAGTAATGATGTTTACAAGTTTTATGAACATGTTAGAATGAATGGTTTGAGTGGTAGAATTTTTAGAATTATTTTTCCATGCATAGATCTTGCTCATAGCTTAATTTCTATCTAAGTTTTTGAGTAGATTTTTAGATATGTATTAGGCCTATTTTGCTAGATTAATTTTCATGGAACCAGTACCATTTTGGTACTGTTAATTTGGTTACAGCACCTCTGGTTCCTTAGTGCTTGTGTTTGAAGTAAATTTAAATAGCAAGGCTTAAGGTCTAGATTTCATACTAGATTATTCATACATGCTTTTTGTCTTGTTTTCCACTAGGGAAAAATATGCTTCTTTGTGGTTGAAAACAGAGGATGAAATGTCCTTGTGGCATTGTTATCCTTGTGTTTTCACCTCTGATAATCTTCCCCTTAAGTATTAGAAATTGTTTGAGTAACATTTGGGTGCCTAGATTTAATTCCCTCACATGTGTAGCATTTTTAGTCTAGTTTTTCCTTGGTTAATAGCTAGACTTATTATTTTGTTTTGGAGGATCCAGTAGCATTTTGGTACTGATTATAGGAGTATTTTACCTCTGTTAGTTTGCACACTTGTGCCTAAAATTAACAAGTGAAGTATAAACTAGTATAGTATTTTTCCCAAGTTTCTACTAGTATGAGTAGGAGTTTGTGGGACTAGTTTGTTTGTTTTGAGAATTTTTAGAAATGTGACCAGAGGCTTATTAAACTCTTTATGAGCATTATGCTAGTGGAACACCCACTGGTATTTTTGCATCATGGTGGGAAATAGGCTTGACTTGTGGTCATGAGCTCTTTCACCACTTGAATATTTTAGCAAATTATATGTGCTAGCCATAGAGATTGTTGGGGGAGTTTTTAGACATAAAAATGTGTTTTATGTGACACCCTACTGTCTAGTAACATGTGCTTTACCCCACTGGTCCATGATGCTCTTGACTTAAAATCATTAAGTTTGACCACACATAAACACTAGGAAAAAGCAGATTTTCCCACTGTGGTTTTCATGTCAATTTTCTTAAGGGATAATTGAATGTCTTGAGTGTTACATTTTAATTGCTTGCTGTATGTATCACTTGTAGCATTGTTTGTATTGGTTGGCTCTGAAAGTGTGCCTTTATTTCTTTTTACGACGTTAGAAAATGAGGAGGAAGGATTTGCTGAAGAGGGGTATTGCAACTCCTGTTACTTTCAGGACCAGGACCATCACTTGTACCAAGGCAAGCCATCCTAATGCTTGCTGTATAAATACTTATCATTATCTATCATGCATGCTTTTCACTTCTGAAGTTTTCACAAAACTATACTCTCAAAACTATTTTTGTTGTGAATACTACTACTATTAATATTATTAGAAGAAGGAATTATATTAATAGTCAACTTGGTATTGCCAAGCCCTTAGCCACTAAATGGTATATACATACAATTCACCAACTTAAAACTTGAGTTCTTAAATGAACTACATAAAATGTGTTTTTGTAAACAATTACCTTATGGAAGAAAAACTCCGGAGGAAGGGTGAGACCCTGTCTACCGGAAGGATGTCATGATGGGAATTTTTTGAGAAATGTTTACAAAAGACACATAACCTAGTCTTCGCTGGACAACCATTATCGTACTGCCACTTTACCCCAATATGGGTAGGGGCTTGATTAAAAACTTGTTATGGTTAGTATGTGAGCTATCTCAAGTGCTATAGAGGATTGAATCCTCCGAACCGAAATGTCACTAGGAGTGGAGGATACGGGATATCTAAAGTGTGGGATTAATTTTCCCTCCGGATGCAGCAGTTGGGTCTCCTGTTTGGGCGGTGTGGGACATGGCTTGCCAGGGAGGATAACCCCAATTGAAGAGATAGTCATGTACTAGCTTGCACATAGTGGATAGTCAAGATCAGTTATCTGATGTTCTCATAGGTTGGGAACAGTCCATGGTTGTTTCATGGCGGATTCTGGATCTAGTGGAAATGTGTACACCTCTGCAGAGTAAAACTATTTCGAGATAGCCGCGTCCTCGGATATGGACGGTTGAATGGCCATGTAGCTAGTATTGTGTCAACTTTTCAAAAGAGGTTTTGAAAGACGACCTTTGTACCTGAGAGGTACTATGGAGGAATGAAATGGGTATCTACGAGATACTGATGAGAAGGAAACTATTACTAAAAGTTTCTGAAAAGAAAACTTTCTTTTCTAAAAGTCTTATAAAACCTCCAAGATATGTGATATCTACGAGAGAAAAACTACATTATTTTTAAGGATTTTTCACAAGGAACAAAACTTGAAGAATCAACCATGATAAATCTTTTATCTGTCATGGGTAGCTGAACCATATGTATGGCCTACCCACTCCACCAAATAAGCATGTATGCATTTATTGTAAGCTAATAAAGGATGTCTTGTTGAGTACATTCAAACGTACTCATTTGGTTTCGCCCCTGGTATCTACTTATCAGACTATGAGGAGCCACCCCAGGAGGAGTTCTATGAGGAGGAGTTCTACACTGATGGCCCTGCGAGTTAGGATCGTCTCCCAGTCAGCAGCCTGTAGGATGAGGCGTGACTCGGGTTCTACTACGCTATGCTTGTCGTCTTCCGCTGTGTTTATTTTGAATGTCTGTCCTGTGTGACAGTTATCAAGAACTTGGTCATGTGACCATTTATGTAAGACTCTAATATTCGTGTAATGGATGATGTTTTCTGTATGCCAACTACGTATGTTGTTCACAACTGCTTATTCTGGGATTGTGAATGAATGCATATGAGGGGTTCTGAACCTTCCAGTTTGGGGCCTCTACAAAGTTGGTATCAGAGCCATCCTGACTCTAGGAGACCTTAGTTAGCATGGACGTTAGTGTATACTCCAAAAATCTAAGTTATAAATACAAAAAGATTGGATATATGACTAGGTATAAAAATATTCCCTATATCCCACCACCTCTCTGTGTTAAACTCTACTTGCATTAAGATTGTTCTTTGCATAAAATTAAAACTTTGCACACTGTGGTCTCACTAAAACTATACTTAAAATTTTGTGTAGATGGACGTGGTCATCACTGAGGCTTTCCAGTTGGGACGTCCACGTGGCGAGACTTTCCTTTTCGAGGAGAGGCTAGTAGCTATGGCTACTGTGTTGGGACGCCCACTTCCGGAGCTGCGAGGAGGTCTTGTCGTGGGATAATCACGGCAGATGTTACCTGGGGTAACTGATCTTGGGGCAAGACGACACAGGTGTTTGGGAGAGGGTTTAGCTCAGAGGAAAACATGGTGCAATTCGATCTGGTAGCCGGCAATCAAAGTCGCCGAGTCTCCGATCTTGATATAATAGCTCAACTTTGGGATTACACTTGATGCTCGATATCACCCGATGTTGCTAGGGTTCTTAGATCTCTGTCTAGACTAGACCTGGGGGTCGGTTTATAAACCACCCGCACCCCCTGGCTTATTCTCCAAGGCGCATCCTGAATCCTACCCGGACCCGGTGCACAAACCCTAACTTTCTCCTACCATAACCCGCAATCCGGGTTACTGGGCCTACAAGTTTGGGCCTTCACAGATTTCCTTATCCTTAGCCGGGCCCTATGCACCGTCCTTTGGGCCGGGTTACTCCTTGGAGTTTGGCATACCGGGTTATCGTCCCCCCATCAGTAGTCCCCAGAATAGCCTGGGCTTCATGGATCCTCCTTGAAGCGCTTGCTATTCCCTGCAAAGATATCAAACGTACGGGCATATAGAGGCCGGGTTAATATGTTTTGATATTCAGCTAGGCCTTACTCCATGGTGGCCATATAGTAATCCGGCTCTTTCCCAATTACCCAACTTACTTTCCCAGATAAAATCCCAAAATGTCAAGATTTCGCACCCGATAATCGTCCCTGATATTACGGGGTTAATTTCCTTCTTCCTTTTATCCAGATGCCTTGCACGATATTTGGCGCATATCTCGCCAAAACTCAAATTAATAGCCGTTTACTTCCGTAACTCCCGGCTCCTGCTCACTGAGCTAGGCTTATCCATTCGCACTATAAATAAACCCCTTAGGGGTGACCCGAACCCTAACGGCTCATTTCCCCTACTCCATTCCTTTCTCCCTCTGAGCTCTCTCTCTCACTGAGCGCCACCACGGAAATTCCGCACGCATCATCGGAGCTCACCGGCCGGAGGCTGCGCTCCGCCACTGCTCGCCCCGCGCCGCCGCCAAGATCCGCCGGCGAATCCTCATCCGGCCCATCAAGAACCGCGAAGGGACACCAAGCCTGCGCCATCTGCCTCCGCAAGGCTTCCCTCAGATCTCCTCCGGTAAACCTTTTGCACCTATCAATTTGCCCTTGCAACCTTTGACTTTACCTCAGATTAGATCCAAGTCAGCCCGCCACGGATTTCTCAGCTATGCCGAATTAGGCTACCCATAATCTCTTCTAGCTTGCCCAAAGGATAAAGTGCGTACTCCAATCCACTCTCCTACTACCCGCAATCATTATTCTTGCCACAAATCTGAAGACAGAACTTCCAATCTAGGCTCGAACTACCCAGAATTTCCGCCTTTGCATCAATCACCCGGCGGGGCCTTTCCTTTCTAGTTCCTTCCATTCACGTTAAGTGCCTAAGCAGCCGTCCATTTTCTTCAAAAAACTTCCTCATCATTTAGATCCATAATTTTCGACATAATGCTTGACACCCGGGTAATTTCGAACTTTGCTCTGCGAACTAACACCCGGATCACTCGTAATTTTTCATACCTCAATATTACCCGACCTATACTTGGCCGGCTCGCAACTTCCATGTCTTAATCCTCTTTTATCTTGTACTTTGCAGCTCAACCACATGGCTCCCAAGAAGCAGGGGAAAACTCCAACCAAGGCTAAAGCCACCAACTCCATATCCGCCAACTGGGCGCGGTCTACGGTCACAAAGGCCAAGTTAGAGGAGCTGGTGGAGCTGGGAGTTCTTCCCCCTCAAGAAGGTATCCAGTGGAGGGTTCCGGGTAAGGAGACCCGGCCTACCCCAACAAAAGATGAGGTAATCTGTTTCGTGGAGCATGTGACCCGGGGTTTTCGACCGCCGGGTCACCCCTTTTTCCGTGATATCCTTAGTCACTACGGCCTTCGTGTCTTCGACATTGGACCCAATTCCGTACTAAACATTTCCCATTTTATTGTCCTTTCCGAATCCTACTTGTGCACTCCGCCAAGTCTAGCCCTTTTTATTGAGCTTTTTCAATGCAAACCATGCCGCGAAAGCGGTGATGGGGCGCTTCTCGCTTGCGGCGGGGTTTCTATCCAGCGCCGCAAAAACTCTCTGATGCCACCCCTCACCCTCAATTCCCATGTCAAGCATTGGCAGCTCTCATACTTCTATTGCCAAGACACTTCCCCACCCGGCCAAAAGAAACTTCCGGGTTATTCGGAGGGTCTCCTTGACATTTCTGATAAGTTTAGTGCCTTCGCCCCTGACTCGGACAGGGAGGCAATTCAACCTTTACTAGCCAAAATCGCCACTCCCACAGCCCAAGGCCTCATCGGGCTCAACCTGGTGAAGACTTGGGTCGATTTCAGGATTCAGCCCAATTCCATCCGCGCAAAGTTGATGTGCGAGTATTCAGGGGAACCTTCAGACCCGCTCCGATACTCCGACAACATCTTCGCAGCTGGCGACACTCATAAAACCATCAAGGGTTTTTTGACAGAAAAGCTCGAGGTAATCCGGAACATCTCCGGGTTAGAGCCCTTTACGCTTGAGAACCCAGCCCCCAAGGTAAAAACTCGACTCTGATGCCTTTACCTTCGTTTTTTCCACTTGATACAGTTGATAACCCTTGCACTAACACCTTTTAGGCTGATGATGCTTTTTGGAAAACCAACACCTCCCCCCAGCTCCGAAAGTCTAGAAGAGCAGGAAACTGTTAACTCGGACGAAGGTACTTTCCGGATTTTACTTGGCTCCTTCGAGCTCACCATAACCCCTTCCTTTCTAACCATAACTTTGATGATATCCAGAACAAGAAGATGACGAGGAAGAAAACTCCGATGGCAAGGTAGAATCTGCCAGCGACGAGGAAGAACTGGAGCCGACAGTCAAAGTCGGATCCAAAAGAAAGACCCAAGAGGCCACCTCCAAGGTTTCATATCTCCCTCTCACATTCAACTTGCATTACTTTAATGATATACTTGAGCTAAGTTGACATTATCCCACTGGCCGTTCTTGAAGGAGTCGCCCGTGCCCAAGCGTAGGTCAACTCGAAATCACTCGGGTGATGAAGCCCTTAACCCGGGTATTACATCGACCCCCCCGCGGCGGGCTGGTAATTACCCTATCTTTTCTGGGTCAAGACATTCTCTTTAAACCATTCCCATATGACATCTAACTTGATAATTTCCAGCTTCTCCCGAGTCCAGCGATGGATTTCCTTGTGACTTTGCGGTGAATACCGGGTAAGATCCCTTTCCTGATGTTCCACCATATTTCATCACCCTTTCTTGACTGTGTATTTAACTACTGACTGACAACACCTTATAGGGCCACGGTCGTTGTCAGCGATCAAGAGGAAACGGAGACCGAGGGCCCGGGTAAGGGGAGCCCGGCTGATAAGACTACAACCGCGTCTAGCGGTGAAAAACAAGCGTCGCCGCCAAACCCGGACACGCACGGGGCCGAGTATCCAATTGCTTCCCATGCAAGCAAGAAGAACAAAACCACCGTCTTGGGTGAAGAAGAAGGAGCGTCGGATTCCGACACACGGATGACCCGGGTTCCGCCTCCTACTAAGAAGAAAGCTCCTTCCCGGAATTCCCAAGGCCCCGGGTCTTCTGATACGAGTAAAGATACTTTCGATCAGTTGATGAACACTCTCCTTACTATGAAGACTTCGGAGAGCCAGATCTTGGAGCGCATGGCTGCAGAGCACCAGGTAAGGACACTTTGTATCTCATATTGCATACCTAGTCCCCAAGTTCCAAGTATGACTTGCAAAAGTGATGCTTGGTACTTTACACCACATTCGGCTTTCCATACAATCTAACTAATACTTGCATTCCTTGCTACTTACAGGCACAGATAACCCGGTCTGATGAAACTTTACTGAGGACCGAGGAACTTCTTCTTGCCGAGATGAAACGAAGGGAAATCCTTGAGGATGACATGAAAACCTTGAAGAAAGATGTGTCCAAATACAAGAAGAAGTGCAATGCCGCTCAGACCGAACTGAAGAAACTATCGGACCAGGTTTCCGATACTTATCAGATCTTGCTCAATAAGTTTTCTGCTGCCGATTGGCTTCATGTCTTTACTTTATTATAACAGACTCGGGATTACTGATACGCTCTTTCTTTTGTTACGACTGCAGGTGCCAACCTTGCGGCCCCAGAGGAAAATGCCATTACCAAGGCTAAAACCCTCAAGACTGTACTCCGGACTTTCTTTGCCGGCACAAAATTTATATTGGATGCTGTGAAGTGGCCTACGGAAGTATATCCGGGTGAAGAGAATCTCGTTCAAGCCTGTTCTACTGTGCCTGGGTGGATTGAAATCTGGAAACGCTCATCATGCCGAATTGGAATGACCCGGGCATTTACTCTGGCCAAGGCTTTCTTTCCAAAGCTTGACCCGGCAAAGGTAACATCCGGGTTTCCCGAATTCAAGGCTGACGGTTCCAAATTTACACCCAAGGATTTCAAAGCCATACAAGCCGCAGTGCGCCCCTCAGCTACCGCCTTGGCCGATAGCTTGGATCTAAATACGATTATGAGTGCATATGACGCTGATGGCAAAGTTATTACGGAGGATGCGCCCCCGCCTTTTGATATCTTGGAGAAGTGGGTTTCTAGCTCGGCCAGGAAGAGGGAAGCGACTGCGAAGAGGGAGGCCGAGTTAAGATCGGGCCCGTCTGCCTCTACACCAGCCGTCCCTCCACCAGTCCGCCCTGATGCAATGAGTCCGGGTAAGGGTGCCAGGAAGGCTAAGCAGCAAACCCAGGACTCAGACCCGGAAGGCCGTACTCAGGAGGCCGAATAGGGCCGTATTATCATAATACCTTGTAATGCTTTGTAATCACACTGTTATGCTTTTGATGGTGCTCCTGTGCACCCCTGATACTGATGTCGTACCTTGTAACGTACTTTTTAGTCCGTGATATACTTTGCGGCTTTTATGGTCTTTTGATAACCGTATTGCTTGCCTATTCTTTGAACTTTTTCTCGATACCCGATTCTCTATTTTGGCTCCCTTCGGAAGACTCGGTTTTCCGAGTACCAGGGGCTTTGATACGTGGACTTTTTCTTTAAGTCCCCAAGACTCGGATGGTGAGGTTTTTCGAACTGCGATAGCCAAGTAGTTTGTTTCTGTTTCGAAGTCCCCCAGTCCCCATGACCCAAAGTCCGAGTCATGGGGGTGTGGCCTTTCTCAGAGAACAAATTATTTTTTACCGAGTCGCAAGCCTAAAGCCATTCCGTGTGAATACTGAAGTTATGCTTGATAATTGTTGAGTTTCCGGCTTTTAGCCTTGTACTCTGCATAAACTTGTGGTTTAGATGACCCTTTTGACTATCTTGTACTGTAAGCCGGCTTTCGCGTGGATACCATGTTGTTACATCCATACGAGAACAGTGTCAGGCAAGTCCCATTGGGCTTCATGGCTGATTGTAATCGTAAGCGAACGAATCATGCCACTTTAGTGCGAGTCACATCGAGCTTAAGTAAGAAAAGTCAAGAAAATTTGGCTCCTTTGTCCAGTTATAAGATTGCAGCCGTACTCGTTTGCGAATAATCGGCCCTTATAACTTATAGGCATCAAGGCCGGGTCTTTCGGGTTAGTGGTTGGTCACTTGAGCAGCCAACCCCCAAGACCTACATGCACTTGATGCTTTTAATGATACTGAATTACTGATGTCGCATGGATACTACTTACTTGTAATCAGGATGTAATGATATAGGACTTGATAACCATCTCTTTGTTGATACTAGAAATTTTGGATCAGCAGGCCGCCTCATTAAAAACCTTCCAGTCCCCTTAGGTACCCTGGGTAGGAAAAGAGCGCGTCTGAAACCTGCTGCCCGTTACATTATTTAGTTCTTCATAAGCACTGGTCCCGGTCTGGCTTGACCAATGAACATTCTCCATATGTTGGACCTTTTCCTGATGAGTACCGGGTTTGCTAGCCAACCCGGGTGGGGTGTTCCCATGACTTGGCTGGTTGTGAGCGGCCGTGTAGCTTCTTCCTTCACAGCGGATTGCTTGGGGGAATCATCCTCGATTAAGGCCACCATTTTAGCATCTTGCGTTACCTTGGATTTTGTTCTTTCACCTTCAGTACTCGGCCTTTTTGATGTGGCTCTATCCTCCGTGTCTGCTTGAGACCGGTAATGCTTGAGTTCTTCTTTTCTACAGGCCTGCTCGGCCATTGCTGCATCTCCTTCGTCACATTCAGCTGCTATGTCTCGATTTCCATGTATGGTAATGGTCTTCTTGGGACCCGGGATTTTTAGCTGTAGATATACGTAACACGGCCTAGCCATGAATTTGGCATAAGCCGGCCTTCCAAATAGCGCGTGATAAGGGCTGCGCAATTTCACTACCTCAAAGGTAAGCCACTCAATTCGATAGTTATCCTTTGACTCTCCAAAGGCTACCTCCAATGCGATTTTTCCCTCGGGGCATGCTGAATGACCCGGCACTATCCCATGAAAAACTGTTGAGCTTTTTTGCAGTTGAGATTCCTTGAGACCCATGCGTAGGAAGGTTTCCCAATACAGTATATTGATCCTGCTTCCACCATCCATTAAAACCTTTTTCAGTTCGTACCCATTGACTTGCGGTGCGACTACTAGTGCCAAGACTCCTGGGTGCTCCACTCTTTCTGGGTGATCCCTTCTGCTCCATGTTACCTCCTGTTCTGACCATCTCAAGTGTCTCGGGACGGCTAACGAAACTGAGTTGACCGCTTGATTCAGTATCTTTTTGTCCTTGTTAGAGCCTCCTGTGGTATGCACATGATATTGACCCAATTGTTTGGGGTTAGCCTGGAAACCTCCTGCCCCCCCCTTGGTTATTACTTTGATTTCCAGCCGCCGGGTTACCAGCTGGGGGTGGGCCGTTGCCCGGGTTTGCCCCTGGACCCGGTCCTCCTCCCCGTCCTGCACCTCGCATAGCTCTGTGCACTTCCTCATTTTCCACCTTTGTAAATCGGCGCATTGTTCTAGGGAGTGGTTAGCTGGCCTGCCATTCCTGCTATGCTTCGGGCATGCCATCCTGAATATGTCCCAATTGTTACCCGGCCTTGGTGGACCTTGATAGTTTCCTCCATTGTGGTTACCTCCGTTGAAATTTCCTTCTGCTCTGGGCCTTGAAGACCCGGCTTCTGTGTTGGCGACAAACTCGGAGCCCCCTTCGAACGGGCGCTTGTTCTGGTTATTTCCGTTATTACCTGATGCTGATCCATTGCCGGTTCTTCCGTTACTGCTTGTGTTTGCTTTTGCCTTCTTGTCATCAGCTTCTTCTTCTGTAGTATCTGTCGCAGCGTGTTTGTTGCACGCATCCATCAATTCTCCCATTGTAACCTCCGACGCGTTTCGACTGGACTTCATGCGAGTTAACTTTTGCACTAACGGTATGTACTTGCATGTTTTTGCCATGGCCTGTAGTGCATCCTTGGGCTGGATATCCGTGGATGAGTGAAGTATCTCCATAACCCGGCGCACCCAACTACGCGCCGACTCTCCCTTCTTCTGGACGCATCGTTCTAGATCATCAATAGTGAATAATTTCCTGCAGGTCCCGTGAAAGTGCTTGACAAACGCGGTTTTCAATTCCTCCCAAGATTTGATCGATCCTTCCGGCAAATTGGTGAACCACAATTTTGCTGCTCCTTCTGACATCATTAGGTACATAAACTTGGCTTGGAGGTTCTCGGACGCGTTGCGAATTGACATTGCCATCTCGTAACTGCTTAGCCATGTTTCGGGATCCATAGTTGGCTCATAATTCACTACTTTCCCCGGCTCTTTGAAATTTTCCGGGTAAGGTTCAGCTCTGATATTGTCCGAGAGACACTTGGGTCCCGCAAGAATGGTTGAAGCCGGCCTTGCTCTAGAAACGTGTGATGCCGCGGGGGGCGCGGCTGGACGCGGTGCTGCGGGAAGTCCATGCGCTGCAGACCCGGCCGCGGCCCTCCGAGCCCTAGAACTGTCCACGACGGCCTGTGCTGCTGATGCTGCCTGAGCGCGGGGAGGAGGCGGCATTTGCTGCTGCTCTTCCCTCCGTCGCGCTGAACTTGTTTGGATATTCCCTTGCTGTTGACTGACGTATGGCGTCCCGTGCATACCACTTCTGTGATCCGGATAATTGGCTTGCTGTGCCACCGCAGTGTGCAACAGATCGATGGCTTGCCGAGTCTTCTCTGCATGGGGCGACTCTCCCACATGGATTTGATTCAACGCAAGTGTCGCTGCATATACATTGTCCATTGGGTTATTGTAGTGGCCGGCTGGTGTGCGGAACCGTGATGGTGGCGGTGGTGGTGGATCGTTGCCGGTCGTGATTCTAGTTTGTGGTGGGGGTAACCCGGTCCGCTCATTTGCCGGATGTGTCGCTGCTGTCACTTGTTGGGGTGCGGTTCCCTGGTTCACCACTGGTATCGGCTGGTCCTGAGGCGTAACAAATAAATTAGCCGGATTGATAACCCCGCCCATTGCTGGTAACCTGGTGTGGTGCCTTTGATGTAGTCTAGACGTTTCCTCTCGGAGCCGGGTTTCCAATGCATCTAGCTCACGCCGCCGCGTGGCCATCCCTTGCCTTTCTGCCTCTACCTGCCTTCTTTGCTGTTCCAGCGCACGGCGAGCCACATCCAGATCCCTGACACGTTCCGCTGCGTTTTCCGGAGTGATAACCGTTGCGAGAACCGTGGGGTCTAGAATCAGATTGTTATCGAATAAGGCCGGGTGGCGCGGGTTCGAAGGACCCGCCCCTGGTGTCCGGTTTTCTAAGAATCCGAACGTGTTTGCATGCAACTCCTCATCCGCTGCTCTGCTGGTTATTGACGTCGACTCTCCATCAACCCGGGTCGAGACCGGGTCTCCGTTAGCCGCGCCCTGTTGCTGGGCCACTGCCTGAGCCGCCCCAACTGATGCTGCGGTTGTGTTTCCTTGGTTGGCCGCGGGGGCCGCATAGACTGCAACTCGGCGTACGATATCCGGTGTAAATTCAGGCTGTTCTTCCTCACCGTTCTCCTCATACCGGTTTTCCAGTAGATCCAGGATAGACCCGGTATCATCTTCTCCTTCGGCCCGGTCGCGTGGGGTCCATGCCGGATCCTCCGGCTGTTCCCACTCCGCGATGGGTTCTTCTGCCGGATATGTCGTTCCAGTCGATTCTTCATCATCTGACCGGATAGACGTGGCTTTTCCTGGCATAGAATCAGATCCAACGTTGTCAGGGATCGAATTGGAAGCACATACCATACCGATGAAGACGCTGATCCGGCCGATCGTCACGACGGATCCGGTTTCGAGGTGATCCGACTCCAGCCCCCAGCCGGAATCGTCCACCACCTTTTCTCCTTCGTGGTCAATGTAGATTTCGCTGATGACAAGATTCTCCATGCCCTTCCGAGCTTCTCCCGTGATGTAAACACCTTTGGACGCAGGCCCCACGGTGGGCGCCAACTGTCGTGGGATAATCACGGCAGATGTTACCTGGGGTAACTGATCTTGGGGCAAGACGACACAGGTGTTTGGGAGAGGGTTTAGCTCAGAGGAAAACATGGTGCAATTCGATCTGGTAGCCGGCAATCAAAGTCGCCGAGTCTCCGATCTTGATATAATAGCTCAACTTTGGGATTACACTTGATGCTCGATATCACCCGATGTTGCTAGGGTTCTTAGATCTCTGTCTAGACTAGACCTGGGGGTCGGTTTATAAAGCACCCGCACCCCCTGGCTTATTCTCCAAGGCGCATCCTGAATCCTACCCGGACCCGGCGCACAAACCCTAACTTTCTCCTACCATAACCCGCAATCCGGGTTACTGGGCCTACAAGTTTGGGCCTTCACAGATTTCCTTATCCTTAGCCGGGCCCTATGCACCGTCCTTTGGGCCGGGTTACTCCTTGGAGTTTGGCATACCGGGTTATCGTCCCCCCATCAGGTCTAGTTGACGGTGCACCTCTGGAGGGAGACTGGTACGCGGAGGTCACTATCCGTGCACCTCTGGCTAGCCCGATAGTGGAGGCCTACGTCTTTCGTGCTGTTGATCGTTCTTGGACCGAGGCAGCCGTGCGGGTGATTCAGGAGTCAGTGGCACGACTGGCACACATTGGGGAGTACATGTTCATCGGTTCCCGGTTCGAGTTGATTGGGAGGCGCGATGAGGAGGGCATACCACTTCCTGTTGAGCCAGACACTACCACTGTTGGTCCTCACTTGGACGAGATGGAGATTCTGTTGTACCGCACTCAGCACAGGTTGGACGATCAGCGACTCGCTCACCACCTTGGCACATTGGTGCAGCACACACTGATAGCCGAGACTGACGAGCTGAGGGCTGAGCTTCAGGACAGCCAGGAGGAGAGTGGAGCACTAGCACAGCAGTT
Source organism: Alopecurus myosuroides (assembly GCA_028641055.1). Lineage (NCBI taxonomy): Eukaryota > Viridiplantae > Streptophyta > Magnoliopsida > Poales > Poaceae > Alopecurus > Alopecurus myosuroides. Next base: position 274,332,618 of record CM054059.1, read on the forward strand.
GTCCCAGTTGAGGGAGGAGTTGGAGGCCGCCACCGCGAGGAGCCGTGCCTTGGAGAGACAGCTGCGGGCCACCCGTCTGAGCCGTGCTCGTCTCACCAGCAGGGTGACGGCTCTGGAGGGGGCTAACTCAGTTCTGCACACTAGGCTTCACATAGCTCGTGACGACATAGCCGCGAGAGACTCTGCCATAGAGGAGCTTGAGGAGGAGGGCGCAGAGCTCAGCAGGGAGATTGAGGAGCTCCTGCCAGTAGAGGATGTTCCGTCCGACTTGGAGGGGATGGATATGAGTGAGGCTAGCGAGTAGGATGATGATGACCTGCTTGGCGAGGAGGAGGAGGAGGACCCTGAGGAGCATATCTTCGAGGTTGGGGACAGTGACGACTCTGTGTAGTCACAGCCTCCTCACCCTTAGCACTTGATGCTGGTCTAGATGCTAGATAAGTATGCTAGATCGTTTTGCTAGTAGTAGCCTTGCGATGACCCCACCAATCGCACCCCATGTAGCTCGATGAAGCCTTCCTTGTAAGATATGGCTTGTAATGTGTGTGTATTGTCAAAAACTCTGTTTAGCTTTTGTGATGAATGAAATGTTCTGCTTGGTTCTTTGATGTTTGTCACTATTTTGCGTTCATTTCATCCAAGTTTGCGACTGCCCCGCTCTTGTTTTTGAAACATATCACTCGTATTCCTTTTGTTGAGGTTAAAGGTACTGGGTTTTCAAAAACAAGAATTTACTTCTAAACCTTACACATGTTTTCACTTCAGAATGGCACCTTGTCGCGAACCCCCACCGCCACTACCACCCACAGTGGAGGCGCTGTTGGCCCTGCTGATGGAGGATTGCCAGGCCAGCCGAGATGAGAGTGCAGCTACCATTGCCGCTCTGCAACAACTAGCTGCTGCCAACAACAATAATGGCAATGGCAATGGTGCTCGCTCGAGACTGAGAGACTTTCAGCACACAAACCCCCCAATCTTCACTAGGATTGTGGAGCCTCTCGATGCTGACGACTGGCTCCGCACCATTGCAAACAAACTGGAGGTTGCTGCAGTTGAGGAGAATGATAAGGTCATGTTTGCCTCCCATTTCCTTGCTGGCCCTGCCAGGACTTGGTGGGAGACTACACGTGAGACTGTTGCTGCTGGTCACGTGTTCAACTGGGAGGATTTCTCGGCAAGATTCCGCAAGTACCACATTCCCCAGGGAATGATGGCACTTATGCGGGAGAAATTTCTGAATCTGAAGCAAGGAAGTATGCCGGTGTCTGAGTACTGGGAGAATTTCACTACTCTGTCCCGGTATGCACAGGATGATATTAATACTGATGCTAAGAAAAGAGAGAGGTTCTTAAATGGGCTGGATGATGAGCTCCAGTGCTCTCTAGTGGTGGTTCCATTCCAGGACTTGGAGACCCTTGCAAATGCCGCTATGGTGCTGGAGCACAAGCGGAAAGCTGCTGATGATAACCGCAAGAGGAAAATGACTGCGCATGGAGGACCTAGTGCTCAAAGGACTCGCAACACTCCGTATGCGAGGCCACCATCCCACAAGGCGCCTGCTTATGCACCCCGCCCCAGCCACAACTATGCACCAAGGCTCAACCACTACAACCACCCTGCACCTCATGCACCAAGGTACGGAGGAAATAGCTATGGTGGTAACCATGGTAATCATTCTGGGAACCATCATGGAAACCGCTATGGAGGCAATAATAGTGGAAATGGGAACAACTCCAACAATGCTCCCAATGCTAACCCAAGCCCAAAGCCTTCTGGAGGTTGTTTTGCCTGTGGAAAGGAAGGTCACTTTGCTCGGAATTGCCCAACCAAAGTTACTGCCCCAGCCCAGCCTACTGCAACCAAGATGAACCATGGTCCTTCCACTGGATGGCAGAATAGGATGAAGGGACACCTGCACCACGTCACTGCTGCAGAAGCTCAGGAGGCACCAGACATGGTGATGGGTATGTTTCCTGTCAACTCGGTGCCAGCCGCAGTACTGTTTGATTCTGGTGCATCGCATTCTTTTGGCACTAAACCGTTTGCTGAGAAAAGTGGTATGAAGCATTCTCGTATGAACAACCCTATGTTAGTACAAATACCTGGGGATAGTACTAAAGCCAACCTAATTTGCAATGAAGTACCAGTAGAAATACAAGGGAAAACTTTTCATGCTGATCTTATAGTGCTGGGATCCAAAGGGATAGAAGTGGTACTCGATATGAACTGGATGGCCAAGTATAAGGGGGTTATTGATTGCACTAAGAAATCTATTGAAATGATCTCTGAGGATGGGGAAAAGGTTGCGTACACTGCAACTAGACCCTCGTCGCAAGTTCACTGTCACACTGGTATAGCCCACCCTGACCTTGAGGAAGTCCCGGTCGTTTGCGAATACCCGGATGTTTTTCCTGAAGAGTTACCCGGTATGCCCCCTGATCGGGATATCGAGTTTGTGATCGAGTTAGTGCCCGGAACTGGACCCATAGCACAGAAGCCCTATCGGATGAACCCAAAAGAATTAGATGAGTTGAAGACCCAGCTGGATGACATGTTGAGAAAAGGTTTGATTCGCCCTAGTGCATCGCCATGGGGATCTCCGATCATTTTTGTGGAAAAACGGGACGGTACCACTCGTTTATGTGTGGACTACCGCAAGTTGAATGATGTTACCATCAAGAACAAATACCCGTTGCCCAAAATTGAAGACCTGTTTGACCAGCTGAATGGGGCCGTAATCTTCTCGAAGATCGACCTTCGGACTGGTTATCACCAATTGAAAGTCCGTGATACTGATATTCCCAAGACTGCTTTCACCACTCGTTACGGGTTGTATGAATACACCGTGATGTCCTTTGGTCTAACCAATGCCCCTGCCTATTTCATGAATCTCATGAATAAGGTATTCATGGATTTTCTAGACAAGTTTGTCGTGGTGTTTATTGATGACATTCTCATATATTCTCGGAGTGAGGAAGAACACGAAGAACATCTAAGAATTGTGCTCGGAACACTTCGTGAGCATCAATTGTATGATAAGTTTAGTAAATGTCAATTCTGGTTGACGGAAGTCGGGTTTCTTGGACATGTAGTATCTGCGGGAGGAATATCGGTTGACCCTACTCTAGTTCAGTCTGTGGAGAAACGTGCTGCTCCAACCAACCAGACTGAAGTCAGATCCTTTCTGGGTTTGGCAGGATATTACCGCAAGTTTGTTCAGGGATTCTCGAGTATAGCCAGACCCCTCACCCAGTTTCTCAAGAAGGATAGCAAGTTCCTATGGACGGACAAGTGTGAAGAGAGTTTCAATGAGTTGAAGCATCGACTTGTGACCGCTCCAATCCTTATTATGCCGGATATCACCAAGAATTTCGACGTATATTGTGACGCTTCTAAGCTTGGTCTTGGAAGCGTACTTATGCAAGAAGGGAAAGTGATATCTTTTATATCCCGCCAGTTGAGACCCCACGAGTTGAATTACCCCACTCATGACTTAGAGCTTGCTGCTGTTGTTCATGCCCTCAAGACATGGCGACACTTTCTTATGGGAAGAAGAGTGGAAATTTACACGAATCATAAGAGTTTAAAGTATATCTTTACTCAACGTGAGCTCAACATGAGGCAGCGCCGCTGGATTGAGCTCATTAAAGATTATGATCTGAGTATTCATTATCACCCTGGGAAGGCAAATGTGGTTGCAGATGCTCTTAGTCGAGAGCCGGCCTCTCTAAATGCTATGATTCTAGTAAGGCAGCCCGAGTTGTGGAAAGAGCTTGACCAACTTGGCATTGAAGTGGTCAGCTATGGTATGTTGGACGCCATAGAACTTAAACCAACTCTGGTTGACCAAATCAAAGAAGCGCAGAAAGGCCAGAAAAGTATTGATGGTATTAAGGCCCGCATGGAGAAGGAGAAGGTTGCTGGGTTTACTATCGATGTTGATGGGGGATTATGGTATGAGGGCCGTATTTGTGTTCCCTCTGAGTCTGATCTCAAGGAGACCATCATGGTCGAAGCTCATGAGACCATGTATTCTATCCATCCTGGAGGAACAAAGATGTATCAAGACCTCAAGGAGAGATTCTGGTGGCATGGGATGAAGCGAGATATTGCTTCATTTGTAGCCAAGTGCCATGTCTGCCAGCAAGTGAAAGCTGGGCACCAGCGTCCCGCTGGCTTGCTCCAGCCATTGCAAGTACCTGTTTGGAAATGGGATGAAGTGGGGATGGAATTCATCACAGGACTTCCTAGGTCCAGCCGAGGAAATGATTCTATATGGGTTGTAGTGGACAGGCTCACGAAAGTTGCTCACTTTATTCCCGTCCGGACCACCTATCGTGGAGATCAGCTTGCTGATCTTTACATTACTCGGATTGTCAGCCTGCACGGAGTTCCAAGCAGGATTGTGTCTGATCGAGGTACACAGTTCACATCTAGGTTTTGGAAGAAGTTGCACGAGAGTTTGGGAACCAAATTAGCTTTTAGCACAGCATATCACCCGCAGACTGATGGACAAACAGAGCGTGTGAACCAAATTCTAGAAGACATGCTCCGTGCTTGTGTGTTGTCCTATGGAATTAAGTGGGAAGACTGTCTGCCTTTCGCAGAGTTTTCTTATAACAACAGTTATCAGTCTAGCTTGCAAATGGCCCCTTTTGAAGCACTGTATGGACGTAAATGCCGCACACCTCTGAATTGGACTGAGACTGGAGACAGTCAGGTTTTTGGTGTGGACACTTTGAAAGCTGCAGAAGAGCAGGTTCAGCTTATTCGGGAACGTTTAAAGACAGCTCAATCTCGTCAGAAGAGTTATGCTGATACGAAGCGTCGTGATGTCTCTTTCAGCATTGGAGATTTCGTGTAACTTCGTGTTACGCCACTCAAAGGGATGCAGCGTTTCCATGTCAAGGGAAAGCTGGCACCCAGGTATATTGGCCCTTTTAAGATCTTGGCACGTCGTGGAGAAGTTTCTTATCAGTTAGAATTACCTGAGGAGCTATCTGCGTTTCACAATGTTTTCCATGTGTCATTGCTCCGGAAATGTCTGCAAGTACCTGAGAAGGATCTCTCGTATCAAGACATAGATTTCAGGACCATTGATATCAATGATGACTTGACTTATCGTGATAGACCCCTGCGGGTTCTCGAGGAGATTGTGCACGCTACCAGGAGGCGTGCTATAAAATTCCTTAAGATTCAGTGGACGAATCATTCTGAGGAAGAAGCTACCTGGGAGCGTGAGGATGATATTAGGAAGGAGTTCCCTAATTTTCTTAAAGCCTAGACCCGCTAATCTCGGGACGAGATTCTTTTAAGGGGGGGGGGGAGATTTGTAACACCCCTGTTTTTAAGCACTTGTTTAATAGTATATTAGCAAGCATCTTAAGACTTTTGTAAGACAATTAAGTGGACAACATGTTTGTGTAGTCATGTTTATCTATGCAATATAAGTGGTGTGTTTCTTTTCACTCATTTGAGGATTTTCCCTGATGATTGATTATTTCCTGCCTGATGTTTTTCAACTGGAAACCCTAAGATTTTTCTTCTCAAAATTTGGGGAATGCTTGATTCACTCATGATAGCATTATTTAGTCATGCCTTGACCAAGGAAACACTTTGGTTTGGTTTTAAATAGCTTTCGGAATTCATTTTCCTATTTAAACATTTAGCAGAAAAACAACATGACTAGCTGTTTTCCACACTTGTTTTCAGGAGGCAAACATATTTGATTTGTTGTTTTCTTGTTGTATTATGGTTGAACATGTTATGTAATACAACTATATGCCACTGGTTTAAATTTAGCACTTGGAAAACAATCTAATCCATGATTGTTTTCCTAGTATAAAAATATTGAAAAAACCAATTCTATTTGGAAAACAGAAACATAGCTTTTTGGGCAGTTGTTTTCAGAGGGTAAACCAACTCCATTTTTTTTGTACTGGTTGTTTTCTCAAACTAGAAAGTACATACAACAATCACCAAATTGAATTTCCAAAATCCAAGTTCAATTGCCCTTTCAAACAGAAGCAAACTTTTGCTTCAAATCCCTGTTTTTCCAACACTTAGTGAAATTAGCACTAATGCACTTTTCTGAATTTTCTGAATCTGTTCCTAAACAGAACTTGGGAGATGAATTTCTTGAGCTACACTTGATCTTTTTGTGTGGTTTTTGGTTCTAGTTATTCACTTAGGATCCCTCTGTAACTCCATGTGCTCACATGCCCGAGAGATGCCTTAGCAAGGAAGAAAAGAGGAGGGAAACTAGGGCTCGAGTAGGAGGGGGTGTGCAAGTGGCATAGCCAAAAAAAACCTCATGCCTCTCTACCCTAGCTCCACTGTGGTGACTAGTGACTTTGGCACCGCCCCTGGCTCGAGAGACAACGAGAAAACGGCCCCCCCACCCCTCTGCTTGCCAACACGCATGCACACATGTGCACCCGAGAGCACCCACACGGGCCCTGTACCTACAAAGCTCCAATGGCCGTGCCGTTTCACCACCACACGCCACCACCATCCACTCCCCCACCCACGAAAATCCAGGCCGTGCCTCGCCGTGTGCGAGCGGCACGGGCAGATTTTCGCCGCCGGCCACCGCAAGACTCACCGAAGCGAACCGAGCAAATCCGTGCATAAGTGCTCGGCATTTTCGCACGAGCATGCTCCCCGTAGCCCTAGGCGCCGCCCTGACATCCTCCGCGACGTTTTTGCCTGCAGGAGCATCGTCGCCATCGCCGCCGTGTCCGTCGTGCCGCCGCGGAGAGGAACACGCCGTCGAGGAAGCGAACGCCGCCACCACCGCGCCACCAGCCTCCCACGACCCCTCCGCCACAACGCGCCGCTCCACAGACCCCCTAGGTGAGCACCCCACTCGTCCCGTGCGCGCCCGTGAGGTGTTCGACGTTGGTTCAGTCGGGTGAGGAGAGAGGAGGAAGAAAAGACCAGCGCCGTCGATCGGGCGAACAACGGTTGCGCTTAAACGGGAGTTTCCCGCGTCCTCCGCCCGCACGCGCGCGCAGCTGGGCTAGCCTAGGCGCTAGTTGGGCCGCGCGCAGCGAATCCAGCCCATCTGGGCTTGTCCCTGTTATTTTTAAATCAAATTTTTCTGGCAGAATTATACCTGTTAGCTTTTGGCCTAGGAAAGTTAGCAAACGATTTTATTTGGCTTTTCCAATTTTTGTACATGTAGCCATACAAAATCACAACCACCTCCCTTTGGCAGAATAATGTTTTGACTTTTAGTTATTTTTTTATAGCTAGTTTGCCAGAAAGTACCCTTAAAATGGAAATGAATAGAACTTCAAAAATACAAAACATTTTTGAACAAACTCAACTGTTTTGGAAATCCCTTATCAATACCTACCAATAGAATTTTAGTTTGAACCAAGGTGAGTTACCATTTGGAAATGCCATCCATTTTGGTGAAACATCTGTGAGCTATTCCAGGATTTTTAGGGGGAGATTGGGACATTATTTTTGAGTAGGACCAATTTGACAGGCTTTGTATTGCCAAGGAATATTACATCCTAGAAGGATTTAATTTTTGGAGCCATAAAAAAAATTAGGGAGACAGAACAAGTTTTGGTACTTTTCTGCCTAATTTTTAATTCCTAGATCTTGTTTTATATGTTCATTTTGTGATGTGCACAGGATGTGTTCTTGCTTGTAATGTTTTTTTCTAGTGTAGTAATGATGTTTACAAGTTGTATGAACATGTTAGAATGAATGGTTTGAGTGGTAGAATTTTTAGAATTATTTTTCCATGCATAGATCTTGCTCATAGCTTAATTTCTATCTAAGTTTTTGAGTAGATTTTAAGATATGTATTAGGCCTATTTTGCTAGATTAATTTTCATGGAACCAGTACCATTTTGGTACTGTTAATTTGGTTACAGAACCTCTGGTTCCTTAGTGCTTGTGTTTGAAGTAAATTTAAATAGCAAGGCTTAAGGTCTAGATTTCATACTAGATTATTCATGCATGCTTTTTGTCTTGTTTTCCACTAGGGAAAAATATGCTTCTTTGTGGTTGAAAACAGAGGATGAAATGTCCTTGTGGCATTGTTATCCTTGTGTTTTCACTTCTGATAATCTTCCCCTTAAGTATTAGAAATTGTTTGAGTAACATTTGGGTGCCTAGATTTAATTCCCTCACATGTGTAGCATTTTTAGTCTAGTTTTTCCTTGGTTAATAGCTAGACTTATTATTTTGTTTTGGAGGATCCAGTAGCATTTTGGTACTTATTATAGGAGTATTTTACCTCTGTTAGTTTGCACACTTGTGCCTAAAATTAACAAGTGAAGTATAAACTAGTCTAGTATTTTTCCCAAGTTTCTACTAGTATGAGTAGGAGTTTGTGGGACTAGTTTGTTTGTTTTGAGCATTTTTAGAATTGTGACCAGAGGCTTATTAACCTCTTTATGAGCATTATGCTAGTGGAACACCCACTGGTATTTTTGCATCATGGTGGGAAATAGGCTTGACTTGTGGTCATGAGCTCTTTCACCACTTGAATATTTTAGCAAATTATATGTGCTAGCCATAGAGATTGTTGGGGGAGTTTTTAGACATAAAAATGTGTTTTATGTGACACCCTACTGTCTAGTAACATGTGCTTTACCCCACTGGTCCATGATGCTCTTGACTTAAAATCATTAAGTTTGACCACACATAAACACTAGGAAAAAGCAGATTTTCCCACTGTGGTTTTCATGTCAATTTTCTTAAGGGATAATTGAATGTCTTGAGTGTTACATTTTAATTGCTTGCTGTATGTATCACTTGTAGCATTGTTTGTCTTGGTTGGCTCTGAAAGTGTGCCTTTATTTCTTTTTACGACGTTAGAAAATGAGGAGGAAGGATTTGCTGAAGAGGGGTATTGCAACTCCTGTTACTTTCAGGACCAGGACCATCACTTGTACCAAGGCAAGCCATCCTAATGCTTGCTGTATAAATACTTATCATTATCTATCATGCATGCTTTTCACTTCTGAAGTTTTCACAAAACTATACTCTCAAAACTATTTTTGTTGTGAATACTACTACTATTAATATTATTAGAAGAAGGAATTATATTAATAGTCAACTTGGTATTGCCAAGCCCTTAGCCACTAAATGGTATATACATACCATTCACCAACTTAAAATTTGAGTTCTTAAATGAACTACATAAAATGTGTTTTTGTAAACAATTACCTTATGGAAGAAAAACTCCGGAGGAAGGGTGAGACCCTGTCTACCGGAAGGATGTCATGATGGGAATTTTTTGAGAAATGTTTACAAAAGACACATAACCTAGTCTTCGCTGGACAACCATTATCGTACTGCCACTTTACCCCAATATGGGTAGGGGCTTGATTAAAAACTTGTTATGGTTAGTATGTGAGCTATCTCAAGTGCTATAGAGGATTGAATCCTCCGAACCGAAATGTCACTAGGAGTGGAGGATACGGGATATCTAAAGTGTGGGATTAATTTTCCCTCCGGATGCAGCAGTTGGGTCTCCTGTTTGGGCGGTGTGGGACATGGCTTGCCAGGGAGGATAACCCCAATTGAAGAGATAGTCATGTACTAGCTTGCACATAGTGGATAGTCAAGATCAGTTATCTGATGTTCTCATAGGTTGGGAACAGTCCATGGTTGTTTCATGGCGGATTCTGGATCTAGTGGAAATGTGTACACCTCTGCAGAGTAAAACTATTTCGAGATAGCCGCGTCCTCGGATATGGACGGTTGAATGGCCATGTAGCTAGTATTGTGTCAACTTTTCAAAAGAGGTTTTGAAAGACGGCCTTTGTACCTGAGAGGTACTATGGAGGAATGAAATGGGTATCTGCGAGATACTGATGAGAAGGAAACTATTACTAAAAGTTTCTGAAAAGAAAACTTTCTTTTCTAAAAGTCTTATAAAACCTCCAAGATATGTGATATCTACGAGAGAAAAACTACATTATTTTTAAGGATTTTTCACAAGGAACAAAACTTGAAGAATCAACCATGATAAATCTTTTATCTGTCATGGGTAGCTGAACCATATGTATGGCCTACCCACTCCACCAAATAAGCATGTATGCATTTATTGTAAGCTAATAAAGGATGTCTTGTTGAGTACATTCAAACGTACTCATTTGGTTTCGCCCCTGGTATCTACTTATCAGACTATGAGGAGCCACCCCAGGAGGAGTTCTATGAGGAGGAGTTCTACTCTGATGGCCCTGCGAGTTAGGATCGTCTCCCAGTCAGCAGCCTGTAGGATGAGGCGTGACTCGGGTTCTACTACGCTATGCTTGTCGTCTTCCGCTGTGTTTATTTTGAATGTCTGTCCTGTGTGACAATTATCAAGAACTTGGTCATGTGACCATTTATGTAAGACTCTAATATTCGTGTAATGGATGATGTTTTCTGTATGCCAACTACGTATGTTGTTCACAACTGGTTATTCTGGGATTGTGAATGAATGCATATGAGGGGTTCTGAACCTTCCGGTTTGGGGCCTCTACATGTAGTTCCGCAAAAGGGTCCTGAAAGTCGAACGACTCATCGAACATCATTCCCACGTCTCTCTCACTCTCGATGATCATGTTGTGCATGATGTCCGTTGACCTTTCTACGGCAAGGCGCGGTGTGCGTGTCTCGCCGGCGTCGTCGGATTCCCGTTTCGATGCGCTATCGGAGGAAATGTTGGTCGAAGGAGAGGAGGCGGGGATTGAGGTATCTGTTGCGGAGGAGGTTCTGGTTGAGGACTGGCTGGTGTCCAGGGACTATGTCCATCGGCCGGACATCTTCGATGACGAGCGCGTTCGTGCCTTCTAGGAGCATATTGGCTTCATTCGCAGGAGTCAAGGTTCTGGGAAGCGCGTACGCCGTCCAAGTCGTCAGCTTCGAGGGGATGGGATCGGTCTTTACTGTCGATGCCGGATGGAGACGCCGATCTGACGCCGCCGGAGTCGGATGGGTCTAGAGCTTCACCGTCTTCCCCTCATCGACGGCGGTTGCGAAATTCGGCTATCAAGATGGGATGGTGAGCCCCTCTTCCTAGACCTCAGGTTACGCCTGCTCCTTGTATTGGGGATTTTTCCCGGAGGATATCCTGGCGGCGGCTAATCAGTGCGCTGAGGAGGGGTCGCCAGTGACGGATCCGATCTCGGGGATGGAAGACATATTTCCCGCAATTCAAACTGCAAATTCGTTGTCTGGTGGGCTCGTGGTGCATGCATATTAGGACATCCATCTCCGTGGGCTCATCTTGGTCATTGCTTTGAAGGGTTATGGAAGTGGACAATGGATGCAACTCGGTCATCTTCATTCTGTTCGACGCTGCTGCCATCTCCTTCCATCACAGAGCCTAGGGTGCCCTCTATAGCCGACAAGCATCTCTCGCCGGTCCCTGTTTCTACTCCGGGCGTCCGCTCCTTTGCGGAGGTTGACGCCTCGCCCCCAATGGCGGCACCATCGCCGCACTCTAGTGGCTCCGCGGGGATGCGCCCGACTGCTCCATTGACGACGACTCAAGGGCGGACTGCTGCTCAGGATCCGATTGGGATTGCTGGTTTCCAGAATTCGGCTGGTCCGCCTACCTTTGCTCCAATACTACAAGGTTCGAGGGGGCAAGAGATGGTGGTTCAGTCTCTGCCTGTTCAGAACCCTCCCACAGGATTCTCCTTTGGGGCCATGACTTCTGTGATGCCGGTGCCTGGTCAGAAACGAAAGAATTAGAAAGGGAAAGCTAAGGCTAATGGTGGACGTGCACGGGTGTAGCGGGGGGTGGGTTTGATGTCAACAGAAACGACTCCATTTCAAGAGGTGATGCAGCCGGTACTGGTGGCCACGGCTGAAGTTAAAGCGCATGTGGTGCAGTAGGGTATGGTTGCCAAGAAAGCCAAACCAGGTGCTGGAGGTGCGATGTGGACACACATGCAACTAAGGACTACCCGGTTATTCACTATTGCTATATATGTGACAATGACAGGCACGCGTTGAAGAAGTGTCCCACGTTGAAGTTGTCGAAGCCATTGGTGTTCATTGCCGGGTTAGGAAACAAGGAGACTATGTTTAATCAGTTCCCTGATAGTGTGTATAATGCACAGATGGCACCGAGGGTAGGTCCCATTTCTCTTGTTAAGGTTGACGGTACGGATGAATGTGCACACCAGGTGGAGGCTCAGGTTGCATGCATCTGTCCGGTGCCATCATGAAAATGGGAGCTAGTACCTAATCGAGGAGCTGATGCGATTTGACGGCGTTGACCTTGGCATACCTTCACAACCGACCAGGATTATCTTCAGTAAAGTGGAAACCGGAGGAGATTGAGCCAAATCTGGAGTTGCATCAGGCTTGGGTGTATGTGACCGGGGTTCCACATCCTATGATGCATTTCTTGGGGTTATGGGCGGTCGGGTCTTTAGTAGGCATTACCATTGATGTGGACTTGTTGGCTCTCCAGCGCAGAGGGGTTGTCCGTATTCTGATAGGTTTGGCGGTTGATGACTGTTTCAAAAAGGTTGATGAACTAGGGCCGTACATTCGAACCGATCGAGTGCTGCTTTTGAAGGGGTTTGAGTTCACCTTCCATACTGAGGCAGTTAACTTTATCCCAGAGCCAGACTTTGTTCCGTGTTTTGGGATCGCAAAGGCAGCGGTGATTCAGTGGATAAAGGTCTAGATTATGAGGATAATGGACACGAGAGGAATGGAAGTTTGGAGCAAAATTCTGATGGGGCTTTGAGTATGTCTATTGATCCTAGTCCTGGTACTAGCTCGGGTCATGCGGCGTCGGCGAGTATTCTACTGAAAAACCATAAATCCGAACCCCCAAACTCCTACGGGGAGGGAGATTTTAAGGCAGATGAAGTTAAGAGGCGGAATGGATTCTATGTTGGTTTCTTCGTGTTCATCTGAGGAGAAGGAAAAAAATGCTCTGCTCAGCAATTTCAGCCCATAGGAGCCCAATGGCGCATTAGACATCGTTGTGATCGGGTGCTCTTAGAAATAGTGTCTCAGTTTCTGGCCTATCAGTAAATTCCATAAGCTAACTTCTTGTAATGCGGATAGCGCTGTTTGGATGATGACAACACTTCACTGAGGTAATATATTTGTCGTTGTACTCTGTGTATATATGGACCCTTCCCGGGTCGCTCTACGACCATCACCGTGCTTATCACATGTCTTGTTGCAGAAATATATAGGTACATGGGCTCCTTTTCTTGACGTGCCACTAAAACAGGTGGGGTTGACATGGTGCATTTAAGTGCGTGGAAAGCATCCCGGGTTTCGGGTGTCCACTCGAATTTGTCCGACTTCTTCAGCAATTTATAGAAGGGGAGTGTTTTTTCTCCTGCCGAGTGCTGCGAATTTCTCAGCTAATTGCTGCACACCCTTCACATTTAGTGGCTCTTTCATTGTGAGAATGGCTTGGATTTTCTCCGGGTTCTCCTCAATTCCTCTGGCAGACAGAAGGTACCCGAGTAGGTCCCCCTGATGCACTTTGAAGGCGTTTTTATCTAGGTTTAACTTGATCTGGTACTTATCCAGTGCTGCAAAGGTTTCGCGGATGTCGTCAATAAGGGTTTCTTCCCTTTTTTGACTTGACAACAATATCATCCACGTAAAAACTTGCGTTTTTCTCCCAATTTGCGCCTTCAGGCAGTTCTGCATCATCTGCTGATATGTGGCACCCGCGTTCTTCAATCCGAAGGGCATTATGGTGTAGCAGTATACTCCAATGGAGTGATGAACGTAGTCTTCTCTCTGTCTTCCTTTTTTCATGTAAATTTTATTGTACCCCAAGTATGCATCAAGGAAGGAGAGTCTCTCGCAGCCTATAGTGGATTCAATGGTTTGACTGATGCGCGACAATGGGAGCAAATCCTTGGGGCAGTGCTTGTTCAATGAGGTGTAATCGATGCACATCCGCAGTATGTCAGTGTTTTTCTTGGCTATTAGCATAGGGTTTGCGGGCCAGGTTGCCATTTTGATCTCTCGAATGAATTTTGCTGCAAGCAGTATATTAACTTCTTCTCCTATTGCTCTTTCTTTCGGCTCTGAATAACAGCGAGTGGATTGCTGTATTGGCTTGGCGTCCTTGTAGATTTCGAGTGAGTGCTCGGCGAATTTCCTGGGGACTCCCATGCGAAGATCTTTGAGTTCTCACAGAGAAATTAAACGAGTGCGCTTACCTATGCGATAGGCAGCGTATTGTACACGAGTACTGTCTTTGCTGGATTAGCTGGGTGCATTTGGTGTGCTGTGGTGTCTTTCTTCACGTCGAATTCCATCTCGTGTGCTATTTTTTGAGTGAGCGGGAGCAATGAAAGTGGTCAATCATGACTGCTATATCTGCTAACTCTTGTTGCATCCTGAACGACTGTGATATTTTTTTTGAACTCGACGTCGCAACTGTCAGATTTCTTGTAATTTCTATACACTGTTGTGATTCCCATGGGTCCAACCTTTTTGAGCATCAGGTACGCGTAATGGGGTACAACCATGAACCTTGCGAATGCTGATCTGCCGAGTATGGCGTTGTACCATGACGGCCAATCGACTACCTCGAAGTCGAGCTTCTCCTTCTTGAAGTGGTCATGCTCTCCAAAGATCACCTCGAGTCCTATTGTTCCCGAGGGCTTGACTGCCTTCCCGGGTACAATCCCGTGAAATGAGTTTTCTGACTGGTTGAGGTTGTTCACCGGTATGTTCGTCTTCTTCAAGATGTTAGCGTAGATGATGTTGATTCCGCTTCCTCCATCCATGAAAATACGGCTGAGGTCATAGCCCCCGATTTGGGCTTCGAGTACCAGCACAACCTTTCCTGTGTAGGGAACTCGAGGCGGGTAGTCAGCCCTGGAGAACGTGATGTTTCCATCTGACCAATTCAATAACTCAGGTGTTGCAGGGGGTGATGTCTCGGCCAAATTCACTTCCTGGTGATGAGTTTCTGGTTCCTTTTGGAGCCTTTCTGTAACATATACACATTTCCTTTTGGATCTGGGCACATGTCCTCATATGGGTAAGCCACTCTGTACTAATGTTGTACTGCTCCGGCCTGCTGTGCCCTGGGTGCCGGTTGTGCTGGAGGTGGTGGCGGGGGTGGAGCACCTATTTCCAATGGAGGTGGCGGTTGCGCACCCACCGCTAATGCTCCTGGGACAGCACGAAAACCTTCCTGTTGGGCCTCGCTCTGTTTCGTGTATGATTCTCTCTACAGGGGCCACCTAGCGTTGTCTTTATCAACATCAAGTACGTTTGTACCTGTAGGAGCCTCTCTTACAGAGTCTTGGGTACTATCTTTTCTAGTGGGTTAAGTTTCTTTGGGTTGTGTTCGAGATCTAATGCCCTTCGAGTTTCCCTCATGGCGTCAGCTGTCATATCCGCCGTTCGGGATCGTCGTTTAGGTGCGGGTGATTTCCGCACCCCACTGCCTAAGGCCCCGACTGTGTCTGTTTCTGTGTAGCACGCACCATCCAACTCTCTGTGTATTCTATTCAATTAATTCCTTTCTCTGCTCAGTGTGTAGCGATAGGCTGCAACTCTTCCGGGGTGGAGTCCTTTGGGAGGGGAAGGCCCTGTTCGACTAGGGTCATGCCCAACTCCATTGTGCTGGCTGATACATGCACCAAAGGGCGGTCCTCTTTGTTTTCCCATTCTTGGCCGTGGACCCAAAATCGTTGGCTGGGTGGTCCCGTCGAGTCCTTCTTTGTCGTTCGTGTCCTTATTCTTGGGTGGTGGGGAATCTTGTGGATCTTCGCCGAGCTACTCACCTTCTTTAGTTTTTCTCTCGTCAGTCGCTTCTGTTGCTTTGCTTGGATCGGCCGAATCCTCATCGTCACTCTCGCTGCCTGAGGTGGTGGACTTCGATTATCTAATCATCGCAACAAAGTGGAGGTGGGGATCAGTGATGTAGGGGTGCCTGAAGTTCGCTTCCTCAAGTGGCGGTGGCGAGATCCTTGCCCCAATCGACTCTGTCGCTTGAGGTTGAGGGGAGTCCTGCAGGCGTAGTATTCCCGCGTGACTCGCACGGAGGTTCAGGTCACCGAACGTGAAGTCAATGCTTTTGTTGATGGAGTCGAACGCCGGGCGCGATGCCGGCAAGTTCTTGGTGAGGTCGATGGACCTGAAGAGAATTAAGTCCGCCCATATCGTTGAGTCGTAGTTTGATGAAGGGATGCCGAATACGCCTCGAATCCAGCGCCCCAGTTTCCCACAAATGCAGCCAATGCAAAGATTGGTACCTCAACAATCCCCATGGTGAGGGACTTGAAGTTTCGTAAGAGAAAATACGCTGGTGGACTACTCACCTAGACGTGTTACAGCCCGCCTGATTGCTTATTTCTCTGGGGTGAAGACATATTACAGGGGCCGCACAGATTGGATCTGGCGATGCTATCAACTAGGGTTGGTCGGTTAGCTATGACCCCCTCGCGCCGTTTATATAGGTAGTCGGGTCGAGGGCCGTACCAGAATAGGACTCGACTACGAGTCGGTTCTAAACCATTCCTAACTCCTTGAGCAGGTCTTTCCTTGCGTCCGCTTTGGCTTGGGCTTCCATGGAAGGCCTCAATACAGTTGCCTAAAAGGCCCTATTATGGTGTTCCTTGGTGCACCGCACCCGGTAGGCCCATCGTGGGGGGGGGGGGGGGTCTTTTGGGTACCCCCACGTCAATCGGGATCATCATCAATGTCATCTGCACCATTACCATCGTCATCCCCTTTGTCCCATCTCGCCCCGCTATAACAATTAGGGTTGTAACTAATGTTATTCATTGGGATTTCTTTATAGGTGTTGATTACTCTTTGTATTTGTTTCTAGTGAAGTTTTATAACCAGATATTTATTCATCTATACATTACCTCTGATCATAATCCATATGATGTCTTGTGAGTACTTCGTTTAGTTCGTGAAGAGTTGTGAGAAGTCTTGTTATTGATAGTTATGTTTCACTCAGTAATATTTAACGTTTTATATTTAAGTTCTGGTGCTATTCTTCTAGTGTTGTTGTGTGAACGTCGAATACACAGTACTTCACCTTTCAAGGGCCTAGGATAATGCATTGTGCATTGGTTAGCTCATTGAGGGTTGTCGGAGTGACAAAAACCTGAACCCTAGTTTGCAAGCCTCTAGACAAGGGAGCGCAACATCCCAGAGTTCATTGCTACAGTTAGATATATTTTAATTACTTACTTGTAATTGCGGATGCTTGCAAGGAGTGTAATCGTAAGTGTGCATTTGTCTTGGATAGGACTATGCACTAGCATAGTTTCACCCACACAACACTTATCAAAACGATGAATGTTAATAAACATTACACGATGAAAGCAAGTTGAGAAATCTTTTCGTGTGTCCTCAGGAACTTTTTAATCATCATAAGTAACAAACACGACTTGTCCTTTGTTCCAAAAAAAGGATCGGACCACTTGCTGTAATTATTTACTTTTACTTTTATTTACTGGTTCTTCATTTACTCGTTGCTACTAAAAATTGTAAAAAATTGTCTCATAGAATTTGCAGTAAAACCTTGCGCAAACCCAATTTTCAACCTCTTCTTCTCGTTGGGTTTGACACTCTTACTTATCGGAAGGACCACGATAGATCCCCTACACTTGTAGGTCATCACCCAGCTTTGTGTCCTTTCTGCGATCAACATGAGAAGACCATTGACCACCTTCTTCTTGGGTGGGTTATCTCTAGAGAGGTGTGGAACACGTTCTTTGGTAGGTAGAGAGGGGCGGTCTGGACCCCTTTCCAGATGACCATCTAAGGAGTGGCTTCCCGCTAGGATGGCTGGTGGAGACGACCATAGGGACATGCTGACGGCCGTTACATTGACTTGCTGGTGAATCTAGAGACACCAAAATAGGGTGGCCATTGATGGGCATCAACCCTCGGTGGAGATATCCTGCACGATGGTGGAGACTGAAACGGATCTATGGAGGGTCGCGTGGTTGTTTAGAGTTAACCTTCGACATATGAATAGGTGGAGGGTTGGCGAGTGGTCAAACTTTTTGTAAGTGGTGGATGTCGTTCAGAGTGCATGTGCCACACGCGTTGTAACTCGGACTTTTGGCCTCTTCTTCCATGAAAAAAGATACTGTCTCCTAGGACGCATCCTTAAAAAAAGATCGCACAAGACGCTACTCTACAACTAGCGGTGCCGGAGGCTTCCAGCGCAAGGCTCTGGTGTGGCAGCCACATGAGAAAACTTTGCCATGAGAAGTAAATTCCTTTTTTGTTTGTTTTTCAATGATAAAAACACGCATAGGGAGAAAAGATGCGGAAATGGTATCCACGTAACCATGGAGCATGGATGGGCGAGCACTAAGAGGGAGCAGGCATCAACGCGACGATATCACATCTAGTTGGAGGTCCACGAACTAGCATGACCATTGAATTTGTATCCAATGTCGGATATGAAGACTCTTACTAATTGATGTATTGATAAGATAATTTTTTGTTAATGCAGGGTTTTAACTTTTTATTAATGCTTGTCCGAAAATTTCTTGTTAGTATATGAGAATCCAAAATATAAATTACATAAATCCAAAAAACATTGGCAATGCAATGATATTTGAATTATCATTAATTAATAATTTATGCACGGATCCTAAATCATTTGGACATCCGAGATAATCAACACTTGCCATACCACCTAGTAGCATTGATATTGAGCGTTTTTTATGTGGGCTCAGCCAGGTGCCCAATAAATTACAACCAGGCTAACTATGTGAAACTTGGTAAAGAGGCCGATTCAGTTAGTGTTTAATACAAACATATTTAAAAGTAAATAGATTGTTCACCGAATTCAAAATCGTGAAGGATGACATCACTTGAATGGGAATTAAACTAATTCTCGGTAGAATGTGAGTTCTCAGTTTACTGCAAACCACGGCCACGGTGATGCCCCGACGACTTACTCTAGCCCCTGGCAAGCTCTCGTCGGCCGGGGTTCGGGTGGCATCTGCGGGGTCTAGATTCGACCTTCTCTCCCCGGAGGGTGTGGACTCCGGTGGGTTAGAGGAGGGGGCAGAGGAGACGACAAGGAGGGTCGCGGAGCAGGTGGTTTCGGAGGAGTGGCTGGTCTCCCGCTCAGATGTGCGGCGGCCGCCGATGTTAGAGGAGGAGATCGCAGAAGAATTTTGGCGTAAGGTCGTATATCCGTCAAAGGAAGATAGGTTCGGGGAGAAGCAACCAGATCAAGGTAAGTGCGTTGTTTCTCATGTAGGTCAGAAGGGGAATGCTCAACGATGATGTCTGGTTTGGAGTCTTCGTCGCCGGCAACCGTTTTGGGCGGCAAAGCTAGCGTGGGGAGGCTGCTACGGAAGCTGGCGGTGAGAGTGGGGTGGCGTGGACCTATGCCTTGTCCTCGGGTCACGCCACTCCCCTGCCAGGGAGATTTCTTCCGGCGGAGATCGCCGCGGCGCCTACTGCGATGGTGTGGTGACCCAGAACACCACTGCATGTGTAGTGCACAAGTCGATGACATAATACTTATAGAAGGACTTATCTGTGAATATTACATCCCTCAGATTAGTACAACAGAAACATAGGAGGACCAGGAAAGCTATAGCATACAAACTTCATTACAAAATCTTGAGAATCTCTTTGATGATTCAAGTAGATCTCCTGCAAATGAAACATCAGAAGAAGCAATTCGAAGATCCAAGCTGGAGCAGAACTCTAGCTCAGAACTAAATCTACTACGGCTGATGCCAGCCCTAATCTATGGCTTGTAACACCTAAGTCCGAGAATGGACTCCACCTACACCTTGATAGCTTCTACTGCATCAGCGTTGTTGATGACGATGCTTCACCTACTAAGTAATATATGAGTCCACCTTGCTTCATGAGGTAGCGGTGGCTTCACAATGACGACTTCCATAGACTTCAACTCTATGCAGGGGGTCAAACGGGAACGAATTAGTAACGAGCGTTACTCAGCAAGTTCATGATATATAGTGGGTATTTTGATGCACTAACTAGAACTTTAGACTCAAAAGAGTCCTAAGCTAATGCAAAGTTTTGTAAAACTTTCTTCAAGAGGTTGCTTTTAATTCTGAAAACTATGCCCGCCAGATATTCACAGGACTAGAACTTCATGGAGTAGCCTTTCCTGCGGCGTTCGCAGCTCCTTTCCGGAACAGGGGGTAACATGTCACATCCTTTTACACTCTGCAGAGGTGCGTTACTTTACCCATGGGCGACCAAGACCATGTTGCACAACCAGGCGTACGTTCCTGTCCACTCCTACTTAGGTGTGGGGCCCGGTTGTTGGTCCAAGCCAAACCGTACTTCTCCGCACAACGCATGCCCACCCATTTCTGCCAGCAGGTTGAACGCCTGATTCCACCCCTCACGATGGAGATCTACGCGCCCCTGGCAGACACTCATAGACCCTAGAGTCTGTGGGACATAAGGGCTCCCACCCATGTGCATGTAGTCTCGCAAGACCTACAGCGTACGTCTCTGGCAGCCCGTTGACGTGCGAACGAGAAAAGATCACAACTGACTTACTCCCCCATAGAAGACCCATGGTTAATGCGAATTTACGGCGCAAGAATCCTGAGGACAGTTGTGATTAATCCTAGGTAATACTTTCCCATGCAGATGGAACCTTCCTTTAACTATTCATCTTACCATGGTTCCATCCGCCCACCAAACAGAACACTACCACTCGGGTAGTCATTCAATTAGTCATATTATTATAAAAAAATAGGATCATGCATTCTTTTGAGACTAGGTGGTAATACGATAGAGTTTTTGCAATTAGTTTTTTATGAATTACTACAATGGATATGAGCAAATGATGAACTTGGCTGAGATTGAAATAACCATAATAATCAATGTCTTTGGGGTTCGAGGGTCGCATAGAAAATCCCGACATCTGAAAGATAGCCAAGTAGTCCCAGTAAGGGCTACGGAAAACACTGGCAAGGATGATACATGCATAGTAATGAGATGCATCGTGAATTACCCGGGAAAACACCCCAGATTACAAGTGTAAGCCACGTTTGATACGATATCTCAATTACACAAGTTTTAGGTGAGTTGTTTCATTACTTACGGTAATGTGGTTTTTTACTTTTAGATGTATGTGTGTTTCTCTTTTATATAACAAATTCTTGTTATCATGTTTAAGTCATAAGTAGACAATTTATGGTTAGGCAATAAAATTATAACACATGGAAAACAACTCTTGAAGAGATAACAAAAATATTTTATTTTATGCTCAAAAGTGTAGAGCTAATGACAAAATGTTTGTTTGAAAATGATGAACTAATACAACTGACTTTATCATCACAATACGTGCTATCAACTTGTGATGATAGGTTTTGTACATGTGAAAACATGAGGGTTTTATTAATAAGGAAATTAATGTTGTGGCAGTTATTTCTGGTTATAATGGAATATTATAGAATTCCATTAAACTTTTATAAACAAGTTTAT
Source organism: Alopecurus myosuroides (assembly GCA_028641055.1). Taxonomy (NCBI): domain Eukaryota; kingdom Viridiplantae; phylum Streptophyta; class Magnoliopsida; order Poales; family Poaceae; genus Alopecurus; species Alopecurus myosuroides. The sequence continues at coordinate 274,354,050 of CM054059.1, forward strand.
AAGTTGAACAAAATGTTTTATGTTTAACATATTTGAATTATAAATGCTTTTCTCTTTAATTTGATATAACATTCAATGCAATCTGAAAATATTTGAATAAGTTATTAATTTATTAATTTTAAATGACTAGGAAAAATATTGCACACATGAAAACTTAATCAAATGGCTTTGTAAACATCATATATGAGTTGCATTTGTTATTTGGAGCAATTTGGTAGATAACTTGTATTTTTCTGATTTTATGAATTATTTATTATTTTTCTCAATTTTTAAATGATTTAAATTAATTCAGAAAATGTTTTATTTTAAATTTTATCAAATATGTTTGAAAAGTTGATAAATAAATAGATTATATTTTTCTGAACATGTTTATATTTTATTTACATTTTCTGGTAAGTATTTTAAAAGTTATTGAGTTATTAAGTTTATTTGAATTTCTGTTTTTAAATTGACACGTGGGGTCCACGTGCCGGTTTCTATTTTAAACCAGAATAAAAGAAAATGGAAAATGCCCCTGACGTCATGCTGACGTCAGGGTGACGTTAGCAACAGAAGAGGATTTCTCCATCTCGGTTTCAATCCGAGGATTTAGCTCGAATTGGTTCTATTCGTGGTTGCTACTAGCTAGGCACGGTCACAGCGATCCCATGGGTGGCGGCGCATCGAACATTTGGTCGCCGGAACGTTGCCGGCGACAAGGTTTGCGACGGCCGACGACGGTGACCAACGGTGGTGATGAGAACGGATGCAACAAAGCAAAGGGAGGGTACCGCAATGCTCTTAATCTCACCGTGTAGTTGATTCTGATGTCGAGGAAGCAAAAGGTGGTCGGACTAGTCCGGAATCGACCATGGAGTCCGGCGGACGGAGATGAACAAGATGCCGAAATCCACTTCCTCTAAGCTTTCCAGCAAACAAGGCTCGGTGGGGGAGTAGAGGACGGCGAGGCGGAGCTTGGGGTGGTCTCAGTTTCTCCCGGGACGCACGGAGTTGATGTCGGCGAGCAACGGCAGTAGAGCTAGGGTTTCGACTACGGGGTTCTTCGGTTTGAGATACAGAGAGAGAGGGCATCGAGGCGAGAGAGAGGTAGCGATTCAGACGAGTCCCCTTCTTTATACTCGCGGAATGGCGGCGAGGGAGAGGCGGCAACGATGGCGTGGCCATCCCTATCTTCTCCTCTGCCTTCTGGCTCGAGGTAGAAGAAAAGGAAATAACATTTCCTGAAAACCCCCTGGAAGTTTTGGGTATTGACCATTAGGTCCTTCTGGTTAAGAAAATTGTGAGTAAATTAATGTTTTCAGGACTTTTCTGTTAACAGAAACATAATAAAAATCATTTTTGAAATCCTTATCAAATTTCCAAACTCACCATGTTTTTCTTTTTCAATTTTGGGCAAGATTTGAATTTTATACTTAGGGTGCTAGATTAAGTGGTTTTATTGTTTTCTCTTCATTTTATTTATTTAATGGCTTTAAAATTATGCTTAGGCATGTTTAATAAAAGTACACACTCCAATCATGTGGATACAAGGTGGTGTATCATAATTGGACAAATTTGGATACAATCCCTTTTGGAAAATAGTTTGATAACACTAGATAGTAGTGTTTTTATGTGTTATGGAAAATTCATCAAATATGGAATATTCTTCCTAGTCCTACCAAATACTTTGGTTAGTAAATATACTTGTTTTCTTTTGTAAACTTTGTAATGTTTATAATTGAACTCTTAGCAATTTTGGTTGACATTTTACTTAGGTGTATATCAATCATGTTTGTTAGTTTAGGTACATGATCAAGTGGAAAACATATGTGGCTTTGAAATCTTATTTACTATTTTTTCCACCAGGTTCCAAGATGGATATCAACCCATGTTTGTTTCAGATCATGTAATCATTTACATATGGGTATATGGGATTATTCTTGTTGTTATCCATTTGTATTATGGGTAAGGAAGATCTGGAAAACAAGAGAATTAATTTGTTTCCACCTACCTCAGCATAACATAGGACACATGGATGCAATGGCTTGTTATTATTTTCTCTCTTGATAATTGTTTCAACTAAAGATATTATTATATGTTCCTCATCTCAGATGAGCTTGAAAAGGAATAGAGATTATAGGTTCTCTAGTAATACCTAATGATTCGCTGGATAATTTCTTATGATCCCTTACTGAAGCTGTGTTGGTTCTTCTGGTCTTCGGGGTCTTGATGTTCTTCTCTCTAGTTGTCACTAGTCTTCTGTTATCACCTTTGTTCATTGCAGGTAGGTTCCTTTCTTGGTTTCCAACCTCAACTGTCTCACCATATTGGTGAAAACATCCAACTACTCCAAGCAAGGATTTTACTTAGATGATTGTAAAAGAATATGAGTTTATTTTATAACATCCAGTTGCCATATGCATACAAGAAGAATTTGTTAACAAGGTAGCTAGTCTTGCCTCCAAATTACTACTCATATACAATAAGCTGAGATGTACCGGGTTATTCAACCTTCTGTTTGTTTGTGTAAGACACTCAAGTGTTTGAGTATACAAAAGTGATCTGTTAACAAGGTCTAGAAACTTGTTACCAAACTACTTCTATATAACACTAACATTGGAGTATCACACTGTTTCAAGAGTGTTAATAAGATCAGATCAATATATAAGAGTTTCCAAGTACTCTTATAGTAGCTTAGAGTAGCACTTTTAGCACACTCTAAATAATCTTCTTGAAGATCTTCATGTGGTAGTTCCTCCTGTCTTGTGGTTTCTTCTCTTGCAAAATAACTTGGAGGAGATTGGGAAACAAGATATAATGGTCTAGCCAAAATAACAAGATCTAGATTAAGGGTTAATTCATGCTTTTATTATCCTTCCATACATTTCTTGTTTTGCTTCCCATAAGATAGATACTTGTCTCATACATGATTGGTTTTATTTAGCTTTCAATCCAATTCCTCTAATAGAGGTTATAACTTGTTGTTATACTTACTTGTATCCAGAGATACTTCAGTTGTAGAATTGTTGGATTTGGGTAGAGGTGTGAAATGCTTATGGAATGATGACTTAATAGTAAGTGGATCAAATGGTTCATTGAGGTGTTGAGATTTCATATGTTCCCTTGTATAATATGATTGAAACAATGAGCATGTGAAAGTTATTGAGGTTTAATGACTTATGTCAGGGTTGTTATTTGTTCTCCTAGGTGTCATGATCTACTTTGTATTCATCGCTTTATTAACTTTGTCATTCATAATGCAGATATAGAGATTTGGGAATATCATATGTAATGATCAAGGTTTATCAGTAGTTGAAGAAGATTTATTTCTTCTTGTAGATACTTCTTGTATGATTGATGAGATATGTACATATTCGATAAATATGTTAATACAATTATTATATCATTTCCCACTGGTGGGTTTTGAGTTAAGACTTGTGGGTATCATTTGTATTCTATTAAACCTTTGTTATTTACTTGTGAGATTTCACTTAGTAGCTATGAGATGATTTATAAAGATGTTATGCAGATTGATTGATTACTTAAGTAGTTCAAGTTTTAGAGAGTCTAAAATATTTGTTGATGGGGTTATGCCATCAAGCATTTCTAACTAGTGGAAATGTGATCATCAGTTATGAGATTTGGTTACTCACCCCTCTTTGAGTTCTAGATACCTAGTGAATTATCCCAAGTCACTTATATACTTGTGGTTAAGGTTGTTGAGGGTTAGTGTTGATCATAACCAATTATGGTTTGACTTATCAAAGGATTTGGTTTGTAGAGATACTATGTTATAAAGATCCCTCCAAATGTACTCTTGACCAGATGAACTAGACCTATTTCATCATGTCAAGTGAAACATTGGTCACTTTGCTTCGTTTAAACTTTCGCGCCAAAATTTCCCGTATTTTCAGATGCATGCTTTGAAAATGCACATATTATATTTAGATCCTTATAACCTCCCAAACATTGGGATGTTACAGTATCCCCCCCTTAACAAGAACTTCGTCCCAAAGTTCAACCTCTCTCAGGTAAAGATAGGTAGAGAGTACTTCTTTATAGCGTTGACTCTTCACAGCTGTTTTCTTGTGTTGACTTTGACATATGTAGCCTCTTGTCTTGATTGTTTACCTTCCACTGTCTTGCACTATGATCTAATACTTTTCTTGTTGTTATAACAACTCTGTTTTGGTACTAAGTCTTCTTAATGGTCTCACGAAGAACACGTGGTATTTCCACCAGATAGTGGATACCAAGTTTCATCCTCCAATGAATAGGTATGGTTTCCTATCTCTCACAACTTTCTGAAGAACATTTGGTACATCCACTCGGTGATGAATAACCAATATTATTCTTCCATTACACTGGATATTGTCTATGTTTAAGACTCCATTTGGTTCAATCTAATGGTCTCAAGAGGCATACTGCTCAAAGAAACTTGTACAACACAGTGTACATTGATTTATACTCATCTATTTAGCAAAAATATCTTTGAGTTTCCTCGAGTTTTAACCTTTTCCTATAGATGACTACCACCAATTCCACTGGTTACTTCCTAGGATCCTTCTACATCTTTGGGTGTTAACTTCTATGGGACGACTCTACAATTTGATTTATCAACTTCTACCTATTATCTTCTCGGATATAGCTACCCATGTGATTTTCTAGTCATCACTAGTGGTATATCTCCATGTGTTGATGAAGTATCTCGCCAAGTCCAAACAAGATGTGAATGTGGTCCATTACTATCAGTGGCTTCATTGACTTCTGCCTTCTTGACTTCAAGGACTTCCAGAGCTTTGGTAGGTGCTTCCATCTGCTGACAACTCAGGCCGCTCTCATACTAATCCTATGCCCGCTAGACCAGTAACATCAAGAAAGAACTCAGTGATTGCACATGCATATGCACATCAAGTTCCAACTTCATGCATAGATCTAGTCAATCAAAGATCCAAATAAGATCCAATAAATCCCAAATGCAGTTATCACTCATGCATCAAAAGCCTGTGAAATATAAGTACTTAGAGTAAAACATCTCAAGTACCAAGGCTCTTAAATGCTATACACTACAAGTAGGTATATATTACCTTGTAATCCTATTCTACACAACCACTCTTTGCCTAGGTAATTACTCCAGTTGCATGCCTTACTGCAATGGAATAAACTAAGACAGAATGGTCCTATAGTAGTTGTTGTCTAACTTGGTTCCATATAGGACTAAGTACTATGTCAACTGAAGTACTTCATAGTGATTATTATAAGCTTCTCATGGCATCTGTTGATCCTTCGTGTTGTTGATCACATCGTAGGAGTAGTAATGTAGCTTCCATCAATGCTTATGCCTTCTCCTAATTCTACACTATACTATACTATACTGATTCACCTCTAGACTTGATAACAAAGGATATGGTATATATCCCATAGTTACCATGGTCTAATGACTCTTCATGATTCTCAAATATCCCTTATTGATGACTCCTATGCTTACTCTATACCATGTTCTACTCCATCCTATTCGTTCATAGAATGGGGTAATCATATGTGTGACTTAATCATCTCTGACTATGTCAGAACACTCTTGTTCTCAGCAACACTGATACACACTAGACTTCTAACTATACATACCTAGGTATAAAGAAAATAGATAAGTAGATTTACTCAAGTTGAGTCTGAATATACTATACAAGTATGATCATATCATTCTCAAGTGGATGATCATCATAGTTGTAGGAAATGTGGTTTAGATAAGATGGCTTCCTGTAGTCTTTACCAACCTACAGATCTCCTAACAGGTTTCAAACCTAAGGTCGTTTCGCTCTGATACCATCTGTGGTGACCCAGCACACCACTACATGTGTAGTGCGCAAGTCAATGACATAATACTCACAGAAGGACTTATCTGTGAATATTACATCCCTCAGAGTAGTACAACAGAAACATAGCAGGACTAGGCAAGCCATAGGATACAAACTTCATTACAAAATCTTGAGAATCTCTTTGATGATTCAAGAAGATCTCTTGCAAATGAAACATCAGAAGAAGCAATTCAAAGATCCAAGCTGGAGTAGAACTCTAGCTCAGAACTAAATCTACTACGACTGATGCCAGCCCTAATCTATGGCTTGTAACAGCTAAGTCCGAGAATGGACTCCACCTACACCTTGATAGCTTCTACTCCATCAGCGTTGTTGATGACGATGCTTCACCGACTAAGTAATATATGACTCCACCTTGCTTCATGAGGTAGCGGTGGCTTCATGATGACGACTTTCGTAGGCTTCAACTCTAAGCAGGGGGTCAAACGGGAACGAATGAGTAACGAGCGTTACTCAGCAAGTTCATGATATATAGTGGATAGTTTGATGCACTAACTACAGCTTTAGACTCAAGAGAGTCCTAAGCTAATGCAAAGTTTTGTAAAACTTTCTTCAAGAGGTTGCTTTCAATTCTGAAAACTATGCCCGCTAGATCTTCACAGGAATCGAACTTTATGGAGTTGCCTTTCCTGCGGCATTCGTAGCTCCTTCCCGGAACAGGGGGTAATATGCCACATCCTTTTACACTCTGCAGAGGTGCGTTACTTTACCCATGGGCGACCAAGACCATGTTGCACAACCAGGCGTACGTTCCTGTCCACTCCCACTTAGGTGTGGGGCCCGATTGTTGGTCCAAGCCAAACCGTGCTTCTCCGCACAACGCATGCCCACCCATTTTTGCCAGCAGGTTGAACGCCTGATTCCACCCCTCACGATGGAGATCTACGCGCCCCTGGCAGACACTCATACACCCCAGAGTCCGTGGGACGTAAGGGCTCCCACCCATGTGCATGTAGTCTCGCAAGATCTACATCGTACGTCTCTGGCAGTCCGTGGACGTGCGAACGAGAAAAGATCACAACTGACTTACTCCCCCCATAGAAGACCCATGGTTAACACGAATTTACGGCGCAAGAATCCTTACGGCAGTTGTGATTAATCCTAGGTAATACTTTCCCATGCAGATGGAACCTTCCTTTGACCTATTCATCTTACCATGGTTCCATCCGCCCACCAAACAGAACACTACCACTCGGGTAGTCATTCAATTAGTCATATTATTATAAAAAATAGGATCATGCATTCTTTTGAGACTAGGTGGTAATACGATAGAGTTTTTGCAATTAGTTTGTTATGAAGTACTGCAAAGGATATGAGCAAGTGATGAACTTGCCTGAGATTGAAATAACCATAATAATCAATGTCTTCAGGGTTCGAGGGTCGCGTAGAAAATCCCGACATCTGAAAGATAGCAAAGTAGTCCCGGTAAGGGCTACAGAAAACACTGGCAAGGATGATACATGCATAGTAATGAGATGCATCGTGAATTACCCTGGAAAAAACCCCAGCTTACAAGTGTAAGCCACGTTTGATACGATATCTCAATTACACAAGTTTCAGGCGAGTTTTTTCATTACTTACGGTAATGTGGTTTTTTACTTTTAGACGTATGTGTGTTTCTCTTTTATATAAAAAATTCTTTTTATCATATGTAAGTTATAAGTAGACAATTTATGGTTAGGCAATAAGATTATAACACATGGAAAACAACTCTTGAAGAGATAACAAACATATTTTATGCTCAAAAGTGTAGTGCTAATGACAAAATGTTTGTTTGAAAACGATGAACTAATACAAATGACTTTATCATCACAATACCTGCTATCAACTTGTGATGATAGGTTTTGCACATGTGAAAACATGAGGGTTTTATTAATAAGGAAATTAATGTTGTGGCAGTTATTTCTGGTTATAATGGAATACTATAGAATTCCATTATACTTTTAGATACAAGTTTATAAGTTGAACAAAATGTTTTATGTTTAAAATATTTGAATTGGAAATTCTTTTCTCTTTAATTTGATATAACATTCAATGCAATCTGAAAATATTTGAATATGTTATTAATTTATTAATTTCAAATGAATTAAATGACTATGAAAAATATTGCACACATGAAAACTTAATCAAATGTCTTTGTAAAGATCATAGATGAGTTGCATTTGTCATTTGGAGCAATTTGGTATATAACTTGTATTTTTCTGATTATATCAATTATTTATTAATTTTTGCAATTTTTAAATGATTTAAATTAATTCAGAAAATGTTTTATTTAAATTTTATCAAACATTTTTGAAAAGTTGATAAATAAATATATTATATTTTTCTGAACATGTTTATATTTTATTTACATTTTTCTGGAAGTATTTCAAAAGTTATTGAATTATTAAGTTCATTTGAATTTCTGTTTATTTAAATTGACACGTGGGGTCCACGTGCCAGTTTCTATTTTAAACCAGAATAAAAGAAAATGGAAAATGCCCCTGACTTCATGCTGACGTCAGCAACAGAAGAGGATTTCTCCATCTCGGTTTCAATCCCAGGATTTAGCTCGAATTGGTTCTATTCGTGGTTGCTACTGGCTAGGCACGGTCACAGCGATCCCATGGGTGGCGACGCATCGACCATTTGCGACGGCGGAACGCTGGCGGCGACGAGGTTTGCGACGACCGACGACGGTGACCAACGGTGGTGATGAGAACGGATGCAACAAAGCAAAGAGAGGGAACCGCAATGCTCCTAAGCTCACTATGGAGTTGATTCCGGTGTCGAGGAAGCAAAAGGTGGTCGGAATAGCCCGAAATCAACCATGGAGTCCGGCGGACGGAGATGAACAAGATGCCGAAATTCCACTTCCTCCAAGCTTTCCAGCAAACGAGGCTTGGTGGGGGAGTAGAGGACGGCGAGGCGGAGCTTGGGGTGGTCTCAGTTTCTCCCGGGACGCACGGAGTTGACAGCGGCAGTAGAGCTAGGGTTTCGGCTACGGGGTTCTTCGGTTTAAGATACAGAGAGAGAGGGCATCGAGGCGAGAGAGAGGTAGCGATTCAGACGACTCCCCTGCTTTATACTCACGGAACGGCGGCGAGGGAGAGGTGGCAACGATGGCGTGGCCATCCCTATCTTCTCCTCTACCTTCTGGCTCGAGGTAGAAGAAAAGGAAATAACATTTCCTGAAAACCCCCTCGAAGTTTTGGGTATTGACCATTAGGTCCTTCTGGTTAAGAAAACTGTGAGTAAATTAATGTTTTCAGGACTTTTCTGTTAACAGAAAAAATAATAAAAATCATTTTTGAAATCCTTATCAAATTTCCAAGCTCACCATGTTTTTCTTTTTTCAATTTTTAGCAAGACTTGAATTTTATACTTAGGGTGCTAGATTAAGTGGTTTTATTTTTTCTCTTCATTTTATTTATTTAATGGCTTTAAAATTATGCTTAGGCATGTTTAATAAAAGTACACACTCCAATCATGTGGATACAAGGTGGTGTATCATAATTGGACAAATTTGGATACAATCCCTTTTGGAAAATAGTTTGATAACACTACATAGTAGAGTTTTTATGTGTTATGGAAAATTCATCAAATATGGAATATTCTTCCTAGTCCTACCAAATACTTTGGTTAGTAAATATACTTGTTTTCTTTTGTAAACTTTGTAATTTTTATAATTGAACTCTTAGAAATTTTGGTTGACATTTTACTTAGGTGTGTATCAATCATGTTTGTTATTTTAGGTACATGATCAAGTGGAAAACATATGTGGCTTTGAAATCTTATTTTCTTTGTTTTCCACCAGGTTCCAAGATGGATATCAACCCATGTTTGTTTCAGATCATGTAATCATTTACATATGGGTATATGGATGGATTCTTGTTGTTATCCATTTGTATTATGGGTAAGGAAGATCTGGAAAACAAGAGAATTAATTTGTTTCCACATACCTCAACATAACACAGGACACATGGATGCAAGGGCTTGTTATTATTTTCTCTCTTGATAATTGTTTCAATTAAAGATATTATTATATGTTCCTCATCTCAGATGAGCTTGACAAGGAATAGAGATTATAGGTTCTCTAGTAATACCTAATGATTCACTGGATAATTTCTTATGATCCCTTACTGAAGCTGTGTTGCTTCTTCTGGTCTTCGGTTGCTTGATGTTCTTCTCTCTAGTTTCCACTAGTCTTCTGTTATCACCTTTGTCCATTGCAGGTAGGTTCCTATCTTGGTTTCCAACCTCAACCGTCTCACCATTGTGGTGAAAACATCCAACTACTCCAAGCAAGGATTTTACTTAGATGATTGTAAAAGAATGTGAGTTTATTTTATAACATCCAGTTGCCATATGCATACAAGAAGAATTTGTTAACAAGGTAGCTAGTCTTGCCTCCAAATTACTACTCATATACAATAGGCTGAGATGTACCAGGTTATTCAACCTTCTGTTTGTTTGTGTAAGACACTCAAGTGTTTGAGTATACAAAAGTGATCTGTTAACAAGGTATAGAAACTTGTTACCAAACTACTTCTATATAACACTAACATTAGATTATCACACTGTTTCAAGAGTGTTAATAAGATCAGATCAATATATAAGAGTTTCCAAGTACTCTTATAGTAGCTTAGAGTAGGACTTCTAGTACACTCTAAATAATCTTCTTGAAGATCTTCATGTGGTAGTTCCTCCTGTCTTGTGGTTTCTTTTCTTGCAAAAAAACTTGGAGGAGATTGGGAAACAAGATATAATGGTCTAGCCAAAATAACAAGATCTAGATTAAGGGTTAATTCATGCTTTTATTATCCTTCCATACATTTGTTGTTTTGCTTCTCATAAGATAGATACTTGTCTCATACATGATTGGTTTTATTTAGCTTTCAATCCAATTCCTTTAATGGAGGTTATAACTTGTTGTTATCCTTACTTGTATCCAGAGATACTTCAGTTGCAGAATTGTTGGATTTGAGTAGAGGTGTGAAATTCTTATGGAATGATGATTTAATAGTAAGTGGACCAAATGGTTCATTGAGGTGTTGAGATTTCATATGTTCACTTGTATAAGATGATTGAAACAATGAGCATGTGAAAGTTATTGAGGTTTAATGACTTATGTCAGGGTTGTTATTTGTTCTCCCAGGTGTCATGATCTACTTTATATTCATCGCTTTATTAACTTTGTCATTCATAATGCAGATATAGAGATTTGGGAATATCATATGTAATGATCAAGGTTTATTAGTAGTTGAAGAAGATTTATTTCTTCTTGTAGATACTTCTTTTATGATTGATGAGATATGTACATATTCGATAAATATGTTAATACAATTATTATATCATTTCCCACTGGTGGGTTTTGAGTTAAGACTTGTGGGTATCATTTGTATTCTATTAAACCTTTGTTATTTACTTGTGAGATTTCACTTAGTAGCTATGAGATGATTTATAAAGATGTTATGCAGATTGATTGATAACTTAAGTTGTTCATGTTTTAGAGAGTCTAAAATATTTGTTGATGGGGTTATGCCATCGAGCATTTCTAACTAGTGGAAATGTGATAATCAATTATGAGATTTGGTTACTCACCCCTCTTTGAGTTCTAGATACCTAGTGAATTATCCCAAGTCACTTATATACTTGTGGTTAAGGTTGTTGAGGGTTAGTGTTGATCATAACCAATTATGGTTTGACTTATCAAAGGATTTGGTTTGTAGAGATACTATTTTATAAAGATCCCTCCAAATGTACTCTTGACCAGATGAACTAGACATATTTCATCATGTCAAGTGAAACATTGGTCACTTTGCTTCGTTTAAACTTTCGCGCCAAAATTTCCCGTATTTTCAGATGCATGCTTTGCAAATGCACATATTATATTTAGATCCTTATAACCTCCCAAACACTGGTATGTTACAGATGGCCACCGCCGACGTCGATCGGAATCCGCTCGATGGGGAAAGGAGCGTAACGTACGCAGTTGAAAATCCTCCCCTGCTGTCAAGTGGACCCGACCGGCATGTGGCTATGAGCCGTATGAAGCCATGGGCATATCTCGGCCCTTGTTTCGAAGGGCTATGGAGCTGACCGACTATCCCTAATCGACCGACCAAGTCTTCGTTGCCTCTGTCGGCTCGCTGCTGTGCGCCCGCGTCTTCTGCTTCGCCGCCATCGTCCGTCTTTGTTGCCTCTTCGCCAACCATCACCGATCGGAGCCGATCTTTCGCCGAGGTGCTGCGAACTCCCTTGCCCATGGCTGCCCCACCAAGAACGGACAGCCCGATTGGCCCTAGGCCTGCAGCTCCTACGATTGGGCAGGGACGTGG